>OY757021.1:61727923-62327923 GCA_963580285.1 Lucinisca nassula | reverse complement strand
CATAAGTTAATCAGTTCATCTACTCATCACAACCAATCTATTCAGCAACTTTCAAGGCTCTAACTCCAATAGTTTTTGAGATATCTTGCTGACAAGATTTTATTAAAAAAAAAAATTCAAAGGGCAATAACTCTTGAAAGGGGCATAATCAAGACGAGAAAAAAGATACACGTCAGCTAATTTTCCATGAGGAATCCATATATGAAATTTCGAAACCCTAGCATACATGGTTCTAAAGTTATGCTATGCATCACTTTTAGCATACATTTCAATGGGCACAAATTACCAAAACGACAAAGGGCCATAACTCACAAAGTATTTTTCGGAATTTTGTCAAAAGTTAATCAGTTCATCTACTCATCACCACCAATATACTCAACAACTTTCAAGGCTCTAGCTCCAATAGTGTTTGAGATATTTTGCATACATTACAATGGCACAAATTACCAAAATGACAAAGGGCCATAACTCACAAAGTATTTTTTGGAATTTTGTCATAAGTTAATCAGTTCATCTACTCATCACAACCAATCTATTCACCAACTTTCAAGGCTCTAGCTCCAATAGTTTTTGAGATATCTTGCTGACAAGATTTTATTAAATAAAATTTCAAAGGGCAATAACTCTTGAAAGGGGCATAATCAAGACGAGAAAAACAAGATGTGTTTGTGAAACACTGATGCCCCCGGACAGCGCCAATGTTAATGTTTTTAAAAATTTTGAAAAAAATAGGTCAAAGGTCAAGTTCAAGGCCACGAGATCAAAAATTATGGTACCACTGGAAAGGGCTTGTGATAAGGTATACACATGTGAAATATGAATGCTCTATCTATTACCATTCAAAAGTTATGCCCAATGTTAAAGTTTTTGCAGACGGACAAACGGACAAACAGACAAACAGACGGACAGACCAAAAACTATATGCCCCCGAATCTCTTAGATTCCGGGGGCATAAAAATATGCATCAGCTAATTTTCCATGAGGAATCCATATACGAAATTTCAAAACCCTAGCATACACGGTTCTAAAGTTATGCTATGCATCACTTTTAGCATACATTACAATGGGCACAAATTACCAAAATGACAAAGGGCCATAACTCACGAAGTATTTTTCGGAATTTTGTCAAAAGTTAATCAGTTCATATACTCATCACCACCAATATACTCAACAACTTTCAAGGCTCTAGCTCCAATAGTGTTTGAGATATTTTGCTGACAAGATTTCATTAAAAAAATTTCAAAGGGCAATAACTCTTGAAAGGGGCATAATCCGGACGAGAAAAAAAATATGCGTCAGCTAATTTTCCATGAGGAATCCATATATGAAATTTCAAAACCCTAGCATTCACGGTTCTAAAGTTATGATATGCATCACTTTTAGCATACATTACAATGGGCACAAATTACCAAAATGACAAAGGGCCATAACTCCCAAAGCATTTTTCGGAATTTTGTCATAGGTTAATCAGTTCATCTACTCATCACCACCAATATATTCACCAACTTTCAAGGCTTTAGCTCCAATAGTTTTTGAGATATCTTGCTGACAAGATTTTATTAAAAAAATTTCAAAGGGCAATAACTCTTGAAGGGGGCATAATCCGGATGAGAAAAAAAATACTTGTCAGCTAATTTTCCATGAGGAATCCATATATGAAATTTCAAAACCCTAGCATACACGGTTCTTTAGTTATGCTATGCATCAAAAGCGTAACAGACGGGCGATCGAACCAGAACTAATATGCCCCTCCAACTTTTCAAAGTTGGGGGCATAATAAGAAAGTTATTGACAGAACACAAAAAAAGCCCTTTTTTACCTTTAACCTCTATGTATGACCTTGACCTTTCAGGTACCAAACTGGGTCATGCCTGCAACACATCATCTCATGGTGGTTAACATTTCTGCCAAGCAATTTCAAAATCCATCTAAAAATAAGAAAGTTATTGACCAAACACGAAAAAAGGCCCCTTTTTTACCTTTGACCTCTATGTATGACCATGACATTTTAGGTACCAAACTGAATCATGCATGCAACACATCGTCCCATGATAGTTAACATGTTTGCCAAGTAACTTCAAATTCTATTTAAAAATAAGCAAGTTATTGACAAAACCCGAAAAAAAGACCCCTTTTTTTACCTTTGACCTCTAAGTGTGACCTTTGAGGTACCAACCTGGGTCATGCATGCAACACATCGCCTTATATTGGTTAACATTTCTGCCAACTGATTTCAAAATCCATCTCAAAATAAGAAAGTTATTGACCAAATACGAAAAAAGGCCCCTTTTTTGACCTTTGACCTCTAAGTACGACCTTGACCTTTGAGGTACCGGCCTGCCTCATGTGCACCACACATCGTCTCATGGTTGTTAATAATTATGCCAAGTAATTTTAAAATCCATCTCAAAATTAGAAAGTTATTGACCAAATATGAAAAAAAGGCCCCTTTTTTGACCTTTGACCTCTAAGTATGACCTTGACCTTTGAGGTACTGACCTGCCTCATATGCACCACACATCGTCTTATGGTTGTTAATAATTATGACAAGTAATTTTAAAATCCATCTCAAAATAAGAAAGTTATTGACCAAATACGAAAAAAGGCCCCTTTTTTGACCTTTGACCTCTAAGTATGACCTTGACCTTTGAGGTACCGACCTGCCTCATGCGCACCACACATCGTCTTATGGTTGTTAATATTTCTGCCAAGTAATTTTATAATCCATCAAAAAATAAGAAAGTTATTGACCGGACACGATTTACCCATACATATATACATACCAACAAACTTCTAAGGGAGATAATTAAAAAAGTATAAATGCGAGAGTTATAGTTCTTGTGCACTGCACGTCGTCTAATGCTGATTAATATTTATACGAAGTTTCGTGAAGATAGCTCTAACGGTTTTCAAGTTACAGAGCGGACACGAATGTGTGACAGACAGACAGACAGACAGACGGACAGACAGACGGACAGACAGACGGACAGACAGACAGACAGACAGACAGACGCCCGGGGGAAAAACAATATGTCTCTCCGAAAAAAATTTTTTCAGGGGAGACATAACTAGTGTTTGAAAGCTAGTTAGGTAATCCCTCTCAAACTCGTTTACCTGTCATCATAATTGTTCGCATTTTTGCATAAAATGCATTCATTTGTATTGTTTTAAAGAAAAATACCGGCTATATGTATTTTATTTTTGGAAGCATTTTTTCCAGATAGCTCAATAATGCACCTTTAACCCTTGCCCTGCTGAAGAAACTAATTTAGCCACACCTTTTTCTGACTTGCACCCAATCAGAATACATAATGTAATTAATTCTTACAAAATCACAAACTGAATAATGGACAATGAAGATCCAGATCAGATGGCTTCTGAAGATCTGGATCTACATTGTTTGCAAAAAGTATGACATATTCTGTTTACCAAGACAAGGGTTAAGGTAATATTCATCTAGATTATTTTCAGTTATACACATTTTCAATATAAAAGGCAGTTTCTGTTCACATACCGTAATAACCCTATTTACCACACATGCTCCTATCAGGCCTCATACTGACCAAGCTTTTCCATGCCTGAAAGGCCCGATTTTGCAGTCTTAACCCTTATCTTCCTGAACACGACAAGCTTTACTTCTGAAAACAGTGTAGATCCAGATCAGATGGCTTCTGAAGAAGCCATCTGATCAGGATCTACACTGTTTGTAATGCAGTTTGAGAACTGAGCAAATACATTCTATCGAGTAATTTGATTAGAGAATAGTCAGAAATGGGTGTGGCAAAATAAATTTTTCATTTTTAACCGAATATAGGAAAATAAATCAAAATCTAAAAGCCTAAACTCAAGAAAACTTCAAGCTCTAAAAGCCTGAAATCCTGCAAATGCCTGAAAAATACGAGGCCTGTCCTATAAGTGCACATCCAAGCTGTTTTTGGAAAGAAAATGCAGAAGCACACACTTTACAGTAACATCCCCACAATTTCATATTTAATTTTGGTACATTGTTGACGCAGACAATCATATGTATATCTGGTGAACCCCTCTGCTGAAATTCAACTCAATCTGGAACGTGTACTGGCTATTTTTTTCATATCCAGGGTATGCTTATTATGTAAATTTTTCCCCATGATTTTTTTTATACAATTTTGCAAACAAAAATAAGCACATGGTGGGGTAAATATGTCAAATATGGTAACTAAAATAAAATTTTAAGCTAGACAGAATGCAAGACATCTTGTTACAACAACAAAAGACAAATTCATGAGCCTCACCACAATAAAACCTCTATCACAGAAAAACTTGATTTACCGCTGTAACCATATCATTCTTATTCTTGCTCAGAAATACAGACTGGATACTCAAGTGAACCACCTTGTTGAGGTGACTCTACCAAGCAACCTCAATCTATCTTTGAAGCAAGAAATATAGACGTGTTTTCATAATGAAATGCCATTTTTGGTGTGATTGTTTATCAATCAACCCAAAGTCATAAAGCATAAAAACTCTTCAGTGCTAAAGTCCACGTGACCATCACTGACTTGTCAGAAATCCAGGTAATGTTATTTTTAGAAAATAGCTGTGAGGTCAGAGTGTTGTGAAAGAGGCTTATCTATGGAATATGGACTGGAATCATGAGTTGGGCTTGGGAACACTGCAGACCCAGATCAGACACTGCATTCTGCAGCATCTGGTCAGGATCTACACTGTTTGATTACAAAACTGGAATTTAAGGGTTAAATGAAACATTTTATTTCTTAGTCAAGGACTATATGGGCCCCGTCAAGCGATTTCGGTACCTATCGCCTATGCGAGCAGCGAAGGTTCAGGCGAGCCTGCGCATCCACGCAGTCTCGCCAGAACCTTCGCTGCTCGCTCATACAAGCAGTGAATCAAGAGGAACCTTCAGAAAGAAAGCCATATTCCTGGCCTCTCTGAGGCTGGGCATGCACAGTTAAAATTTGTCATGACGGAATGCTCGAAGACACAAATTCGATTGGCAGGGCTCATATAAGGGTTAAACAAAACAGTTTGATTCTCAGTTCAGGACTATTTTCCCAGTCTACACTCTCAAACTCAGGGAGACAATCGACCCATCATTACTCTCAGTGCTTTGATTAACAACTTTAATTCAAGGCGTTATATCATATGGGAGTAGTATCCTTATGTTTTGTTTGTTTTGGAGTTTTACGGCCCAGTCAACACTATTTAGGTCATTTTTGAGCCGGTCAGTTTACCTATCAACACTTTCCTGGGCAGGCTTATACGTAAGCGGTTAACCAGTACAGTGCACATTCTTTCGCCAGAAACTGACAACTGCCCTTCTTGAATCAGCGGAAGGGAGAGAATGACCGTAGAAAAGATTTCATGATCAATCTCCACGAAAGAATGTTGCCGACCCCGGCGGGAGTCGAACCCGCGTCCTCCTGATCACCAGTCAGACGCGCATCCGACTGAGCCACTGAGGCCGGCCGTATCCTTATGTTAGCCATCTTTACAGATCTAAGTAAAGCACCATTTATACAAATGTGCTTCAAAACCTAAGAACTACAGTAAAACCTGTCTTAGTGGTCACCTCTATTAAGCAAGCAACCTGTCTTAAGCAAGCAGGCTTTGGGTTCCCGAAAATTGAAAATGTATTAAAATTCACCTGTGTTAAGCAAGCACCTGTCTTATCAAGCACTTTTTAATTATCCCATAGGTGCTTGCTTAATACAGGTTGGACTGTATGTCTCAATCTGCTGCAAAATGCCAACACCTTTACAGACCTAAGGTCCTGACTTTCAGACATTGTATCATGTAGCAAAAGGTAGGTCACAGGCAACACCCCTGGGTCAATATACATGCCAAAAAAGGAAGCTATTTGCAACCTCTTTCAAATTTATGTTCAATGTTAATTTTTAAAAAAAGTAGGTCAAATGTCAGTCAAGGTCAAAAACACTGGTACCACCAGAAAGTTCATGTGACACGCAATACCGCAATGATTAGGACAGGCAGGCCTAAGCAAACAGTGCAGACCCAGATCAGACTGCTCCTGGATCAGGATCTACACTGTTTGCCATTCAGTCTACACCTTTTGGACTTCTTGCTGGATCATGAAACAATTTTGTTAAAGTTTTATGAGAATTACAGCAAGTCCTAAAGATGTCCCAATTTTTAGGACTTTTATGGTAATTGTACATATTTTGACAACTGCTTCAAATGTAATGGCCAATGTAAATGTTTAAGTTATTAAAAAAAGTAAGTCAAACATCAAAGTCTATGTCATAGGGTCAAAACAATCCATACCATCATAAAGGTCTTGTATAAGCAAAAAATGCCAAATATCAAAGTTGTATGGTTTGTTTGATTTGAGATTTAACGTCCCTATCAACACTGTAAAGGTCATTTTGGAGACTTTGCTTCCAATTTTGTGGGACTTTACCCGACATTGAGATGAAATGAAATCTCAAGCCCTGCCACCCAATGAAACCAATAGGGTTTATAAGCATGGACTCACACCGCTTTGCCTGGACAGGCTTAGATTCTCTGAGCGGTTTACCAGTACTCGTGTGTGCCTTGGTTTCAGCTCTGTGTGGATGCATCATGCAGCCCATATATTTCTTCAAGCCCCGATGGGCGGGGGTCGGGAAAAATGTACGGTAACTGAATCAAATGTTATAGTCAATGTTAGAGTTTTGTTACAGACAGACGGGCCAAAAAAACTTGCTCTCCTTGCTTGCGCAGGATCCAGTTGTTCAAAACTAACATCATCGTTAGTTAATGTATCATTAAAACTTTGATCATTTAATATGATGAATATGCTAATATTTCTGCTGAAAAGATGTGAGTATCTTTTGCACTTGCAAAAGCTACTCACATTTTTTTTCAGCAAACTGATCAGAGTATTAGACACTGCACTTGCTGGAACAATTAACCCTTGGCCTGCTGAATATTTATATATACCACACCCACTACTGATTATCAACCAATCAGATTACTAGTTGCAAATTATTGCAACAAATTCATGAGCTGAATGACAAACAATGAAAATCCTGATCAGATGGCTTCTTCAGAAGCCATCTGATCTGGATCTTCATTGTTTGAAAGGTAAGGCATATCTGATCAGATGATGGCTTCTTCAGAAGCCATCTGATCTGGATCTTCATTGTTTGAAAGGTAAGGCATATCCGGGCTCAGCAGGTCAAGGGTTAAAATTTTGACCACTAACAAGCTCATTAAGCTAACAATGCTTTGAAATGAAACTGGGGCCTCAGGGCTTAAAAGACCAACAAGAGGATTTATTGTAGCATAGCTCATGCAAATGTATACCTCAGCAGGTTTGCTCACTAGGAACTTTATGTAAAAAGAAAAGAAAATGATAAATTGTAAGCAAGCAGTACAAGCTGATTCTCAAAATCTTTTGTTTTCAGTATAGGATTTCCTGCTTTCTAATTATTTTTCTTTTAAGGGGACTGGGAACACCTGGCAGATTTTTCCGCCATTTTTCAAAGGGAGACAACTTTCGGGACTTCCTGTTCGCTTTTCTACAAGCTCTACCCCATGGGAAAAGGGGTCAACTCTTAAAGGAAAGAATTTGCTTCTCAGGAGCAAATTCTTTCCTGTAAGAGTTGACCCCTATTGCCATGGGAGACAAAAATACTTTTGCAGGAGTTGCCTCCCCTAAAGGTGTTCCCATTCCCCTTAATGCCGAGAGATAGCAAAATTATTTTTCTTTAATGCCGAGAGGGAGCAAATGTTTATGTCATGAATTATGTGTGATTACTACACATAATACTCTTTATCTATCTTCTATGCTAGAACCTTAACAATTAAAACTCAAACAAGAGCTGTCATCAGATAGTATAGCTTACCTGGAAAAGTGAACTTGAGGTCATGGGCATGGATGCATGTGTTGCTGGATAAACCTTTGGACTTACATCTATCATCATATCAAATATGAAACAAATCCATCATACGGTTTAGAAAATATGCTTTCAAAATCTTAAATTTCCAAGTCTGTGACCTTGCTCTTGAGGTTATGGGGATGGGTGGTAGTACTGTTTAATGATACTTTGGACCTACAAGGGTCATTCAATAAATGTCTGGCCTTACCTACTTAAGAGTCACACTTGATTTTTTCTTTTTCCACATAGTCATTCCGCAGCAATAAGCACTTCCTCCATCGATGTTCCAAGGTTGAAAGTTCATTATTGTAGAATTCAAAGTCTTTAGAGTCAATCCACCCTCCAGCCACTGCCTTTTTTTTTTTTTTTTTTTTTTTTGGTTTGGGTTTTACGGCCCTTTCAAGATTATTTCACTCATATCGAGCCGATTGTTAATCATAGGTGGGCGAAAACCGGAGTACCCGGAGAAAAACCACCTGACCTTCCGTTGCAGAACTTGGTGTCTCACAAGTGACCTGAGCGGGGCTCGAACCCACGGTGGTGAGAGACCTAATGACTAAGAGTCAGCGCTCTTATCCATTAGGCCACGGAGGTCCGTCCAGCCACTGCCTTAAACTCTTCATCTGACAGGAAGTGATGTCCACGCAATTCTCCCTTCAAGTTCGGAAACAATAAGTAATCACTTGGTGCCAGATCTAGAGACTAGGATAGATGGGGTAAGGGTTTGAAACTGTTCCGCTTCATTACATCCACAGAAACTTTGCAAGTATGGACTCTAGCATTGTCATGTTGCGAAAGCACACCTTTTGTAATTTTTCCACCCCTTTTCTGTACTTTAGCTGCATGTAATTTGTCCAAAGTATAACTCAGAAACTGGGTTAGGCCAGTTAAATATTGAACAACTCTCGTATATCTGTTTTCAAACAAAATATGAATCAAATCAATCATATGGTTTGAACAAGAGCTGTCACTGTAAGCGACCAATGCCCTCCCCCTGGGAGCCAATTTTTAAGTATAAGAGATGTGTGAAGTTTCATGAGGCTAGGTCAAATACTTTTGAAGTTATGGCCAAGGTTAAAGTTTTTGTGATGGGCAGACAGACAAACAAACAGACAGACAGGGCAAAAACTATACGCCCTCCTAGAAGATGCTGAATAAAATGGGTCTATAGCTATCATCATATCAAAGAATCATATCCATCATATTGTTTAGAGAGTGTGAGCTCTTAAACTTGAATTTAAATCTGAATGCCACGGCCTACTCAAATGCCTACACTGATGCTCTGTGTGGAAGCACCATGCACCCCAATCTATTTCTCCAAGCCCTGACGGGCAGAGGCACATTAATATGGGGCATGGATACACCTGGCATGTTTTTGCTTTTTTGTACAAGGTACTCCCAGTTTGTCTTCCTGTGAATTTTGGCCCTCCCAAAAGTGGTCTACCTCTTAAGGAAGGAAACTTCCTTCCTTTAAGACAAGACCCAACCTGACAAAGAAGACAATAATTTTGAAAGAGTTGCCTCCCAAGAAGCTGTATCAGAGTTCTCGACTCCAAATTCGGAGTAATTAACTCCCAACTTTTTCATTTCTGACTCCAACTTTTTGGTAAGTTTCAATATTTCCCTTAAACATGTAATAGTGTCTGTACGCTATACCAGAGACATGTTCACTTAGTCTAATAAAATCTATGATGGGACTGAGATTGTGCCAGAGAAATTTCAGGCAAGTTTTCAGTTGACAGGGATTTCATTTTATGTATGAGAGTAAGTCTCATGCATTGAAAACTAGACAGAGATTTCCTTTTCAAGGTCCTAGCCCCATCAGTGGTAATTTGCTTCACCCACTATTTTAACCAATTTAGTACCAGAAACCCCAAAACGGATAGTTGGCAAACAGTGCAGGCCCAGATCAGACGCCGCAGAATGCGGCGTCTGATCAGGGCCTCCACTGTTTGCTAAAAGTTCAGTCCTTTTCCAAATAAATTTTGATAAAAACACAACCTGACACCCCTAAATTGTGAAATGGGCTCCTCCTATATATAAGGAGGAAGATTTCATTTGGTACAAAAAGGGTTAATGAATGTGTTTTTAATGGCAAAATTTTTTCTAATAAGCTATTGCCTTAGACTGCCCAAGAATACAGAAAATCAATATGCAAAATAGCCCCTTCACAAAAATGTGGTGGTGATGCTTCTTGCCTTGTAAACCAGGGGTACAAGGATCAATCCCGGGCTTCTCCAGACTTTCAGATGAGTCTTTAAACCGAGGCCCTGTCTCCATATGACCTTAGCTGTTGGTGAGACGGAAAACTCAATACACTCACTCCCTCACCTTCTGAGGGAAGCTGGTTATACCTTTTTCTACTGGTTATACCTTTTTCTAGTGTGTTTTATCAATCCAATTTCAATACACTCATTTACATGTAGTGATAAATTTGCTGTCGATTTCTAAATACTATCTGTATATGTACATTTCCTCAATGTCTTTCCTAGACACTTGACAGCAGAATGTGCTAATCAAGAACGTAACCATGTGGTTGTTAAAAATACCTTCCAGAAAAGAAAACAGCTGTCAAAATGTAAAAAAGTGCTTCCCTGTTTGCTTGGGTAACAGGACAGGGCCCAAAAGATTGTTTTGAAAAAAAAAAAGTTCAACAGCAATGTATACGTTTTCCTATGTTAGACTGAGATGTCTAATAAACCCTAGAGTGAGATAGCAGTTCCAGGCTATAAGAATCTTATATGGGTGTGAGGGGTTGATGGAAAAATCTGTCCCGAGGGACACTGTCCGGCATCACGAGGCTTGCCGAGTGATGCCGGACAGTGATCCCGAGGGACGGATTTTTCTATCCACCCCTCACACTCATATTGGATTCTTTTTTTTTGTGTACCTTCCATTTCATAGCGCGAATTTTTAATGCTGCAGTCACTTCGGTTACCAATGTCCGCCATATTGTGTTGACAATGCTGCAATGTTTAGTGACGTCACGTAACATGCTGTGACTCAACCTTAACAATGGCTCATCATGGTCGTAATCAACCAGTGCCTTTATAAAACAAGCGATTCTATTCGATTTTGGGTCGGAACACCAGGGTCAGAACATAAATTTCTATCCCAGGATAAAATCACGGATTTCCTTGTCTGGTGTGCAAGAATATAAGAATCTTTCACGAGTAAGCCTTACTAAGGAATAAAACAGGCATTTTGAACCTGAGGAATGACCAGGCTGATTAGAAACCAAGGCTAAATACCATTCTTGCACACCAGACAAGGAAATCCGTGATTTTACCCTGGGATAGAAATTTATGTTCTGACCCTGGTGTTCCGACCCCAAATCGAATATAATCGTGTGTTTGATAAATGCACTGGTTGATTACAACCTCATGCGCGGCGGCGTCATGCGTGACGTCACTAAACATTCCTGTTGTGTCATCACAAAATGGCGCAATAGAAATGGAAGGTATGCAAGAAAAAGAATCCAATATGGGTGTGAGGGGTGGCAAGCCTCGTGATGCCGGACAGTGTCCCTCGGGACGGATTTTTCAATCCACCCCTCACACCCATATAAGATTCTTATATTCTTACCTGTCTCAGATATTGGTCTAGGTTTCCCTGCCAAAACTTGCTGTCATCATTGGCTGACAGCTCTGTCTCAAATATCAAACCTGTGAAAAGGCCAGAAAACATAATGTCAGAGCTAGCTTACCATAATGATCTTCAGTTTCGGGACTGAAAGGCCTGTGCAAACAGTGCAGACCCAGCTCAGACTGCTCCTGAAGGAGCAGTCTGATCAGGGTCTACACTGTTTGCCATTCCGTCTGCATCTTTTGGACCCCTTGCTGGATTGTGAAACAAATTTGTTAAAATCTTAGGAGAATTACAGCAAGTCCTCAAGGTGTTAGCGAACCTTGATATACATCACATTTATAATTGGCACAATGATATTGTAATCCAGGCGTACAGATTCAAATAAGTCATTTGACTTTCTTCTTAATCCCTTTTATATGATACTTGTAGTTCCGCAACAACATGTATGTACAAGATGTATGTCTTATACAGTCAACCCACCTTATACCAACATTCTATATAACAACAAAAAATGTTATAAATACAAATTTAACGGAATAAATCCTTTACTCAAGATAAACCAAATTAGTGATTTATTTAAGAACATTGTATTTTATATTCTAAGACACAAATGTTGTGGGCAGGCCTCGGTAGCTCGTAGCTCAGTTGGATGTGCGTCTGACTGATATGACCAGGAGGAAGTTGGTTTGATACATGCCGGGGTCGGCAACTTTCTTTCGTGGAGATTGATCATGAAATCTTTTCTACGGGGCAGTTGTCAGTTTCTGGTGAAAGAATGTGTACTGGTTAACCGCTTACGTACAAGCCTGCTCAGGAAAAATGTGGTAAGGTAAACTGACCTGCTCAAAAATGACCTAAATAGTGTTGATTGGGCCATTAAACTCAAATACAAACAAAGAAACAAACACAGGTTGTGGGTATTTGTTAGAATCGCCTCATCGAGGTGGTGCTAACAAATGTCCACAACACTTGTTCATTGGTATTAAGGGAAAATGCACTTAATTGCATGTCAGTTACTCCTAACTGGAATGGGATTATTAAAATGGCAAATTCTTTATAATGGCAAAATTTCATGAACAAATCCTGTCGTTATAACAAGGGTCCCTGGACAATGAAATAAAGTTTGAAACAAATAGTGTTACATCCAAAACCGAACTATAATGAACAGTTGTAGTAAACATGTACTTTTAACAAGAAAGATGTGTTTGTCAAACATGAACATGTCCACAGGCCAATGTCATTTTTTACTTTAAAGTAGGTCACAGGTCAAGGTTACTGGTAAAAATATTTTGTATGAGTGGGAATCCTTTGTCACAAGGAACCTACATGCCAAACGGTTAAAAAGTTATGACTAATGTTAAACTTCTCCAATCATCAAACAAACATATAGGACAAAAACAACATGTCCTCACTATCGCTACCCGGGACATAAAAATGCTGTCAGCTAGCACCTAAGGAGAATGAGAACACCTTTAGGGGAAGCAACTCCTGCAAAAGTATTTTTCCCTCCCTGTCAATAGGGGTCAACTCTTAAAGAAAAGAATTTGCTCCTGAGGAGCAAATTCTTTCTTTTAAGAGAAAACCCCTTTTTCAATGGACCAGGGCTTATAGAAAAGCGAACAGGATGTCCCGAAAGTCTTCTCCTTTTGAAAAATGACGGAAAAATCCCCCAGATGTTCCCCTTCTCCTCAACAGTAGACACCTTTTTCAGTGGACCAGGGCTGATAGAAAAGCGAACAGGAAGTTCCAAAAGTTGTTTCCCTTTGAAAAATGTTGGAAAAATCTGCCAGGTGCTCCCATTCTCCTTAAATGGTTAAGGTTTCCCAACATTTGGAGTACCTTTGCTACTTCCTAAAAGAATGGCACCAGTTGTTGTTTCACTAGCGTTCTGCCAGTTCCACCCTACAGAATCAATATGGTGTCCCTGGAATGAAAAAACAAAATTAAATGTTAGACCTCAGGGGCCAGTTGTTCAAAGCATTGTTAGGTTAACAAGCTTGTTAGTGGTCAAATTGTTAACTGTTCAAGTAAGTACATGTAATACAGTGGTATTTTTGCTGAAAAAATGTGAGCAGCTTTTGCATTAGCAAAAACTGCTCACATTTTTTTCAGCAAAAATATTAGCATATTTGCATATTAGAGGATCAAAGTCTGTTGATCAAAGTCTGTTAACTAACCACGTTGTTAGTTTTGAACAAGTGGCCCCAGAACACCAATTACAAAAACATCACATGGCTTTTTCAGATATTTTTGCTTAGGTTTTTAATAAAAAATAATGTAAATATTCCATCTTGATCATTAACTGGGCGGGGGCCGCAGTCTCTTGGAGTATGAAAAATTGAGGGCCAAGAGTACTAGTAATAGAAAGAATAGAATTTTCTTTCACATCATAGTATTAAACACAAAACATCTGTAGTTTATAGCATATCAAAAAGCTATATCATCATGCGAACAAGTTTGTGAAATGAATGACCCGATAAACCCTACTTTATATAGAGAAAACTCGGATATACGGGGGTATACATTAGTTTTCTTATTTCTGCTCCAATACATAGGTTGTTGATACACATTGGAACCGCCTCAATGAGTTCTAACAGGGCTTCCAAGTGATATTAGGAGTCAAAAATATAGGTTAGGTCCAGAAATATAGGTATCTAGCCACCAGAAATATAGGATATTATAGGTTGCCTACACCAAAGAAAACAAGCCAGATTTGTTTATTTTTCCACCACCTACCAGCTCTCTCTTTAATTAATAATACAACATATAGAAATAGATAAGATGGACAGCTGGTTATAATTAAGGAAAAAACTTTAATATATCTCCATAAAAATCCTTCCTTAGTAGATGATTCTAATGAATGCCCTCAATGTATGTTTTATAGAAAACTGCCTGATCTACTTTAATATCATCAGATATTTCTTGGATAAAACAATAAAAACAAGAGATAACAAACCCAACTGTGTCTATCTGACAATTTAGGCAGAATCAAAACATGAGACATTCTTTCCTTTAAACAAGAGGGCCTGGATCCATAGTGTAACAAGTAAGCCCCATGGGGGCCCATTTTTGGCCCTAGGGCTATAATTTGCACAATCTTGGTCACGGTCCACTATACAAAGCATCATACATGTACCAAATATCAAAGAGCTTTCTGGTTTCAGACCAGAAGATTTTTTAAGGTTTTCCGTATATAAAAAATAGAAGTGGAGGCCATGATCAGGAATCAATACAATTAACCCACAGCTCCCATCAGAGACACCAAAGGGAAAGAAACACAAACATGAAACAACAGACCCCAATGGAAACATCAATATCGGAAAGCCAAAAGGACAGTTACTTTCCCACAAAATGGCCAATGGGCTATCCAAACTAAAATAATATAAGCGACACAAACACCCAAAGACAAACCATAACAAAAATAAACCGCGACAGAAGAACCGCCTTGGAACAGTCAGCGATACGAATTCTACTGGGGGGGCCTTAAATCGATTTTACGTGGCCACAATCCCAGCCCTTACTTCCATCGCGATTTAGACAAATAATTTGTTCAGTTCGCATGAAGGCCTGCTAACTCATCAGTGCAATATCTCTGTGAATACAAAAATCAAACAACCACAGAGATGAAACAACGATGAGGACTTGACAGCAAGAAACCACTGAAATACTGGAGCAAAAGAAAACCAAAAGTTATACTCCGATGGGTCCGACCAGAGACAGAGCGTCAGTCACTTGTTACACCAGTGGGCCCTGGGGCAGTGCCAGTTTTGGCCCTAGGTCTATAATTTGAACAATCTTGGTACTGACCCACTAGATGAAGCTTCATATCAAATATCAAAGACCTGGGTCTTCTCAGGTTTCAGACAAGATGTTTTAAGGTTTTCCCTATATAAGCCTAAATAACACCAGTGGGCACTGGGGCAGTGCCAGTTTTGGCCTAGGGCTATAATTTGAACAATCTTGGTAGAGACCCACTAGGTGAAGCTTCATATCAAATATCAAAGACCGGGGCCTTCCAGTTTCAGACAAGAATATTTTTAAAAAAATTTTCTTCATATTTTCCCCCTATTAAATTTGTTTACCGCAGTAACCAGAATTTAGCATGGACTGAAATTCTTTGAACAAATTTGAGAGAGGACCACACGATTTCTGTCAAATTTGGTCAAAATCTACTCAGGCTTTAGGAGATGTCGTTTAATGGAATTGTGGACAGACAGACGGACTGACAAAGTAGCTCAAACTACCAGTCTCAAACAAATTTTCATCGTCAAAATGCTGTTCTATACATTTAACCCTTTTGTACGAAATGGAATCTTCCTCCTTATATATAGTAGGAGTCCATTTCAAAATTTAGGGGTGTCAGGTTGTGTTTTCATCAAAATTTATTTGGAAGATGAGTGAACTTTTACCAAATAGTGGAGGCCCTGATCAGATGCCGCGTT
The DNA here is from genome assembly GCA_963580285.1 of Lucinisca nassula. Lineage (NCBI taxonomy): Eukaryota > Metazoa > Mollusca > Bivalvia > Lucinida > Lucinidae > Lucinisca > Lucinisca nassula. The sequence continues at coordinate 62,312,007 of OY757021.1, read as the reverse complement.
CTGCAGCATCTGATCTTTGCCTGGGTACCTGTTTTGGGGATTCTGGTACAAAATGGGATAACCCATTAATGCGGGAATCCCAATAATGGGTCATTGACAAACAGGCTCTGATCAGATGCCACAGAACACAGTGCCTGATCTGGTCCTTTACTGTTAATTTTCAAAATAAATTTTCAAACGTAATTAAATCTGACATCCCTAAATTTTGAAATGTACATCTGCTGTATCCCATTCAGTATTAAATGGGTTAAATAAGGGTTTCTTCATCTTCCCATCAATGAGTTTTACGAAAACATGCCTATACAAATACATCGTAAGATTTAACGCAGGAAAAACGAAAATTTTAAGATGAAAAATTGTGATATAAGATAAATAAGGTTTGCCCCTTTAAAAGCCCAGTTTTACTATATAAACGTGGGGTTAAAGGGGGTCAAAACTATAAAGGCATGTTTTTGTGATCCCTGCTCATGAAAATGTAGTCCTGCTCATTAAAATGAACAATCTTTTGCAAACAGTTGAACTTCAGTAACTAAAATACCTTTGGGATCATGGGACCATGAACATTTGTTGGAAAAACAAGTGTAGTTCAAACTACTACTGAAGGTTAATTATAGTTTCAGGTCATGAAAAATAATATCTTTACAATCTCCAAAAAATAAAGATATGTTGTGTGTACCCATTAGAATCTCCTCAATGAGTCGATTCTAATGGGTACACACAACATAGGATTCTAATGAGTACACACAACATACCATTTACAGATCAAATCAGGAAAACCTCCCAAAATATCCAAATATATGGATATCTAGGGGTTCAAGATGAATTCTCTAGAGCAATGGTAAATGAGCCATCTCTGTTTAGTTTATACTAATTTATTTTAGTTTGACTGCGATGAAAGCTTCAAGCTTATTGAATCGCTCTCGAACACTCATCCTGGGTGTTTTGATGCACGTGCGAGAGAGAGGCAGTGGCTTTTACACCACTGCTACACATTCACACCTGGGTGGAGTGGGGCAGTGTCATTACGTGTCTTGCCCAAGGACACGCCTCGATACCGGTGGCCGTATTAGAACGCACAACCTCTCGAGCATAAGTCGAACGCTTTTACCACTGCGCGTTCAAGGCTGACATCTCTGTTTCAGTCTTCGAAGTTTTAGTGTACAGTCGAACTTCAGTGGCTCGAACACCTTTGGGACCATGAAAATCTGTTCGAGGCAGGGGTAGTTCGAGCCACTGAGGTTAATGTCAGGAGGCATAACGACATACTTTTAGACATCTTTTCGGTGTTCTATAATGAAAATGTATGCTGTGTGTACTCATTAGAATCGCCTCATCGAGGCGATTCTAATGAGTACACACAGCATACATTTGCAAGATAAAAGACTCAAATCTCCATAATTATCCCCCTCTTATTTCTTATGTAGAGGATTGGCTAGGGGCTCAAAAATGGGTTCGACACATCCCTGGTAAACGAGCCATCGGTGTTCGAGCCATCGAAGTTCTACTGTATTAATAATCATGAGCTGGGCAAAAAGTTTTATAATCTTCAGCTTTACTTTACCTGGCACACTAGGTTTACACACCTTTAATCTCCCAATTGGCTTTGCCTTTTTGGAATTTCTGGACAAATAGAGGTTTTCTGTTGATACTAAGCTTATAATTAGATGTCTCCCAGTTGGATCAAGAAAAATTTTGTGAATTTTTTCCTCTCCAGCCTTGAAAATCTCCACTCCTGTAATATAAATAAATAGAGGATAGTTAACCCATTGTGTACTAGTGGAATCTTCCAATGCTATATGTTGGACAAATCCATTTGTCATATTTTTCGTTTTTATTCTATTTTTGATGGAAATAGTGCAGGTACTGATCAGACGCCACATTCTGCGGCATCTGAACTGTGTCTATGCTGTTTGCCAGTCTACCCTTTTAGGGGTTTTCTGCCTAGAATGGGTTAAGAAATGAAGGTCCTCTAGAAGAAGTTTCATATCAAATATTTTTTTTTTTTTTTTTTACATTCATTGAAATATGAACGTCTGGTCAAAAGCATTTAGTTAATCTTTGCTCATGACCTGATGGTGTTCATATTTCAATGAGTCTTAAATAAATTACTTTTATTACTTAAATTTACATTATTTTCCATCCATTATATGATAAACTAGAAATGCGTCCACAGGACATGGATGCCCCAGCCTGAAAATATGTTGATGTTAGTATTTGACCCTCTAAGTAGGGCCTTGACCTTGGAGGTACGGACCTGGATTTTGCATATTTCTGACTAGTAACTTCAAAATCCATCCAGAAATAAGTAATTATTGACCATGTTTAAGTTTCGGACCCTTTTTTTTACCTTTGACCTCTAGGTACGACCTTCACCCTGGGAGGTATGGACCTGAGTTTTAAACGCGACACATTGTCTCATAATTGCTGACATTTCTGCAAAGTTATCTCAAAATCCATTCAGAAATAAAAAAGTTATTGACTGCATTAAAGTTTCGGATGGATGAACAAACGAATGGATGAACAGACAGACAGGGGCAATGCTATATGCCCTTCCACCATTCGAACAGCCTTCTTCGAATCATGTGGCATAAAACTGTGATATAAAGAGGTTATGGTATATCTGAATTGAGGTTTAGTCTTTATTTCAACTTGAAATGAAAAATGTTTCCATCAGAAGAGACAGAAATACAAGAGACTTACTATCTGGTTCATCTGCATGTTCAAGATCCAATCGCATGATGACACCATTGGTCATGGCCATAACCAGGAAGTTGTTACATACGGTGAGATGGGTGATAGCTTCATCTGGCCTGGAAATACAGAAAAAAAGATATTCTATAGCACCTATAGGATGCATCGGACAAATTCTTCAGTGAAATTTAATCCATTGAATACTGGTGGACTCTTCCAATGTCATAAATTGGACCAGTTCTTTTTGTCATTTGAGGGGTGTTGGGCCAAGTTTTCCATTTTTTTTCTATTTTTAACTAAATCCTTTTAGCCAACAGTGTAGACCCTGATCAGATTGTGGCGTCTGATCTGGTTCTGCAATGTTTGCCTATGTTCCTTTTACAGATTTCCAGGGAACAATAGGTTGATTGGCTCAAACAGAGATGGCTCATTAACCCTTATCTTGCGGAATATTCATCTAAGCCACACCCATTTTGTTATATCAACCAATCAAATTGCTTGATGTATTTTATTGCTACAAATTCATAAACTGAATGCCAAACAGTGTAGATCCTGCGATCAGATGGCTTCTTCAGAAGCCATCTGATCTGGATCTACACTGTTTGCAAAGATAGGGGTTGTCATGAACAGCAAGATAAGGGTTAACCAGCCTTTTTTTTTTAACTCTTTCTTGAGTTGAATGTTCCCAGGCAAAATTACCCATAACAGCAGATACTGATATATTTACGATATTTCAGGGGAAATTTTATTGTTTTATCTTAAAAAATGTATGTTGTGTGTACTCATTAGAATTGCCTCAATGAGGTGATTCTAATGACTACACATTACATACACCACAACCTCATTACAACACTATTAATGGGGTCCAAAGCAGAGACCGTGTTAGTTAAACAACCTAGTTATATCCAAACAAAAATGTATAGATGATATAGAAAAATGACCATATATGGTCATTTTTCTATATAATCTATACATTCTTGGGATCCACCTTGAAACCGTGTTATATCCAAAACTGTGTTATAATGAACCGTGTTATGATGAGGTTGTGTTGTACCTTTATTTTAACCCTTATCCTGCTAATCACCACAACCCCTTGCTTGGCAATCAGTGTCGCTCCTGATCAGATGGCTTCTGAAGAAGCCATCTGATCAGGATCTACACTGTTTGTCATGCAGTTTGTGAATTGAATGAATACATGTACACGGTATCAAGTAATCTGATAGGTTGATAGTCAGCAATGGGTGTTGCTAAAATAATTTATTTGCAGGGAAATATTGTTTTTGCCCTATCTGTTTATTTGTTTGTTGGTTGGACAACTTTAACCCTTGTCCTGCTGATCCCGAATATGCCTTATTTCCCAAACAATGAAAATCCAGATTAGATGGCTTCTGAAGAAGCCATCTGATCAGGATCTACATTGTTTGTCATTCGGATTGTGAATTTTTTGCAATAATTTGAATCAAGTAATCTGATTGGTTGATAATCAAAAGTGGGTGTGGCAGATTAAAATATTCAGCAGGACAAGGGTTAACATTGGTCATAACTTTTGAACCGTTTGAAATAGTCTTTGTATTTGGCATGTAGGTTCCTTGTGACAAGGGCTTCCCACTCATACAAAACATTTTGCACTGTGACCTACTTTGTAGAATAAATTGACTGTGGCCAGGGAATACACCATAATATCTAAACAAGTACATGCAATCATACAAGAACACACAAGATGATTGTGTGTCAAAATGACTAGTGGGTAAGCTTAGCATAATATCTACATGCACCATTGATTGAGATGTTTGCAGCATAAAGACAACTTTTGAATTCACCCACATGAAAATATACAAGAACCTGTCTTTACCAACCATTTGGGGTACTCATATTCACTCGCTTATATCCATTTCTGACTATCAGCCAATCAGATTACATGATATAATGTTTTTGTTCAAATTCACAAACAGAATGACAAACAGTGCCGATCCTGAGGCTTCTTCAGAAGTCATCTGATCATCTGGGGCCAGTTGTTCAAAACTAATGATGTCATTAGTTAACATATCGTTAAAACTTTGATTATTTATTATGGCAAATATGCTAATATTTTTGAAAAAAAAATGAGAGCAGCTTTTGCAAATGCAAAAGCTGCTCACATTTTTTCCGCAAAAATACCAAAATTTTAAATATTAAACTGGCTAGAAGAGTTAACAATATGACCACTAACAAGCTCGTTAAGCTAACGATGCTTTGAACAACCGGCCCCTGATCTGGATCTATGCTGCTTGCAAGGGAAGGGGTTGTCGTGAACAGCAGGATATGGGTAAACCCATTTTGAAAGAAATTGGATCTTCCCCCTTTTAAGTTCATTTCAAAGTTTAGGTGCTTCCGGTTGTGTTACCTTAAAAATTTATTTTGGAAACTGGTTGACCTTTTTTGTAACAGTGTAGGCTCTGATTCTTGTTCTCGTGTCTCTTTTAATGGTACAAAAACTTTTAAACAAATATATTTGTGTAAAAATACACCATATCTAAACAAATACATGCAATCATAAACATTCTGTGGTGTCTGATCTGGGCCAAGGTACTGCTTGCCAATGACCCCTTTTGGTATACAAGAGAGTGAGTATGCATTAAATACTAAAAATCAAGTTGGGAATTTTTAATCATCACAGCCACTTGTAGGATACATTTTCAGCCCTAAATACATGTAGAGAGGAAAACGCACACTAACGATTGTTTACTTACTTGAAGTTTATTTTCTTCTTGCTGAATATTGGTACTTCAATGTTATTAAACCTAGCATCAATGAAGCCAGGGCCAAGCTGAAATACAATGTATAAACAATATTTATCATATGACGTCGCGTCTGAGAATGTAATAACGCCATGTATTATTTTCGATAATCCACTAGTGGATTAAATATGCAAATTAGCTAGATACGTCCCGTGACGTTACATGTACGACGTCCTTAACGACTTCACATTTACTAACGGGGGAATATTGACAGTTGTGTAAACAATCGTGAATAAAATGTGTGTAAAATGTCATATGATAAATAGAATCTTGCATTCGTGCTCGTGTATTATTGAATTTATTAAACTCGTTCAGGAAAAGGGATAAAATGCTCGGCAAAGCCTCGCATTTTATCCCTTTTCCTCAACTCGTTTAATAAATTCAATAATACATGATCACTCATGTAAGATCCTCTATGTCATACACATAAACTTCAAAGGCTCAAACTCATTTGGGACCATGAAAAATTGATCGAGATAGGGGTAGTCAGAGCCACTACAAGTTAACCCTTTTTGTACCAAATGGAATATTCCTCCTTATATATAGCAGGGTTTAACATCCCCGTCAACACTTTAGGTCATTTTGACGCAGTTGCTTCCAATTTGGCGGGACTTTTACCCAACATTGAGATGGAATGACATCTCAAGCCCTGCCCCCCAATGAAACCAGAAGGCTTATATGCATTGGACGATCTGACTCACACCGCTTTGCCTGTGCAGGCTTAGTCCTATTAGCGGTACTCGTGTGTGGTCAGATACAGCTCTGCGTGGAAGCACCATGCAGCCCAATCTATTTCTGGGTTAACTTCATCATAGCTGCAGGTCAGAAAGCACAGCTGCAATATTTTTTTTTTCTATGAAAAAAAATGTATAGTGGCTTAATGTATTCTCGCGGTTTATGACTTCTCGCTTTGATTGTATTTTTTGGTCATCACTAACTGCTGCGCCGTCTAGCGAATGTTTTCATTGGATAATGCCTGTCACAGAGGGTCACGCTTCCGTTGACACACTTAGATTTGAGAAATGTATCCTTTAAACATGTTGAAGGTAAGTTTTCAATGTGACAGCATTATATACACAATACGAACATCATCAGTATTACTAGCCTGTATACCCATCTCCTTCAGAAACCCATATTCAGCCAAATATAAATACAATCTCATGACGAAGACTGGCCTAGGTCATGCGAATAATGAGGTCAATGGTTAGATTTGTTTCGAGACCATGACTATCCAATGAGCGCTTCCGCCTGACAAAATATTATAATTAACGCGAGATCACATGACTCTCCCTTCAAAATGGCGGAGGAGCAGTAACTGTCTATCGCAATGCTGATTTCTTCCAAACATGAACGGATTGGAAATATTGTTTCTGTAAAACTAAATTAGATAACAAGCTAAGATAATTGTTGATTGAGCTAATGTTTCTTTATTATTTAATTTATTTTTTTCTTTCTTAAGTACCGCGAGAATGCATAACACCGGGCTATGTTGTGTGTATTCTAATGAGTACAAACAACATACACTTTCAAGATAAAATAATAAAATTGTTTGAGATAGAGGTTGTTTGAGCCACTAAAAATAAATCAAAGCACAAGTTCAAGAGGCACAGCTGCAATATTTTTTTTCTTTGAAAAAATGTACAGTAGAACTTCGATGGCTCGAACACCGATGGCTTGTTTATCATGGATGAGTCGAACCCTTTCTTGAGCCCCTAGCGAAATCCTCTACATAAGAAACAGTGGGAGATAATTAAGGAGATTTTAGTCTTTTATCTTGTAAATGTATGCTGTGTGTACTCATTAGAATCGCCTCGATGAGGCGATTCTAATGAGTACACACAGCATACATATTCATGATCGAACACCGAAAAGATGTGTAATAGTATCTCGTTATGCCTCCTGACAGTAACCTCAGGGGCTCGAACTACCCCTGTCTCAAACAGATTTTCGAGGTCCCAAAGGTGTTCGAGCCATTGAAGTTCGACTGTATGTTGTGTGTACTCATTAGAATTGCCTCATTGAGGCGATAACATACATTTTCAAGATAAAATAATGACGGTTAATCATAGCACCATTTTTACGAGTTTTTTTGTTGTTGTTTTGGTTTTACGGCTCTTTCAAGATAATTTCACTGATACTGAGCTAATCATTAATCAGGTTGGCGAAAACCGGAGTACCCGGAGAAAAACCACCTGAACTACTGTGTGACCCGAGGAGGGCTCGAACCACAGCAGTGAGATTCCTTATGATTAACAGCCAGCACTCTTATCCACTAGGCCACAAAGGCCCATATGTAGTGTTTTGCAAACAAATTTGTGTACATGATGATTACTGGTTACAGGTAGTTGTTCAAGGTTAACAAGACCTGTTTTATGTCAAGGCCGGACAATTAAACATTTGTACGGAAAAGGCAAAACAGTGGATATTTCTGATTGCATGATAGCCTGTGGCATCAAAAATGATATTTGCAATCAGCTGAATGGAAGTTTATCAATTACCAAGGTCAAGGTCATTTACTGACCTTTGTCAACCTGATCACGGTTTACCATGATTGATTAGACTTTTGTCTTTATATATACATGTATATGTGTATCTAATAAGCCCTTAATACACTTTATTTTAGATCCAAAGAAAACTTGTATTCACTATATAACCTTTAAAAAGTAATTCAAAATGTGTAGATTATACAGAAAATCATTTATTGTCATTTTTAAACATTATACATTTGGAAAAAAAGAAACCCTATTATGATAACACACCAATGTAGCATAGTGCATTTTTCACATCTCCAAAAATGGCTACTTTTCTGATAAAAATCTGTGATATTTCTCTTATTTATACTGCAAGGTTGTGGGTGCTCGTTAGAACCGCCTCATTGAGGTGGTTCTAACTAGTACCCACAACCTCCGCCTCATTGAGGTGGTTCTAACGAGTTAGAACCACCTCATTGAGGTGGTTCTAACGAGTACCCACAACCTTTGTCTTGGAGCAGAAATAAGGAAAATAATGTAAACCCCTGTAAACCCCACTTTTCTCTATGTAGAGTGGGGTTTAGCCGGTGTTAATTTCACAGACTTGTTCATGTGATGTGGTTGTATCCATAACCATTTTTTGGTTGGTTGATTTGAGGTTTAACGTCCCCGTCAACACAGTATAGGTCATTTTAGAGACTTTGCTTCCAATTTTATGGGACTTTTACCCGACATCAAGATGAAATGACATCTCAAGCCCTGTCGCCCAATGAAACCAATAGGGTTTATAATCATGGACGGTCTGCCTCGCATCGCGGTTCCTGGACAGGCTTAGATCATCTAAGCGGTTTACCAGCACTAGTGTGCAGATGGTTTCAGCTCTGCGTGGATGCATCATGCAGCCCATCTACCTATTTCTTCAAGCCCCGATGGGCGGGGGCGGTCCATAACCATGTAATAAGTACAATGCTCCAAATATTTCTGGCTGCTGCCCTGATTGATTTATAATTGATCAGCAATCACTTGTATAAGCAAATTGTTGACCATATAATGTGAGGTGAGCACAGCCACCAATCTGATGAAGTCATCTGATCAAGATCTACACTGTTTGTCATTCGGTTTGTGAATTTGAATAAATACATTCATTACAATAATACTCAGCAATGAGACATAGTGCATCTCCAAAATGGTAACTTTCCTGCTGAAAATCTGTGATATTTTTCTTATTAATACATGTACTTCAAACATAGGTTGTGGGTGCTTGTTAGAACCGCCTAATAAGGCGGTTCTAACAAGTACCCATAACTATGTTTTGAAGCAGAAACAAGAAAGGCAATGTATACCCACATAAACCCCAGTTTTCTCTATACAGAGTGGAGTTTATGGGGGTGTCCATTTTCCGAATTAGCCTGATGATATCAAGTAATTTGATAGGCCGATAGTAAGAAATGGGCTTCACAAAACTGATTTATTCAGCAGAAGGGTCAAGTAAAGATAGCTGCAAAAATGAAGTTTTGACATGCTGAATGGTTGAAGTTTAAGGGTGCCATTAATGAAAAATATCAGCAAAATCTGGCATTTTTCCATATCAAATGGATTAAGTTTGATGCTATGTGCATGTAACATTAACTAAAGATATCAGCAAAAATTGAGATTTTTGCGGTACTGAATATACTGAAGTGATATGGTGCAATTGATTTATTCAGCAGGAAAAATGGTCAAGTAAAAATAGCAGCAAAAAATGAAGTTTTTGACATACTAAGTGGCTGAATGGCTGATGGTTTAAGTTTGATGCTACCGGTATATGTAACATTAACTAAAGACACCAGGAAAAAATTGAGATTTCTGTCATATTGAATGACTGAAGTATAATGGTTTCTTACTTTAACTGAGGTTTAACATTTTTTTTTTTTTTGGTTTTACGGCCCTTTCAAGATTATTTCACTCATATCGAGCCGATCGTTAATCAGAGGTGGGCGAAAACCGGAGCACCTGGAGAAAAACCACCTGACCTTCCGTTGCAGAACTTGGCTTCTCACATGTGACCCGAGCGAGGCTCGAACCTACGGCGGTGAGAGACCTAATGACTAAGAGTCAGCGCTCTTAACCACTAGGCCACGGAGGCCCGTAACTGAGGTTTAACATCTAGGTCAACACTGTTTATGTCATTTTGGAGACCTTGCTTCCGAGATGAAACCAATAGGGTTTATACGCATGGTCCGACTCGCACCACTGCCTGGGCAGGCTTAGACCTTCAAAGTGGTTTACCAGTACTCATGAGTGGTCGGTTTCAGCTCTGCATGGAAGCATCATGCAGCCCTATCTATTTCTCCAAGCCCCAAGGGTGGGGCCTTGAAGTATAATGGTGCAATGAACTAAAAATAATAGCAAAAATGAGATTTTTAGCCATGCTGAATGGTTGAAGTTTAATGATAACATAAAGATACTGAAAAAAAAAAGAAAAAAAAGAAGAGATTTTTTAAATACTGAATGATTGAAGTTTCACTGTTAAACATTAACTTATAATATCATTAATTAATTTTGACAACCTTTGACACTGGTGGTATAATGTGTAAACCACATACCGGTTCCTGGACAGTCCTTGAAGCTGGGGAAGAAACAGCAGTCTGGGCATACTCATACTGGTCAAGAATGGAGGCCATAATGTGCCTTTATTCTGTCACTTCTTGATTACGATTACTTTAAATTCAGCCTGACACTTATCCTGAAATAAAGAAGTAACCCCATAACCACCAATCTCTACCAAACAGACAGAATTTCCAAAGTAATGATCCTAAGTATTGGGACAAATAGGGCTAAGCAACCAGTGCAGACCCAGATCAGACTGCTCCTGAAGGAGCAGTCTGATCAGGGTCTACACTGTTTGCTATTCTATGCATAGTAATGATTATTACTACAATAATGATTACTTTGTGATACCCACACATCATTCTACAAGCATTTCATAGTACAATACTACATACTGTTTACCTTTTGTATATTGTATATATTTTGCATATTTCATTTGTTGTTGTATAGAACTGTTTATTATGTAGATTTTGTACCATAATTTGAGGGCCTCATGGAAGATTAGCTACACTTATATGCTAAATGTTGTCACCCTCATAAAATAAAGTCTTTGCTTACTTACTTACTTACCTACTATGTGCACATTTTGGGCTGCTCACAGGATCATGAAACAAATTTGTTAAAGTTTTAGGAGAATAACAGCAAGTCACCAAGGTGTCTGAATTTTTATGGTAAACCACAACCTCATAGCAGTAGTGCTACATACCGTACATGTATACAAGAGGGCCAAGATGGCCCTGTATCGATCACATGAACTCTTCTATGTGGAAGTTATGGGGGTCATTGACCTCAGGGATTGATGTTTTTAGCTCTGGCTAAGTCATCTTCATCTTCATTTTGCTCTTTGGAGATGACTTTTAGACAAGCAATCTTGCTTAGTGTTAGATCCTGATTTTTATGATATTGTTTGTTCCTCATAATTTGCATGTAAATGTTTAAAACAAATATTGTTTAAACCCTTATCTTGCTGAATATTCATATAAGCCACACCCATTTCTGTCTATCAACCAATCAAATTACTTGATGTAAATTATTGCTACAAATTCATAAACTAAATGCCAAACAGTGTAGATCCTGATCAGATGGCTTCTTCAGAAGCCATCTGATCTGGATCTACACTGTTTGCAAAGATAGGGGTTGTCGTGAACAGCAGGATAAGGGTTAAACCAAAGTATGAGCCGACCGTCTTTTCTCCTTTTTGGTTTAAACAATATTTATTCGTTTTTAATAAATAGGCAAGTTACAACAGTATATGTACAAATTGCAATGACAGGATTTGAAAACAAGCCAAACGCTTATGTGAATCATCTCCTGTTGCGAATGAGTAGATGTGGATGGCATGTTGTATAAATTCTTATCATAAAATATATTAGTTTTGTGTGACATACAATGAAAAAAGAAAAGAAAATAATAATAAAAATCAAAAGACTTCACGAGACTAGTTACAAGATGCACAAGACAATACAAAAGGATGACAGAAAGAGTAGGGGAAGAAGAAGGAAAGAATGGAAATTTTCTAAAATCATGTGTATGCAGACTACATGTTCAAGCATTTTACACAGAACAAAAGTCAGGCACACAGGGCAATAGGGCAATAATCAAGCGAAAGAGGCGAAGAGCCTTATCTCTTTTTCTGAAGAGTCGGCAGATGTTCGGAGTAGTACAGGTAGTACTGCACAAGTACAAAAGGTAACAAAATATAGAACAGTGAAATCATCAATGAAAAATTCTAACAATGAATAAGAATGAAACAAATGAAACAAACATAGTTCTTTAGTCGCGGCAAGACATTCAAGTCACTGAATGACTTAATAATGTTTGTTTAATTATGATGATCACCATTAATTTACATCATAAAGATCATCACAATAATCAATCAGAATTTAAACAAGAGCTGTCGCCAGACAGCATAGCTCGCCTGTTTCGCGACTTCAAGATATAAGGAAAAATTTATGAACCATGAAATATAGGTCACACTCACCTTGATATATTTGAGATCAATAATCAGGTCACATGGAACATATATTCCAGATATTACATTTCAGGATCAAATTGTATCTGAATTATAAGGCAAAATCATTGAACCATGAAAATAGGTCACAAGGACCTAGATATATTTCCATGTCAATCATCGGGTCACATGGAACTAATTATCCAGGTAAGACATTTCTCCATCAAATAGTATTAAAGAAAATAGGAAAAATCACTGAACCATGAAATATAGGACACACTGACCTAGATATGAATTCAAGCTCAATCATGGGGTCACATGGAATAAATAATCCAGGTATGACATTTCTCCATCAAATAGTGTTCAAGATAATAGGCAAAATCACTGAACCATGAAATATAGGTCACACTGACCTGGATATATTTTGCGGTCAATTATAGAGTCACAGGGAACTAATAATCCAGGTGTGACGTTTCTCTATCAAATTGTATTCAAGATAATAGGCAAAATCACTGAACCATGAAATATAGGTCATACTGACCTAGATATATTTTGAGGTCAATAATGGGGTCACATGCAACTAATAACCCAGGTATAACATTTCTCCATCAAATAGTATTCAAGATAATAGACAGAATCACTGGACCATGAAATGTAGGTCACCATGACCTAGATATATTTTGCGGTCAATTATTGGGTCATATGGAACTAATAATCCAGGTATGACATTTCTCCATCAAATAGTATTCTAGATAATAGGCAAAATCGCTGAACCATAAAATATAGGTCACAGTGACTTAGATATATTTTGAGGTCAATAATGGGGTCACCTGCATTTAATAACCCAGGTATAACATTTCTCCATCAAATAGTATTCAAGATAATAGACAAAATCACTGGACCGTGAAATGTAGGTCACCATGACCTAGATATATTTTGCGGTCAATTATTGGGTCATATGGAACTAATTATCCAGGTATGACATTTCTCCATCAAATAGTATTCGAGATAATAGGCAAAATCGCTGAACCATGAAATATAGGTCACAGTGACCTAGATATATTTTGAGGTCAATCGTGGAGTCACATGGAACTAATATCCCAGGTATGACATTTCTCCAACAAATAGACTTCAAGATATAAGGCAAAATCACTGGACCGTGAAATGTAGGTCACCATGACCTTCACCCTTTTACACTTGAACCAATGTCACTTGATTGGCTGATGTATAACCAATTGTGTCTATAACTCGTTAGTATAATGGAAAGGAATACAACAAATTACAAAGGTGTCCTAGATTTTGATCCCCAGCCCCACCCCATCCCCAATCCCAGGCATGAACCCAGGGGTGTGTTGTCTTGGAATCTCAGAAGACACTCTCAGGTATCCAAGTTGTAAATATGAATGCTTTGTGATGAGTGACTGTTGAGATATAAGCATTTCAAAAACTTTAACACAGAATTACAAAGGTGTTCTAGATTTTGACCCCTAGCCCCACCCCGGGGCATGAAGCCAGGTGTCTGTTCTCTTTGAACATCAGAGGACCCTCCCAGGTACTTAAGTTCCAAATATGAGTGGTCTGTGATGAGTGACTGTTGAGATATAAGCATTTGAAAAACTTTAACGCAGTGTGACGGGAACGCAAACGCACACGCCATCCGAGGTGACAACAATAGCTCTCCTTGTACTTCGTACAGGCGAGCTAAAAAGTGATACATTATCCTATCAATAATTTAATTCTGTAATTAGCAGCTAATCATAGAAAATTGGGCCCAGGTAATTAAGGAATTCTGTTCCTTTTCTGTGGGTTTAAAGAAAAAATCTTTGTAATGCAGGATCAGTAGTTCCAGGCACACTCAGATTCCTGATCTTAGTTTCCTGAACTGTATTGATTCCTAATCCTTGCTTTCACTTCTAATTTAGAACCTTTACCAATACAAAAAGTGCCAGTTCAAATATATCTCCAAAGACTGACATATTTCGATAAAAGATTCCGATATTTTTCTTATTTCTTCTCAAAAAACATAGATTGTGGGTAGTGGAAGGAAGGGGGGATGTATTTTGTCCAACCTAACATATAATGAGGGGGATTTTATCCACCTTTACAAAAAGGGGGGATTTTGTCTGGGGGTGGATTATGTCCCGTTTACCCAATCTGTCACGTATAAAGCTACACATAATTTGTTCAGATACATAGCTATATCAACAGAAACAACAACAATCATTGACTCACTGCCACCGAGTTAGCATTCATGAAGGCAAATGCTCCATCGGTTACATTTATCTGTTCAGCCCAATGGTAAAATTATAACAGGCTCAGACAGGAGATGTCCGAATAATATCTTTATCCTGCTACTGGTTTAAATGTATAAATTATGCAAACAGTGTAGATTTCTCCTACTGACCATGTCTTTTTCAGTGACAAAAAGGTAAACAATAGATCTCGAACTGCAGAAGTTACCTGTTTAGTTTAATTTCTACCCATCACCATTTCATTCAGTGAGTGAATAAATGTGAGACTGGATAAGAAATAGAAATCATCTGAATGTTCTTTGTTAAAGATGCAAAATGTGGGAACAAGACAATTCATCGACACAGTTGTTGGAGACAATTCATTGACACAATTGGTGACAACTCATCGACACTTTTTGAAGACAACTCATCGACACATTATTATGTTGAAAATATACACAAGCTGATAAAATGAAGACAATGTTTTGATAATAAAATGATCTATTATCACGTTTATGATCAAAATAATGAATTTATATCATCATCATCAACAGATTTTTGATTAACGTGCAGGTACCAGAGTTCTCGGAAACGCCGAATCTGACGTATTTTTAGGCCTGTTTTTGCTTTTGTACGCGTAAAATTTCCTGTCGTGGATTCTTAATTACGCCATTTTTTTTTCGCCGATGCGTCCGTAATCCAGTGTAAAAATGACCTCAGTCGCATCAAAAGATGACAGCGTGTGTCCAATTGATCTCCAAATTTAGCTACCGCTTTCGGGTCAACAGTTTACCATTAATCGTCGCCGCCAGGATTGTTCAAGCATTACCTGGCGAGGACAGTCGTCTGTATTATTGACTCCAACTTTTCAGATTTGAATCCAACTTTTTCCATGGATGGATTCTTAAACTCCTGTTTTCAAAATCCTAGTGAGAACTCTGGGTACAGGGGCAACGTCCACATAAGTGGGCCCCCTTCCAGGTAGCTGGCTTGCTGCACGCATGGCAGATCTTACACCAGATCTCCAGGCTTGTCTATCATGCGGATCGATAGCAGAGAGCTTCCATTCTCTGCATTCCCTTTCTGTTAGCTAGTTCCAGGTCATCTTGTATTTATAATATTATATGGTATTTATAATATATTGCACGACCCGCAGAAAAAAGCGACCGACTGAAGTCGGTTGATTTTCTAAGAGTGCCCTAAAATCACCGTGTCATTCTGTCATTCTGTCATTCGGTCAGTCTGTCTGTCCGTCCGTAACCCGTTTGTAAAAATTGGTGATAGTGACTTAACCGCTTGGAATATTTAAACAATTTTTGGCATACTGATAGATATCAATGAGATCTAACCAATGAACTTGCGAAATATTACATTCCATTTAGTATAGCCTCGCCGAGGCGAAAAATGTGAAAATTTTCAAACTGCTTCTCCTCGGAAACCGTTGGGCCGATTGAAGTCAAATTTCATATGGAGCCTCTATGGGATGGGGGAAACCAAAATTTGCTCATGAGGTCCAGGTCACATGACCAAAATGGCCGCCAAGCCATATATGGTATGTCTGTCTGTCCGTCCGTAACCCGTTTGTGAAAATTGGTGATAGTGACTTAACCGCTTGGAATATTCAAACAATTTTTGGCATACTGATAGATATCAATGAGATCCAACCAATGAACTTGCGAAATATTACATTCCATTTAGTATAGCCTCGCGGAGGCGAAAAATGCGAAAATTTTCGAATTGCTTCTCCTCGGAAACCGATGGGCCGGTTGAAGTCAAATTTCATATGGAGTGTCTGTGGGATGGGGGAAACCAAAATTTGCTCATGGGGTCCAGGTCACATGACAAAAATGGCCGCCAAGCCATATATGGTAATTGGGGGAACCGTTTTAGGTCCAGGTCACATGACCAAAATGGCCGCCATACCCATATATGGTAACACTCATAAAGCTTAAGCATCCGGCGGGTCGTGCACTTCAGCTGAAGCACTGGTTTATTCAATATTTTGGCTTATTGATGACAATTAAGAGACCATTTTAACCGCATAGGATGGCTGGCATAAATAAACTTATGCATTCTATTTTATTTGTAATAAAATATTCTATTTTATTTCTAATAAAATATTCTATTTTATTTCTAATAAAATATTCCATTTTTATTGATATTTATTTTGTAAATAAACGTTTAAAGATATACCTGACTTTCATACACGGGTCATTCCAAAAATTATGTGCATTTGATGTCCCTGTTAATGCTCGAACCTTAAAATACAATCTGTTAAGTTTTCATACAAACTACTGATTTATTATGTAATCATTGTAAAAACTCTTGATTGTAGAAGTAAGTTTTACCAGATTTTCAATGGTTACAACATCAAAACTGATCAACCGAGATGGTAGGGGCTAGCGTTTTGCCATGTCCCTGTATGGTACTTTTGATACTCATCCAGTATTTATTTCAATAGAATGACCCGATTTTTGATCAATTTAATATGTTTAAGGAAGTAATACTAAAGTGCAATGAAATTGAGAAACAATGTGTACAAGAAGACCATTACAAGCATAAATTTTTGACTTTATATTTTATCCCTGACTTTTTTGTCATTTCCATAACGCTATCAAATATCGCCGTTTAAAAAAGAAAATAAAATTTCCAAACGAAATCTCCTTTGAGCACCCCTCAAGCACACAATGTTAGGTATAGTTAAGCCATGAAGTATATATTACTGTCCAAACTATACAAAATTTTAAGAATGACCCACACCCCTAGCCCCTTTACAGATTCCATTGCTGTGCCACATCCTGCTGGATGCAAGTCAACCATCAAGAAATGTTGCATGTGCAAACATCGAAGCTTCAGTCGAGCCTGCTTATCCACGCAGTCCCGTCAAAAGCTTCACTGTTCGCCAATACAGGCTTTATGTCAAGCTGAAACTTCAGCATTAAATAAGAAACAACATGGCCCTTGTCGCGAGGAAAACTTCGGGGTTTCCATACAGGTGTGAAAAAAACGCTTGCTTAGTCTCAGATGCCCTCCGAAGACTTTCACATCCTCGTTATCATAAGAAAATACAGAAAGATACATGTATATTTTTTCTTATTCTGCTCAAAACAAAACGACTCTAACGATAACGCCTAACGTTTAGAGGCAGAAATATGAAACGTAACGTTATCCCGTTTAAATTGAACTTTTACCCCTAAAGTGGGATTAATCGATGCCCATCGCATAGGCTTATTATCTAGATGATAATTCACCAACACGGTTTATATCTCATGATCAGAATTAGGTATCTAAATGCGAATACTACAAATCTCGAGGCTAAATTATCCTTCAATTCCAGTGGTCGTATTATCAATATTGCCACTACATATCAATTAACATCCTAAAAGCTACATTATATCCTCAATTACTTTGAGACAGCCCCCCAACAGTCACTTTTGTGGGACATCAAATCAGACAAGACAAACTATTAAACTTCTAATTCCGTTCTTCGTCTTACGACACAGCAGTGGCGCTGAGTGCGCATCCGTCACCTGCTGCATCGTAAATGATGCAGAACTTCAGTCATTATTAAAATTAAAAACCTTTCCGCATTCTTGGCCAATTAATCGATTCCGGAGTCGTTTCACTGACAAGTAAAACAGGTATAGGCTAGTCATTCACAGATCAATCAAATACAATGTACCACTTATCCATAATTACCCTTAATTACCTATGATTGCCAATTACCTTCAAACAAATGTGTCGATGAATTGTCTTCAAAAGGTGCCGATGAGTTGTCTTCAATTGTGTAGATGAATTGTCTCCAAAAACTGTGTCGTTGAGTTGTCTTGATTCCTGAAAGATGGCGAATCACTAAAAAGGAGAACAAAAAACGGCTAAGTTAGTGAGCTCTCAAAGTGACCTGAGATTGGTTAGATGTACAGGATGTCCCCACTTCTGGCCAATAAAAACCATTCATACATTGAGCATTCATCTAACACACCTAATTTTAATCTGTGACATCAAGAATTAAACTAGAAATGCGTCCATAGGACATGGATGCCCCCGCCCGAAAATATGTCTATGTTCGTATTCATCCATAGCAAGTTATTGACAGTGTTTAAGTTTTGGACCCTTTTTATGCCATTTGACCTCCAAGTATGACCTTGGAGGTATGGATCTGGGTTTGCACATGACACATTGTCTCATGATGGTTAACATTTCTTCAAAATAATTTCAAAATCCATCCAAAAATAAGTAAGTTATTGGCTGCGTTTAAGTTTCGGACCCTTTTTTTGACATTTGACCTCGAAGTATGACCTTAACCTTGGAGGTACGGACCTGGATTTTGCATGTGACACATCGACTCATGATGGTTAACATTTCTCCAAAGTAATTTCAAAATCCATCCAGAAATAAGAAAGTTATTGACTGCGTTTCAGTTTCGGACCCTTTTTTTTTACCTTTGACCTCTAAGTATGACCTTGACCTTGGAGGTACGGACCTGGGTTTTGCACGTGACACGTCGTCTCATGATGGTTAACATTTTTGCCGAGATATTTTAAAATCCATCAAGAAATAAGGAAGTTATTGACTGCGTTTAAGTTTCGGACGGACGGACAGGGGCAACGCTATATGCCCTTTCCACCATTCTTCGAATGGCGGGGGCATAAAAATAGGAATTCTGCATCTACTAAACAGAACAGAATAAAGGAAATGGAGCAGGGTCACCAGCTGTATCACGGATGACAGCTATGCTGCGTTTAGCTTATTCATCTTTTTTTTGCATTATCTGCTGGTTCCTAGTCCGAAGGTTGTGTTGGAAAAACAGGTAACCAGACCCCCCTGACCTTGAAAGGTCAGGGGGGGGGGGGGGTCTGATTACCTTTTTTTCCAATATTGACAATTCGCAAGCTGGAAGCCAGCAAATATGGTGAATAAGTATAAAAACTGGAGCACTGACCCATAATCAATATAAAATGACTTGTATGACAGATAGATGGTTTAAATGATAAAACCTTGGTTTAAATGATAAACCTGAAAATGCCTCTGAACCTTCTGAGGCTAGTTCTGCCAAATTTTCCACGAAAAAACTCTTCTCTTTCATAAAAAATTGCAAGCAAGACACCCAAGGTATAGGTCCATTATTAGATCCTGTAACTGGCAAATATTCCACAACAAATTTAGATAAGACAAATACTCTCAACAGACAATTTCAGTCCTCCTTCACACCCCTATCACCATTGAGTTTAATATGTTCTATGAAAGGGTTATCCTTTGGAAGCAAGGAAAACACCACAGAAGTGAAAAATATGGAGTGTACATGTTTTCTGGGCCAGACTAGCTAGTTTCGGCCAATTAGGCCTCATCAGTGACCCTCAGATATTTTCAAAATTCCACAATGGAATCAATGATCCCAAAGGACAAGAAAATATAATCTACACTATGATGTAGGGCAGCTTTCTGACAATGCTCTTAAGAATGGATTGGCAAATGGCACCATTAATAAAGAATCTGTTCCGGAAGAATATTTACCCAAATTCCCGGAAATGCCTACAATAAACATATCAGCAGCAGGAATTCTTAAACTCTTATCGAACTTAAACCCGACCAAAGCCGCCGGTCCAGATGCTCTTAAACCAGTAGTCCTTAAATCCCTTAGAGACCAAATAGCGCCCATGCTTCAGGTCATTTTCCAGAAATCACTTTCCAGTGTTCAAATCCCCTCGGATTGGAAGACAGCCATTGTTTCTCCCCTGTTCAAAAAGGGTGACAAAAGTGACCCTGCAAATTACAGGCCTATCTCCTTAACTTGCATTTGCTGCAAGCTAATAGAGCATATTGTTGCATCCAACCTTACTAAGCATCTCGACAAACATAACATCTTGTATGATCTTCAACATGGATTTAGGGAAAGGAGGTCCTGTGAAACACAGCTCATCCAACTTGTTGATGAGCTTGCACGAAATCTATCAGCAGGTCACCAGACTGACCTGATACTCCTGGATTTTAGTAAAGCATTCGATAAGGTTAGCCATATTTAATTACTCCACAAACTGCACCAACATGGCATAACCTCAAACACCCTAAACTGGATCAAAGCTTTCCTTTTTGGCCGTACTCAACGTGTAGCCCTAGAGGGGGAAACCTCATCTCAAATTCCGGTCACATCTGTGGTACCCCAAGGATCAGTACTGGGACCGATCCTGTTTCTTTTATACATCAATGACCTACCAGAGCAGATCCACTCACAGGTCAGACTTTTTGCAGATGACACGGCAATATATTTGGCTGTCCGCAGTGATGCTGACTGTACCTTATTGCAAAGGGACCTCCAAAAGCTGGAAACTTGGGAAAAGAACTGGGAAATGGAATTTAACCCGGGTAAATGCCAGGTCCTACACATTTCCCGTTCTAAAGAACCCATTAGACACAATTACATTCTCCACGGTGAAGTCCTCCAGGAGGCTGATCATGCCAAGTACCTGGGCCTTGAGTTTAGCCGTGATTTAACTTGGAACACCCACAACCATAACGTGACCACCAAAGCAAATCGGACCCTGGGCTTCATACGTAGGAATACATGTATACGCACCAAACATCAAGGCATACGTGAAACAGCTTATAAAACCCTTGTTAGGCCCCAGCTTAAGTATGCCTCCCCTGTGTGGAGCCCATATACCCAGTCAAATATAAACAAGGTTGAGCAAGTCCATAGAAGAGCAGCTAGATGGGTCAAACATGACTACTCTTCATATAGTAGTGTGACCCAGATGCTTAATACCCTGGAATGGAGATCATTGGAACAGAGGCGGGCAGATGCTCGCCTCCTATTGTTCTACAATATAGTATATGGCCTTGTCGAGATTCCACTCCCTACATACATCCGACATCCAATCAGAACTACTAAAAACATGCATACTATGCACTATATTCAAATCCCTACTACTGCCAGTTACTATAAATACAGTTTCTTCCCCTTGGCTGTGGTACAATGGAATCACCTTCCTCCTCATGCTGTTGTGTGCTCCGATCTGGATTCTTTCAGATCGAACATATGCACCCTCCATCACCCAATGCCATGAACCGTGAAACATTGTTTTTATCTGCTTTTAATCTCTACTTTACTAACACTGTTTTTACTTTCAATTCTCCTAAATCTAATATTTTTTCTTCTATCACACTTTTCTTTTTCTGACGCGCGCAGCTGCACATAATCCTCGCGAGAGGGTGCTGCAGGATATATAGATAGATAAGGATGTTGGGCACTGGAATCAGTCACTTTTGACCATCACTCACAGGTGTACTCTATGTACACACCAGGTGTGTAGGATGAAAGCCTACACAGCATTCATGTTATTACTGTAGGGGTCTTTAATCTGCATAGGGGATGATTGTCCCTGCACAGGGGCCCTCCAGTTAACCGACCCAAAGGACTATTTGACAATCATCTCTGCAAATGATGCCAATGTCAAGGAGTGTGTTCGGATAGCAAAAGAATCACTACTGCAAGGGATCGAACCACATTTACATGGGGGACAAAACACGGGGAAAATGACCAAGCGGAAACGTCGGGGGGGGGGGGGGGGGTCTAAACGTCTTGTTACCATTTGGCAGTGGCTATTCATACGGCCCCGTACCAATAGCCTGCATTGGCTAATCGTACGGCCCCGTACGATTAGCCACTATTGGCTAATCATACGGCCCCGTACTGTTAGCCAATATAGGCGATATTGACTAATCGTACGGCTGTTCTAGCTCGGTACCAAGAAAGTGATAATGTTGGCGGTAAGAAAAACCAGCTGATCACACTGCCTTGAAAGACTAGCCATTCCTATGTGGTTGGTACTTTTAAAGTCTTGTAAAGTGTTTATTAATTGTCAGGCATGACCTTTATTAGAAATATGGGCGGCCTACCTTAAATTGTTTTTATAACCTTTTTATCGATGCATGTTTTGGCTGCAGTTGGGAATATAATTTAGGTTTGTTGGTCTCCATATTGCCTTAGTTGTTAGTGGGCCGTTGACCCATCGCCTGTTGTCAGTTACTGGTAGGGGAGTGGGGAAAATGTCACTTAGAACTAGTAAACCCTTAGAGGGTCTAAGCCTTTCCAGGAACAGTGAAAATCTAATAGACCGACGAGACATGACCTTAGCTGTTGACAGGGCCGTAAAACACTAAAAATGAACAACCCCCTAAATCCCACTTTATATAGAGAAAACTGGGGTTTACGGGGGTATACATTATTTTTCTTATTTCTGCTCCAAGACATGGGTTGTGGGTACTCGTTAGAATCCCCTCAACGAGGCGATTCGAACAAACAGCACAACCTATGTTTGTAGTAAAACATATGAAAGATATCGGGGATTTTCATCAGAAAAGTAGCAAATTTGGAGATGTGAAAAAATGAACTGTGTCGCACGGGTGTGTTATCGTAATGCTACAGACTGAATGGAGAAGTTTTATTTGTTCATACTATGTGGAAAAATTGATGACACAATAATCAGCCTGCGCATCCACTCAATTTTATCAATATATTTGTTGTTCACTATGAAGGCAGTTTTGTATTGATAGAGACTAAATGCAAAGTTTTAAGTCTTAATAATGATATTATTTGAACCGCTCCATGCCTCAGGGAGATCAGCCTGTGCATCCGCACACTGAAACAACCCCACTTTAAAGGGTTACACATTATTTTTCTTATTTCTGCTCAAAATTAAACTCGTGGGTTCTCGTTATAACCGCCTCGCCGATGTCTCTGTCTAAAGATCACATACGATGAAGGTACATCCTGGTCCCAGCTAGTGTAAGAATTGTCAGCTGAGCTAAGTCAAACTTTGACCCAGATATCAAAAGCCCCTTCAGCTTAACTTAGTCGAATCTGGAGCCAGTTGTTCAAACCTCTAAATTAAGTCGGTCAGCTTGTCAAATTCGGCCCCCGCCAATCGGGGCTTGAAGAAATAAATGGGCTGCATGATGCTTCCAGGTAGAGCTTAATTCGACCACATGCGAGTACTGGTAAACCGCTTAGAGGATCTTAGCCTGCTAAGGCAAAGCGGTGCGAGTCGGACCGTCCATGCTTATAAACCCTATCGGTTTCATTGGTCGACAGAGCTTGAGATGTCATTCCATCTCAATGTCGGGTAAAAGTCCCACAAAATTGAAAGCAACGTCTGCAGAATGACCTATACTGTGTTGACGGGGACGTTAAACCCCAAATCAAACAAACAAACCAGCTGGTTTAGTAGAATCTGGGCCCAGTGATTCAAAGCCTTCTTAACTAAGTCGAACTTGTCCTAAGTTATTCAAAAGCCTCGTCTGCTAACCTAAGTCGAACTTTGCCAGTTATTCAAAGCCTCGTTAACAAAATTAAGTCGACTTTCGGCTCAATAATTCGAACCATTTCAAGCTTGGGTCAAGTTATTCAAGGCCTCGCCTGCAATACTAAGTCGAACCTGGACTCAGTTAATTAAAGCCTCGTCTGCTTTATTAGGTCAAACCTTGTCCAAGTTATTCAAAGTCTCCGCTTCTGGCGGGTACCCAAAATCCATGTTCTGGGCAGAAATATGATCCTTCACTGGTCGCATATATGATAAGTTCTATAAACTCATCTGCTAGTTCATATTGTTAATCTTGAAGAGTAAGAAAATTTTGAGAGAAATGCAAGCAGTTTAAAATTTAAGTAAGTTAAGGAAATTGAAGAATTAACTAGAATACTGTCGATGGCGCGCCATCGCAAATCCCCAGCTTTCTACATAAGGCCAAATACCGAAAACCCCTCACCCTGGGCCCTAATTTGACCCCATGGTCAAAATATTACCTGTATTATATTCTACTAATCATGCCCTTCAATTTGATATGAGCATGACTATGTTCCAAAAAACTTAAATTTTGACCCTCTGACCCCTCCCCTAGGGCCCCAATCTGACCCCAGGGTCAAAATTTTACTTGTATTGTATTCGATTAATCACACCCTTCAATTTGATATTCCATATGACTATATTCGGTAAAATTTGAATTTTGACCCCTTGAACCCGCCCCCCAAGTCCGACCCCTTGGACATGACCCAGGGGTCGCAGGCAAAATCCCGTTCAATATGTGTTACATATATCATTAATCATTACTTATGCAAAGTCTGGTTTCAGAATCTATAAAATTGACTTTGAAATTGAATGTAATTGATATTTGACCTTTTGACCCCTCCCCAAGGCCCCTGGAGGCGGGGCCAAAAATAAATGTGACGTTGCACGCCCTCATCATGTAAGGAAGCTGTGTACCGAATTTGGTTACATTCCGACCAGTAGTTAAGGAGGAGATAGCGTGACGGACAGACGGACGGAGGGACAGACGGACGCAGGCGTTCAAAATATCCCTGAACGCTTTTTTTAAAAGCGTGGGGATATATATATGATAGAAAACATCAAAACAATACCCCGGATTACGTTTCCCTGTTTTGTTTGTTTGTTTGATTTGAGGTTTAACGTCCCCGTCAACACTGTAAAGGTCATTTTGGAGACGTTGCTTCCAATTCTGTGGGCCTTTTACCCGACACTGAGATGAAATGACATCTCAAGCCCTGTCGCCCAATGAAACCAATAGGGTTTATTAGCATGGACGGTCCGCCTCGCACCGCAGTTCCTGGACACGCTTAGATCCTCTAAGCGGTTTACCAGTACTAGTGTGTGGGCCGGAGTCAGCTCTGCGTGGAAGCATCATGCAGCCCATATATTTCTTCAAGCCTCTATGGGTGGGGGCCGTTACGTTTCCCTGTGCATTCAGTTTTGAAGGTCTTCCCGCCATGGATACAGCTAAACGTTATTTCCGACACCTTAATTAAGAGCCTCATTGAAATTCTTTTTGGACATCTGCAATAGCGCGTGAACTGCGCTTCTAAAATTTAACGCAGCTCGAACGCTGATATTGCCAAAACACTACAACCAGAGCTACAGATAATTTTTAGGCTAAAGAGTATTTTACTCCCTGATTTTCTTTTCAAAGGGTATTTCAGGTCCTAGAAATTTACTGAAAGAGTAAAATGTTACACAATTTTTTGGAAATAGTATTTTGACACATACATGTAATATGCTTTTTATTCCCAAGTGTGTCAGTTTTATAGCATATTGATGATGATATATATAGTGAGAGAACCACGTTTTTACAGCTTTTTCACTAACATTTTGCCCCCCATGATATTTGGATTTTTTCTCGATTTCTCGGAAACAGCCGCTAATCACATCATCTAGTATTGTTCTTGCAATCTTACAGGGGTTTGTTACTTCATGCCTTGTTAGGAAGTTCAATATGTTGCCCACATTTGCTGGCATTTTCGGTCTTAAACGACCGGACTTCGATGATTTCTCTGCCATTTGTTTGCATTGGAAACCAACAGAGTGATTTCCCTTGCCGATCTGTTATTCCAATCACGATTGGCCGAACGAAAACGAAAGTACCAATCAGACAACGTATTATACAGCGGCTTTAGGTAGAACCGGATATGAAGTTGGGTTGCTCGATTTACCGAAACGAAGTCGGTTTATTCCAACTTTTATTTTGCACCCGTCGGGACAATGACGTACCCGTTTTTTCCAATGCGTATCGGTACGCGAAAAATCGATTTTCAATGCGTTTTTAATGAAAATTAATGCGTATTTACGCGGATACGCGCCTTATCTGTAGCTCTGTACAACTTGAAAAATTTTCACCCACACTCAATGATATCTCCTTTCTAGGAACAATGACATCTTGCTTGTAGCTTACCTTGTTAATATTAAGCGAACAAAAATGAAAATTTCAATCATACGTACTTAAGCATTTTAACACAGCCTTTAAGCCATTGTATGCTAGTGGACTCTTCTATTGCTATATGTTGGACAAGTTCATTTGTCATATGAGGGATGTCAGCCCCCCCCCCCCCCCCATCATTTTTATTCTATTTTTGACGGAAAACTCCGACAGCAAATAGTGCAGGCCCTGATCAGACATCACGATCTGTGGCGTCTGATCTGGGCCTGCACTGTTTGCCAAGATACCTCTTTTAAGGGTTTCCCGCATACAATGGGATAAAGAATACCGTCAATTCTTATCGAAAACGATAATTGGAGCAATTAATTTCATTAACTTACCAATAACCCTAAACAAACTGACAATTGATAATAATATTAAATAATTAAATCTTTTCTGTTGCCATGTATATACCATTGATATTAATATTTACTAAAATATATAACTGGTATAAATAATATAATTCTGTTTCATACTGCCCAATGCACATTTAATATTCGCAAAATATATTTTTAACATATTCCTTGGTACCGAACTAGAATAGCCGTACGATTAGCCAATATAGCCTATATTGGCTAACCATACGGGGCCGTACGATTAGCCAATACAGGCTAAA
This sequence comes from Lucinisca nassula, assembly GCA_963580285.1. Classification (NCBI taxonomy): domain Eukaryota; kingdom Metazoa; phylum Mollusca; class Bivalvia; order Lucinida; family Lucinidae; genus Lucinisca; species Lucinisca nassula. The sequence continues at coordinate 62,284,921 of OY757021.1, read as the reverse complement.
CGTACGGGGCCGTATGATTAGCCAATACAAGCTATTCATACGGGGCCGTACGAATAGCCACTGCCTTACCATTTAGTAGTAACGAATCAACGTACTTTCTGAATTTGTGTGACCAAACTGTTGGAAATCTGATTAGACCGTCAATTACAGGTGTGACCACTATAATTTCGAACACAAGACATTGAACAAGATGTTTTGATTTTCTTCATAAATATTTTCAAAACTGTAAATCAAGTGAGAAGGCAATAGTTTCTCTACAAAATTTTCACAAAAAATCCTGCTCCGCCTAGGAACTAACTATTCGCTAAGCATCCGTGTACAGGTGCTACTAAACACCGAAGAAAATCAACCTTGCTCAGCCTAAAACATAGCAGGGTCTACACCATCGTGCTATGAAAAAGAAAAGGTAAAAGCATGATAAAAAGTATATGTCATGATAATAGGTTAAAATATAGATCGACAAGATATTGAGACATAACAAGAGGACCATTATGGTCCTATATCGCTCACCTGAGGTAACATATTTACATGTCGGTCCAAGGGCTGGGCATTTTTTGGCCCCAGGTCTATAATTTGATTAGTCTTGGTATAGGTCCACTAAATGAAGCTTAATATCAAAGGCCTGGGCCTCCTGATCTCAGACAAGAGGATTTAAAAGTCTATGTAAGACCAGTGGGCCCCGGGGCGGGGTAATTTCTGGTCCCGGGCTATGGTTTGAACAATCATGGTACAGGTCGACCATATGCGAGCTTTGATTAGGTCATGCCGTGCTAGACTATGACGAAGTCAGCCTAAAACAAAAATTATCTCCCATTTTTAGCAGGGTCTGCACCATCGTGCTATGCAAAAGAAAATGTAAAAGCATGATAGAAAGTCTATGTCATGACAATAGGTTAAAATATAAATCGACAAGAGATTGAGACATAACAAGAGGACCATGATGGTCCTATATAGCTCACCTGAGCTAACATATTTACATGTGTGTCCAAGGGCTGGGCAATTTTTGGTCCCAGTCCTATATTTTGATTAGTCTTGGTATAGGTCCACTAAATGAAGCTTAATATCAAATATCAAAGATCTGGGCCTTCTGGTCTCAGACAAGAAGATTTAAAGTAAGACCAGTGGGCATCCGGGCTATGGTTTGAACAATCATGGTACAGGTCCAGCATATGAAGCTTCATACCAAATATCAAAGACCACTGGGCCTTTTGGTTTCAGACAAGGAAGGTGTTCAAATGTTTTCTCAATGTAAGTCTATGTAAAGCCAGTGGGCCCTTAGGCGGGGTCATTTTGGGCCCTATGGCTATAATTTGAACAATCATGGTAGAGGTCCACTAGATAAAGCTCCATACCAAGACCTTGGACTTTCGGTTTCAGACAAGAAGAGTTTTAAAGGTTTGCCTATGTTGGTCTATGTAAAACCAGATGACCCCGAAATAGGGCCATAATTTGAACAATCTTTGTAGAGGTCTTCTTGATGAAGCTTCATACCAAATATCAAAGACCTCGGCCTTCAAGTTTCAGACTAGAAGATTTTCAAAGGTTTACCATATGTGAGTCTATATAAAACCAGTGGGCCCCTGGGAGGGACCAGGTATAATTTGACCAATTTTGGAAGTGTTCCACTAAATGAAGATTCATACCAAATACCAAGACAAAAAAAAAAAAAAAAAAAAAAAAAAGTTTTCCCTATATATGCCATTTTTTGGCCACAGGGCTATAATTTTAACAATCTTGGTATGGGTCCACTAGACAGAGCTCCATATCAAATATCTTCAGCCCTCTGGTTTCAAATAAGAATATTTTTAAAGGTTTTCCCTATATAAGTAAATGTAAATTCAGTTGGCCCCACCCGAGAGGGCTATTATTTGAACAATCTTGGTAGAGGTACACAATATGAAGCTTCATACGAAACATCAACGACCTGGGCCTTCTGGTATTAGACAAAAAGATTCTTAAAGATTTTCCTTACATAAGCCTATGAAAAGCCAGTTGACCCCGGGGCGGGGCCATTTTTGACCCCACGGTTATAATTTGAACCCTCTTGGAAGTGGTCCTCTAGATGACGCTTCACACCAAATATCAAAGACCTGGGCCTTTTGGTTTCAGATAAGAAGATTTTTTTTAAGGTTTTCCCCGTATTAGCCGATGTAAAATCAGTGGGCCCCGGGGCAGGGCCATTTTTGGCCCCGGGGCTATAGTTTGAAAATCTTGGTAGAAGTCCACTAGATGAAGATCCATACCAATTATCAAAGAAATGGGTCTTCTGGTTTAAATAAAGAAGATTTTTTAAAAGTTTTCCCTATATAGCTCTATGAAAAACCAGTGGGCCCCGGGCGGGATCATTTCTGGACCCAGGGCTATAATTTGAACAATCTCGGTAGAGGTTCACTAGATAAAGCTTCATACCAAATATCAAAGACCTGGCCCTTTTGGTTTCAGAAAGAAGATTTTTTAAAGGTTTTCCCTCTATAAACCTATTTAAAACCAGTGGGCCCTGGCGCGGGGAGGGGGGGGGGGAGCATTTTTGGCCTCAGGGCTATGATTTGAATAATCTTGGTAGAGGGCCACTAGACGAAGCTTCATACTAAATATCAAACACCTGGGCCTTTTGGTTTTAGACAAGAAGATTTTTAAAGGTTTTCCCTATATAAGCGTATGTAAAACCATTGGGCCATGGCGAGGGGGCATTTTGGCCCAGGGCTATAATTTGAACAATCTTGGTAGAGGTCCACTAGAATTAGCTTCATACCAAATATCAAAGACCTGGGCCTTCTGGTTTCCGACAAGAATATTTTTTAAGTATTTTTTTTTCTGTTTTTTTTTTCTTACTTCCCCCTTTTTGTTGCCATGACAACCACAGTTCTGCATGAAATGAAATGCTTTGAATAATTTTGAGAGAGGACCACCCAAAGACCATTTCTGCCAAGTTTGGTCAAAATCTATTGAGTGGTAGAAATTATTGACAGACGTACGGACATACGGACAAACAACGACCCCGGACGATGACTGATCACAATAGCACCCCCCACCACTACGGCTCAGGTGAGCTAAAAATGAATGACTTGGACGGATCACCCTGAAAAGGACTGAAGTATTCAGCCGGTCTTTGATATTTGATATAATCTATGACGGTTCCAGTGTAAAGTCTTATCATGGTTATCGTTACCATAAACTACACAAAGCCTTTTCAAAATTTTATAGACGTCATTCTGATTTAATTTCAAAAGTCAATATTGGACTTAAATCTCTTCTGCAATTAGGTCTATCGGAACCCGAATTTTATGGTGACTTAGTATATAAATTCAGAAAAATATATAACCGCAATGACTTCAGCACCCATCCTTCGATATATAAAAGATTGGGTACAACATAAATGTTATACGACAGACTGTATGCAGGGTAGTTAACCCAATCACGGTTGACAACTTTGCTTCCCTCCTCTTTAATTGCACGCCGGTGGGTCAGGCCTCAGATTCTGTGACGGCTCCAACGTAAAGTCTTACAACAACGCAAACAGCAAGTTAGCAAAAGGCCTTCTCCCAGACGCACTTTTGATGTTGTTTGAGACGGATAGCAAATACGTGCCGAAAGCTTTGTAGCACTGTGTTGTACTTTCCATCACATGCTTCTGAACTGGTATTTGAGATGATTGACAACCGTCTTTGAACGTTTTAAGCGTGGGCGCGACAATAGCACTGTCAGTTTATGTTACAATCGATTTTAAAACATCTTTAAAACCTCGAAGCGGTTCTCACCAGCAGTACCCACAAACTATAGTCTGCTCAAAACAGAGATTGTGGATACTCGTTAAAACCTCGAGGTGGCCACAGGGCTTGAGATGTCATTTCATCTCAATGTCGGGTAAAAGTCCCACAAAATTGGTAGCAACGTCTCCAAAATGACCTATACAGTGTTGACGGGGACGTTAACCTCAATTCAAACAAAACAAACAAAACCTCGAGGCGGTTCTAATCAGCAGTACCCACAAGCGAATCTATATTCTGCTCAAAACAGACTGTGGATACTAGTACTAGATAAAAGCGCGGGGCTGTTCCATTTAAATCCATGTTTTGGTGCAGAAACGATAAAGAACAATGGACTCCAGTTTTGATATACATGTATTACTAGTAAAGCTGGACATTGAATCAAGCGTGGTAGCTCAATGGTTAGTGCACTTGCCTATGATGCTAGAGGCCCCCGGTTTGATTCCCGGCAGCGGTAATAAAACTGCAGTGTCCGAACATGCTCCGGGTGAATGCCACAAAGTGTATCGTCCTCCGCATCGGGACGTTAACTGGAGACCCCCTGCACGTGCAGGGAGGCCCATTCTGTGCAGGTTAAAGATCTCTATCGTTATTACATGATTACTTTGTATGCTTTCATCCTGCAATGACCGATCACACTAGAATTGAAAACGCCCCAATGTTGATTCGACCGATAGTAGATATAAATAGTAGAAAGAAAGAATTGAAATCGCCGGTCCAACGTTGAGTCAAGGTTTTGTTGGGGAGGGGGTGGTAGGCGGTCAAAATTATATAGGTGTGTTTTTTTTGTTCGTATCAACGAAGAGACGCATAAAACCCTATTGGTTTCACTGAACGGCAGGGATTGAGATGTCATTTTATCTCAATGTCGAGTAAAATTCCCACAAAATTGGAAGCAACGCCTCCTGAATGATAAACCTCAACCCAACAAACAAACAATCTGACAGAAAAGCAGAAATATTGGTCAATTAAAGTCTGTTATTGGTCACATGAAATCTTGCAGAAAAGGAAAATATTGAGATGGCAACACCTGGCAGATTCTCCACAATTTTTTCAAAAGGGGACAACTTTCGGGACTTCCTGTTTGCTTTTCTATAAGCTCTGTCCCACGAAAAAAGGGACCCGCTCTTAAAGAAAAGCATTTGCTCCTGAGAAGCAAATTCTTTCATTTTAGAGTTGGCCCCTGTTGACAGAAAATAAATAAATAAATAAAAAAAAAATACTTGTTTTGAGAGAGGACCACCCAAAGACCATTTCTGCCAAGTTTGGTCAAAATCTATTGAGTGGTAGAAATTATTGACAGACGTACGGACATACGGACAAACAACGACCCCGGACGATGACTGATCACAATAGCACCCCCCACCACTACGGCTCAGGTGAGCTAAAAATGAATGACTTGGACGGATCACCCTGAAAAGGACTGAAGTATTCAGCCGGTCTTTGATATTTGATATAATCTATGACGGTTCCAGTGTAAAGTCTTATCATGGTTATCGTTACCATAAACTACACAAAGCCTTTTCAAAATTTTATAGACGTCATTCTGATTTAATTTCAAAAGTCAATATTGGACTTAAATCTCTTCTGCAATTAGGTCTATCGGAACCCGAATTTTATGGTGACTTAGTATATAAATTCAGAAAAATATATAACCGCAATGACTTCAGCACCCATCCTTCGATATATAAAAGATTGGGTACAACATAAATGTTATACGACAGACTGTATGCAGGGTAGTTAACCCAATCACGGTTGACAACTTTGCTTCCCTCCTCTTTAATTGCACGCCGGTGGGTCAGGCCTCAGATTCTGTGACGGCTCCAACGTAAAGTCTTACAACAACGCAAACAGCAAGTTAGCAAAAGGCCTTCTCCCAGACGCACTTTTGATGTTGTTTGAGACGGATAGCAAATACGTGCCGAAAGCTTTGTAGCACTGTGTTGTACTTTCCATCACATGCTTCTGAACTGGTATTTGAGATGATTGACAACCGTCTTTGAACGTTTTAAGCGTGGGCGCGACAATAGCACTGTCAGTTTATGTTACAATCGATTTTAAAACATCTTTAAAACCTCGAAGCGGTTCTCACCAGCAGTACCCACAAACTATAGTCTGCTCAAAACAGAGATTGTGGATACTCGTTAAAACCTCGAGGTGGCCACAGGGCTTGAGATGTCATTTCATCTCAATGTCGGGTAAAAGTCCCACAAAATTGGTAGCAACGTCTCCAAAATGACCTATACAGTGTTGACGGGGACGTTAACCTCAATTCAAACAAAACAAACAAAACCTCGAGGCGGTTCTAATCAGCAGTACCCACAAGCGAATCTATATTCTGCTCAAAACAGACTGTGGATACTAGTACTAGATAAAAGCGCGGGGCTGTTCCATTTAAATCCATGTTTTGGTGCAGAAACGATAAAGAACAATGGACTCCAGTTTTGATATACATGTATTACTAGTAAAGCTGGACATTGAATCAAGCGTGGTAGCTCAATGGTTAGTGCACTTGCCTATGATGCTAGAGGCCCCCGGTTTGATTCCCGGCAGCGGTAATAAAACTGCAGTGTCCGAACATGCTCCGGGTGAATGCCACAAAGTGTATCGTCCTCCGCATCGGGACGTTAACTGGAGACCCCCTGCACGTGCAGGGAGGCCCATTCTGTGCAGGTTAAAGATCTCTATCGTTATTACATGATTACTTTGTATGCTTTCATCCTGCAATGACCGATCACACTAGAATTGAAAACGCCCCAATGTTGATTCGACCGATAGTAGATATAAATAGTAGAAAGAAAGAATTGAAATCGCCGGTCCAACGTTGAGTCAAGGTTTTGTTGGGGAGGGGGTGGTAGGCGGTCAAAATTATATAGGTGTGTTTTTTTTTGTTCGTATCAACGAAGAGACGCATAAAACCCTATTGGTTTCACTGAACGGCAGGGATTGAGATGTCATTTTATCTCAATGTCGAGTAAAATTCCCACAAAATTGGAAGCAACGCCTCCTGAATGATAAACCTCAACCCAACAAACAAACAATCTGACAGAAAAGCAGAAATATTGGTCAATTAAAGTCTGTTATTGGTCACATGAAATCTTGCAGAAAAGGAAAATATTGAGATGGCAACACCTGGCAGATTCTCCACAATTTTTTCAAAAGGGGACAACTTTCGGGACTTCCTGTTTGCTTTTCTATAAGCTCTGTCCCACGAAAAAAGGGACCCGCTCTTAAAGAAAAGCATTTGCTCCTGAGAAGCAAATTCTTTCATTTTAGAGTTGGCCCCTGTTGACAGAAAATAAATAAATAAATAAAAAAAAATACTTGTCACTTCATTGCTCGACAAGACGGTTACTGAGAACTCATCCGTAAAAGATTTGGGCGGATTTTTGCTTGACCCCAGAAGACCTGTTGGGTCCACACGTTTAAATTTTGAAATCTTCCTGCACAACTTCATATTCATATCTATCATATCCAAACATTTCAGAACAATTTGTCTAGTGGTTACTGAGAACTTGTCTGGACAAAAATTGGGCGGAAAAAAGAGAAGAAACCCAGAAAACTAATAAGTATCGTTTTGGAGACTTTACCCTTATCCTGCTGAATAAATTAATTTAGCCACACCCATTGCTCACTATCAAACATTCAAATGTCTTAACCCAATTCACAAACTGCAATACAAACAGTGTAGAACCTGATCACACTGCTTCTTCAAAAGAAATCTGATCTTGATCGACACTGTTTGCAAAAGTAGGGGTTGTTATGTTCAGCGGGATAAGGGTTACATATACACTTCAGCCACTTTATAACTGAGCCTCCTGTTGTGTCCATTTCTGTATGTATTGTAATTGCACAAGGAGGATGTCGGGGTCCTCACTCTTTACATTATAAATTACAAGGACTTGTGCCAAAATATAAAGAAGTTGTTTTGTGAAAGCAAAATGTGAGGGTTAATTCATGGAGGTTTAAAATATTAGGTAATAACATCGTTCTCATCAAGCTGTCAGATCTTATTATGATAAGATGAAACCATCAAGGCGAGATGCAGAGGTGTAAATTGTCAACCAATGCACATGCATGTAATTAGACCGGACAGTCGTCGGCAGTCGTGAGCGGACAAGAAGGGCAACCCCAGTGGAAAGGGGAAGCGTCCCCGACTGCCCAAATTGCCCTGATGAAAAGTGGTCAGTGAATATAATAATAAACTAAAAACAATCGGACAATCAAGGCAGGTGCCTACCGTATCTAGCGCTCGCGACCACCGCCCGTTTGTCATGAGGTACCCGTGGTCGATTGTTACCGAGTGTAGGCTGGGAAAATAGTCCCGGACTGAGATCCAAACGTTTCGTTCAACCCCCAAATTCCACTTTTTATGCAAACAGTGTAGACCCGATCAGACGCCGCGTTGTGTTGCGCGTTATCTGGGTCTTCAATGTTTGCCAAGCCCAAACCACGGCACCAGCCTAGGCTCTATAGATAAACCTTTACGCAACACTGACCTCACAGCAACTATTTTCTACTTAATTGGTGATATTATTTTTACATAGACAATATTAAATGGACCCCGTCAAGCGATTTTGGTACTTATCGCCTATACGAGCAGCGAAGGTTCAGGCGAGCCTGCGCATCCGCGCAGTCTCGCCAGAACCTTCGCTGCTCGCTCATACAAGCAGTGAATCAAGAGGAACCTTCAGACAGAAAGCCATATCCCTGGCCCCTCTGAATGGCTGGGCATGCGCAGTTAAAATTTGTCATGACGGAATGCTCGAAGACCCAAATTCGCTTGGCGGGGCCCAAATAATTATGCAGCGCGAATCTGAAGGCGGGTTTGACAATCGCTTAGCTCCGCCCTCTGGTATTGGAACGGATTGCGGTTACCTTGACATACTTGTCATACATATTATTGCGTTTTTTGACTATCTGCTCTTTAACGAACGACGGGATATGTCCTACTGCTAAGCTGCCGGTTGCCCAGTTGTAATGAACAGACAGACAGAAAAAAAAGAAAAAACAATATAACCTTTGATATACTGTGTATGTTAGGAGTATAATGAAAAAGGTTTAACACAAAACTTTGACGTAATCAAAATGCACAAGACTTAATTATTGACCCCTAGCCCCATTCAGGGGCTTGACTCAGGAGCTTAGATATTTCATATGACTGGTATAGCTAAAAAGGTATCCTGTACAACGTCTGAAGAGAATCTAACACGTGGTTACAGAGATATGAGCAATCAAAAAGGTTTAACACAAAACTTTGACATAAAAGTTGACGAACATAAAAGTTTACAGACGGAAGAACCAATGAAAAAACGGACGAACGGAAAGACGAAAACTTTATATTCCCTGATATACTTCATATGCCGGGGGTATAAAACTGAACAGATGGAAAGTCAAAAACTATATAACCTTTGATAAACTTTGTATGCCTGGAATATAATGAAAAAGGTTTCACACAAAACTTTGACGTAATCAAAATGCCTAAGTCTTAATTATTGACCCCCCCCCCCCCCACACACACACACACACACTGGCACCACCCAGGGGCTTGACCCAGGAGCTCAGATATTCCATAGGAAAGATACTGCTACAGAAATATCTTTTACCAAATATAAAAAGAATCAACATGTGGTTACAGAGATATGAGTAATCAAAAAGGTTAATTGTATCCATTCCTGATCATTGCCTTCACTTCTATTAACGAAAAACTTGGACGTAAAAGTTGACGGACAGACGAACAACCCAGGGGCTTGATATTCCATATGAAAGGTATCCTGTACCAAAGTTGAAGAGAATCTAACATTCGATTGCAAAGATTTGAGCAATAAACAAGGTTTAACGCAAAACTTTGACAAAAAAGTTGACGAACGGACGGACAGACGGAAGTACCAACGAACGAACGAACAAACAAACAAACAAACAAACACACACACGAACTAATGATTTGTTTGTTTGTATTGGAGTCAACACTATTTAGGTCATTTTTGAGCCGGTCAGTTTACCTATCCACACTTTCCTGGGCAAGCTTATACGTAAGCGGTTAACCAGTACAGTGCACATTCTTTCGCCAGAAACTGACAACTGCCCTTCTTGAATCAGCGGAAGGGAGAGAATTACCGTAGAAAAGATTTCATGATCAATCTCCACGAAAGAATGTTGCCGACCCCGGCGGGAGTCGAACCCGCGTCCTACTGATCACCAGTCAGGCGCGCATCCGACTGAGCCAACGAGGCCGGCTCACGAACTAATGAGCGGATGAACGGACGGAAAGACGAAAACTATATACCCCCTGTCATACTTCGTATGCCAGGGGTATAATAATGAGGGTCATTCAAATACTATGTATAGGTTTACAATGTGCACATTCGAATTTGAAACAAATACACTAAAATTTCGCTATTAAGACCACCTAAAATTAAGACTAATTCTGCTTTAAACAGCTTATTTTGAAGGCTTCAGTTAATTTTCCTTTGTGATTTCTGCCCACGGTGTTCCCTGGTCATGGACCACCGTTGGGACTGTTCAAAAGTGGTCTTAAAGACCACTTTTGAACAGTCCCAAAGGTGGTCTTAATATAGGAATTTTACTGTATTCGCAATTACGAGCTTGTACAAGTATAGTATTTTTGATATTTGAACAAAATAGATCAAAGGCATATGGTCGGTATTGTCTCTACTACGAGTTTGCTGACTAAAGCCACGTATTTCATTTTTTGACTGTCTGCACACAATGTCCTTTCAGCTGGATGCTTGCTTGGCTGCGCAGGATTTATTCATATTATCATATGACGTCGCGTCTGAGAGTGTAATAACGCCATACAATATTTTCGATAATCCACTAGTGGATTAAATATGCAAATTAGGTAGATACGTCCCGTAACGTTACATTTACGACGTCCTTAACGACGCCGTGTTTACTAATGGCGGAATATTGACATTTTTGTAAACAAACGTAAATAAAATGCGTTTTAAATGTCATATGATAAATTGAATCTTGCATTCGTGCTCCTGTATTATTGAATTTATTAAACTCGTTGAGGAAAAGGGATAAAATGCTCGGCAAAGCCCCACATTTTATCCCTTTTCCTAAACTCGTTTAATAAATTATTCCTGTATTATTGAATTTATCAAACTCGTTGAGGAAAAGGGATAAAATGCTCGGCAAAGCCTCGCATTTTATCCCTTTTCCTCAACTCGTTTAATAAATTCAATAATACATGAGCACTCATGTAAGTTCCTCTATATAGAGACTAGCCATTTGTTTTCATTTCGATAGTGTGAGTGACAGAATTGGACTTAGCTTTTATCGAAAGTTTAAAAAATGTAAAAAAAAAAAATAAAAAAAATCAATCTGATTAGAGCAAAAAAGAATACCATTCAGGAGGCTGAGTACTTCTCCTCCCCATCTTTCTCGCTGGATATATTGATCAATAATAATAATAATAATAAGGTTATCGCCGAAAAATCCCGACAAAAAGATAAAAAGGGGGTCAATTGGCCATGAATCGCTCATCTGATTTCAAGATGCCACATTGCTTCTGAAAGTTATGTGGATAACTGACAGCCATTTCATTCTACGAAGCATAACTGTTACACTGAGATAGATGGTGACCCAGGCAACATTCTTGCAAAGTTTCAATGAATCTGGCTGAAGATTTCAGAAGAGATCGTCATTTAAAGATGTTTTCTTTCAATTTTTAAGTCTGCAAGCCATTAGTTTCATTGGATCAAACCATTTGGTAGAAGGTTACCTTCCTGTGAAGTTTAAATGAAATTGAACCATGAAATTGAACAAAAGGTATTCGAAAAAAGAGAGAAAACTCTACGCTGTTCACAACATCACGAAAACATGCTTATATTATTTTGACCCCCTTGAACCCCACTTTTATACAGTAAAACTGGGGTTTCCGGGGGTATACCTTATTTTTCTTATTTCTGCTCTAAAATATAGATTGTGGGTACTCGTTAGGACCGCCTCGATGAGGCGGTTCTAACGAGTGCCCAAAATCTATATTTGGAGGAGAAAAAAGAAAAATATCACATTTTTTCATCATAAAATTTATATTTTTTTGGCGATAAACGTGGCAATGTATTTGTATAGGCGTGTTTGCGTGATGAGATAAAAAAAATGGCCATTTTTGAGAATCAAGGGGATATATCTCAGCTATAGTTGGTCCGATCTCACCCTTTTTTGAACTCGTCCAAAATTTTATGCATGCCAGTGTTATCTGCAAAATAGTTAGAAAAGGCCTCCCAGGAAAGCCACAATCTAAGAACGCAGCCATCTCAAGTCACATCAAGAAGGTGACATGCGGAGGCCAACACAAAAACAAACGAAACATGAATCAATCACAAAGTCATTTAAGGTCACCCAGGAAAGGCCACAATCTAAGAACGCAGCCATCTCAAGTCACACCAAGAAAGTGACATGGAGAAACACGCAAAAACAAACGAAACATGAACCAATCACAAAGTCATTTAACAAATGACACACTGCAAAAGAACGTCCGCCTCGGGACGGTCAGTAGTAAAATCAACTCCGGAGTTTATGAAATTTAAACTCTCGCCCTCAGTTCCAGTACATTATCAAGCATAATAACAATAACAAATTAATCCGCATGGAGGCATTCTAACTCAACAGTAAGTGATTAAATACATAGTACGGGCCTCTGTGGCCTAGTGGATAAGAGCGCTGACTCTTAGTCATTAGGTCTCTCACCGCCGTAGGTTCGAGCCTCGCTCGGGCCACGTGTGAGACGCCAAGTTCTGCAACGAAAGGTCAGGTGGTTTTTCTCCGGGTACTCCGGTTTTCGCCCACCTCTGATTAACGGTAGGCTCGATATGAGTGCAATAATCTTGAAAGGGTCGTAAAACCCAACCCCCCCCCCCCCAAAAAAAAAAAAATAAATAAATAAAATAAAAAAATAAATACATAGTATCAAAGTACTGAAAGTACTGAGGAAAGTTGATTTATGAGGAATAATTATTATGGTAATAATGCCAGTCGTAGATCAAGCAGTTCTCTAGACATTTTGTGAGGGTTAAACAATTCGTCAAAGAAAATAAAAATGATTCATCGATTGTTTTGAGTTTAACGACAGGTCAACCCTTGTGGATCATTTTGTCTTCTCCAAGAGAAAAAGGGGGGGGGGATAGAAGAGAGAGCAGAGGAGATGAAAGTGAGGGACAGAGTGACTGGAAGTGTATAAACAGAAGAAATATCAACACTCACCATCTACCGTTACCTGCTGCAAAGAGAGCAGGCTTTGCCCAAATGTAAGTCAGTATCAGCTGGACACAAGATACACATTACCTGTGCCTCACCCAACTACCCTCACGAAGAAAAAAGGAAGAAAGAGAGAAAGATGAACGTGTCTGCTAATTTCTTCATGGTTTCTAAATTAGCTCAGTACATTCTGTGCTGGTCCCATCTGCTAATAATCTTACAGATAAGTTTTCTTAGCGGGCACATTACGTCTTAGAAACGTCGCATCAACGTTACGTTGATACGAAGATGCACATACGTTGTGCAGCCGCTTGGAGCTATGTTCCTTCGGGTGTCGGGACATAAAAAAAGAATAACTTGGACGAAAATAAAAAAAAAGATTATTTTTAAACCGTTTGATTTAGACATTATAGCCCTGATCAGACGCCGCGTTTAGCGAACTTCGACTACCCAAGGCGAATTAAAATACGTTTATTCCAAATAAAAGCATTAACCCATAAATGCCAATTGTTTCAATGCTGGGGCATTCGGAAACAGTTAAGACAGATTAGAGGCCACAAAATGTAGCGTCTGATCGGTGTCTTCACTATTTGCTAAAACTACGGAACTTGATGTAAAACTCACAGCTTTCAAAATATGTTTTGTAATTAGAGCTCTCAAAAGCAGGTGAATAACAGTGTTTGATGTCGGTCAGTTATGAGTTGTTTAGTCGGTCACTGATAATCACAGAGAAGCGAGCTAACCCTTTTAACCCTGTAGACCGGTGCAGACGCCGAGGTAGAAATACACTGTATCTATGCAAACCTTGTAGACCCTACGGCACGTAGCTAGCACGTCTCGCCAGAATCTACATGTTCACTGTTTAATTGCCATCATGTGAGTGAACTAATCAGAAATCCCTTTCTACAAGTATATATTTAAAGCGAGAAGAGTCCTGATCAGAAACTCAGGGATGAAAGAGTAAACATAAATATCATCGGAAATAGCGTAGGAAAATAGTCCTAGAGTATTGTTTACTGTTCAGAATATGTCTTTTTGTGCCAATTTATATTCAATCCGTATAAAGTCTCGAAAATGAAATATTTTGAAACACGTTCCGTGCCTGCAAAATTAGTTTTTAAGAGTTCCTTTGGACTATTTTATGCAGCAAACAAACAGCGGAGGTGGAGTAACGCGGTCCAGTACCGGAAGTAGAAATGTAATGACATAGAAACTTGATTTTATAAATCAACTTTCAAAAATGGTCATATATAGATTAATACCATCATGAATCAGGGTTGAGGGATCCATTAACAATCTGACCTTAGTGCAGAAGAAAACTACTTGTTAGATCACGGAGGCTCATGCAAGTTTCATTAAGATCCGACAAAAAATGAAGATGCTACGCTGTTCATAAGGTCAAAAATAGTCATTTTCGAGAATCAAGGGGATGTAACTCTGCTATTAATAGTCAAATCTGACCGCTTTTCGAATTTGTCCGAAATTTTATGCATATCATCCTTATCTGCGAGTTTCATTAAGATCCGACAAAAAATAAAGAAGCTACATTGTTTATAAGGTCAAAAATGGCCATTTTTCAAAATTAAGGGGACCTAACGCTGCTAATGTTGGTCCGATCTGATTCATTTTCGAAATGCATGTTATCGTAATGTGCAAGTTTCATAAAGTTGAAAAAAGGGAAAAAAAAAAAAAAAAAGAAAAGAACAAGATGCTGCGCTGTTCACAAGGTCGAAAATGGCCATTTTTGAAAATCAAGTGGACGTAACTCAGCAATAATTAGTTTGATCTGAACCATTTTCAAACATGTCTGAGATCTTTTTTTTTTTTATTTGGTTTTGGTTTTACGGCCCTTTCAAGATTATTTCACTCATATCGAGCCGATCGTTAATCAGAGGTGGGCAAAAACCGGAGTACCCGGAGAAAAACCACCTGACCTACCGTTGCAGAAATTGGCGTCTCACATATAACCCGAGCGATGCTCGAACCACAGCGGTGAGAGACCTAATGATCAAGAGTCAGCGCTCTTAACCACTAGGCCACGGAGGCCCGTGTCTGAGATCGTATTCATGTCATTGTTACCTGCAAGTTCCATTGATATCAGACAGAAAATGAAGACGCTACGCTGTTCACAAGGTCAAAAATGGCTATTTTTCTGAATCAAGGAGACGTAACTCTGCTACTGTTGGTCCGATCTGGTCCATTTTCCGAACTCGTCCATGATCTTATGTATGTAATTGTTATCTCTGCAAGTTTCATAAACAAAGAAAACAAAATAACAAAAAAAAAAAAAAAAAAATAAATAAATAAAAAATGAAGATCCCACAAAAAAGAAGAAGCTCTGTATGTATACGCTGTTCACAAGATCAAAAATGGCCATTTTTGAGAATCAAGGGGGTGTAACTCTGCTATTGGTAGTGCAATATGACCCATTTTCCAACTTGTTCTGGATTTTATGCACGCCATTCTTATCTGCGAGTATCATTAAGATCCGACAAAAATGAAGTAGCTATTCTGTTCAAAAACGACCATTTTGAGAATCAAGGGTAGGTAACTCTGCTTTTGTTGGTCTGATCTGATCCATTTTTTTCGAATTCGTCGGAGATTTTATGCTATGTTATAGTTATCTGCAACTTTCATCAAGATCCAGCAAAAATGAAGAAGTAGTAAGCCTATAGTGAGTCCATAGTAAGCCTATAGGACCTTTCAGTTGCCATAACAACAATAGTTCTGGAGCAATTTTCTTAAATTGTATATGCAAGCGATCCCCCATAAAAAACATGCAACAAATAAAATTTGGCCGACATCTGCTTGCAAGCTGCAGAAATATTCCAGTTTGAAAGTGTGGACGACGGACGACGACCGACGACAGGCCGCCATCCTATAAGCTCCCTCAGGTGAGCAAAATCTCGAGTTTACCTGTCGCTGTGTGAAATAGTTCAGAGATTCTTGCTCATGGACTTATCCAAGTGAAAAACGTTTATTTCAAACAATCAAATACAGTAGAACTTCGATGGCTCGAACACCGATGGCTCGTTTACCATGGCTGAGTCGAACCCGTTTTTGAGTCCCTAGAGAATTCTACTCCATAAGAAGTAGTGTTAAAATTATGGAGATTTTCGAATTTTAACTTGCAAACGAATGCTGTGTCTACTCATTAGAATCGCCTCGATGAGGCGATTCTAATGAGTACACACAGCATTCATTTTATTATAGAACACCAAAAAGATGTCCCAAAATTAACCCCGTCATGCTTCCTGGCAGTAACTCTCAGTGGATCGAACTACCCCAGTCTCGAACAGATTTTCGTGGTCCCAAAGGTGTTCGAGCCATTGAAGTTCGACTGTAGCTCAAAATGCACATAATGACGCAGAATTGTAAATGATTTTGAAAAAACTCCAAGTTACCCGACGTGTCCAAACCAAAGGTGGAAGAGCCAATTTCGGAAACTCTTAGATGAAAGGTTAAATATTTAATGGATAGCAAGAGCTAATATTTTGTTTTAGCTCTCCGAAATTTTGCAACAGGATACCGAGCCCTAAAATGGAACATTGGCAAACAGTGCATGCCCCGAGCGGCGTCTGATAAGGACATTCACTGTGTACAAAAGTGTCAGTCTTTTTCTTATTAACCCTTCTCTTGCTGAATATTCAATTTAGCCACACCCATTTCTGATTTTGAACCAATCAGATTACTTGATGTAATTTATTCCTACAAATTCATAAACTGAATGTCAAACAGTGTAGATCCTGATCAGATGGCTTCTTCAGAAGCCATCTGATCTGGCTCTACACCGTTTCCACAGATAGGGGTTGTCGTGGACAGCAAGATAAGGGTTAAATATCTATAAACTTCTCAACGTGTCAGCAACAAAATTTACTATATCATTCACCAATTCACCAAAACAGGTCAATAATCCAGTCACACGCATAAATGGTTGGGACATTACTTCTACTAGATTTATTGTCTGCATTAGAAAGAGGAATGTGTATAATACATGTATCTGTCTCAAATGAAACAAAACTCATTTGTTTCCAGTTAAATGAAATATTTTTATGGAATTACTTGCTTTTGAAGCATTCAGAGCACAAATTTTGTTGAGTATTAGTCCCCCCCCCCCCACCCCAGCGTTATCTTTCCCCCTAATATCAACCACGACAACCTTGCCTTTTTGCAAACAGTGTAGATCCCAGATCAGCTGGCTTCTGAGAAGCCAGCTGATCTGGATCTACACTGTACACTGTCATGCAGTTTTTAAATTGATTGAATACATTATTTAGTTGATAGTCAGACAAGGTTGTTACTCGGCTGGATAAGGGTGAAACGACAATGTGTCACAGGGGTGTAAAAAGAACATGGCGCGACTGGGACTCGGACCCAGGAACTCTTGCACACCATGCGAACTCTACCGAGTGAGCTACCGAGCCACGCGGTCGACATGTAACATTTCCCACCTGCCTAATGCGATTTGTGCCGAATTTCAAAGTCCTATCCAGTCCGGCTGCGAGACTTATTAGTAGTTTTCATACTCTTTCATGTCCTCAGACGCGGTGCTGGTCCCTCACTGGCCAACAACAACAACAAAAGAACATGGCTCAACCGGGACTTGAACCCAGGGCCTCTCGCATACCGTGCGAACACTCTACCGACTGAGCTACCTAGTTACACGATCGACCTGTTACATCCCCACCCCTGCATAATGAGATTCGTTTGTTTGGTTTGAGGCTTAACGTCCCCGTCAACACTGTAAAGGTCATTTTGAAGACGTTGCTTCGAAGTTTGTAGGACTTTTACACGACATTGCAATGAAATCACATCTCAAGCCCTGCCGCCCATTGAAACGGTAACCGGTCATTTCGTACCCAAGTCATTTCGTACCCTAGTCATTTCGTACCATATTGGTCATTTCGTACCTGTTTTTTGGTCATTTCGTACCCACTAACAACCATTTCGTACCCAAGTCATTTCGTAACCGTTTTGGTCATTTCGTACCTGGGTACAAATTGACCAAAAGGTACGAATTTACCAAACCCGTTACGAAATGACTTTAAAATAGTCAATGCGTACCCAAATCATTTAGTCATTTCGTTTCTGGGAAAGACCGACAGACTAAGGGACTATTTATTTAATTATAATATCTTTCAGTTTTTCTTTCTTTATTTATTAAAGAGAATTTTCCGAAAAAAAAATGTGATATTTTTCATATTTCTGCTCCAAGCAAAGCTTGTTGAAATTCGTTAAAGCCGCCTTGATATCAAAGACCTGGGAATTTTTGGTTTCAGAGGTGAAGCTTTTTAAAGGTTTCCCCGCATAAGCCTATGTAAAACAGCTTGGCCCCGGGATAGGGGTGGGGCAATTTTTGTCCCATGGCTCTAATTTCAGGAATCTAGGTAGATATCCACTAGATGAAGCTTCATACCAAATATCAAAAGCCTGGGCCTTCTGATTCAGGGAATATTTTTTAAAGGTTTTCCCTGAATAAGCCTATGTAAAACAGCTGGGCCACGGGGCGGGGCCACTCTTTCCCCAGGGCTCTAATTCGAACAATCTTGGTAGATGTCCAGTAGACGAAGCTTCATACCAAATATCAAAGACCTTGGCCTTCTGGTTTCAGACAAGAAGTTTTTTTTCTAGTTTTCCCCTTTTTGTTGCCAAGGCAACCAGAGTTTTGCATGGAACGTAATTCTTTGAACATCATTTAGAGAGGTCCATCCACGGATAAGTTTTTGTCAAGTTTCGTCAAAATCTGTTCAGTGGTTGAGGAGTTGTCATTTAAAGAAATAGTGAACGGACATACGGACGGACGGACGACGACGACGACGGACGGTGACCAATCACAATATAGCTCCCCCTCCCAATATGGTTTATAAGCATGGACGGTCCGACACTCGCACCGCTTTGCCTGGGCAGGCTTAGATCCTCTAAGCGGTTTACCAGTACTCGTGTGCGGGTCGGTTTCAGCTCTGTATCATGCAGTCCATCTATTTCTTCAAACCCCGGCGGGCGGGGGCCAGATGAGATTCGCCCCGAATTTCTAAGTTTTATATCCAGTCCGGTTGCATACTCTTTCATGCTCTCAGACGCGGTGCTGGACCCACACTGGCCACCAATTGTCAACGACTCGGGTTTCTCCGTTGGACCGTAGACACACATCAACGCCATTTATGCTATCAATATTATTTATTTATGGTGAAATCAAGGATCGTGATCTGGAATATAATATATTCAAATTATATTTCAAGTCATATAGCACCAACATCACAGAGAAGTATAAACCATATATGTTCATAAGTGAAACGGCGAATGCCCCGATTAATGTAATTTTGCCTATGCTCATGAATATATGCAAAATAATTTATGTCACATACATGTAGAAGCAACATCGCAGAAAAGTATATTATAAGTGAAACGGCGAATGCACTGACCCATGTACGGAACCCGGGAAGGGGCATTTCTGTTCCAGTATCTAGCAGAACAGAAATTAAAACAATAAAATTAGAGTGGAAAATAAAACAAGAAATGTGTCGTTTAAACGACATATTTCTTTTTTTCTTTTCCACTCTGAAAAAATGAGATGGAATTTAAAACAGTACAATTAGAATGGAACAGAAAACAAACATATGTCGTTTAAACGACATATTCTTGTTTTCTGTTCCACTCTGAAAAAGTAGCGGGGAATTTAAAACAATGAAATTAGAATGAAACAGAAAACAAAAATATGTCGTTTAAACGACACATTTCTTGTTTTCCTTTCCACTCTGTAAAAGTAGGATGGAATTTAAAACAATAAAATTAGAATGGAACAGAAAACAAAAATATTTCTTGTTTTTCTCTCCACGCTACTTTTTCAGAGTGGAGCAGAAAACAAGAACTAGAGGCCCAGGTGGGCCCGAATGGAAGCCATCTTAGATAACAGAACATATTAATTTCAGAGATTTTTAATCTCCATTTTGTCCCGATTTCTCAAATCAAGTTTCAACTCCATTCGACCTTTGGTTCCGGAGGAGACGTAGGTTGAAAAATTTTTAGAATGGCTACCTCAGCTTGATTTGACCTCTGGTTCGGAAGGAGATGTCTTTTGAATAATTTCAAGATGGCCTCTTTGCGCAGCCATCTTGGATATCGCAACAGAACAATTTTAGATAAATCTGAATCTCCATGTCCCCCAATGCCTCCCATTAAGTTTAAGCTCAATCTTACCCTTGGTTCGGAAAGAAATGTCATTTGAAGAATTTGAGGATGGCCGCCATAGTGGCTATCTTGGATATCGGAACGGAACAATTTTAGCAAATCTGAATCGCCATTTCGTCCCGATGCCTTCCATAAAGTGTCAACTTGATCCAATCTCTAGTTTTGGGAGGAGATGTCTTTTGACGCACACAATTCGCACATAATTGCCAGCGAACGGGATTTGAGAGTTGGGAAGCACATTACTTAAAGCTTTCCATTGCTTTATACGTCCATATGCTGACTCAACAACCCATCTCACTTTGGTAACAATTAAAAATCAAAAATGAGTTCCTTTAAGAGCAATGAAAACATTCATAAGAAAGAAGATGGGTCATACTACGTAGTTTCGGCTAATAAAGCCTCATCAGTGACCCTGTAACGGTCCGGCAAAGAAAGCCAGAGAAAACATACTGCAATTTTGCGAATTTCGAATAGGCAGTCGAGTCAAAGACTGATATAAATCAAAATGGGGTCCAAATAATTAAAACCTGTCTAGAATATGAGTCTAAACCAATAATTTATTTCCGATTTCTCAGAATATTCACGCTGATCTCAAAGGACCAAAAGTAAAATATAAACTGCACTATGGTTGATGTACGGGGAGACGTTTTACGGCCGCCACACGGCACAACACCAGCTGCAGTGAAGGCAATTAAAAATCAAAAATGAGTTCCTTTAAGAGCAATGAAAACATTCATAAGAAAGAAGATGGGTCATACTACGTAGTTTCGGCTAATAAAGCCTCATCAGTGACCCTGTAATGGTCCGGCAAAGAAAGCCAGAGGAAACATACTGCAATTTTGCGAAGTCTGGATTCATTTGCTTCCTCAGTGCTATGCTGTTTCTCTTTTTTCTTCAAGAAATGAGGCATTTCAGTATTGATCCCACAATCATTAATTAAGTCTGTTACATCCCTAAACCCCCTATCAACAATGAGAACCCCTTCATTGAACCGATTTCTTATATCTTACTGTTGCTCTTCAGCATATGCTCTGTTATTTTGGCATCTGAGTTTTTATCATCAGCCAGGTAAGGTCCAAGCACTGTAAGTATGTAGCCGTCAGTCGCTACAAGCATCATCGGTTTAAGCAATGGGCGACCTTATGGACAGAATAAGAACGCCTTTGGAATGAAAAGTCACCGCTTTTCTCTATGTACACATAGGTACCATCAGCAACAGCAATAGCAACATATTTCTGTGAATAAGCAAACAGCACCCTTGCAAATTCTTTAGTGTGATTTTCAATTACTTTATTTCGTTCTATATGTGGCAGGCCAAGATATTTTGGAACGAAATTGGACATTAGACTTGCTCTGGCTGAATGGATTGCCTTACTGCAAGTAGTTTTCTTCACCCCAAACAATGTTGAAAGAACAGCCAAGGACAGACCAGTCTGTCAGTTTTACAAGCAACATGGCAAGGGCTGTACGAGTGCTCCTTGTTGACGTAGAACGCAACGAGGAGAGCGATTCATGTACATCATTGAACTGATCCTTTGTTATGCCTGTCAGTCCTAAGTTTTACAAGCAACATGGCAAGGGCTGTACGTGTGCTCCTTGTTGATGTAGAACGCAACGAGGAGAGCGATTCATGTACATCATTGAACTGATCCTTTGTTATGCCTGTCAGTCCTAAGTTTTACAAGCAACATGGCAAGGGCTGTACGTGTGCTCCTTGTTGATGTAGAACGCAACGAGGAGAGCGATTCATGTACATCATTGAACTGATCCTTTGTTATGCCTGTCAGTCTGACATAGTCTTCACCTTTCATTTCATCAGCGTTGTCAAAATTCAGTGCATTAGATTTCCTGTTTGCCGTTTCGAAATAACATAATTGAAGATCACACTACAGAATTTGCAAGGGTGCTGTTTGCTAATTCACAGAAAGATGTTGCTATTGCTGTTGCTGATGGTGAAGCGGTGACTTTTCATTCCAAGGGCGTTCTTATTCTGTCCATAAAGGTCGCCCATAGCTTAAACCGATGATGCTTGTAGCAAATGGCGGCTGCATACTTACAGTGCTTGGACCTTACCTGGCTGATGGTAAAAACTCAGATGTCAAGATAACAGAGCATATGCTGAAGAGCAACAGTGAGGATAATAGAAATTGGTTCTATGAAGGGGTTGTTTTCATTGTTGATAGGGGGTTTAGGGATGTAACAGACTTAATGATTGTTTTTGTTTGTTTGTTTGATTTGAGGTTTAACGTCCCCGTCAACACTGTAAAGGTCATTTTAAGGACGTTGCTTCCAATTTTGTGGGACTTTCACCCGACATTGAGATGAAATGACATCTCAAGCCCTGTCGCCCAATGAAACCAATAGGGTTTATTAGCATGGACGGTCCGCCTCGCACCGCGGTTCCAGGACAGGCGTAGATTCTCTAAGCGGTTTACCAGTACTAGTGTGCGGGCCGGATTCAGCTCTGCATGGAAGTATCGTGCAGCCCATATATTTCTTCAAGCCCCTCTGGGCGGGGGCGGAATTAATGATTGTGGGATCAATACTGAAATGCCTCATTTCTTGAAGAAAAAAGAGAAACAGCATAGCACTGAGGAAGCTTGTTACCAAAGTGAGATGGGTTGTTGAGTCAGCATATGGGCGTATAAAGCAATGGAAAGCTTTAAGTAATATGCTTCCCAACTCTCAAATCCCGTTTGCTGGCGATTATGTGCGAATTGTTTGCTCCCTTTGCAACGCTTTCAGGCCACCCTTGGTGACTAGTTTGGAATTAGATTGTGTCATGGCCAAACGAATGATGGCCTTAGCAAAGTCACCCAATAAACTTCAACAAAATGTGACTGACAATTAGTGGGACAAACGGCGCACTTTTTGGAAAAGTATGGATGCATCTGAAATGCCAGATTTCTCCGAACTGAACGAAGCAGAATTAAGAGACCTGACAATGACAATGGGAGGTTATCAGATTCGCCAGGCCAAATCCTACACGAAAGAACACCAAACAGATGACGCCAAATATGAAATCCTTATAAACAAAGAGCAAGAAGGTGTCCTCAAGTCCCTATTACGTTCAAGGCATACCAGTAGTAAGACCTATAATTTATGGATTGAATACAGCACAGGCTTATCACCTATCGTCGGTTGGTTTTTCACATGCAAATCAGGGGCTAGAGTAGTGGGCTGCTGTGCCCATATTGCATCAGTCTTATGGTATTTGGAGTTTGAGCGACACCAGCAAGCAACAAAAGAGCCTGAGATACATAATAAATACATGGATTTTCTTACAGATTCTGCAGCTGAAGTTTGGAATACCAACAGCGACTCCTCAGAAGAAAGTGATACGGAATGAGATGAGCAAATGTGTGTCAATTATATCCAGTTCTTAAAAGCCCTAAAAGTAATTTTGACCCTAACTGATACCAATTTAGTCTCTGCTACAATAGTTAAACGCTTTTACACGATAAATACATTAGAATTTAACTCCTGTAAGCATATCTCGCCAGTAAACTAATAGCAAAAAGGCAAAACAAAGTTTTGAAAATTTCATCGCATTTTACTACAATTTTCTCTTTTCAAGGGCACATAACTCATGTCACAGACCATTTATAAAAAAATCCTTACAATTCTGCAATGGCCAAGCATTGATAAGTATTTTCTAGAAAAGAGGTAAGAATGTGTTGCTTAATAGAGAAATGTTCAACTTTTTGGCAAAGTTGGTGGATGAAAAAATAATGAAAATCCGCAAAGTGCAAATAAATTATTATATTTTAGCAAAGTTCAATAAAATATACAATCACCCTATTTCACATTAATATGTACCCACAGTCTATGCATTGCATGGCAAAAAGTTTTGTCAGTGTGCTATTTTAATATAGTCAATTGCTGATTAATTGTCCTTGGTAGAACTGATATGGAATTACCCCACCCACTTTTGATAAACCCTTATCACAAAACTAGAGTTCTGTTTGATTCAAACTTACCTGGGATGAATGTCCCCTCTGTGTGGCTATATTTTCCCAAAATATTATTGAAAAATTCAGGTACCAGGAAAACCCCCTTATGGAGACTTGTCCTTTGCATTTGCCCATACTATTCTGCTCAAGAGTTGTCTTGCAATATGTGCCTAGAAAGGATTTGCAAGTAATTTGGCACTGCGCATGCGCAGATGATCACCTTGTGTCTGAGATGAAAGATCATGTCCATTGAACATCGAAACTCACATTACTTTTACAATATCTCATGATCTTCTAAT
This sequence comes from Lucinisca nassula, assembly GCA_963580285.1. Taxonomy (NCBI): domain Eukaryota; kingdom Metazoa; phylum Mollusca; class Bivalvia; order Lucinida; family Lucinidae; genus Lucinisca; species Lucinisca nassula. Next base: position 62,260,489 of record OY757021.1, on the reverse strand, counting down.
ACAATCAAGGCTTTAATTTATGAAATTCTCAGATTATCTCCCTTTCAATTAAAAAATATAGCAATTTTCTAACTGTTGCTATTTCTATACCTGTCATTCAAATTTTGCAACTTCTTTTAAAAGCGCTTTGTTTCCAGCATTGCTGTTAACCATGATGGAAAAAAATGTAGAAAGTTCATGTAGGATGTAGCACTGCCAATGGAGTTTCAGTTGAAGGCAGCATTTTGCACAAACCTCCAAAGAATAGGAGGCCTAAACGTGATCGTCTGTTTCTCTTAGCAAATGGAACTAATGTTCCAAACTTTTGTGAATGGACACACATAGTATCTAATAAAAGGTCACATGTATCATATTTTAGACATCTTGAGCTAAGTAAATTTTTATGGTGTTAAATTTTGGCTTTTGTAATGTTTTATTCTGCGAAATTGTCACAGTGACCCCTTGGGTGCTTAAAACAATAGCACATGCTGGCGAGTTTACATAAACAAAAACAGTTTGGGCTTTTGCATGGTAAAATAAGTCCTCTAACCAAAACGAAACATTTTTTGTGTATTTTCCATTTGTAGTAACTATGGCAACAGAAGCAATTTTATGTATAGGAACTTTTTTTGACCGATTGCCCCAGCGAGAATTTACACTGTATGAAGTGATCTGGTTAGCGGTTCTAATTAGTACCCGCCCACAATCTATATTTTGAGCAGATGTAAGACAAATATCACAATTTTTTCATCATAAAATCTTTTTTTTTCGGCGAAAACAATTACTATGTATTTGTAAAGGCGTGTTTTCGTAATGCGGAAATTATTATATCTTGTCAAGTTGTCCAGTCTTATGTTGAATGTTCAAAATGACTGCAAGAGCAAACGGTGTTTACCCAACACAATAACTACAAGACGAAGATAAACTTTCAAAGCTTTAGGTTAAGGCCGACACGATTAATCGTATAATCGGTTAATCGATCGATAAATCCCACAAAAATGATTATCATTTCTTATTTGCTTTTAATCGATTACTTGATAGGTACAATTTACTACCCAAAGTTATACGTAAAATAGCTGAATGAGTGGCAAACAGTGCAGACCCTGATGAGACGCCGCATTGTGCGGCGTCTCATCTGGGTCTACACTGTTTGCTCAGGCATGTCTGTTCAAATATACATATGGTAAAGTGCAACATATGGTAAGAGTCATGCTCAGACAGAAAGCCAGAAAGGTTAAATTATGACAGAAACATTAACGATTACTAATCGATTATCGATCGCAATGGCAGGACGATAATCGATTATCTTTTCAGCTCCGATTAGCCAGCCCTACTTTAGGTACCTGCGAAAGAATATGACTATAGAAAGGATTTCATGATCAATGACCATGGAAAAATGTTGCCGACTCGGCAGGAATCGAACCAGCGACCTCCTACTCACTAGCCAGGCATGCATCCGACCAAACAGTCGGCCTCGGAGGCCCTAATGCGTGTCTGAATGGTGATAAGGAAGTCGCCTGTTGATCCCTGGCGGGTCGACACTATTTTTAGCTCACCTGTCACGTAGCGACGAGGTGAGCCTTTGGGATCACTTTTTGTCCGTCGTGCGCCCGTGCGTAAACAATTTTTTCCCTAATGGTCCCCGTTCAATGTTGTTCAAATGGTTCCGGTCTGTTGCACATGTAGGTCACAGAAGCTAAAAATATATTGTTTTTACTGAAAACTTAAAAAATCTTGTTCTCTGTAACTGCAAGGTCCAGGTCTTTAGTATGAGGCTTCATCTAGTGGACCTCTACCTAGATTGTTCAAATTATAGCCCTGGGGCCAAAAATACCCCTGCGCCGGGGCCCACCATAGACTTATATTGGAAAAACCTTTAAAAATCTTCTTGTCTGAAACCAGAAGGCCCAGGTCTTTGAAATTTGGTATGAAGCTTCATCTAGTTGACCTCTACCAAGATTGTTAAAAATATTGTCCGTGGGCCAAAAATGCCCCCCCCGCGCCGGGGCCCACTGGTTTCACATAGGCGTTTATAGGGAAAACCTTTAAAATCTTTTGTCTGAAACCAGAAGGCCCAGGCCTTTGATATTTGGCATGAAGCTTCATCTAATGGACCTCTGCCAAGATTGTTCAAAATATAATCCTGGGGCCATAACTGGGCCCGCGCCGGGCCCACTGGTTTCAAATAGGCGTATACGAGGGTCCGCTGAAAAGTTCTGAGCCTGACCAAGATCCAATGGTTTGTCCATGCTACAAGTGCCTTATTTTTGAACATAGTCTCCCTTCTTGTCCACACGATGCTGGAGTCCTTGGATTCCAATGGTATAGGAGGGTCTCATCTTGGTCCCTGAAAAATTCCTCCACAGCAGCTATCACCTCCTCGTCTGACCGAAAATGCTGCCCAGCCAAGTGCTTTTTCATGTTTGGAAACAGGAAATGATCTGCTGGAGCTAGATCAGGTGAATACGGAGGGTGATCGACAAGTGTGAAGCCTAAGTCATGCACAGCAGCCATTACGACAACCGATTTATGAGCAGGCGCTTTGTACTGATGGAACAAGACCCCTTTTGTCAATTTTCCGGGTCGTTTAGCCTTAACTGCTTTTCGCAATTGTTTTAGCAGATCTGCATAATACTCCCCATTAATTGTTCTGCCCTTTTGAAGGTAATCTATGAATATTATACCCTTGGCATCCCAGAACACTGATGCCATCACCTTCCCTGCAGAGGAGACGCCCTTTGCCATCTTTGGAGGGGGTGAGCCAGGGTGCTTCCATTGCATGGATTGTCTTTTGGTCTCTGGCTCAAAGTGATGAGCCCAACACTCATCCTGAGTGACAAAACGGTCAAGAAAACCATCTTGGTCTGCTTCAAAAAATAGCCAAGTTGGCTTGTGACAGGTTCAGTCTGGTCAACTTTTGGTCAGGCGTCAAAAGCCGTGGCACCCATCTGGCGGAAACCTTCGACATTCCTAATTCACTGTGTAGAATGTTCTCTACTCGTTCATGGGAGATGCCAACAGTGTTAGCTTACTGATTCACAGTTAAACGCCTGTCAGCCATCACGGCCCTGTGCACTTGGCTGATGGTTTCCTTAGTTGTTGCCGTTGTGGGTCGTCCACACCGGTCATCAACTTCAAGGCTGTCCTTGCCCATCTTAAAATTTGCTGCCCACCTTTTCACGGTTGCATACGAAGGAGCACCATCCCCTACTGTAGCAACCATATCGGCATGGATATCCTTAGGAGCTAACCCCTTTTTATGGAGGTACTGGATGACACCACGATGCCAGATTTTGTCCATTTTCTCAAAAACGTGTCAGTATCAATTTTCAAAGTCTAGAATTTCTACGTTATTGCAGGTATTCTTGAACTCTTTTGAGTCAAATCAAGTAATAAAGGTTTGGATTTAATGAATACAAAATTTCATGGCTATTCGATGCCGGTGTAGCGTGAGATCTTTAAACCCGTGAGATCCTTAATACCAAGGTATATCTGCGCATGCGCAAGAAGGCCGTGAGAAATTTCATCCATTTCCTGTTAGCCCCTGCCCCATTTGTTTAAAATGTCTAAATAAATCTGCTTACATCACGAGCTTTAAATAGAACATTTTTATTACAGGCTTTATTTTGATTTTATTTATTTATTTATTTATTTATTTATTTATTTATTTATTCGAAAGATGCCCGTATTATATATGCCATAAATAGGTTTCCATGTGTTCAAAAAGAACAATATATATATGCGGGTACGTGTATTTCCTTGAACTTATTACGAAAACACGCGTGTATTTTAAACCCCGTTAAACCCCACTTTTATACAGTAAAACTGGGGTTTAAAGCAGCGTATATTATTTTCATATTTCCGCTGGAAAACTAAGGTTGCAGGTACTCGTTAGAACCGTCTCGGCGAGGCGATTCTAACGAGTACCTACAATCTATGTTTTCCAGCGGAAAATTAATATGAAAAATATCAGAATATTTTATCTAAAAAAAATGATGGTAAAATCTCAATATATTTTTAATGGGCGTGTTCTCGCAATTTCAAAAAACAAGTTCTGTGGAAATTTTAAAATTATTTTTCTTACTAAATGGATTGGAACACTGTAGCATAAGCCTGATCTCAATATAAATGCCCTTTTACAATAATAATAATAATAATAATAATAATAATATAACAATAATAGTAACAATTATAATAAATAATAATGATAATATTAATAATAATCCGAGGCTTAGAGAAAACATGTACACTCTTACCTTTTCAGTTCTACGGTGTATTCCTAGCTTCCAAAGGATATTGAACCCTTCATGGAATTTAAATTTTGGTGATTAATATGTGTGATTTATGGTTTGACATTTCCTGTTGTCCCCATGCTTATCAAAACACACTGACTAATTTTCACACCTTTCTGCTTATATGGGGTAATAATGCCTAATGTCAACCAAACAGGTTTTCTCTTAACCGTTTCAATGAAAACAAATGAAAACACAAAACTCAGAAATAATTACCGAACCCATTGCTCACTTTCAACCAATCAAAATAGACCCCACCAACCGGGGCTTGAAGAAACAAATGGGCTGCATGGTGGCCAGGTAGGTAGGTATGTAGATAGGGTGAATGGTCTGGTGGACATATAGGTAGGTAGGTAGGCTTACTTTTAACTTCTTCCTTCTTAACGTATTTAGGTCATTTTTGGGCCGGTCAAATACCTATCCACACTTTTTCTGGGCAGGCTTATACGTAAGCAGTGTGTGTGTGAATTCGGGTTTAACGTCGCTTTCAACAATTTTTCAGTCATATCACGACGGTGTCTGGTTGCGACAGGGGGGCTCAATGCTCACTTTTATAGTGCTGCCTCACTGAAGTATCATGTCCCAGACACATTACATGATACGACACCCAGTCACATTATCCTGACACTGGGTCGACCAGTCCTAGCTCTTCCTCGTAAATCTGAGTGCCAAGCGAGGAGCAGCTAGAACCATTTTTAACGACTTTGGTATGTCGCGGCCCGGGATCGAACCCGTGACCTCCCGTTCCCCGGAGCGGACAATCTACCAACTGAGCTATCGGGGCCGGTATACGTAAGCAGTTAACCAGTACTGTGCACATTCTTTCGCCAGAAACTGACAACTGCCCTTCTTGAATCAGCGAAAGGGAGAGAATGACCGTAGAAAATATTGCATGACCAATCTTCACGAAAGAATGTTGCCGACCCTGGCAAGTATCGAACCCGCATCCCGCTGATCACCAGTCAGACGCGCATCCGACTGAGCTATCGAGGCCGGCGGGATTGAGATGTCATTTCATCTCAGTGAAGGCTTAATGCCCAACATAATTGGATGCGACATCTCCAAAATGACATAAATAGTACTGAAGGGGACGTTAAACCTCAAATCAAACAAAACATATAAGCGGTGCACACAGTCAAAGACATGCCATAACAAAAATAAACCGCGACAGAAGAAGCGCCTTGGAACGGTCAGTGAAACGAATTCCAATGGGGGAGTGGCGGGGCGGGGCTTGAATCGATTTTACGTGGTAAAAGTCATCGCCCTTAGTTCCGTCGCGATTCAGACAAATAATATGTTCAGTCTGCATGAAAGCCTCTTAACACATCAGTGCAACATCTCCGTGAACACAAAAATCAAACCACGGCAGCGATGAAACAACGGTAAGGACTCGACAGCAAGGGTTTGTCACTCAGTTTTACGTCCTACCTACGGAGATGGGACCTCGGTTAAAAGACTCATCCGAAAGTCTGTGAAAACCCGGGATCGAATATATGATCCCCAGGTCTATGAGGTCAGTAACATAACCACTACACCACAGAGGCTTCTTTCCGTATGGGAACGGACGGCCAGACATACATTTACTTATTTCTACCTGCCTACCGGCCTAACTAAGTACCCTATTGGTTTCATAAGGCGGTAGGACTTGAGATGTCATTTCATCTCAATGTCGGGTCTAAGTCCAACAAATTGTTCGCAATTGGTCACAATGTCTCCAAAATGAGTTTCACAATGTTGACGGGGACTTTAAACCTCAAGTCAACAAACAAACAAACAAACAAACACCTACCTGCCTTCCCACCAAGACACCCCCTTACCTGCCTACCTAAATTCTATCCCGCCCATCGGGACTTGAAGAACTAGATGGGCTGCATGATTCCCTACCATACCTTAGTACTGGTAAACCGCAAAAACCTGCCCAGGCGAGTGGTTCATGAATAAAAACCCTATTGGTTTCATTGGGCGGCAAGTCTTGAGATGTCTTTTCATCTCAAAGTCGGGTCCCACGAAATTGGAAGCATCGTCTCCAAATGACCTATATAGTATTGACGAGGACGTTAAACTTCAAATCAAAACTACCTACCTACCTACCGACCCACCAAGACACATCTCCTTACCTACCTACTTAAATCTACCCCGCCCATCGGGACTTGAAGAAATAGATGGGCTGCATGGTGCCCGACCGCACATGAGTACTGGTAAACCGCTTAAGCATGCCCAGGCAAAGTGATGCGCGTCGGACCGTCCATCCATATAAATCCTGTTAGTTTCATTAGGCAAGGTCTTGAGATGTCGGGTCCCACGAAATTGGAAGCATCGTCTCCGAATGACCTATATAGTATTGGCGGGGACGTTTAACCTCAAACACAACCTATATACCTACCCAGCCACCCATCTACCTACATATCTAGCCACCAAACCACCTACCTACTTACTTACCTACCTAAACAACGTCAAAGCAGAAGTTAGAAGTACGAAGTCAGCTTGCCCCCGCCCATCGGGCCGTGAAGAAATAGATGGGCTGCACGAGGCTTCCACGCAGAGCTGAAACCGACCGCACACGAGTACAAGTAAACCGCTTAGAGGATCTAAGCCTGACCAGGCAAAGCGGTGCGAGTCGGACCGTCTACTGATGCTCATAAACCCTATTAGTTTCATTGGGCGACAGGGCTTGAAATGTCATTTTTTTATTTTTTTTTATTTTTATTTATTAGAAATTTTATGACATACATATACATACATACACAAGTACATAGTACTAATATGTCAGTGGATTGGATATTAGGCTAGGCCTATCTTCATCATCTCCAAGACGGTCCTGTAATGTAAATGCTTTATATAAGTCAGTGCAAGTTACATATAGTAGAATAACATAGTATATGAGGTGATAACATGTAAAGACAAGCTGAATGCTTAAGCTCCAAATCATGACACTCTTAGATATGTAAATAATATCAGTTTTATCTTCTTCTATTTATATTTAAATTCATGTCGTTTTTTCTACTGGTGTGGAAAAAGAACTTAAGCATGAAACAATAAGCTGGTAATGTATGAAGTATAGTCCGACCCTGGGAGTCCGACTAAACATATATATAAATCATAGAGGTAGCCTTAGTGATCTTTAAGATATATACATGATACTCAATGGTCGGGAAAATTGGAAGCAACGTCTCCAAAATGACCTTAAACAGTGTTGACGGGGACGTTAAACCTCAAATCAAACAAAACAAACAAGAAATGTCCCTACAGTTTTTCTTTTTTTTTTTTTTTTCGTAATTAAATAGGACCATTTCGACTCTAAGTCCAGTCGCCCTGAGTGATCTCGGGCATTGCAGTTTGGCTTTGGTCAAGTGGTCAAGTCGGACCCCAATATAAGTTCAGCTTGACCGAGTTGTCTTTTATCAAGATAATATCCTTCTACATTTTATAGTATCTGTTTGTCATTGGGCCCCCGACAATCGAGACTTGGTAAATAAATAAATAAATAAATAAATAAATAAATAAATAAATAAATAAATAAAATCACTAGTTACACAGTTTCTAATTTCCTTAGATAGGCTCTCCAGCAGAAAATCAAAGTTTAATTAATGTGCCAGCATAATTTATCATTTAATATACTAAGAGGGTTTCGCTACCCCAATCTCTTATAGAGTTATCGTATTACAGTTCTCACGGCTGAATTCTCTCACACCCCTCCGTGAGGGATTTCAGCCACTTCCGGTGCGACTGAAGAATCTCACGGGATCAATAATCTCACGCTACACCGGCTTCTTGGCCAGGCTCAGAACTTTTCAGCCTACCCTCGTACAGGGATAACCTTTAAAAATCTTCTTGTCTGAAACCAGAAGGCCAAGGTCTTTGATATTTGGTATGAAGCTTCATCTAATGGACCTCTACCAAGATTGTTCAAATAATAGCCTTGGGGTCAAAATTGACCCCGCGCCGGGACCCACTAATTTTACATAGGCTTATATAGGGAAAAAACCTTTAAAAATCTTCTTGTCTGAAACCAGAAGGCCCAGGTCTTTGATATTTGGCGTGAGGCTACATCTAGTGGACCAATACTGAGATTGTTCAAGTTATAGCCCTGGCGAGAAAAATGTCCCTGCACCAGGGCCCGCTGGTTTTACATAGGCATATATAGGGAAAACCTTTATAATCTTTTCTCAAACCAGAAGGCCCAGGTCTTTGATATTTGGAATGAAGCTTCATCTATTGAACCGCTACCAAGTTTGTTCCAATTATAGCCCTTGGGTCAAGAATGTACTAGAAACACTGATACTCAGGTGAGCGATTCAGGGTCCTCTGGACCTTCTTGTTTCATATCAGGGTGCAATGGGGCTTCCGCGTAGAGCTGAAACCGAGTGAAAGGTAGAGTACTGGTAAACCGCTTAGATTGTCTAAGCATGCCCAGGAAAAGTGGTGCGAGTCGGAACGTTCCCTTAACCCAAGCGGTTTCTTTGGGTGGAAGTGCTTGAGATGTCGTTTCATCTCATTGTCGGGTTAAAGTACCACAGCATCGGAAGTAACGTCTCCAAAATGCCATTAGCAGTGATGATGGGGACGTAAAACGTCTACACAAACAAACAGTCATTCGCCCACTTCCGCTGATTCAAGGATTTTTGCGAAAGAATTTGCAACCGGTTGAATATAAACCTGCCCAGAAAAGTGTGAGTGAGTGTTTGAGTTTTACGACTCAACAATAGCTATGGTCATACGGAGACTGGACCTCGGTTTAAAGACTCATCCGAAAGTCTTTCCCCCAGCGTAAATTCTGATGAGACAGTCGACCTCGGTTGCTTAGCAGGATAAACGCGAGTCTGACTAGAAATGTGGTTACGGGTTCGATTCCCGCCTGGTCTAGCATTTTACTTTCGATGGTTATTAAATATCTCTTTAAGATTCTAGGAAAAATGTGGTTTAGGTAAACTGTCCGACTCGCATGATAATAGTGATATACAGTATCTTAAGTGTTAGAGTTTTACATCTCACCAACAGCTACGATCATACGGAGACGGGACTTACATGTATTAAAGACTCATCCGATCCTGCGACCCCTGGTTTACAAGGCCAGTAGCATAACCGCTGCACAACGGAGGCTTCTAGTTATATAGAGTAAAATCCCGCTATTAAGACCACCTAAAATTAAGATTAAATCTGCTTTTAAATGCTTCTTTATTGAGGAGGTTTCAGTTACTCTTTCTTTGCGTTTTCTGTATCCAGTGTCTTCTTATAACAGACCACCTTTAGAACTGTTCAAAAGTGGTCTTGAAGACCACTTTCGAACAGTCCCAAAGGTGGTCGTTATATAAGACTTTTACCATATATTAGGCAAATAACTTCCCATTACGAAAACACGCCTATATAAATATACATTGTTACCTTAATCGCCGAAAAAAATGAAAATTTTAAGTTGAAAAAAGTAATATTTTTCTTATTTCTGCTCAAAATATAGATTGTGGGCACTCATTAGAACCGCCTCATCGAGGCGGTTCGAACGAGTACCAACAATTTTAGAGCAGAAATAAGAAAAATAAGGTTTACCTCTGTAAACCCCAGTTTTACTGTATAAATGTAGGGTTCAAGGGGGTCAATATTATATAGGCGTGTTTCCGTGATGGATTATGTGCTCCTTTCTGCATATTGAACAGTTCGCATAATGCTGGACAGCATTTAGTAAATAGCCACACAGACTTTTATTCATTCCAACCTGTGAAGACCAATACAAACTGTGTAGATCCTGATGACAAATGTTTGTCATTAAAGTACTGTGTGTGTGAGAGAATTCGGGTTTAACGTCGCTTTCAACAATTTTTCAGTCATATTACGACGGTGTCTGGTTGCGACAGGGAGCTCAATGCTCACTTTTATAGTGCTGCCTCACTGAAGTATCATGTCCCAGACACATTTCATGCTACCACACCCAGTCACATTATCCTGACACTGGGTCGACCAGTCCTAGCTCGACCCCGTAAATCTGAGTGCCAAGCGAGGAGCAGCTAGTACCATTTTAACGACTTTGGTATGTCGCGGCCCGGGATCGAACCCGTGACCTCCCGTTCCCCGGAGCGGACACTCTACCAACTGAGCCATCGGAGCCGGTTTGTCATTACAGTACTGAATTTACTAAAATAATTCAATGATGGGGAAGTACACTTAAGGGGAATGTGAACACCTGGCAGATTACTCCGCCATTTTTCAAAGGGAGACAACTTTCGGGAATTCCTGTTTGCTTTTCTATAAGACCTGTCCCACTGAAAAAGGGGTCTACTCTTAAAGGAAAGAGTTTGCTCCTCAGGAGCAAACTCTTTCCTTTAATAGTTGACTCCTATTGACATGGGAGACAAAAATACGTTTGCAGGAGTTGCCTCCCCTGAAGGTGTTCCCATTCTCCTTAAGTTTTGGTTTGGAATCTTACGACATAATACTCGTAACAAAGGAAAAACGTACAGCTGAAAAACATCGCGCTTATATTGCGGCATACATTAAATGCACTTAGATGTATGCACATACTCAAGATGTCTGATCTACATAAAACGCGGAATATATACCTAACACCCCATGCAATCTTCTCTGAGTAATAGAACATCTGAGTAATAGAACTGTAGAAAGAGATTACATAAAATGCGGGGTTCCACAAGGATATAGATTAGAACGGAAGCTAAAAGCTTATTTAGTTCTCCTGATATATATATATATATATTTCTTTTTTTTTTTGCAAATTGATGGCAAAATATTCAATATATTTGAATAGGCGTTTTCGTAATGGAGTAAAATATGAATCTGATCGGACTGTGCGGATGCACAGGCTGATATGAGTCTTTGCAGAGCTCACATACCTGAAGGAGACCTTTTCGCTTAATGCAGTATTCCAATATTTGCCCTAAATATTTGGACACATCAACTCCATACCGTTCTAAAATTTGAAGTTTAGTACCCAATTTTGTGCCAAAGAATAGCGGGATGTGTGGCAAATATTGTAGACCTTGAGAAGACGTCGCGTTCTGTGGCGTCTCATCTGGATCTACACTGTTTGCTCAGGCCCGTCTATCCGAATACACACGGTGAATACGCAAGGATTGCAGGTAAACTTCAGCGAGATCTACAAAAACATTCCATCATTACAATCTTACAGTAAAATTCCGCTAAATTAAGACTAATTCGCCTTTAAAAAGCTTATTTAGAAGGATGAATTATTCTTTCTTTGTGTATTCTGCACAAAGTGTCCCCTGGTCAGGGACCACCTTTTGGGTGGTTCATAAGTGGTCTTAAAGACCACTTTTCAACAGTCCCAAAAGAGTCTTAATACAGGAATTTTACTGTATCACATTTGTTACTAACCCATTCACGCATAGAGCGTGTTGTCGTTGCTTTAAGCGGTAATTATTTAACCTTGTTAACGTACACAGGAGGACGTTGTCCGACATATTTTACGTACTATTTCATCAACTTCAGGTAGGAATCTAATTACTTGCCTTCTTTAGGATATTTGCTTTGTGCAGAGGATCGGCCACTCCTGGTCAATTCTGAAATAACCGTCGATTCTGAAGTAAGGTTTTTTTTTATTATTGTATTCTCCTCGTTTTGTTTGTGTTTGTTTGAACTGACGTTAAACGTCTCCGTGAACACAATTTAGGTGATTTTATAGACGTTGCTACCAATTTTGTGGGACTTTTACCCGACATTGAGATGAATCAGCATCTCAAGGCCGGCATGCCGCCCAATGAAACCAATAGGATTTATACGTATGGATGGTCCGACTTGCACCACTTTGCCTGGACAGGCTTAGACCTTCTAAGCGGTTACGAGTACCCATATGCGGTCGATTTCAGCTCTGCGATGAAGCGCCATGGAAACCAATATATGTTTCCAACACCCGATTGGCAGAGGTCCGTATTCTGGACGTAGAAAGTTGAATCCAGCGGGCACACACCCGTAGGCAACGTCGTATTAACGCGGCGTCAATACGACGTTGCTGAAACATCATGACGTTGCTACAGCGTTCATGTGACGCTGCTGAAACGACATGTGCACAGTAGGAAACTGTTTCGCCAGGAAACATTAAGTTGTCATGCTGCTACGTGATATTACACAATGACGTTATGGATAACTTTTTAAGGGAATTGGAACACCTGGCTGATTTTTCCGCCATTTTTCAAAGGGAGACAAATTTCGAGACTTCTGTTCACTTTCTTATAAGCCCTTTCCCACTAAGAAAAGGATCTACACTAAAGGAACGAATTTGCTCCTCGGGAGAAAATTCTTTCCTTTACGAGTTGACCGCTTATGACATGGGAAACCAAAAAATACTGTTACAGGAGTTGCCTCTCCTGAAGGTGTATCCATTCCCCTTAATATGTCTACGCTTAATACACCTTCTAAGCCTCTGCGGCCCCGGCCCATCATGGCTTGAAGAAATAGATGGGCTGCATGATGCTTCCACGCAGAGCTGAAACCGACTGCACACGAGTACTGGTAAATCGCCTATAGAATATAAGCCTGCCCAGGCAAAGCGGTGCGAGTCGGCCCGTTCATGCTTATAAACCCTATTGGTTTCATTGAGCGGCAGGGCTTGAGATGTCATTTCATCCCAATGTCGGGTAAAAGTCCCACACAATTGGAAGCAACGTCTCCAAAATGGCCTATACAGTGTTGGCGGGGACGGTAAACCTAATATCAAATCAAACAAATTTTAGCCTCTGAGTTATCCATTTGTCATTTAACGAGGTCAGAGTGACTGGATGAGTCGACTCTTCTCTTTGCTGTTTTGATGTGCATTAGCATCAGTATTAGCGAAAAAGTCGTGGTGTTTTTTGAAAGTTGATTTATAAAATCAAGTTTCTATGTCATTACATTTCTACTTCCGATACAGGACCGCGTTATTCCACTTCCGCGGTTCGTTCGCTGCATAAAATAGTCCAAAGGAACTCATGAAAACTAATTTTGCAGGCATGGAACGTCTTTCAAAATATTTCATTTTTCGATACTTTATACGGATTGAATATAAATTGGGACAGAAAGACATATTCTGGACAGAAAACAATACTATAAGACTATTTTCATACGCGCTATCCGATGATATTTTGTTTTACTCTTTCATCCCTGAGTTTCTGAACAGGACTCTTCTCGCTTTAAATATATACTTATAGAAAGGGATTTCTGATAAGTTCACTGACATGATGGCAGTTAAACAGTGTATATGTAGATTCTGGCGAGACGTGCTAGCTACGAGCCGTCTTATTAGGTTTGCATAGATACAGTGTATTTCTACCTCAGCGCCTGCACCGGTCTACAGGGTTAAAAGGGTTAGCTCGATTGTCTGTGATTATCAGTGACCTACTAAACAACCCATAACTGACCCACATCAAACACAGTTACTCACCTGCTTTCGAGAGCTCTAAATACAAAACATGTGTTGTAGGCTGTGAGTTTTGCATCAAGTCCCGTACTTTTAGCAAATAGTGAAGACACTGATCAGACGCTACATTCTGTGGTCTCTTATCTGTCTTAACTGTTTCCGAATGTCCCATTATTGAAACAATTGGCATTTATGGGTTAATGTTTTTATTTGGAGTTCGCCTTGGGTAGTCGAAGTTCGCTATATGCGGCGTCTGATCAGGGTTATAATGTCTAAATCAAATGGTTTAAAATGATATTTTTTTCGTCCAAGTTATTCTCCTTTTTATGTTCCGATGCCCGAAGGAACATAGCTCCAAGCGGCTGCATCGTCGTATCAACGCAACGTTGATGCGACGTTGCTAAGACGTAATGTGCCCGCAAGGAGAACTTGTCTGTAAGATTATTAGCAGATGGGACAAGCACAGAATGTACTGAGCTAATTTAGAAACCATGAAGAAATTAGCAGACACGTTTATCTTTCTTTCTTCTTTTTTTTCCTTCGTGGGGGTGGTTGGGCAAGGCACAGGTGTTGTGTATCTTGTGTCACTGGGGAGTCCAGCTGATACTGACTTACATTTGGGCAAAGCCTGCTATCCTTGCAACAGGTAACGGTAGATGGTGAGTGTTGAAATTTCATCTGTTTTCATCTGTTTCTACACTTCCATTCACTCTGTCCCTCACTTTCATCTCCTCTGCTATCTCTTCTATCTCCCCCCCCCCTCCCTTTCTCTTGACGAAGACCAAATGATCCACAAGGGTTGACCTGTCGGTAAACTCAAAACAATCGATGAATCATTTTTATTTTCTTCGTCGATTTTTTAACCCTCACAAAATGTCAAGATAACTGCTTGATCTACGACTGACATTGTAATCATAATTATTTCTAATAAATCAACTTTCCTCAGTACTTTCAGTACTTTGATTTCTCTTTAACTTCTATTTTACATACATGTATGTTTGAGCCTTGGATTGCGTGTATGCACACGGTCGCCTAAATCTACACTCTTTTGAGGGCACATGGTGTTCATGCAAGGTCACATCAACATCGGTGAAACGGCATGACGTTGATACGATGTTACCATTTCACTGCATGCCTGCTCGGATCATAGTATTTTAAATGTATACATTGGCAAATTTGCACTTTCAGGTCAGAAATGCATCGTCTAGGACTGGCTGTTAGTGTCCTCCTGGTCGCAACATGCAGCACAGGTAAATGTAAAATTTAATGTCTTTATGCAAGTGGTCAAAGTTTGGACTGTGAAAGTTGTAAATGTCAGTGAAATAACAAAGGCCAGATTAAGAGTCAACCTAGGTGCTTACAAGAGCTGTAAGTGATGATTTGCAAGTGGACTTAGGCGGTGCACGTAGAACAAAGTCAGTGGTAAGAGGCATAATATATGTTGACACATTGTATATACTAGTGGACTCTTCCATTGCCATATGTTGGACAAGGCTATTTGTCATATAAGGGCTGTCAGGCCTATTTTTTTTTGCGTTTTATTCTATGTTTGACGGAAAATTCTGTTAGCAAATAGTGCAAGCCCTGATCAGACACCGCGTTCTGTGGTGTCTGATCTGGCCCTGCAGTGTTTGCCAAGGTATAGTTCGAACAATTTGACATGAGACTGGTGACCTCTATTGCCATAATTTCACACCCGCCTGAATGCATATATTTATCATCGCCGTTTTCCGACAACTTTGGTGCTTTTATTCAATACATAGAGGTCGGTAAATAGGTCGCCGCTCAAGAGATCAGAATCAGAATCAGAATTGTTACTGGTGACACGTCAAATGACATTCATACACCAGGACCTGTGATGTGGGAAGTTAGTCCCTAGCTCTAACCAAAGAGGTAAATTTAGCTACACAATCATCAGCACCTTCAGCTGTCGAGATAATCGAATCGGGAAGGGCATTCCAATCTCTAATGGTTCTGGGGAAGAACGACTCTTTATAAATGTCGGTTCTTGCGCTAAGGGTCTGAAACGCCAACGAATGGTGATTTCTACGGTGTCTAGCTGGGGGAACAAGGTCATCTGTTGGAATGCTGGCAGCACCCTTTAGACCTTTGTATAAAATGATTAGCCTACTGTCTTTTCTCCTTTTCTTGAGAGACTCCCATTTTAATTTTCCAAGTATTCCAGTCATGCTCCCAGTTTCAAAGCAGTAATTGCCTGTTACAAATCTAGCAGCTCTATTCTGAACTTTCTCAATTTCATCATTAAGGACCATTCCACTGGGGTCCCAGATACAACTACCATATTCCAAGATTGGGCGAACAAGACCTTTATATGCTGCCTCTTTTACATCCTGAGGGCACTGATGAAGATTTCGCCTCAGGAAACCAAGCGTTCTATTTGCCTTAGTACACATGTTGCTAATATGAGTATTCCATCTCAAGTTGTGTGAGATTGTCACTCCAAGGTATTTAATGGAGTCCACATTTTCGAGGACCGTTCCCTCTAAGGTGTAAGAAGCCTCAACTTTATTAGATCTCTTCCTAGTTATCTGCATAATATTGCATTTAACTGGCTGAAATCTCATGCCCCATTTACGTGCCCAACATCCTAATCTACCTATGTCAGCCTGAAGTTTCAATGAGTCATCTGTATCTCTAATTTCCCGGTAACAAACACAGTCATCTGCGAACAGTCTTATTTCTGAGTCAATGTCAGTGGAAATATCATTGATGTACAGGGAGAACAAAAGTGGACCAAGAACGGTCCCTTGCGGGACTCCAGACAAAACTGGAGCCCACTCCGAAGATTCACCATTAACAACAACCCGCTGTTTTCTGTAGCAAAGAAAGGAATCTATCCATATGAGGGTCTTTCCCCCAATTCCATAACCAAATAACTTAGATGTAAGTAGTTCATGAGGAGGGGTGTCAAAGGCCTTCTCGAAGTCCAGAATAAATGTGTCCACCTGTCCCCCTTTGTCCAAGATTTTTGCCCAGTCATTAATAACTGTGCTTAGCTGAGTTTCACAACTGTGCCTTTTCCTAAATGCATGTTGCCTGTCTGACAAAAGTTTATGCTCGTCCAAGTGGGCCATGATGTTTGAGCAGACTATATGTTCCAGCAATTTACACAGAACACAAGTCAGAGACACAGGGCGATAATTACGGGCAAGAGCCCTATCTCCTTTTTTGAAGAGTGGACAAATGTTTGCTAAGAGCCATTCTTTGGGGATTTCACCCGTATCAAGAGACTGTTGAAACAAGTGTGCGAAAACTGGACCCAACTCATTTGCTAGTTCCTTCAGGACTCTGGGATGAAGCTCATCAGGTCCTAAGGCCTTACTGGGGTTTAAGCCTTGAAGTAATTTGATCACTCCTGCAGCTGTCACAACAATATTATTCATGAATGGGGCCGATCTTCCAGTCAATGGAACCTCCGTGAACTCAGTTTTATTAAACGCATCATTGAATTGACCAACTAGTTCCTCTGCCCTTTCAGAGTCTGATTCAGCAACCCCGTCCACTCCTCTTTTATTAAGGGGCGGGATGCCTTGTCTGTCTTTCTTCTGGCTATTAATATATCTGTAGAAGTCTCTGGGATTTGCCTTTACATCACCTACCAAGTTATTCACATACAAATCATGCTGATTTTTTTATATCAGTCTTGATTTCACGTCTCAAGTTTTCAAATTTTGTCCGGAGTTTACCACTTCCCGTCTTTTTTGCCTTTGCATGAATCTTATTTCTTCTGCGAATTTTCCTTCTTATCTCTGGAGTGATCCAGGGAATAGAAGATACAGGCCTACTAGTTTTTGAGGGGATATGATTTTCGGCCGAAGTATGAATGAAAGAAGTTATCAAATCAAAATTCTCTTGTATAGACCGAGCATCTGAATGACCATTAAAGTAATTCTCCTTTGCAAATCTGAGTGCATCCTTCCTCATAGTTTCATAGTCACCTTTCTGATATGAGTACACCTTCATCCGAGGTTTCTTTATTGGTGGGATGTGAATTTTTAAATATCCGGAGACAACATCGTGGTCACTTAGTTTATCTGGGGAATGAATGTCTTCGAATTGTCCTGGCAAAGTCGTAAGGATCAGATCCAATGTGTTCTTATCACGAGTGGGGAAGTTAACAATTTGTTCAAGGCCATGATCGTTCATAATGTCAATCAATATTTGTCCTTCCGACTGACTCAGCATTGTGCCTTGTTTGCTGAGCCTGTCGGGCCAAGCAATGTCTCGGAAGTTGAGGTCACCTAGAACATGTACAGCCGGGAGTTTTTTTACCCTTATGCTGCGATTTAATGCAATCCAGTTGGTCTTTAAACAACTGGAAGTTTTCGATTGTACCATTTGGTGGTCGATACCAACTTGCTACGAAGTGGGAAGTTTTATTTGCAAAAACCTTAACCCAGACCGATTCGGTGTCATTTTCAAGTTCCATGAAAGGCATGTGAGGGATGTCTCTATGAATGAGCAACATCACCCCACCGCCATGAGAGTTCCTGTTTTTTCTGTACACACTGTACTCACAAGTTTCAGGGAAAAGCTCAGATGTAGTAATTGAACTGTCAATCTTTGTTTCCTGAATAGCAACAATATGAGGTTGAGATGTATCGAGGAAAGCTAAAAGTTCAAGAATTTTCCCTCTAATTCCATTTTATGTTTATACTGCAAAGTTTCAAACCTTTCACAAAATTTGACTTAGTTTCATCAGCAGTTGAAGATTTGCCTCTCTTATCCTCTTACAGAGGTTCAAACCTGTTTGGCTTACTCAGTTCTACATATTCATCAAAGAAGGAGTCTGAAAAGTTGCAGACCTCACATTTTGGACATATCCAGTGGCAGCTTGAATTTACCAAAGTGCCATATTCTGCATCTGAAATGAAGGAACAGTCAGTGTGTATCCACATTTCACATTGATCACACTGAACGGCTTTGTGGCCATTAAGGACAGCACCACTGCAAAGACCACAGTCAGCTTTGCAGTCTTTGCAATACCAAGTTCCAGCTCTAGATTCAATTTCTAACAATTGACTGTTATCCAAATCAGAACATGAGGAGTGAAAGCGCTTGTTACAGTCCTCACATTCTATCCATTTCTCGGAACCTTTGCAATATTTTTTTGCAGAGTCCGCAGCGAAACCTTGGGCCGGGGTTAGTTTCAATGTCTCCGGCCAAGATTAGAAGTAAAGCCAAGTTTGTACCGCGCGAGGACTTGAAGTTTCGCAAGCCCTCCGAACACCTTCTGTTCCCATTCTTCCTTGTAAATGCCAAGTACTGGGAAATTCTACTACTACTACTGCCGAAAATTCACGAGAAGTTTACGATACCCGGCCTAATAGGCGATAATACTGACTTATTTATTCTTTGCACAAAGGTTAGTCTCATGTCAAATTTCACCAGTTATACCCCTTTAGGGGTTTCCCGCATGCAATGGGTTAAAATTCAGCTATTGGCGACACTAATGCAAGTGGTACAAAAGGAACACGATGGTCCTGTATCGCTCGCTTGAGTGAAGAGATTTACATAATTAATATTGAAGCTGCTTTAAGACTTTATATAATTTGTTCAGACACCGGGGCTATCGTTTGAACAATCTTGGTAGAGGACCACTAGACAAAGTTGCATGCCACGGCCTTCTGCTTTTAGAATAGAAGGTTTTTAAGTTTGTCCCAATATATCATAAGTCAGTGTTAAACAAGTGAGCCCCTTTAACGGGCTATTTTTGGCCCCACAAATTTAATTTGAACCACTTTAGTAGATGTCCACTAGATGAAGCTATGTAACGAAGGCGTCTGGCTTCAGACGAGAAGATTTTATACATATATGTAATACAAACTACAAAAGGATCCGTTACTAAAGAGGCACATTCTCCGGTTAGAGGTCAGTGTTAGGCCTTGAAAAAAAAAATAGCAGTGTTTCTGCTAACCCGACCGGCCCTGCTTCAGACCCGCCGACTCTACTATTTTTATCAATAAAAGAACAAAATAAAAATTGAAACACCGACCCTACCATTTTCAATTTCAGACCCTACCCAGTCTTTGCATTTTCTCCAATAGTAATTTCGCGTTTTAAGTACATTTTGGTGTGTTTTTGTGGCATTTAGTTCCTTCCAAATTACTGAGCTGACTTGTTTGAACATCTAAAATGAATCATGACATACAACACGCTAACAAGTCCGTGAAATGAACTCCCTATTACACCCCACGTTATATAGAGAAAACTGGGGTTTAGGGGGTATACATTATTTTTCTTATTTCTGCTCCGAGACATAGGTTGTGGGTACTCGTTAGAACCGCCTCAATGAGGCGGTTCTAACGAGCACCAAAAACCTATGTTCTAAGTAAATATAAGAAAAAAATCACGGGTTTTTATCAGAAAAGTAGCCATTTTGGAGATGTGAAAAAATGCAATCTGTCGCACGGGTGTGTTATCGTAATGCAGTGCAACTCTCAGAAAGAGAATTTTATGAACAAAAAACATGTACAAAAAAAAACAAAAACAAAAAAAAAAAAAAAAAAAAAACATAAACGATACAGGTCCGACCCTTTTTCGGTAGAAAAAATAAAATAATAAAAAAAGTTTCTCGTACCTACCGACCAAATTTTTTCAGCATGTTAGTAGAAACACAGCTAGTTTTCACGCCTTATTCCATGTAGAGTAATTCTGAGTTATGCCTAAGCTCATTAGAAAAACATGCAAAAGCGATCAGGAAAATATCACTTGAGCCTGCACTAGAAATTAAAACGGCTAGATGCATCAATTTTTGCATGAAACTACCCCAAGGTCACCACTCCTATTTTTTGCAAGCAGCCGAGGCTCTGGTGAGGCTGTGGGTATGATAATGTCGCCTTAGCCGTTGGTGGTCGCCCATGTTATGATGACTCATTTCTCATGAGCTACGGGCAAGCATTCACGTACGTGTCAAGTGTGGCAGTGAAGAAAAACATCAGGAACCAGCTGTTAAAAGCATCGTTAGCTTAACGAGCTCGTTAGTGCTCATATTGTTAACTCTTCTAGCAAGTACAATATCGGACATTTTGGTCTTTTTGCTGAACAATAGTGAGCAGCTTTTGCTGATGCAAAAGCTGCTCACATTTTTTTCAGCAAAAATTTTAGCATATTTGCCATACGAGGACTATTCAAATATGAATGCAAGTAAAACGTTTTCTCATGCACTAATCCGAAAATCACCTGGAAATAAATATCAGAGCGTAGAAAAACATTTTACCTATGCATTAATACCAAACCTGTTAAAATCCGTCCACTTTAGCCATGTATATCGTTCGATAAACACTGTGTACTCTTGTATACTAATACAAAACATGGTTGGAAGAAGGTCAGAGTACGCCGTTGAAATACGGTCCTATATTAAGAATCGTTAAATTCTTGGTATACGGTGCAAAGACATTTTTGATGATTTATGTTCGGTTTATGGCCTTAATGAAATGTCTTTTCCGACAGTTTTTCGTTGGTGTAAGAAATTCAGCTGTGGGCTAGGTTCAACAGAAGATGCACCACATGATCGTCGGCCGAAAAGAGCAACATCTGCCAAGATGGTTGCTAGAGTGAAAGAAATAGTTGCTACCGATGCACGATACACCACTAGGCAAATAGCTAGTATAGTTGGCATCTCATTAGGAGCAGCTCATACAATTCTGAAACGGGATTTGAAAATGAGAAAGATCTGTGCTAGATGGATTCCCCATCTGTTGACAGATGGGCAGAAAAAGACAGACGTTCAGCGCGCCAAGAAGTTGCTTAAAAAGTTTCCAAATTACAATGCACGGTCTTTCGCTAATGTCGCCACAGGTGACGAGACATGGGTTCGCTTTTTTGAGCCAAAACGAAAGATTCAGAACAAAATATGGACAACAAAGTATTGCAAAAGACCATGCATTGCAAAGCGGACCATGAGCGTCAAGAAGGTAATGTATGCCATATTCTTTTCAAATCAGGGCCCTGCTATTCAGGTTGCTGTGCCTAAAGGCAAATCTGTAAGTGCGAAGTTTTACAAGAATAAAGTTCTTCGAAAATTGAAGAAATATTTCCAAGAACGAAGACCCGCAACTGGTTTGGCTAATGTCAGATTGCTACATGACAATGCATCATCGCACAAGGCGTTCATTGTGCAAGACTATCTGAAGCAGGAAAAGGTTGTTGAACTCCCTCACCCCCCGTATTCTCCTGACCTTGCCCCGTGTGACTTTTGTTTTGTTCCCGCGGCTGAAAAATACCTTTCTGGTCGAAAATTTTTACAGCGCAAACACCTCGGTTCTGCAATATTCCAGTGCATTCATAGTATACCTCGAAAAGACTACCAAAATGCATTCAATGATTGGATCAGAAGACTGAAAGTTTGTATATCTGTTAAAGGGGAATACTTTGAGGGGACAAAATAAATTTTTCATCGAAATCTATCACGGAATCATTTTTATGTGCTTAGTTGCATTCATATTTGAACAGTCCTCGTATTTAATGATCAAAGTTTTAACGATACGTTAACTAACGATGTCGTTAGTTTTGAACAACTGGCCCCAGCCCGCTGACCCATTAATATAACTCACCCGGTACGACAAAGTGTAATTTTTTTCACATCTCCAAAACGACTACTTTCACTGATGAAAATCTGTGTTAATTTTACTGCAAACTTAGGTTGTGTTTGCTTGTTAGAACCGCCTCAATGAGGCGGTTCTAACTAGTACCCATAACCTATGTCTTGGAGCAGAAATGAGAAAAATAATATATACCCCTGTAAACCCCAGTTTTCTCTACATTAAGTGGGGTTTAGCGGGATGTTCATTTCATGGACTTGTTGCATCAGAAATATTATTTGCAAACAGCTGACTGGAAGTTAATCAATTCCATGCTCATTACTGACTTTTGTCTTGGATGGATCAGGATTATAGACACATCACCAGGATGGGCGCCATGCCTACATATGGTATAAACCACATGACCTCTTCTGAGCGTAATGGCCTATGGGCCTCTTGTTTCAGTTTAATGGCTAAGTCAACACTATTAAGTTGTATCAAGCCGGCCTGTTTCCCTAACCACATTTTTTTTTTGGGATTGCTTATGCACAAGCGCGCAACCTGTGCAGTTCACACTCTTTCACCAGAAACTTCAGTTACCGTTCTTAAATCAGCGAAGGGAGAGAATGACCAGAGGAAAGATTTAATGATCAATCTTCACGAAAGATATTGGACCCCCGACCTCCTGATCACCAGTCAGACTCGCATCCGTCCGAGCTACCGAGTCCGCGCCCAGCAGGCACACGTCGCCAGAGCAACGCCAAATCAACGTCGGTGCAACGTCACGACGTTGCACCGACGTTGATTTGACGTTGCATAAACGTTATGACGTTGTACCGACGTTGATGTGACATCATTATTACGTCATGTGCCTGATGGGCGGCCTGGCAAAGATTTTAGTCAGACTTTGTGGAAATGTATGTTTTCTATTTAATTCCAGGTTTGGCACTAAAGTGTTATTCTTGTGATAAATGTAACGACCCGTTCAATAAAGAGGGTGTCAACATTGAAACCTGCGAGCAGGGATTCGGTCCGTGTATGAAAATCAAGTCTCTGGGCGACTCAGACTTATACAAAACGAACGGTAGGTATAGGAGCCGTATTTTACGCCGAATCATGAGTCCCGTCGTGAGGAACCCTGCGTTATTCAACTTGCGATCAACAAAGGTGATAAGCATATTTGTGTCCGCTGGATGTATTGGTATAATGCCTCCAGTTTATATATTGTTACAGCTTGCAACTCCAACCTCTTACTCAGGACTAAAAATAGCCCTGTTTCCGCTAACCCGACCGACCCTGTTTTTTTTGTGCCAACCATAGGGGCTTGAATCATGAAAAAATAAAAAAAAAAAAAAAAAAATTTTTTTTTTTTTTTTTTTTTTTTTTTGATACTATAATAGAGACCTTGTCTCTTATATATGCGGAACCCGGGAAGGGACATGATTTTTTATTTTTATTATGTTGTGCGAACAAGATAATATCTTGAGCGGACAAGATATTATCTTGTTCGGACAACATATTATCTTGTGCGGACAAGATTTTATCTTGTGCGGACAAGATATTATCTTGTTCGCACAACATATTATCTTGTGCGAACAAGATAATATCTTGTCCGCACAAGATAATATCTTGTCCGCACAACATATTATCTTGTTTGCACAACATAGATCTTGGGAAGTTGTGCGAACAAGATATTATCTTGTGCGGACAAGATATTATCTTGTTCGGACAACATATTATCTTGTGCGCACAAGATATTATCTTGTGCGGACAAGATAATATCTTGTGCGGACAAGATAATATCTTGTGCGGACAAGATAATATCTTGTGCGCACAAGATAATATGTTGTCCGAACAAGATCTATGTTGTGCAGACAAGATATTATCTTGTGCGGACAAGATAATATCTTGTTCGCACAACTTAATATCTTGTGCGGACAAGATAATATCTTGTCTGCACAACATAATATGTTGTCCGCACAAGATAATATCTTGTGCGCACAAGATAATATGTTGTCCGAACAAGATAATATCTTGTCCGCACAAGATATTATCTTGTGCGCACAACTTATAAAATAAAAAAAAATCATATCCCTTCCCGGGTTCCGTTATTGTACCAAAAAAAAAAAAAAAAAAAAATTTTTCATTTTTTTTTATCGTTTTTTTTTTTTTTCACGATTCAAGCCCCTATGTGCCAACCCTGCAATTTTTATTATCATCCAAAAAAAATAAAAAAAAAAAAATAAAAAGATTTTCTTACCTACCGACCTTAAATATTTTCTAGCACTTTTGATAAAAAATCATGAAACTGTCAAAATAGCTAAACTAATACTTGAAACCCTGTTATTTTGCCTCATTGATGCTTTTAATCTCGTCATTTGAATGTTTTCAGTTTATTTTGTTTGTTTGTTTGATTTGAGGTTTAACGTCCCCGTCAACACTGTAAAGGTCATTTTGGAGACTTTGCTTCCAATTTTGTGGGACTTTTACCCGACATTCAGATGAAATGACATCTCAAGCCCTGTCGCCCAATGAAACCAATAGGGTTTATTAGCATGGACGGTCCGCCTCGCACCGCGGTTCCTGGACAGGCTTAGATCCTCTAAGCGGTTTACCAGTACTATTGGATTCAGCTCTGCGTGGAAGCATCATGCAGCCCATATATTTCTTCAAGCCCCTATGGGCGGGGACTTGTTTTCAGGTTATATAGTTAAAAATTAGGCGTTGTTTTTTCCATCGAATAAAACATTGACAGTAAATGAAAAGTTTTTGCGACTTACCGACGCGTTTTCGGTATGCTTATGGAAACACGGCTATTTTTAGGCCTCATCAGTGGTTGAATGATACGATTAAGAGGTGGGACCATAGGGGCTTGAATCATAAGAAAAAAATGAAAAAAAAATAAATTTTTTTTTCATTTTTTTTTCATGATTCAAGCCCCTATGGTGGGACCATTGAATTTTCACCTGACTGGCTCGGGATCGAATCCCATACGAGACATTCTCTTCAGCTATGCTTCGTTTCTTTGTCATGGCGTGAACATCCCAAGACTATGTTATAGGAACGCATTTGATGTTTGTGGATTTACCGATATGTAAACTTCGATTCATCACGAAAACATGCCTATATAATTTTGACCCAATTAAACCCCACTTTTATATAGTAAAACTGGGGTTTTTAGGAGTATAAATTATTTTTCTTATTTCTGCTCAAAACATAGATTTTGGATACTAATTAGAACCGCCTCGACGAGTATCCACAATCTACGTTTTGAGCAGAAATAAGAAAAATATCGAAATTTTTCATCTGAAAATTGTCATTTTTTGGTGGTAAAATTTACAATGTATTTGTATAGGCGTGTTTTCGTAATGAATCACTCACAACATTAGCATAAACCCTTTCTTTTAATTAAGAAATAGATCAGCTCTAGCTGTGATTTGTTGAGTAATAAAGTCTGGAATCAGATGTAAAGTATACAAATCACGAGCGCGAAAATATAGGTCATTTTGGAGACGTTGCTTCCAGTTTTGTGGGACTTTTACCTGACATTGACATGAAATGACATCTCAAGCCCTATCGCCCAATGAAACCAATAGGGTTTATAAGCATGGATGGTCCAACTCGTGCGCACCGCTTTGCGTGGGCAGGCTTAGATCCTCTAAGCGGTTTACCCGTACTCGTGTGCGGGTCGGATTCAGCTCTGCGTGGAAGCATCATGCAGCCCATCTATTTCTTCAAGCCCCGACGGGCGGGGGCCGGAAAGTCAGATGTAAAGTATACAAATCACGAGCGCGAAAGCTGGCCTCATTCGTGGCGGTTTTGTTTATTTGATTTTGGGTTTAATGTCCCCATCAGCAATATATAGGTCATTTTGGAGACGTTGCTTCCAATTTCGTGGGACTTTTACCCGACTTTGAGATGAAATGACATGTCAATCCCTGTCGCCAAATGAAACAATAGGGTTTATATGCATGGACGGACCGACTCGCACCGCTTTGCCTGGCCAGACTTAAATCCTCTAAGCGGTTTACATTACGAAAACAGGCCTATACAAATACATTGCAAACTTTATCGCCGAAAAAATGAAAAAAAAAATAAGATGAAAAAGTGTGATATTTTTCTTATTTCTGCTCAAAATATAGATTGTGGGTACCCGTTAGAACCACCTCGATGAGGCGGTTCTAACGAGTACCCACAATCTATATTTTAGAGCAGAAAAATAAGGTTCACCCCTGCAAACCCCAGTTTTACTATATAAAAGTGGGGTTCGAGGGGGTCAAAATTACATAGGCGTGTTTCGTGATGACTAGTACTCGTGTGGGTCGGTTTCAGCTCTGCGTGGAAGCATCATGTAGCCTATCTATTTCTTCAAGCCCCGATGGGCGGCGGCCGACATCATTCGTGGAGGTAAGTATTCGTGTGTACGGTTGCAAATTCCGTTTTACGGCTCCGCTGACGCGTCGCCGTAAAACAAATATTCGGACCGTAAAACGGGGCACCAGTTTACTTCCAAAATGACAATTTTGGAGACAGCTATCCCCTTATTTCTTCACGTGGCGCGTATGAACTGCGTCAAGAGAAATGTGTCTTCAAACATGTGCACCCAATAAAGACATGTATCAATCTGCGCATTAGCTGTCTGGACAGCATTTACTCCAAAAGCTCCCTTAGGTGGGGACTGAGAAGATGGTCTTGTCGACAACGCAGAGTAACATTACGATAATACATCCGTGGACAAAGTGTACTTTTCCATTTCTCTGCGGCCCCAGCCCATCGGGGCTTGAAGAAATATATGGGCTGCATGATGCTTCCACGCAGAGCTGAATCCAACCCACACACGAGAACTGGTAAACCGCTTAGAGGATCTAAGCCTGCCCAGGCAAAGCGGTGTGAGTGTCGGACCGTCCATAGTATAAACCCTATTGGTGTAATTGGGCGACAGGGCTTGAGATGTCATTTCATCTCAATGTCGGGTAAAAGTCCCACAAAATTGGAAGCAACGTCTCTAAAATGACCTTTACAGTGTTAACGGGGACGTTAAACCTGAAATCAAACAAACAAATTCCATTTCTCAAAACGATCATTTTTCCGAAGAAAAGGGGGAGTTCAAAATCTGCCCACGCACAGATTTTCTTGAAACTTCATCTGTTGTTTACTGGAGGTCTATCAACTATATATATAACTTTGTTTCATTTGATAAATTACATAGGTCTCAGGAGTGCTCCCTGAGGTAACCCCTGCAGAGGTCATACACACATCAGAACTGTTCATTCTTAAATTAACAGGTTTGATTATACTGACAACAGAACTCTATAAGGTTTAATATAAAACAAAAGAAAGTAAAGGGGTCTGTGTCGTTTAATTTTCCTGATTAATTTATTTACAAAATGTCTTCAATTTGTTATGGAAATTTATAAAAAAAAAATAAAATGTTCATCATAAGTTTTAGGCGTGTTACCGATCTTGTCACCCAAAGATATTGCATATGAAATAGACCACATATACATGATATATCCTCTATTTAGCAAACAAATTTAAAAACAGATCAGAAACCAGTAACATTGTTTTTCGTTGTTAGATATGTGTTCACGTCTATTTTTGTACTAGAATCAGTTGCAATATCCGGAGACAAGATTTTCTTAAAGTGTATTTTTATTGGTTTAAACTTTATTTCTTTGTATAATACATACATCTTTTACACATATAATGTTGACAAAGAATACAAGTATCATACAAAGGGATTCAGAAAAAAAGTCAAATGACCATTGTGACCATTTAGTGCCACCTTATCATACAAAGTTTAGCATAGGTATTCATGTAATAACAACCCGCCCCTGCATCCCCACCCAAACATACCAAACAAACAAACAAACAAACAGACAAAAAAGACAGACACTGTTTACGGACAGGATATTTTAGTTTGGCTTTTGAAAAGTAAATGAAAACATACATTAGCAACATATACAAGTTCTATCCAAACATTTTAAAGGTGCATTATTGAGCTACCGGGTCTCAAATTTCTTTTCTGGTTTTTATCTTCAATGCATACTCCTTTGTCATGTGTACACTTTTGGAGCCAAATACAGCTTCAGAACTTTGTGAAAATGGTCGTTTTCATTCGTGTTTACCCTTCGCTCTGAACATGTGTTCGGAATTTCTGTTCTAAAAATAAATCTGTCACTTTACACATACATGGCGACAGTATCGTCTCTGAATGTCTTTACTTATGGCATGGTATTCAGCGTCATATTTTTTTCCGATTCAGGCATGGCCTAAGCAAACAAGGCCAAAAATGAACGTCGCATAACGTCATATATGGGGATTCTATTTTTGTTACGAACTAAAAATAGATCTAACTAGTGTTCGAAGCCTAGTTAGGGAATCCCTCTCAAACTCGTTTACCTGTCATCATAATTGTTCGCATTTTTGCATAAAATGCATTCATTTGTATTGTTTTAAAGAAAAATACCGGCTATATGTATTTTATTTTTGGAAGCTTTTTTCCAGATAGCTCAATAATGCACCTTTGAAAGGAAAAAAAAAAATGAAATGCATTCATGCATTGTTCATGATGAATGTTACTGTTGACATTGTTGCAAAAATGATAATGCTGACCAAAAATTATATTATGACACACTAGGGAAAAAATGGCGGTGTATTATGTTATACCATCCGAAGTTTTGAGTGTCCGTCCGTACATCAGCGCCTCATAGTTTCGTGTCCGCCCCATAACTGTGATACCGTTTGAGATATAATCACGAAACTCCATAGATATGTAGAGCACTATGGGACCACGTGCAGAACGTATGAACCGTTAATCTTATTTTCCTACGTTTGGAGTTGTTGCCCTTTGAACATTGGACATAGTCATTTCTATCATAGCTTCGTGTCCGCTCCATAACTTCGATACCATTTGGGATATTTCCGTGAAACGTCACAGATATGTAGAGAACCATGATACGTGCAGAACATATGAACCATACCCCTGATTTTACTACCTTTGGAGTTATTGCCCTTTGAACTTTGAATATAGCTTTTGCTTTCCGTTTCGTGTCCGCTCCATAACTCTGGAACCATTTGAGATATTTCAAGAAACTTCACAGATATGTATAGCATCCTGAGAAGACGCGCAGAACATATGAACCATAACCCTGATTTTCCTACTTTTGGCGTTATCGCCCCTTAAATATTGAACATAGCGATTTCTATCATGTAGTCTGTTTGAAGCACTTTTTTCTCCTGAACCTAATGATAGATTCTGACCAAACTCGAATTGTTACATCACCAGGATAGTGGAAAAGAGCCATTAGGTTTTGATGACCTTGACCTTATTTTCAAGGGCACAGGCCCCCAAAAACTGTCAATTTTGGGCCAAAGATGGTTTGTCTGCACTCAATCTCATGAACACATCAATGAAATGTGGTCTAACTTGGTATTATATATCATTGCAATTGACCAAAGTTTTTATCAGATTTTGAAGACATTGATTTTATTTAAGGGGCGCAGCCCCCACTCCCCCCCCCCCCAAAAAAAAAAAAAAAAAACAACAACAAAAAAAAAAAAACAAAAAAAAAAAAAAAAAAAACAGGAAACAAACTGGAAATGAGTATTGTAATTCTGGTTTACTTTCTTTTTGAGCCATGGCCCTTTGAACATTGAAAATAGTCATCTATTATGTATTCCTATCAACTTTATTAAGGGAAAGAGTAATGTATCCTTACTTTGAATTCCTTTTTGACTGTGATACGGCACTTGCTTGATGTAATTGCCATTGCGGGGCATCATGCAGTGCTTGCAGCTTTTATTCTTTAATTAATTTAATTGTTTGGGTTGTTGTCATTTTCTTCATTAAAAAAACAATAGTCAATTATTTGGCAACTGTGAAGGGACAAACTGAATTTCTGATTTGTTCTTCTGATTTATCAGTCCATGTATTGGTAATTTTTTCTTACATCACTTAGAGACTCACACTCCACCCCCCACCCCCCATTACCATATTTAGTCATGTGTATGCAGTACTTGCCATCAATCTTAAGTTTTCTAGCTCTGTATTCAACAGTGCGAATCAGCTGTTAGCTGTACCACTTCTATAATGCCGATATATATGTACTGTTTGCCCTTTTCTTCCTCTGAATTCGTTGAACTGAACAGTCTTCTCTATTATATTGTAACGGCGTCTGGCTATTCTCTGTTACTTTCTATCTTTTTGCAACTAGATACATCGATGTTCTGTCTGAATGACAGAGGCCGGTTCGAATGTGTGCCAACTTTGCCCGACATTTGTCATGTAAATATCTTTTGGCATGCTGAATCCTCCGCTAAATTATGAGTGGAAAGCTGAACTGAACTAAGCTTACCGGTAACAGTTTGTTTACTTCAGTTTGCTAGCCATATTTTCCATTTATTCCTGTCAAAAACTTGATTTCTCAATGTTGCCGTTCGTAGACATTATATGGGTGTAAACCGTAAGTGCCGAAAGTTCCGAATGCTTCTTTTTGTTTTGCTGACGCATTTCAGCGCGTGCTTTGAAAAGGCTGGTTACCGCTTTCTCTGTTCCAGAACATGCAACCGATAGAATTCCTGGAGACCTGCGTCACCTGCGCTCTAGACTATAAAAGGGAGCGCAGGCGCAGAATCTCTGTTGTTGTCGATGATAGCAACCGACTGGTAGGCTTTGCCTAAATCAGAACGACTGGAACAGAGATAGCCCAGATTGGAGATAAGATCGCCCAGATTGGAGAAAGCTCGCCTAGATTGGGGTTGACTGACTATCTGAGCCTAGATTGTGGCACAATGCCTTTAATCAAGGGAATGAAAGGCCCAGAACAGGTCTCATAATCTATCTGTTTACAAAAACTTACCCCACCTCTCTAGTATCTGTACGGTCGCCTATACAGGCGAAGACCTATTCTCTCTCATTAGTTCTTATTCAGGCAACGTTGGCACGAGTTTAATTATTCTATATTCTCATTGTTATATTGTTCTTATAAATTCACAATATTGAATTAATAAGAGTTTATTAATAGTTTACCAGAAAGCTAAAAGGTCCGCATATTTACGTACGTCGCCCACATTGAGGCAGATTCACGTCGCCTATATTGAGGCAGATGTGAAACACCTTCATTGGGGCAGGTACACTCCACACACGTTGAGACATACACACCACACACATTACGACCTACACTCCACACTCATTAAGACAGGCACACCTCGCATACTAGTACGTTGAGGCAGATTCGTCGCCTATATTGAGGCAATTCATATTAAACACACTGACCCTGCATTGGGGCAAACACACGTCGCCTATATTGAGGCAGATGCAACTCACCATCAGTGGGGCACCTACACACTACACGCATTGAGACAGAATCACCTCCCATATATTGAGGCAGATTCGTCGCCTATATCGAGGCAAATACTTATTGCATACACTGACTCTACATCGGGGCCCACATCGCCTATATTGAGGCAAACACACATCGCCTATATTGAGGCAAATGCAAGTCACCTACATTGAGGCAAATCCGCGTTACACATACTAAGGCAGATTCAGGTCGCCTATATTGTGGCATAGCCTATATTGTGGCATAGCCTATGTTGGGGCAGATGCGAGTCACCTATTTTAAGGCAGGTACACGTCGCATGTATTAATGCAGATATATATGAATGGCGATCATGCTTGATAGTACATGCTGATAGCATGTGTAAGGTATCTGCTTGAATACATGTGTGTTACATGCAGCCTGGTTGATGTTAACTTGCCACAATATCGGCGATTTGTCAAATATTAAGGAGCTTTGTAGTAAATAGTTTACCAATGTTTTATCAAATTATGCATCAGGTAAACTTAACTGAAATCATACTTAATAACTAGGGTTTTCATATTATAGGTATCCATTTATAAGTGTTGAGGTATTGTTACGCATAACTGGTATACCAGTTGTTCAAGATCCATTATAGGTGCAACTGCAACTTCCAGCATAAATAAGGGCATACACTAACTCATTCACCTGTATTGCTACTGTTGTAACTTGACTTACAAGTACGAGATATATATCTGCACAACTTGGGTTAAGAAGTGATAATACAATTTATTGTAGACCGAGATATATATACACCACCTCATAACGTCATATTTTCAAGTATAACTACAACTGCAGTTAATGGAGTTTTGCTTGCATAATGAGTAGAATCTGCCTTATACTTGTCTTTTGTTAAAACCAATAGCAGTATTTGAAATATATAGAATCATAAAATATTTGCCTACAATAGAGTTAATTTAATAAATCATAAATATTTCAGAACATTGTTCTTCGTCTGTTCTCTTCCAGGTAGTTTTGAGCACGGCCCAGGTCGAACTCACACAATCCCATTGTAACCGTGTCACCTCCTCCTGGCCATTCAAAATATTTCACTTATATACGCTCGTCAAGGTGGTGCCGTTGCAATTTGGTGTCAGAGAAGTGGGATACATTGTTGAATAAATAGATGCTGGTGTGGTATAAACTAAACACAACAGTATTTTGTATCGGCTGCATTACTGATTCATAATTAAGTAAAAACAGCTGATCTTGGGGTATGTGGTTATAGTGTGGTACCCTGGTTGGAAAACATAGGGGATAGTTTTGAACCTTGTGGTATCCCATTGGAAAACATAGGATATAGTTTTGAACCCTGTGGTACCCAGTGGAAAACATAGGGGATAGTTTTGAACCTTGTGGTATCCCAGTAGAAAACATAGGGGATAGTTTTGAACCTTGTGGTACCCAAGTGGAAAACATATGAGATAGTTTAGAACCTTGCGGTACCCCATTGGAAAGCATAGGAGACAGTTTTGAACCTTGTGTTATCCCAGTGGAAAACATAGCAGTTAGTTTTGCACCTTGTGGTACCCCAGTGGGAAATTAATAAATTGTATTGTTCATAAAATCCTGGTGTTCGGTCTTTGCTGCTTTGGAAGTGAACAGACTTAAACCTAGCAAAACTACAACAATGACCACTGAAAATAACTCAGATAATTTAGCTTCTGGAGAGAAAATAAATACCCCCTCGACCTCACAACAAAATACTGGTAATGAGGCATTTGATGATGTGCATTCTGTTGCAAGCTCAGCCAGTACACTGCAAATGTCTTTACTAGAAAGTAAAATGGAATCGGAAATGACAAAAATGAGTCAGATAGTTAAAGACACTGTCTCATGTCTGACTGAACATATGAATCAAAAACTAGGTGAGGTAGATTCCAAATTCAATAATTTGCTTGCCGACCTTATGCCAAGTATTAATAATTCAAATGTCAATTCCTCCGAGGCCCAACCGTTGAGCAGTAATGTAGGTTCAGGTGACACAAATATCACATGTAACTCACAATCTAAAGAAGAAAATTCACACTTCAAAATGAAACCTCAAAATTTCAATGGTTCTAGTGACTTTGAGGAATTTCTCTCTCAGTATGAGATCACTTGTGAAATAAATGGTTGGAAATACAGGGAGAAATCTCTATATTTGGCAAACTGTTTGACCGGGGATGCTCGCTCCATCCTAAGTGAACTTGATCATGAAGGAAAACGAGATTACAAAACCTTAGTGGAAAAACTGGCAAATAGATTTGGTTCTGTGAATCGGTCAGAAATATACAGAGCACAGTTAAAGTCAAGGGTTCGAAATAAGGGGGAATCTATTCCTGAGTTGGCCCAGTCCGTCAAGAAACTAGTGCGTCAGGCCTATCCTGGTGTTACAATGGAGGTGATCGAGACCCTGTCCGTTGACAATTTCATTGACGCATTAACAGATTCTGAAATCCGTTTGAGAGTCAGAGAACTTGGTCCTAAAACTTTAGCTGATGCCGAACGTACTGCCCTGCGTTTGGAATCCCATAAAATTGCTGATAAGCAGCGTTCAAGGTTAATTGGTCAGATAGATGTAGACAGTAAGTTTGCCAAAACTGAAGACCACGAAGAGTCAAACAAGCACTTAAAGGCACTAGAACAATCGTTAGAATTGCTTACAAAGCAGGTGAATGACCTTAAATCACAAAATCGGCCTGCTAAAAATAATAACAATTTCACCAATGCAAAGATACAAGGCAATAACAACAGGCACAATAGGCCATATCGAAATAATCCTCCACCATCTAATGGCTTTCAACCAAGACATGCTGGGTTTAACAGGGGCAACAACTCACATCCTAGTAGGTTCTCAACTGAATTTCAAAACCACCCAACACAAAGTCTGCATGCTGATGCAAATAACTTCGTGCCAAGAGATGGGGGAGGCAATTTGCGACAGTTTCCTCATAACGTGAGAAATAGAAATAGTCCGGGAAACTGGAATCAGTCGGTTTGGGGGGGCCACAACCCGACGCCATTAAATGGGCCCGCTGAAGTACCACTTAGAAGCATGGAGGATGGTTATTTCGTTTCCGGCCGTATTTTTGACAATTCTCTCGCTTTACTTGTTGATACTGGCTCATGTTGCACTATTCTAAGTAAAACCCTGTTGGAGAGATTGCCACAAGAAACACAGCCAGATTTGACACCTGTAAACTTGCAATTGGTAACTGCCACAGGTGAAAGTTCGCCATTTTTGGGAAAAACTGAAGTTGAAATTACCATTGGTAGTCAAAAGCTCTTGCATGATGTGCTATTTGCAGATGTCAAAAATGATGGAATTCTTGGCATGGATTTTCTTACAAAACACAGATGTGACATGTTCCTAAGTAAAAACCATCTTCTCTTAAATGGTGAGAAAATTACTTGTTTTCGTAGCAGCACCGATATTACTCGAACCTGCTGTCGGATCGCTATCCATGAGAGCGTTGAAGTACCGCCTGAGTGTGAGATGATCATACAGGGCCGACCTCTGGATAGGATTGACAAAGATAGCATAGGTATCCTTGAAGCAAATGAATTCTTTGTTGACCGCAGTGGATTATTGATTGCTAGAGCTTTAGTAAGTCCTGAGAATGGCACTGTCCCACTGCGCATTATGAATTTGACTGATACACCTTTCAAACTATATAAAAACACAGTAGCAGCTATATATGAGCCAGTGGAAACAGAAAAGTTTGAGAATGTCAAATGTCGTAGCACTGATGCAACCTTGAATGAAGGATCTTGTTCTCATATTGACGAGCTCCTCATTCAAAGTTCTTCAAACCTGAGTGAGTCACAAAAAGAAAGTTTGAAGTCTTTGTTGTACGAATACAAGGACCAATTTTCTAAATCTTCTCATGATTTAGGCTGCACTAATTTAGTGGAACATACAATTAAAACTTTACCTGAATGTAAGCCAGTAAAACTTAGACCCTACAGAATACCGCTTGCTAAAAGGGAGTTTGCTGAAAATGAAATCAAGGCTATGGCTGAAAAAGGGTTAATCGAGCCATCACATTCCGCGTGGAGTGCTCCGGCCGTTTTGGTACCTAAGCGCGACGGAACCACGAGGTTCTGTATAGATTATCGGCGATTAAATCAATTAACAGTACCTGACAGTCACCCCTTACCAAGATTTGATGACACCTTAGATGCTCTTGGTGGCTCAAAATGGTTTTCAACCTTAGATTTAAAAAGTGGTTTCCACCAGGTGAGCATAGCTGAGGAAGATAGACCAAAGACTGCATTCTCCATTCCAGGCAGCGGCTTATGGCAGTGGCGTGTTTTGCCATTTGGTTTGATAAATTCTCCGAGTGTATTTGAACGTCTCATGGAGAGGGTATTTGCTGGTCTTACTTTCCTAGTCTTGCTCATATATTTAGATGATATTATAGTTTTCTCAAAAACCTTCCAAGAGCATCTAGAAAATTTAAAAGTGGTCCTGGAAAGACTCAAGAAAGCTGGCCTTAAACTCAACCCAAAGAAATGTAGTTTGCTGTGCAAAAAGGTTAGTTTTCTTGGGCACGAAGTGTCTGAAGAAGGTATATCAACAGACCCATCAAAAATACAAGCTGTAAAAGAATGGCCACAGCCAAAATCTGCAACTGAAGTTAGGCAATTTGTTGGTTTGGCGTCCTACTACAGAAAATTTATACCAAATTTTGCCACTATTTGTAAACCTTTGCACAGGTTGACTGAAAAGAACACGCAATTTGCTTGGACTGAGCAGTGTCAAAATGCCTTTGACACCATAAAACACTTATTAATCAGTGCACCGATTCTCAGTTACCCATTACTTCAAGGACAGCCCTACCTTCTTGATTGCGATGCTTCAAATGTAGGTATAGGGGCGGTTTTGTCACAGATACAAAATGGTGAAGAAAAAGTTATATGCTATTTCAGTAAATGTTTGTCCCGCTCTGAGAGACAGTATTGTACAACCAGAAAAGAACTACTGGCTGTGGTCATAGCAGTAAAACACTTCCATCATTACTTGTTTGGTCAAAATTTCACAGTTAGGACCGACCATGGGTCTTTGCAATGGCTCATGCGATTTAAAAACTGTGAGGGGCAAATTGCTCGTTGGATCGAGACCCTGTCCACATACACATTCTCAGTTATACATCGGGCAGGCAGGGTACATAACAACGCTGATTCATTGTCACGTAGACCATGCCACAATAATAACTGCAAATATTGTGACAGATATGAGAAGAGACATCTTCCTGAAAAGCTGACAGAATCAAATAAATTAGTAGGAGATGTAAGTGCTGTGTTGAGTGTTGCTTCAAATGGAGGCAACTTAAAAGGTGATGAAAAAGTCACTAAACTTATTACTGGGCAAGACAATAAGGTCGGTCGACCCAATGATGGGAACGGCTCCTATATTGTGCAGCCTGGTGACGGTACCGTCCAGACAAATGATTTGTGTGATGAGCAGGACGAAAATCCTGAACATCATGGGCCCACTTATAATGACGACAAATTCTGTGGTAGACATGATCAACCTACCACTTGTTTAGGACCTAGAGTAGCTGAGGTGCTCTCTCCGGAGATGTCACATGGAATGTCCCAGATCGGGGTTCCGCACTTCACACATGCAACGCTTAATTCTGTGTGTGATGGGGTGGACGCAAAAACTCACGAAATTTTTAACAGTCGTCATATAATTTGCTGTAAAACTGCAGCACATGATACTGAAGATTGGTTAGATAATTTTGAAGGCGAGTCTTTGTTTGGGTGTTTGTTCGAAAATGGAGACTCTCAGGTTAGACAGTGTGTTGCTCATGCTGGCGTGGCAACTGTAGTAAAGGCTACAAGTGACAAGCCATGGTGTCCTTGTGAGCATATGTGTACGATGAGTACAAACACCACAACCCCAGACTGCTTTCAAAATAATCAAGGATGTATATACAGCACTTGCAATAGAAATGTTGGTAGGAATACAAGTCAGCAACCTGGTGGATCTGGCCAATCCACCTCTTCATGTGATGAAACATGTTGTGATCTAACACAGGAAAACATTCAATTGAAGCAGGAAAATGACCCTGTGTTAAAACTCCTTATCCAATGGAAAAGGGAGGGTGAAAAACCTAGATGGTCTACGGTGGCGCCATTCTGCCCTGAAATTAAGACCTATTGGCATGAATGGGATACGATAGAACTAAGAGATAACATTCTTTATAAGAAACGCTTAAGTAATGTTGGTAGCAATGTTGAATACTTTTTCCTTTTACCAGTTGTTTTGAGGAAAGAAGCTTTCCGACATTTACATGAAAATATAACTGCTGGACACCTGGGCAGGAGAAAAACTTATGATAAAATTAGAAAAAGGTTTGTATGGTATGTATAAGGACGTATCATACTTGTGCAGGATTTGTTCGACCTGCGGTGCCAGGAAGCAGCCTTACAGAAATGCTAAGGCACCTATGTGTCAATACAATGTTGGCTATCCGATGGAACGTATTGGGTTAGATATCTGTGGCCCTTATCCAGTATCGAATAAGGGTCACCGCTATCTAATGGTGGTGTCCTGTTATTTTACTAAATGGGTTGACGCAATACCATTAAAAACTCAGGAAGCAACTTATGTGGCTTCAAAATTGGTGAACAAATTTATATCTGTATTTGGAGTTCCACTGCAACTTCATACCGATTTAGGGACAAATTTCGAGTCAAAGGTCTTTAAGGAAGTATGTAGACTTCTGGGGATCGATAAAACCAGGACCACTGTCCGGAGGCCCCAATCTGATGGCATGGTTGAGAGAGCCAACCGTACTATCCAAAATATGATTTCATCGTATGTTTCAGAAAAGCAAGATGATTGGGATGAAAACATACCTTTGCTTATGTTGGCATACCGATCATCTGTTCATGAGTCTACCGGGGTGTCACCTGCAATGATGATGTTTGGTAGGGAATTGACTCTCCCTGTGGATCTTACCCTTGGTAGACCTGCTGCAGATGACAGGTTGTGTGCAACTGACCATGCCTATCAGTTGGAGCAGAAACTTTTAGATGTTCATGATTTTGCTAGAAGGCACCTTAATCTTTCTAGTGAAAGCATGAAAAAGAGGTATGACCTAAAAGTGCACAAAATTCCGTTCAAGGTTGGGGATGCTGTTTGGTACTATTATCCTAAACGTAAAGTAGGTTACAACCCTAAACTTCAGAGACCGTGGAAAGGACCGATGACTGTGGTTGAGCGTCTCAATGATGTTCTGTTCAGGATTCAGTCGGGACCGAAGGCAAAACCCATCATTGTGCATCACGATAAGCTGAAGCTATATTTAGGGGAGGACAAACCAGAATGGTTTGATAAAAAGTAAAACAAAACTTAGGCATCAACAGTAAAGGAAGTGAACACATAAAAAAAAATTACTTTATTTAAAAAAAAAAAAAAAAAAGCATGTAACAATGCATATTAACAAATAATGATATTTGTAACTAATATCAAAACATCTAAAAATACAAATTTATGATGAAGACCTGTGCCAACTACCTGAAAATATCAACTCTTTTCTATCCCTATCCTCTCTGAACATCACTCTCTTTATGAATAAATGTAAAAAAAAAAAAAAAAAAAAAAACATGATGATTACTCACTGGCACATGCCTTTGCCTTCGTTTATTACTTACACTTACAATGATGTAAGTAGGTTTGTTTATGACATGCTACTGCACTGATATATTTTTCTATTAAATAATTGTTGACATTACCACTTAAGAGATATTGCCATACCACCATAATTGTCATTCTACCATGTTTTCTTTTTACTTTAAGTGTGGTTTACCATTGTTTGTGTAAAATAGTAGTAAGTTTGAATGTCATAGTTGCATATTTTCCAAGTCGGCAGAGAGTAATGTCTTTGTAATCATAGCTTATTAGATAAAGAGCATGACTTCTAGAGAGTCAGTTCATCAGTGGGTTTGCTTGGTTACTGGTGGCTCAGATCGTGTTTCTTCAAGCTGATTCTGCCTGAAATAGAAAATGTGAAAGTAAAGGTAAATTAAGCTGTGAGAAATTGGAGGCTGAAATATGATGCCCGTTCCGAATTGACACAATAATTAGATAAAAATACAGCTGGTGTCTGGTTAGAGCACAATAGCACTTGTGGTTATTGAGTGAACAATGTCCGTGTTTCATGCTGCCTAGCGTAATGTCTGACTAGTATTGGTACCTGATGTCACATCATAATCGCACCAGAAGTGATAGCGGACATGTGGTAAATATGTGTTCTTATATTTTTCAGGGATACAACTACCTTTGCCTAATATGCACCAACCACTTCTTCAGAAGACGGTATGAGGTCCAGCGTCATCTGCAGGGACAGCACACGGGCATAGGCTACCAATGTTCTGTGTGCAAGATGCTTTTTCAGATGAGGAACTATAAACATTCCTGTAATGTGAGGGAAGCAGACATGCTCTACATACATAGAGAGACCGGTGTGCGGGGTGAGGAAGCCAGACAGATGATGATTAAGTTCATCAAAGAAAGACAGGACACTCTATGGAAGTACGTTGAGCGGTTGGAGGATTTGGATGAATCTGAAAGTCCATTCCCCAGTGTAAGGTCAGTGGTACAGAAAGTAAATGACTCACCTAGGATACCCAGACCTAGGAAGGAGAAGAGGGGATCGTCAGTACTGTCTGTGCCACCACTAGAAGAGCCAGATTCAATTTTCATTGAGGAGCCGCCCGTGAAAGTCGCCAGGAAGGAGGTTACAACATCAGACACACCTCTCCTGGCAGATCTTGAATGTAGTCCCTCTCAATCTGACAGTGGATCAGACTCTGAAACAGAAATAAGTACAGAAATAGATTTAGACTACAATGATGATGTATGTGACATTATTGAGAATGAACTAAATCAATGTGAAGGCAAAAGAGATGAAGTTAAGGAAGGTTGTGAAAAGGAAAAAGAAAAGGAACACAGAAAGGATAAAGTGGTTAAAGAAATAAGTAATGAAAGAGTGAAACAAACACAAATAACTGAAGGAAATAAGAAAGACAAAAACGAGAAAAGTGATAAAGATAGTGTAAAGGCCAAAGATGTGGAGAAACGTTATGTGAAGGAAAAGGAGAAAATGAAAGAATCTGAAATAGACAAAATGAAAAAGGGGAGAGAAGAAAAGAGTACGGACAAAGAAAATATGAGAAAAGAAACCAAAAGTACAGAGATTGAGACACACAATGAAAATATGAAAAGGAAAGAAAATGTAACTGAAACTAAGAAAGACAAAATAAGAAACAGTGGTGGTGAAAAGAGAAAAGAGAAAAAGGATCAACTGAGTGTAGGGACTG
This sequence comes from Lucinisca nassula, assembly GCA_963580285.1. Taxonomy (NCBI): domain Eukaryota; kingdom Metazoa; phylum Mollusca; class Bivalvia; order Lucinida; family Lucinidae; genus Lucinisca; species Lucinisca nassula. Next base: position 62,219,637 of record OY757021.1, on the reverse strand, counting down.
TTAAAGATAAGGAAGGTCATAGTGATACGGTAGATAAAGATAAAAAGAGAGAAACTAAAAAGGACAAAGTGAAAGATAGACAAACAGAAATCACAGGTGATAAGCAACATAAGGATAAGGTTGGAAATGAAATTGATAAACTGAAAAGTAGAAAAACAGAAGGAAGTAGCATCAAAAGAAATAAGAAAGATAGTAAAAATGAGAAAGACTGTACAAAGGAGATAATGGCAAAAGAGGCAAGTGAAGGTGAAAGTGAAGGGATGATTAGCAAAATGGACAAACACAATGGCAAGAAAGAACGCCAAATTGTGACAAACAAGGAACAAGAATGTGACAAAAGTAAGAATACAGAAGACGAAGGAGCAGTAACATTAGATACAATTCTAAAGGAAATGAACCATACATTCAGTGCAAGCGTATGCCTTACACCACTCCGAATCCCTGCACAGTATGACTTTCAAGAGACTGTAAATGCCGTTGCTAGCATTACAGAATCCTCTGTACAAGAAGTTGCAGAGGAAGGAATTGACAATGTTGCTGAACATGCAAGCAATTACATTCAAGAGATGGTAATAGAAAAAGAAATAGGGGAAGGAGAGAATGTAGTGTCAGAAGAAATAGTTAATGCTAGAAGTGAGGTTGAAGAAATAGTAGGTCCAGAAATTACAGAAGAAATGGAGAAAATAGTTGAAGAACATGTGTTAGGTTGTACTTTAGAGAAAGGAAAGAAGGAATTAGAGAAACAACAGAAAGCAGAGAAAAGAAAACTAGAAACAAATGAAAATATGGAGGACAGCGCAATTAGAGAATGCGAGGCAGAGGAGCAAAGTAGGAAAAGACACAAAAGTAAGGAACACAACATCAGAGATGTAAATGTGCAGTTAGATGTAAGTGAAGAAATAAATGAAGAAGAGGATGAAAAACTTGAATATTTAAAAACAATTCAAGAAAAACATGTGGTAATGAATGTCGGTGGGGTGCGCTTTGAGACCACAAGAATGACACTCAATAAGGATCCCAACTGTTTACTTGCCAAGTGCTTTAACAGCAGGTCACCTGTCATTCCAAAAGGAAACTGTCTTTTTATAGATAGAGACCCCTCCCACTTTAAAATTATCCTCAATTATTTAAGGAATGACTGTACAATAACCAGTCCAACTATTCTACCAAGGGAAGTGAAATATCTACAGGAGCTGAAAGTTGAATGCCAATATTACTGCATCAGAGGGCTAAAGAAAATTGTGAAGCGGCGTCTGAAGGCACTTGCAGAAATCTATGGAATGGAGTAGGTAGTTTGTGTTATACACATGAACTAAGAATGTGGTAGGCCATACATAATGGTCTAAGAAAGCTGAACCATGAGGGATGAAACAGATGAAGAATCGTGATACGCGCTTAAGTGTTTAATTTAATAGTTATCTAAGTAATGAAATTTCTACGCGTACTTCAGTTTAATTAAATCATTTCCTAAAAAGTTAAATTTCTACGCGCATTAAGTAATTTAATAAAATTCTAATAAAATTAATATGAGAATGGACATCTAAAGAAGAGCCGTAACAGAAACTAATGACATTATTATGATCGCGTACCATCCCAGATGAAGAAGACCAAGGAATTAGTTTAGTTAAATTTTAGGATAAGTGTATTAGAACTTTTTATTTACATGTTTTAAAGATCATTTGATGTACAGTGAAGTTCTGCTATTAAGACCACCTAAAATTCAGACTAATTCTGCTTTTTAAAGCTTCTTTTGGTTATCCTTAGTTTGTGTTTTCTGCACCCTGTTTCTAATAATAGGAGATCAACTTTGGAACTGTTCAAAAGTGGCCTTAAAGACCACAAGTGAACAGTCCCAAATGTGGTCTTAATAAGGAAATTTTACTGTATTAAAAGGAAACACTTCATCAATCAAGGTAATTTTTCTAAGAATAACTGATAATATTTACCTTCATGCATCATTGTCCAGCTCTCAGGTCGTATTTATTGATGGTTAAGTACTTCAGCACCTTTTTATCTGTAATGGTAAAGGCATATTTGTATCTTATGTAACTACAGTATAATCATGCAGGAAATCACTTGAAATATGGCATTCAATTTTACTTGTGTCTGTGTTAGAATTTTACATCCCGTCAATATCTAAGGTCATATAGGGATTGGTCTATGGCTTGCAGATCCTAGCATCCCTGGTTTTAGGGTAAGTAGCTTGTCCACTACACAGGCTTCTGAATTTTTAGCTTACTATGACTCCCTTATGTATAGCTTTTGCCTCTCATCTAATATGAGTTGAATAATCAAGAATGTTTTAATGATAGTGGGAAAAGTAATCAATGATGCTTTACTCATTTGATGTTATAGTTTGCTTCTTAAGAATCTAAGGTACGTAATGATGAAAGTTATTTGTAAAACATGTATTCTTCTACTCGTCAGAGTTATGGTAGACTCAATGCCTCAGATAGGAGGGGATATCCAAATATTATTTTTTCCTGCATCTGCACAGGGGCATGTGATGTGGGTGCTCATTAGAGGTGTCTCGATGAGGCGCCACTTATGGGTACCGGCGGTGTGTTTTGTGCGGAGGTAGGAAGAATGTCAGTAATTTTCGGAGGGAAAAAGCACCTTATCTGAAGCTTTGAGACTGGCATTTCAGTATTGTATGCATTTGAAATTTAAAAAAAAAGGGGAACTTAGCTATGATTGCACCGTGGCTGTCATAAAGCAAACTTTACATAAATTATTATTGAATTGTTCTGTGTGAATGTACTTTCTATGGTTTTCATGAAAATATGTTATGTGATCAATGATTAGGATTTTCCCTCGGGGATTCCGGGGAACTCCCATTTTGTGGGTCATTCATGATTCAGGGGTTTGTTGTTTTGATATGGTTAACCCTTGGGGCACTAATGGCAGCTGCCACAGAGAACATGTTTATTTACATTGTTTTGTTTTTGCAGGAGTATATTGGGCTTTGCATTGCATGTGAATTGTCTGTTATGCTGATAATTTGCGTGAAATGTTGTCTTGTTTTCTCTAAGATGAGGAGTAGATTCAGGAGGATAACTCTTTCTAGAACATGTTGTTTGCTGGGTTCTGCTTGGAGCTTTGAGTGTTAACTATTGTCAAAATATTTGCAATCCTTGCCTTTTGGCAAGAAATATGTCCGGATTGGAATTCATCTACAAATAAAACTGTTTAGGGGTTGATCAAATATGTCCCTCTCAGGACCCCTTCCCCTAAATTTTGAGTATTAAACAAGGTTTTTGTGGGACAAACTGCCAAAATATGAGTACGAATTTGAAAGGATTCGCCCCATTTTACAATGTTTATCATTATATGATTGTATTTGATAATATGATTGACTCTTTGGCATATGTTGTATTAGTATATTGATATTTTCAAGGGATGTAGTGACAGTACATGTTCAAATGATATTTTAACATTCATTTCTAATTTAATGATATCTGATGAAAAGGACAGTGTTTCATATTGTTGAAAAAGTATGAGGCACCACCAGTCTAACCTACCTTGGTTTTGAGTGAACTTGTACTGGCCATCTGTGCAGTTCATTTGCAATCAAGAAGGTGCATCTTGTAGATAGCATTGGTTAAGTATTTTGAAAATTTTAATTGTCACTGCTTTCCCCCAGAAGAGATCTGAAATTGGAGATATATAATGAATATGCATTTGTTTGTTGAGACTGTTTTATCAAGTTCATTGTATTTAACATTTCAAATTCAAATTGAGGTATTTTTAGCGCCCACCTATGTGGGATGCATGATGCTTCCATGCACAGTTGGGGCCGACCGCACACGGGTACTGGTAAACCACTTTGGAGGATCTAAGTCTGCAGTGCGAGTCGGACCGCAGATGCTTATAAACCCTGTTGGTTTCATTGAGATGTCATTTCATCTCATTGTCTGTTCAAAGTCCCACAGGGCTGGAAGCAATGTCTCCAAAGTGACCTATACAGTGTTGACGGGGACGTTAAACCTCTAATCAAACAAAACAAATATTGATGTATCTCAGATACAGCTGCATTTTAAATTTACATTTTGTCCAAACTACGCTATATTTATGCTCATGTTATGTTTAATATGTCTCATGTTTTACAATATGACATTAATTGGAAATCCATTCTAATATGTGCTTTGTTGCAAACTTGTTGCTCTGTAAACACTATGTAATGTTATTTTTGCAGAGTTTGTCACTGATGTCTGTAAAGTAGAAGTAAAACAAAGATCAGGAATTGATACAATTAACTTACTCCATCCATAAAAGACACCAAAGGGAAAGAAATACAAACATTAAGCGACCAGACCATAATGGAAACCTAAACAAAGGAAGGCCATATGGACAGTTACTTTCCCACAAAATGGCCATATGGCCATCCAAAATTAAAAGACACAAGTGATACACACAGTAAGTAACAAACAACAACATAAATAAATCGCCACGGAAGAGCCGCCTTGGAACGGTCAGTGGAAGATTTCCACTGGGGGGCTTAAATCGATTTTACGTGGCCACAATCCTCGCCCTTACTTCCGTCGCGATTTAGACAAATAATTTGTACAGTCCGCATGAAGGCCTCCTAACTCATCAGTGCAACATCTCCGTGAACACAGAAATCAAAGAACCACAGAGGTGAGACAACGGTGAGGACTCGACAGCAAGAAACCACTGAAATGCTGGAGCAAAAGAAAACCAACAGTTAGACTCCGATGAGCCCTGTCTTGGGCTTAGGAGGTAATAAGTTAGTATTTTGAGAATAGAAAGAAATGCGTTTATTCACTAGTCTTAAAATGCTAAGTTTCCAGTCCTTTAGGGCTTTACACTCAACATACTCTCGCTTACACCATCGATTACCGAATTCATTCAAGGAAGCAGCGATTTCATCTCTACATTTACTGAAATCAATTTTAGAAGGAAACCGATATTTCGGTCCTTTAGAAATTATATTCCTTATCCTAGAATCAGGAATAATTTTCAAATTGCCAGTAATTACATGACCAGCAGCAGGATAGCAATACTTTGAGTTTTTACAATCACATGAATCAGGAGTATTAGTATCAATATCAAGATCTGAAACAAGTTTATTGAAATTAAAAATGATAGATTTAACAGGTTTGTTATATTTATAGCACTCCACACTCATGTAAGGTAACAGAATAATAGCCAGTTGCCTCCCTTTAAAATTGTTCTAGAACAGGCAATAAGATATCAGTATAATGTTAACCTACTTTCCAAGCCGTATACTTACATAGCCTTCTACATGGGGTCCATGTCCTTTCAGGGTAGGGGGTTGTTGTAACGGCGTCTGGCTATTCTCTGTTACTTTCTATCTTTTTGCAACTAGATACATCGATGTTCTGTCTGAATGACAGAGGCCGGTTCGAATGTGTGCCAACTTTGCCCGACATTTGTCATGTAAATATCTTTTGGCATGCTGAATCCTCCGCTAAATTATGAGTGGAAAGCTGAACTGAACTAAGCTTACCGGTAACAGTTTGTTTACTTCAGTTTGCTAGCCATATTTTCCATTTATTCCTGTCAAAAACTTGATTTCTCAATGTTGCCGTTCGTAGACATTATATGGGTGTAAACCGTAAGTGCCGAAAGTTCCGAATGCTTCTTTTTGTTTTGCTGACGCATTTCAGCGCGTGCTTTGAAAAGGCTGGTTACCGCTTTCTCTGTTCCAGAACATGCAACCGATAGAATTCCTGGAGACCTGCGTCACCTGCGCTCTAGACTATAAAAGGGAGCGCAGGCGCAGAATCTCTGTTGTTGTCGATGATAGCAACCGACTGGTAGGCTTTGCCTAAATCAGAACGACTGGAACAGAGATAGCCCAGATTGGAGATAAGATCGCCCAGATTGGAGAAAGCTCGCCTAGATTGGGGTTGACTGACTATCTGAGCCTAGATTGTGGCACAATGCCTTTAATCAAGGGAATGAAAGGCCCAGAACAGGTCTCATAATCTATCTGTTTACAAAAACTTACCCCACCTCTCTAGTATCTGTACGGTCGCCTATACAGGCGAAGACCTATTCTCTCTCATTAGTTCTTATTCAGGCAAAGTTGGCACGAGTTTAATTATTCTATATTCTCATTGTTATATTGTTCTTATAAATTCACAATATTGAATTAATAAGAGTTTATTAATAGTATATCAGAAAGCTAAAAGGTCCGCATATTTACGTACGTCGCCCACATTGAGGCAGATTCACGTCGCCTATATTGAGGCAGATGTGAAACACCTTCATTGGGGCAGGTACACTCCACACACGTTGAGACATACACACCACACACATTACGACCTACACTCCACACTCATTAAGACAGGCACACCTCGCATACTAGTACGTTGAGGCAGATTCGTCGCCTATATTGAGGCAATTCATATTAAACACACTGACCCTGCATTGGGGCAAACACACGTCGCCTATATTGAGGCAGATGCAACTCACCATCAGTGGGGCACCTACACACTACACGCATTGAGACAGAATCACCTCCCATATATTGAGGCAGATTCGTCGCCTATATCGAGGCAAATACTTATTGCATACACTGACTCTACATCGGGGCCCACATCGCCTATATTGAGGCAAACACACATCGCCTATATTGAGGCAAATGCAAGTCACCTACATTGAGGCAAATCCGCGTTACACATACTAAGGCAGATTCAGGTCGCCTATATTGTGGCATAGCCTATATTGTGGCATAGCCTATGTTGGGGCAGATGCGAGTCACCTATTTTAAGGCAGGTACACGTCGCATGTATTAATGCAGATATATATGAATGGCGATCATGCTTGATAGTACATGCTGATAGCATGTGTAAGGTATCTGCTTGAATACATGTGTGTTACACGCAGCCTGGTTGATGTTAACTTGCCACAATATCGGCGATTTGTCAAATATTAAGGAGCATTGTAGTAAATAGTTTACCAAGGTTTTATCAAATTATGCATCAGGTAAACTTAACTGAAATCATACTTAATAACTAGGGTTTTCATATTATAGGTATCCATTTATAAGTGTTGAGGTATTGTTACGCATAACTGGTATACCAGTTGTTCAAGATCCATTATAGGTGCAACTGCAACTTCCAGCATAAATAAGGGCATACACTAACTCATTCACCTGTATTGCTACTGTTGTAACTTGACTTACAAGTACGAGATATATATCTGCACAACTTGGGTTAAGAAGTGATAATACAATTTATTGTAGACCGAGATATATATACACCACCTCATAACGTCATATTTTCAAGTATAACTACAACTGCAGTTAATGGAGTTTTGCTTGCATAATGAGTAGAATCTGCCTTATACTTGTCTTTTGTTAAAACCAATAGCAGTATTTGAAATATATAGAATCATAAAATATTTGCCTACAATAGAGTTAATTTAATAAATCATAAATATTTCAGAACATTGTTCTTCGTCTGTTCTCTTCCAGGTAGTTTTGAGCACGGCCCAGGTCGAACTCACACAATCCCATTGTAACCGTGTCACCTCCTCCTGGCCATTCAAAATATTTCACTTATATACGCTCGTCAAGGTGGTGCCGTTGCAATATTAATTCATGTTTCTATAAATAACTGCTTGTTTTCTGAATCAGATTTAAGAATAAACTAGATCATAAATAAGAATATATCTTTCTTACACTTATTTGCACAGCAGGCGACAGTTGGTGCCATTAAAGTAGATTTTACATTAGCTCAGATTTTGAAGGGGAATTGTCAGAGTGACAAAAGAGCCAACACCACAGTGTTTCAGTTTTGTCTACAGCATAGAGTGGACCAAAAGATCAGCTGGAAAGCAAAAAAAAAAAAAAAAAAAAAAAAAGTTTAAATGGCTATTTGCAGTCAACTGCAGTCAGCCAAAAATACGTTAAAATGGGATGAAAGAGAAAGACAGCTGAGAAAAAGGAAAATGAAAGAAATGACGAAAATCTCTCCTCTACCCATACCCGCGGCACCCGCCCATAGGGGCTTGAAGAAATATATGGGCTGCATGATGCTTCCGCGCAGAGCTGAATCCGGCCCGCACACTAGTACTGGTAAACCGCTTAGAGGATCTAAGCCTGTCCAGGAACCGCGTTGGGAGGCGGACCGCCCATCCTAATAAACCCTATTGGTTTCATTGGGCGACAGGGCTTGAGATGTCATTTCATCTCAATGTCGGGTAAAAGTCCCACAAAATTGAAGGCGACGTCTCCAAAATGACCTCTAAAGTGTTGAAGGGGACGTTAAGCCTCAAATCAAACAAACAAACTTACCCACTGCATGGCTAGCAGATCTTGCCCAACTGTACGCTTATATAAGTTGGACGCACCGGTGTCATAAAGTACACGACACCATCGCCTCAACAAACCACCCAAGTATATATGAGGTATATGGACCTGTCATTGTCCCCCACCCCTAGAGGCGGAATGGAGGGCATGCATATTCTCGGGACCCTCGGGAATTTAATAAAATTCTTAGATTCTAATTTGGAACCTTAGATATATGATTAATCATAAAATCAGATATCAGATATTGTGAAAATTAACCCAAATTTATAGTATTACCTGAATAAGTCCGTGAAATGAACATCCCCCTAAACCCCACTTTATACAGAGAAAAACGGTGTTTGCGGGGGGGGGGGGGGGTATACATTATTTTACTTATTTCTGCTCCAAGACATAGGCTGTGGGTATTCGTTAGAACCGCCTCAAAGAGGCGGCCCTAACGAGCACCCACAGCCTATGTTTGGAGTGTAAATAAGAAAAAAAAATATCGCAGATTTTCATCAGAAAAGTAGCTAATTTGGAGATGTGAAAAAAAGCATTATGTCGCACGGGTGTGTTAGCGTAATTAGAAAACTCCAAACAGTGTTACTAGCAAACACTGAAAGCCAGCCTTATCAGCGCTCGTTCTTTTGTGTGTTTGCATTGCGGTGTTACGTCCCCGTTAACATATTTAGGTTATTTTAGAGACGTTGCTTCCGATTTTGTGGGACTTTAACTCGACACTGCGATGAAATGACATCTTAAGCACCATCTCCCAAAGAAACCCTTAGGTTTAAGGCCGGAGCGGCTTTTCCTCAACTTTAGTTGGCTTTAACTCTGCACGGAAGCACTATGCATCCCATTCGATTTCTAATGGGCGGGGGCGAGCGTCGCTTCTACGCAACACCGTGAAATATAGTGTGTGGGTACTCTTAAGCAAAAATCACGAGGCGGTTCTAACGGGTACGCTCAATCTCTGAAATAAGTGTATCCCATCCCCCGCCCTCCACGCCTCCACGCCCCAACCCAACCCCTAATTAACGATTATAACCAAGAGGCTAATTTCGAGGGGTCTTCATTGCATAGGCTTGTCTTGAGTGTGTGTATCGCTAATGATAGCCAATTGGCCATTTTGTGGGAAAGTAACTGTCCCTTTGGCTTTGTGCTATTGATGTTTCCATTAGGGTCTAGTTGTTTAATGCCTCAGCTTCTGTCCCTGTGGTGTCTCTGATGGGAGCTGTGGCTTAATTGTATTGATTCCTGATCTTTGCTTTAACTTCTTTTTTGTATAGTGAGGTGGCATGTTACGTATCGTATTTTTTCCAACCTTACGCCCCAGCAGGCACATGACATAATTGTGACGTAACAACAACGTCGGTACAACATCATGACCTTTATGCAACGTCACATCAACATCATGACGTTGCACCGACGTTGATTTGACGTGGCCCTACCGACTTGTGCCTGCTGGGTCAAGAGTTAAGGGTAGGTCCCCAGCTTTCAAAATTAATTGAAAAGCATCAGCCATGTCCAAAGTTTAAGTCGAACATTAGTACTATAACACAAACACACCTGTGCGACATAGTGCATTTTTCACATCTACCAAATGGCAACTTTTCTGATGAAAATTCGAGATATTTTTCTTATTTATGCTGCAAACATAGGTTGTCGGTGCTCGTTAGAACCGCCTCATTGAGGCGGTTCTAACGAGTACCCACAACCTATGTCTTGGAGCAGAAATAAGGAAAATAGTGTATACCCCCGTAAATCCCAGTTTTCTGTATATGAAGTGGGGTTAAAGGGGGTATTTATTTCACAGTCTTGTTCACGTGACGATTACAAGGGTATGATGCCTAAATATTCATCTCAGAAATACGACACAAAAATGCGAACAACGCAAATCTCGAACAGTTTTTGTCGTAAGAGCTTCGTGGGATCTTTCATATAGTTTCGACGGCTTAAATCGATTTTACGTGGCCACAATCCTCGCCCTTATTTCCATCGCGATTTCCTTATTTCCATCGCAAAGCCTATATTTGTATCCACTTTTATCCCGCGCTTGCGCAGCACAATTGCTAGTAACTGAGCCCCGCCAAGCGAATTTGTATCTTCGAGCATTCCGTCATGACAAATTTTAACTGCGCATGCCCAACCATTCAGAGGGGCCAGGGATATGGCTTTCTGTCTGAAGGTTCCTCTTGATTCACTGCTTGTATGAGCGAGCAGCGAAGGTTCTGGTGAGACTGCGCGGATGCGCAGGCTCGCCTGAACCTTCGCTGCTCGCATAGGCGATAAGTACCAAAATCGCTTGACGGGGTCCAACTTATAACTATCCTTACGTTTTAACAGATGTCCTGAGGTTTTGTTCTAAAGAGAAGAAAGAAGTTGGCTGTCACTCAGAGGAAATACACACTGTACCTACTAATGTCACTGTTCACGTTTGCTATTGTGACACAGACCTCTGCAACGGAAGTGACGTCATCAAAAGTTATATGACAATTGGGATTATGGCGGCTGCAATTGTCGTTTTGAAGACTATCCAGTGATATATATAATATTCTATTAGCTAACCAAAATTCTCTCATACACAGGAACTGTTCACGTTTGCTATTGTGACACAGACCTCTGCAACGGAAGTAACGTCATCAAAAGTTATATGACAATCGGGATTATGGCGGTTGTAATTGTCATTTTGAAGACTATCCAGTGATATACATAATATTCTGTTTTAGCTAACCAAAATTCTCTCATGCATACGAACTGTTAAAAAGTTGAAAATGCAAAACATTCTTTTAGAATATTTATAATATGACGTCGCGTCTGAGAGTGTAATAACTCCATGTAATAAATTCAACTAGTGGCTTATATATATGCAAATTAGTTAGATACGCCCCATAACGTTACATGTACGATGTCCTTAACGACGTCGCGTTTACTAATGGCGAAATATTGACATTCTTGTAAAAACTGGTGAACAAAATGCGTTTTAAATGTCATATGATAAACAGAATCTTGCATTCGTGCTCATGTATTATTGAATTTATTAAACTCGTTGAGGAAAAAGAATAAAATGCTCGGCAAAGCCTCGCATTTTATCCCTTTTCCTCAACTCGTTTAATAAATTCAATAATACATGACCACTCATGTAAGATCCTCTATTTATGTAAGGAATATAACGGGTGTCACACCAAAGCATGTACACACGAATATGTGAAGTATCCAATCAGGTACTAAACGTTGATTTTAAGTTTAAACAACGTTTCTTGCATAAATATCTATGCGCATGGCTGTTTGAAGCCATTGTCAAATGGACCGAAAGCCGTGCTCAAACAGCAAATCATGAAATTCGCGTGCTGTTTGAACATGTATTTTGAGCTTTTGATATCACAAGACTGGCCTTGCTTTTTTACGTTATGTTGAACGACGTAGCAGTATTGCCATGGACGTAGCGTTTTAGGGTTCTTTGATGACGTCAGATGGTTACTGCGTAACAACGTCATTGTAAACAACATTCTGAACTGGCCGCCATGTTGGTTCGCCGGTCGCATTTGAAGAGTTTTTATGGAGTTTTTATCGAGCTTTGGGGCGTCTTCGTCAAAATTTGCTGTCGGAATCGAAAGTTATGCAAGACCAACGATCATCCATGGTTATTTCATTGCATTAACATTTGCCGGATCCCTCTGAAGATATTTGAACATTCGGCCTGGCGGCCATTCGGCCTGGCGGCATCGGGATCCGGCGAATGTTAATGCATGAAAAACCATGGTTGATCCCTATATGTGAACATTGTTTCAACGTTGGTTCAATTAAGAAATGAATTTTATTTTTCTGCTGTTCAGGAAAGTATGAACGCAGTGGGTCGCTGTCGTTCAAACTTTCATGAAAAGCAGAAAAATTAAGTTCATTTTTTTTATATTTACATTCTTTGCCCCTTATAACTGGGGGGAAATGCTTATAGGGCAAAGTTTAAATTACACGCTGTTTTTCTACAGAGCGCGGTTCAGCGTTGACGTCACCAACGCCCGTTTAAACCATGGTTTAGACTGACGCCACTTGACGTCATTGAAAATCACGTGACTCGATGCGTTCATAGAAGTATGTAAATATTAAAAAAAATGAATTTTATTTTTCTGCTGTTCATGAAAGTATGAATGCAGTGGATCGCGTACAAAATAAATGGACCCGGAAGAGAGGTTCATGTAAACTTTGCTAGCGACCTGCTGTAGTTCATACTTTCATGAAAAGCAGAAAAATTAAGTTAAATTTTTATATTTACATTCTTTGCTCCCCGTCACTGGGTGAAAAAATGCTTATTTGGCAAACTTTTAAAGGCAAAAAACAGTTACACCCTGCTTTTCTACAAAAAGCGCAAGAGCGTTGACGCGACCAACTCCCGAAGAGAACCCTGGTTAAGACTGACTATCATGACGTCACTGAAATTCATGGAAGTATGAACTACATTGTTTTCTATAGGTTTACATTAGACTTCACATTGGAAATGTAAATATAGTTGAATCAGCACTGTGTACCTACGGGGATTTTTTTTTTTTTTTTTTTTTTTTTGGGGGGGGGGGTGGTTTTACGGCCCTTTCAATATTATTTCACTCAAAGCGAGCCGATCGTTAATCAGGGGTGGGCGAAAACCGGAGTACCCGGAGAAAAACCACCTGACCTGCCGTTGTAGAACTTGGCGTCTCACACATGACCCGAGTGAGGCTCGAACCACAGCGGTGAGAGACCTAATTATCAAGAGTCAGCGCTCTTAACAACTAGGCCACGGTGGCCCGTGTGCCTGCGGGGATAGTCTGTGAGACAAGTGAAGAGTCAGGTTGGCCAGCTGAGCCGCACAGTCTGATTAGAGACACAAGAGTCAGTTCTGGATCTTCACGCATTTTTTATTTTTTGTTTATTCGTTTTTTTTGGTTTAACGGCCCTTTCAAGATTATTTAATTTACTTCGAGCCAGTCGTTAATCACAGCTGGGCGGAAACCGGAGTACCCGGAGAAAAACACCCTGACCTTCAATTGCAGAACTTGTCGTCTTATATGTGACCGAGCTTGGCTCGAACCCACAACGATGGGAGACCAAATAATTAAGACGCAACGCCCCTAACAATAGGCCATGGTGGCCCGGCGCTGATGTGGTTGCATACATGTAGGTGCGCAGAGTGATTTCCGTCTTCATTCCTCGCATATTACATTTTGCATATTTTTTTGTGAGAAGTGTAACCTTATAACCCTTTTATGCGACCTATTTTTGGGACAGTGGCAAACAGTGTAGACCCAGATCAGACGCCGAAGAACGCGACAACTGATCTGAGTCTACACATTTTGCTAAAAGTATGTGCATTTGTGTAAAACTTAACACAAACAAAACAAACCCGACACCCTTTTATTTCGAAAAGGACTCCCCCAACTCATTAGCTGGAATATTCAACTGTCATATTGGCCCCGTCAAGCGATTTTGGTACTTATCGCCTATGCGAGCAGCGAAGGTCAGGCGAGCCTGCGCATCCGCGCAGTCTCGTCAGAACCTTCGCTGCTCGCTCATACAAGCAGTGAATCAAGAAGAACCTTCAGACAGAAAGCCATATCCCTGGTCCCTCTAGGTGGCTGGGCATGCGCAGTAAAAATTTGTCATGACGGAATGCTCGAAGACACAAATTCGCTTGGCGGGGCTCATATATGGATTAACCATTGAGTTTTTGGTTTGGTCGCCATGAGGCGGGCAAACCGGGTCTAATGACCAGATTGTAACTGTCCCATGGAGGGGCACGTGACGCGATCAACCAATCAGCTTTAACGATGATGCAATACTATACTGCAATTACAGGAAACAGCCTGTCTGAATAGCGAAACAGACCGAAAATAAAGCGTTTCAACTCCAACAATAAATATCTTAAGGGAAATGGATACACCTGGCAGGTGTGGCAGTTAGTCTTCCATTTTTACCGTATTTCGAAACACACCTATACAAATACATTGTCTTTTTTGGCCAAAGAAAAATAAATTGTAAAAAGAAAAATTGGAATATTTGCCTTTTTTGCCCAAAACATAGATTGCGGGGAGTCGACAGAAACGCATCGACGAGGCGATTCTATCGAGTACCCACAATCTAGTGTCTCAGAGCATGAATACGGAAATTAATGTATACCCCTGCAAACCCTTGCTTTACTATATGAAAGTGAAGATTATATTTTCTTGATCTTTGGGATCATCGATTCCATTGTGGAATTTTGAAAATATCTGAGGGTCACTGATGAGGCCTAATTGGCCGAAACTAGCTAGTCTGGCCCAAAAAACATGTACACTCCATATTTTTCAGTTCTGTGGTGAATTCCTTGCTTCCAAAGGATAGCCCTTTTATAGAACATATTTAACTTCACTTCAACTGGTGTATGGGAATGTGTGGCGGAGTTAAAACGTCTCCCTGCCCTACATCATAGTGTAGATTATATTTTCTTGTCCTTTGGGATCATTGATTCCATTGTGGAAGTTTGATAATATCTTAGGGTCACTGATGAGGCCTAATGGGCCGAAACTAGCTAGTCTGGCCCAGAAAACATGTCCACACCATATTTTTCAGTTCTGTGGTATATTCCTTACTTCCAAAGGATAACCCTTTTATAGAACATATTAAAGGGGATCACAATTCTATAGGCATGATTTCGGGTCTACTCTAAAAGGGAAGAATTTGCTCCCGAGGAGCAAATTCTTTTCTTTAAGAGTATACCCTTTAGACATATCTAAAGCGAAACTACTTTTGCAGGAGTAGCCCCACCCCCTTAAGGCGTATCTATTTCCCTTATTGGGAACTTATAACAGCCGCAGTCATTTTCGCAAATTTTACGTCTTGCAATGCCATTATGGAATAAATCCATAGGGCCATGGAAACGAAAAAAAAAAAAAAAAAAACAACAAAAAAAAACAAACAAACAAACAAAAAACAAACAAACAAAAAAAAAACAAAAACAGAACATAACTACTACTCACAAAGTGTGGCTGGCTGTGGTAGGTCAGTCGGATGCAGTCTGACTGGTGATAAGGACGACTCGGGTTCGATACCTACCGGGGTCGGCAACATTCTTTCGTGGAGATTGATTATGAAATCTTTTCTATGGTCATTCTCTCCCTTCCGCTGATTCAGGAAGGGCAGAGGTCAGTTTTGGGCGACAGAATGTGCACTGAACTGGTAAACCGCTTACGGATAAGCCTGCTCAGATAAAGCGTGGATAAGTACACTGACAGGCCCAAACATGACTTAAATCAGTGTTGACTGGGCCGTTAAATACAAATAAACAAAACTTGCAAAGTTTACTTCACACAGATAGGAACAGATTTATATATTCTGAACAGCTTTCGGTACGCTGATAGCTCTAATAATACGTATATGTAAATGTTTGAAAGACAGAGAACGTTATTTTCCTCATTTATAAAGATCGCTGGGTGTAACGGGCCTCCGTGGCCTAGTGGATAAGAGTGCTGACTCTTAATCATTAGGTCTCTCAACGCTGTAGGTTTAAGCATGGCTAAGGTCACATAATGAGACGTTCTGCAAAGGAAGGTCATGAGGTTTTTCATCGGGTACTCCAGTTTTCGCTCACCTCTGATTAACGATCGGCTTGATGTGAGTGAAATAATCTTGAAAGGATCGTAAAACCAAACATAACAAAGATCGCTGGGTGTGTAAAAACATTTTCACGTCGTTGCTACTAGAATTAACGTCAGTGCCAAGGTCGAACCTTCTAACTCTTCCAAATATATAAAATATTTAGGGAGCGAAACAAAGTTATAACGTTGATGGGTCGTTGTTTATTGTTCTTGAGCCCAGCACAGATAGCAATAGTTTCTGTTCAAAACCTTCATGACTACTAAGTGACCTGCCACCAGTTACAGACTGAGTTGTTAAAAGACTTTTTGGCGCATTCGATGGGAGCTATTGTATCTGATAAGCCGAGAGTGTTGTTCTTTATTTCCACTCAATACTTGACGTTTTACTAATCAGTTTCTTTTACAATTATATTGTGATCCAAAATGATATTCAAAAGGATTGCAAATTTCAGGTTTTTGCGGAGGTACCGCTCAAAGAAACTGCCGAGATTTAAGATACAATCTGATTCGCAGCACTTTTTTCTGGGCAGGCTTAGATCTTCCTAGGCGGTTCAGCAATACTTCAAAGTTCGGTCGGTTTCAGCTCATGCAGTCCAATATATTGCCCTAAGGTCTGATCGGCCCCCGTCCATCGGGGATTGAAGAAACAGATTGGGTTTCTTGATGCTTCCACGCAGAGCTCATACCGGCCGCACAAGAGTAGTGTTAAATCGCCTAGAAGTTCTAAGCCTGCCCAGGAAAAGTGGCTCGAGTCGGACCGTTCATGCATTTCAACCATTTAGTTTCATTGGGCGACAGATTGGAAGCAACGTCTCAAAAACGACTCATACAGTGTTAACAGGGACGTTAACAGCAAATGAAATAGATAACCAAGGCTCTATAGAAGGCCTGATGACTTAGGAAAAATCTTTTTATATACCCGTTTGAAAAACAACAACAACAAAAAGAAAAAAAGCGGTCGTATTAAGTTATGGGGTTGGTGTCTGTCCGTCCGTTCGTAAACTTTTTTTCGTTTCCGTATAACTCCTACTATACAGTTTTCATCCGATCAAGCCTAAAATGTGTATGTAGTAAGGCTAAGATGTGAAGATGTGCCTTAAGTTTCGTAAAATTACTGTCCACCAAATATTAACAGAGTTATGACCTTTGAAAAATTCGGTTTACATATTCGTTTGGTTAAGTTTTGTGCTATACACGTGTAAACCATATGTGAGTTACATTTAGTTTATACTTGCCATGGCGTTAAACAATTTACCACAGAATACTCATCACTACCTACCCCTCCTCATACCAAGGTCACAGACTTCGAAATTTTATATACACGTTTTGTATTAAAAAAAGAAGTGGAGGCAATGACCAGGAATCGTTACAATCAACCCACAGCTCCCATCAGAGACACCAAAGGGAAAGACACACAAACTTGAAACAACAGACCCTAATG
This sequence comes from Lucinisca nassula, assembly GCA_963580285.1. NCBI lineage: Eukaryota > Metazoa > Mollusca > Bivalvia > Lucinida > Lucinidae > Lucinisca > Lucinisca nassula. The sequence goes on along the minus strand of OY757021.1, from coordinate 62,202,308 downwards.
GAAACACCAACAGCGGAAAGCCAAAAGGACAGTTACTTTCCCATAAAATGGCCTATAGGCTATCCAAAATAAAATAGCATAAGCGACACAAACATCCAAAGACAAACCATAACAAAAACAAACCGCGACAGAAGAACTTGGAATGGTCAGCGGAAACGAATTCCACTGGGGGGCTTAAAACGATTTTACGTGGCCACAATCCTCGCCCTTACTTCCGTCGCGATTTAGACAAATAATTTGCTCAGTACGCATTAAGGCCTCCAAAACTTCAGACAAACCATAACAAAAATATACCGCGGCAGAAGAACCTCCTTGGAACGTCTAAAGTTTATTATTTTTATTCAAAAAAATGCATTGAGTGGGATAATGATATCAGCTGGCTCAAATCAGAATGTAGACTGACAATACCAAACCTATTGGATGCTTTTTGAAAGCAGCCAACTTGTTGAAGTGGACTCTTTCTTCTCTGAATTAGGACACGGCCATTCTACTAAGAAGGGAGCTTAGTCAATAGGTCAAAATCATGATGTCAAACAGTGTTGATACTGACGAGACGGCTCATTATGAGACATATCGTCTGGATCTCAACTGCTTGCATAGGTATCTGTACTTGTCTATGCGGTTCAAAGGGTTAAAATGCCATCATTATTGTGCCGATTGTTAATTAATCAACCTATAGTTATTTTTTTTTTGGTTTTGGTTTTATGGCCCTTTCAAGATTATTTCACTCATATCGAGCCGATCGTTAATCAGAGGTGGACGAAAACCGGAGTACCCGGAGAAAAACCACCTGACCTTCCGTTGCAGAACTTGGCGTCTCACATGTGACCCGAGCGAGGCTCGAACCACAGCGGTGAGAGACCTAATGATCAAGAGTCAGCGCTTTTAACAACTAGGCCACGGAGGCCCGTTCAACCTATAGTTAATAATACTGCAGCGTCTATATTGCCGTTGTCCACTGACATGAAATGACATCCTAAGCCCTGTCACCCAAAGGAACCAATAGGGTTTTTAAGCATGGACGGGCTGACTCGTACCACTTTGCCTGGGCAGGCTTAGATCCTCTAAGCGGTTTACACAATGTACCAGTACTCGTGTGCGGCCGGTTTCAGCTCTGCGTGGAAGCATCATGCAGCCCATCTATTTCTTAAAGACCCGATGGGCGGGGGCAGAATCTATGTTTTGAGTAAAAATAAGGAAATTATCACATTTTAAATTTTTTAATCTTAAAATTTTCGTGTTTTTTTTTCAGCGGTAAAATTTACAATATATTTGTATAGGCGTATTTTCGTAATGTACTACCACAAAGACTCTGATCAGCCTGCGTGGCTGATCTGCACCCGTCTTGTTCATAAAAGGCATAAAAAGGGCGTCCCCAGACTTTCAGAGTCTTTAACCAATTGTATACTAGTGGAGTCCTCCTTTGCTTTATGTTGGACAAGTCCATTTGTCATATAAGAGGTGATAGGCCTATTTTTCGTTTTTATTATATTTTTAACGGAAATATCTGTAAGCAAATAGTGCAGCCCTGATCAGACGCCGCGTTCTGCGGCGTCTGATCTGGGATTGCATTGTTTGCCAAGGTACCCCTTTAGGGATTTCCCGCATGCGAGGTCCTGTCTCCGTATGACCTAAGCTGTTGGTGAGACGTTAATCTCAAACAAGCAAACAATAGGCACAAAAAGGTTTTCTCATTACATGGCTTATAATAATTGTTAAATAGTCATTTATCATATGACGTCGCGTCTGAGAATGTAATAACGTCAAGTGATAAATTCGATAATCCACTAGTAGATTAAATATGCAAATTAGTAAGATTTGCCTAGTAACGTTACATGTGCGATGCCATTAACGACGTCGCGTTTACTAGTGGCGGAATATTGACATTTTTGTTAAACAACCGCGAACAAAATGCGTTTAAAATGTCAGAATCTTGCATTCGTGCTCATGTATTATTGAATTTATTACACTTTTTGAGGAAAAGGCATAAAGTACTCGGCAAAGCCTCGCATTTCATCACTTTTCCTAAACTCGTTTAATAAAATCAATGATACATGAACAGTCAAGTAAGATCCTCTATGCATGCAGCTGGACTGGGTGCGGGTACTGGGACATTGGAAAACTCGGCGTCTGATCAGGATCTACACTACTTGCTTAAAGTACAGATATAAGGGTAAAATATCCTTCCCAGTCTACACTCGGAGACAATCGACCAACCAGTGCTGTCAGTAGTCTGATTAAAATTTGCCAGTAATACAGGTACTGATTTGCGTCCCCCGCCCATCGGGGCTTGAAGAAAAAGACGAGCTGGATGGTGCTTCCACGCAGAGCAGAAACCGACCGCACACGAGTACTGGTAAACTGCTTAGGGGATCTAAGCCTGCCCAGGAAAAGCGGTGCGAGTCGGACCGTGTATGCTTATAAACCCTATTGGTTTCAACTGGCGACAGGGTTTGAGATGTCATTTCATCTCAATGTCGGGTAAAAGTCCCACAAAATTGGAAACAACGTCTCCAAAATGATATATTCAGTGTTGACGAGGGCGTTAAACGTCAAATCAAACAACAAAGGTACTGATTTGTTTTGGCCGGCATCGGGGCTCAATCCAATGGCGTCTGAATGGCGATCAGAAGGTAGCGGGTTCGATCCCCGTCGGTTCGGGTAGCATTCAGTCGTGGAGATTAAACATGAAATATTTTCTTCGGGCAATTACCAGATTCTGACGAAACAACGTCGACTGTTCTGGTTAATAGCTTATGTATATGCCTGTCCATTCAACGCGTTTAGGTAAAATTACTGGCCCGACATGATCTTAACGATGTTGACTGGACCGTTATTCTACAAATCAACGGAAATTGTTTTTACCGTGTTTGCTGTGATGAGGACACCGTGCGCGCAAACATTTTATCCTAGTAACAAAAACAAGCCATCTACAGTAGAACTTCGATGGCTCGAACACCGATGGCTCGTTCACCATGGATGTGTCGAACCCATTCTTGAGGCCCTAGCGAAATCCTATTCATAAGAAATAGTGGGGGATAATTAAGGAGATTTTAGTATTTTACCTTGCAATGTATGCTGTGTGTACTCATTAGAATCGCCTCGATGAGGCGATTCTAATGTGTACACACAGCATACATTTTCAATTCAAAACACCGAAAAAATGTCTCAAAAGTACCTCTTTATGCCTCCTGACATTAACCTAAGTGGCTCGAACAACCCTGTCTCGAACAGATTTTCGAGGTCCCAAAGGTGTTCGAGCCACTGAAGTTCGACTGTATATATAAGGTTCTTCTTTAAAGCACACGATCAGTCGCAACCATTCGCTTTCACATAAGAAGTGGCATTACGAAAACACCCCTATATATAGTAAAGTTTTTCGCCGAAAAAATGAAGATTTCATGATGGAAAATTGTGACATTTTTCTTATTTCTATTAGAAGCCTCCGTGGTGTAGTGGTTATGCTAGTCGCCTTGTAAACCAGGGATTGCAGGATCGATTCCGGGCTTGTCCAGACTGTCGGATGAGTCTTTAAACCGAGGTCCCGTCTCCGTATGACCTTAGCTGTGACGTAAAACTCAAGCATTCACTCACTCACTCTTATTTCTATTAAAATATAGATTGTGGGTACACGCTAGAATCGCCTCATCGAGACGGTTCTAATGAGTACCCACAATCTATAGTTTAGAGCAGAAATAAGAAAAATAAATTTTACCCCATTTACCCCAGTTTTACTATATAAAAGTGGATTAAAAATTATATAGGCATGTTTTCGTGATGTTTGGGATAGTTGCATCCACTTTTTTGTCAGATTTCCTTAAATCATGTTTTTTTTTTTTTTTTTTTTTTTTTTATAACGCGGGTTAACTAGGGTATACTCGTATAGTAATCAAAATATGACAAAGGAATATTCCACCTAATAAGTTTGGAGTGGTACATTTGCAATTAAAGGGGTATCAGGATTGTTTTGTTTGTGTTAAGTTTTGCAAAAAAGTATGTTCTTTGAGCAAACGGTACAGGCCCAGATAGATCAGACTCTACTTTCTGCGGCGTTTGATTTTGGGTCTTGTTTGTTTGAATTGAGGTTTTACGTCGCCGGCAACACTATTTAGGTCATTTTGGAGGCATTGCTTCCACTTTTGTGGGGCTTTTACCCGACATTTTGATGAAATGACATCTCAAGCCTTGCCGCCCAAACAAACCAAGAGGGTTTATATGTAGGGACGGTCCGACAATGTCCCGAAAATTGAACGCTAGGCATATATGGGTCAATCTATATATGACAATTTAAATCTTTCACTTCATAACTTTGGAAGAGAGAATTTCGAATGTCAGGAGTGTCTGGTTTGTTTTATTTGTTGTAAATTTCACGAACTTTACATGTATTTTGAGCAAACTTCGCAGACTCGGATCAGACGCCGCGTGTTGCGGCGTCTGATTTATGGGTCTGCTATGTTTGCCAATGCCCCGTTTCTAAGACGGCATATGAAAATTATCGAGATTTTTGCGACATTTCTGAACCTCATATTATACAGTTGTGATGCAACCCGACTTTCATTTGGATAAAATTTGCAAAGGTATATCTTGCGATATACTGTCGGAAAACCGCTGACGTAACTGACGTCATCACGTTAGCCGACTTTGTCATTTGCTGGCATTTAGTTTAGTTGCTTACATCAGCGGAACCGTAAAATGAAATTCGCGATCGTAAGACCGACGAGTTACACCCCTCCACGGGACTCCGCCGATCGGGGCTTGGAGAAATAGACTGGTCTAGTTTGGGCTTCCATGCACGGCTTAAACCGACTGTAAACCGCTAAGAAGGTCTAAGCATGCCGTGGCAAAGTGGCGCGATTTGCGAGTCCATGCATATAAACCCTACTGGGTCTCAAGATGTCATTTAATCTCAAAGTCGGGTAAAAGTCCAACACAATTGCAAGCAACAGCCTCAAAATGACATAAATGGTGTTGACAGGGACACTAAACCCCATTTAAAAACAACAACAACAAATACACTCCTCCTCACAATAGGGTCACTGATGAGGCCTAATTGGCCGAAACTAGCTTGTCTGGCACAGAAAACATGTACACTTCATATTTTCCAGTTATGTGGTGTATTCCTTGCTTCCAAAGGATAACCCTTTCATAGAACATATTTAACGTCACTACAGCTGGTGTCTGGGAATGTGTGGCGGCCGTAAAACGTCTCCTTGCCCTACATCATAGTGTAGTATATATTTTCTTGTCCTTTGGGATCATTGATTCCATTGTGGAATTTCGAAAATATTTTAGGGTCACTGATAAGGCCTAATTGGCCGAAACTAGCTAGTCTGGCCCAGAAAACATGTACACTCCATATTTTCCAGTTCTGTGGTGTATTGCTTACTTCCAAAGGATAACCCTCTTATAGAACATATTTAATATTACGTTTACATGTCTTTGTGTCATTTCGTCTTGGCAAAAGTGTTCTGCCTGGCAAAACACGTTTGCAATGACGCATTGCCATTATAAATAGTTGAGGATGTATACAATTACTGATCATATTTCAGAACGTATACAATTACAGATCATCTTTTCCGCAAACGATACATTTCCACCATACTTCCTCATTATTTCACGTAAGCACTGTCACAACGCTTAGTGTCCACACGGCGCTTAGTGTTCATATGACCACTTTGCCAAATTGACCGTTGGCGTCGATCACGTAGATCGGAATACAGTTTCCAATTTGGTAAGTATAACAATAGTTACATCTTGATCAGAATTTAACGTGCAATGGACAAAAGTTACCTGTAAGGCAGTACCGGAGCTGGTTTCGGGCTCTCATCGGGACCATTGAACTTCAGGATTTTCAGACAGGACGACCAGACATTTGATCTCAAAATAATTTCTATGTTAAAATGACACGGTGAACAATAAGCGTGGGGATCGCACATATTATCGACAGTCGCGACACTTAGTGTTCACGTTGGACACTAAGTTTCCGTGTTTTAGTGTCCATATGAACACTAAGTTTTGCGACTGCAACGCTTAGTGTTCACGTTGGACACTAAGTGTCCGTGTTTTAGTGTCCATATTTACACTAAGCTTTGCGATTGCAACGCTTAGTGTTCACGTTGGCAGTCGCAACGCTTGGTGTTCATATGGACACTAAGCGCCGTGTGGACACTAAGCGTTGTTACAAAGGACACGTGATCGCACCATTTACAACGCCTCACCTGTCCTACATTCAATGGCTGAAATTTTAGAAAGATCAATCAAAACACCCAACGGCATGGGTGCATCATCAAGGGAAGCTACCATTATGATAATAGATCCGTGTGACATAGTGAATTCTTTCATTTCTCCAAAATGTTTTTTTTTTTTTTATAATCTGGGATCATACCAGCAATGCGAAGGATGTATTTTTTTCCTAAGGAAAACGTTTTGCATGGTCTATTGTGTTAGTGCAAAGCCTCACCTCGTCCCCTGGAGGCAATTGTAAGATCCGCGCATGTAACTTGACCAAACATGCTTCCTAAACGCATAAAAATCACTCATTTACCTTGCCCCCTGCTTTCTCTCTCTCTCCTCTTTCCCAACCTCATTCCCGCAATCACCAACTACACATACGCACACAAAACGTTCATGTACACTAGTTCTCTTTACAAATGACATGCAAGTATGGACAATAACAACTAACATGGCATTCAAATAAGGAAGAGGCTAGTGACAAACGTTTGTCAATAGCGATTTCACGTTAAAATGGCTATTGACAAACGTTTGTCAATAGCGATTTCTCGTCAAAATGGCTATTGACAAACGTTTTGCAATAGCGATTTCACGTAAAAATGGCTATTTACAAACGTTTGTCAATAGCCAAAATACGTTAAAGTTCGCTATTGACAAACGTTTGTCAGTAATGAAATTACAAGAAATCGCTATTGACAAACTTCTGTTTATGTTTACAGAGTTTATTAGCACCCTAAGCCTATTGGGGGCTCGGAGACATAGATTTGGCTGCCTCATCACGCTAACACGCCAATATCATTTTGACCACCATTAAACTCCACTTTTATGTAGTAAAACTGGGGTTTACAGGGATAGTCATTACTTTTTCTTATTTCTGCTCAAAAACATAGATTGTGGGTACTCCCGTAGAGGCGGATCTAACGACTACCCAAAATCTATGTTTTGTGCAGAAATAAGAAATATATCACATTTTTCATCTGTCAATTTTCATTTTTCGGCGGTAAAATTTACTATGTATTTAAATGGGCGTGTTTTCGTAATGTGTTGCATGAAACCGACCGAACTCGAGTCCTGGTAAACCGCATAGAAATATAAGCCTGTCCAGAAAAACTGGTACAAGTCGGAATGTTCTTTAAGCCCTAGCACTTGCTTTGGGCGGTAGGGCCTGTGATGTCAATCCATCTCAATATCGCGTAAAAATCCCATAAAATCAGAAGCAACGGCTCCAAAATGACCTTGATAGTGTTGACGGGAACGCAAAGCCACAACAGACACAAACAGAATTTCGCGATCATCTAAATCGCTTTGAGACTAATATATCTATATGAGCCACGTCATAAAAAAACTAGGAAGATCTTTTTTATGTCTTAAAAGTTAGTAGGACGCCAGGACAGCCGGATGACATACATTTGTTTGGCCATATGCATAAAAAAGGAAACGGTTTCAAGTTTCAAGCTTAATGGCAGTTTCGAAATGTAATTGTTCGAACACTGGCAAAGAAAATTTTTCTCATGACGTGGCTGATATTGAAAACACCCACTGTGTTGCTAATACATGCACAGTGTAACTTCGATGGCTCGAACCCTGATGGCTCATTACCGTGGCTGTTTCGAACGCGTTATTAAGTCCCCATGAGAAAAATGATAAAATCATAACTGAAGATGTAACTTTGCTTATGAAATCGCTCTTAAAAATCTTAAAAATGAATGCTGTGTATACTCATTAGAATCGCCTCGACAACATACTTTTTATTGCAGGAATTTAATAAGATGCCCATAGTATTCTTTCAAAGCTGACTCTAAATCTCGGTGGCTCGAACTACCCAAATCTCGAACAAGTATGCAGGGTCCAAAGGTGTTCGAGACATCGAGGTTCATCTGTATAAGGAACAAAAATGAGAAAAAGTGTTGTTATATACTTTATTCAAGTTACCACTCTCTTCTAAAATAACGATGACATATATGAAACAAATAAGATAGAAGAAATTGTGTTTTATTGAGTTTTACGTCCCGCTAACATCTATCGTCATATGGAGACGGGACCTCGGTTAATAGTAATCTCCCAACCTGTGGAGAGAGATCGAACCCACATTCCTTTATGAGGCGAGTAGCATAACCACTGTACCACTGAGGCAAAACAGTACAGAACAGGCAGTTGCTAGTTAAGCATGAGACTGTTCATGTTTCATAATATAATTACATTTTTTCTTTCAACACTTATTTTCACCTCGTTTGACTGTTTGTTGAAAATGATGTTTAACGTCTTTGTCAAAACGACTTAGGTCATTCTGCAGACGTTGCTACCAATGTTTTGAACCTTTTAACACACATTGAGATGAAATGGCATATCAAGGTCGGCGTCGCCCCCGCCCATGGGGTCTTGAAGAAATTTATGGGTTGGATGATGTTTCCATGCAGAGCTGAAACTGACCGTACACATGTACTGGTAAACCGCTTTGAGTATCTTAGCCTGCCCAAACAAAGCGGCATGAGTCCGACCGCCCATGCTTAAAAACCCTATTAATTTTATTGAGCGACAGGGCTTGAGATGTCATTTGATATCAATGTTTGGTAAAAGTCCCATAGAATTTGATGTAACGTCTCAAAAATGACCTATACATTGTTGACGGGGACGTTAAACCTCAAATCAAACAAACAAACATATTCAACTTTACAACAGCTGGTGTTGGGATAATGTGTGGTGGTCGTAAAATAGTCTCCCCGCCCTTCATCATAATGGGTGTAATATTTTCTAGTCTTCTGGGATAATCGATTCCATAGCTGGATTTTGACAATATCTGTCCTTTACGATCACTGATTCCATTGTGGAATTTTGAAAATATTTGAGGGTCACTGATAAGGCATATTTGGCCGAAACTAGCTAGTCTGGCCCAGAAAACATGAACACTTCATATTTTCCAGCTCTGCGGTGTATTCCGCGTTCCAAAGGATAACCCTCTTATAGAACATATGTAATAAGCTGAAACAGGCTAGTCTGGCCCAGAAACAACAAATACAATCTATGGTTACAGGTTCTGTTCTGCAGTCCTTGCTTCCAAAGCATGCTCCTGTTATATATAATATCTGTTAAACTTCAAAACATCGGGTTGTTAGGGAATGTGTGTCGGCCGTCAAATCTTTCAAGGCCCTTCATCATTGAGTATAGGTTGTATTTTCTAGTCCTTTGGGGCAATCGATTCGTCTGCGGAATCTTGAACAATCTACAGTTTTCAGTTCTAATCTGTAGTACCTCTGTTCAGTGGGCCTTCCTTCCAAAGGATTACCTTTTTGTTGAACTTATATGCACTGGACGGTCCGACTTGCGCCACTTTGTCTGGGAAGGCTTTTGTCTTCCAAGTGGTTCTCCAGTACTCATATGCGGTCAGTTTCAGCTGTATGTAGAAGCAACATGCTTCCCGTCTTTTTCTCCAAGCTCCGATGAGCGGTGGGCAATTCGCCCCGTTTGTCAATAGCGATTTCACATAAAAATCACTATTGACAAACGTTTGTCAATAGCCATTTCACGTTAAAATCGCTATTGACAAACGTTTGTCAATAGCCATTTAACGTATATTGGCTATTGACAAACGTTTGTCAATAGCCACTCCGTTCAAATAAAAGCAACTCCTAATACCAGATATTATTAATTGACCCTCCTGTATAACACCAGGTCAACCAATATTAACCTGATGTCAAAAACCATAAATCATGTTTTTAATTGCGTCAATTAATAAAAGTGTCATTAATCATGTAATTTCGTATTGACCAAGTTACAGGTTTTCGGTCAAATGTATTGGCCTCTGCCTTCCGCCTCGGGCTAATACAGCAGGCCTCGGACCTGTTACTGGGCCAATACGGAATTACTTCATTAATAACATTGTAATATTGTTCAAGCTAATGACCAGTCATGAGCGTTATGTTTTTCATACATACAGTTAATTTTAGACTATTAAAACGAACAATTGTATAGATACAATTAGTAATAATAAGAATAGAGAGATAGAAAAAATGACAGTTGGTTTTATGTATCAATCATAAAAAGTCTGAGAAGCGAGCGTAAAAAGTAGAGGAGATAAATACTGATAGTCATAATGAGAAATAATCTGCAACGTCCTCATACAGAGAACGTAAGCGAACCTACTTAAAACAAAACTGAAGGCAATGATCAGCAATCTATACAATTGCATGTTCTTCTAAAAGTAGATAACCCAGAGTTATGGTGATTGTATTCTGCATTTCTTCTTATAGTGTTTTACATTTCTGCAAAGTTTCATGAAGATATCTCAAATGCTTTACAAGTTACGGAGCTGATACGAAAACGCGACGCACATATATTTACAGACAGACAAGTGGAGCAACAAACCGGGTTTATTCATGGTAATTGAATGAAAGAGACATATTTTGACCATTTCCAAATGATGTAATGCTATTCCATTTATCGTGGTTCGGAGCTGGGAACCATGATCTGGTACGGGGGTTTGACTGCAATCTCATGTTGTGAACATTACGAAAACACACCTTTACAAATACATTGTCACCTTTATCGTCGAAAAAATAAATGAAAATCTAAAGATGAAAAATTTTGATAGTTTTCTTATTTCTGGTCAAAATATAGATTATGGATACTCGTTAGAACCGCCTCGATGAGGCGGTTCTAACGAGTCCCCATAATCTTTATTTCAGGGCAGAAATAAGAAAAATAAGGTTTACCCCTGTAAACCCCAGTTTCACGATATAAAAGTGGAGTACTCGTTAGAACGATGAGGCGGGTCTAACGAGTCCCCATAATCTATATTTCAGGGCAGAAATAAGAAAAATAAGGTTTACCCCTGCAAACCCCAGTTTCACGACATAAAAGTGGGGTACGACTGGGTCAAAATTATATAGGACGTGTTTTCGTGATGATATTGAGAGACAATCGAAGACGATTTGGAAAACAACAACAAAACAACAACAACAACAAAAAAAAAAAAAAAAAAAAAAAAAAAAAAAAACACGCTCGTAAGTGATCAAATTCATAACTGTTCTAGTAAGTGCAATGTCTAAACTTTCGGTAATTTAGCTGAAAAATTTAAGTAGCAACTAACATCTTTTCTTCAGTAAAAATATTGGTATATTTGCCATATTAAATGAGAACAGATTTAACTAACGATGCTGTTAGTTTTGAACAACTGGCCCCAGATATCCAATTATGTCTGCACGATTGTTCCTGGGAAGTGTTCGTTCACTTCCAATTATTTAGTAGTTTTAGCTACGTTATAAAAATATATTCTTTCACAAACAAGAAGGCATCCACAAGAACTTGGTATGCAAGAAACATCATTCGATTGACTTCACGAAAACCCGCCTTTATAATTCTGACCCATTTGAACTCCACTTTTATATAGTAAAACTGGAGTTTACAGGGATCTACCTTATTTTTCTTATTTCTGATCTAAAACATAGACTGTGGGTACTCGTTAGAACGAGTACCTACAATCTATGTTTTGAGCAGAAATAAAAAAATGTCATTTTTTTTTTATCTGAAAATTTTCATTTTTTTTTGTTGGTAAAATTTGCAATATATTTGAATAGGCGTCTTTTCGTAATGATATACACAGCACATGCATATGCGTAACCCCCATTACGCATATTACGCATGTGCGTAATGTAAAATATTTGCAATAACGAGAAAGCACCTAAAAAATAGTGTTCTCTATTACATATGAGATGGGGGGGGGGGGGGCTGCTCTTAAATGAAAGAATTTGCTCCCCTCGGGAGCAAATTATTTCCTTTAAGAGTAGCCCCCCCCCACCACCCCATCTCGGAGAAAGATGTTTTACGTTGATTTTTCCTATCTGTGCGTAATAATAATTTGGTCCTGGCTACGCCCCTGACATGCATATATGCTTTTGCGAAATGCATTACAATCGCCTGAAACGTTTCACCAAAGTTTGATTGTTTTTCAGAAAACAAAAATAATCATATCCCTGCTATTTCAATATATATACAAAATGCTAGATAATTGAATGAACCGATTTAGATGCATCACGTTAACAAATCTTTGAAATGAATACCCCACTAAACCACACTTTATATAGAGAAAACTGGGGTTTACGTGGTAAACATTATTTTTCTTATTTCTGCTCCAAGACATAGGTTGTGGGTACTCGTTAGAACCGCCTCAATGAGGCGGTTCTAACGAGCACCCACAAGCTATGTTTGCAGTATAAATAAGAAAAATATCAGGCATTTACACCAGAAAAGAAGTCATTTTGGAAATGTGACGAATGCTCTATGTCGCACGGGTGAGTTATCGTAATGAAAATGTAAAATATCAAGATTCGCTTGGCATTTTGAAGGCCTATTTTGCATTGTTTTTTAACTTCATTTAAATGGTTGCTTTTTGTTAAGGTGGAACAGCACACATAGCGTGCTTAAAAGAGACACGTGATCATATAAGTCCAACCTCCATCGTCTTATACATTTCGAGCGATTTGATTGGTTGAAATAAAAGTTTTATACTTCGATAAATTCCATGAGCAAGAATCTCAGAAGTAATCACACAACGACAGGTAGTAATATAACGCGACGTCAAAGAGCACGTTTAGAACCCGTGCGTTACGTCATTGTATATAAACGACGCCAACAGCATTCGATTAAGGTCAAGAATACGTAAATTGGCTCTGCCATAGATTTTTAAAATTTTGCATGCGAGTACGTCTTAACATCCTGGACCGAAATATACAATAAAAATGATACGTTACCGTGTTCGTTTAGGCGCCATGACCGCACAAAGACCAAAATCATTTGTATAGAAAGCAATGGGAATCCGACGAAAATTGCTGAATTTTCAATCTTTTTAGCCAAAAGAAAATAAACTGGCCCATAGAATTTTTCTAAAAACTGATATTTTGTGTCGTATTTATTGTTAATTAGAATGAGAAGTAAAAAGTCCTTGACTACCAAAGTAGAAGTTAGTTTATGAGCTATAGCATCGTAAAAAAGTATGGAGTAGGGGAGACATTTTAAGATGCTGACATAAATATTCATTAGCTAGTAATACTTATACATTATGCAACTAGTATAATCCGTTCCCCACTGTATCTCATAGTTTCACGTCCGGAAAATTACAGATCCTTACCAATATTGCTGTTTTCCAAGACTAGGTAAAACGGACCAACTAACCCCACTATCGGGGTTAATTGGTCCGAGCCGCGGGGTAAATTGGACCGACTGTGATTCAACGAGAAAATCAGAAAGTAGTGATGGGTCGACAAATGCAACTTTTGACAAAAAATCTGTAAAATTACGTGGCTTTAGTAAAAATGCATTACACTGCCGGACGATAATCTTAACACAAATTCCTGAGAAGACCAGCCAACTGTGCATTTTGTTAGTTATTTTTCTCAAAAACCGCCGATTCGATTGGAAAACCCCATTTAAGAGCATTACCGTAGAGTAGACTGGGGTTGTGGCTAGTTGGTCCTAAGATTATGATTTATCTTCAACATCTGGGACTAATATCTATTTCTCAGAACGATTTTGGTACTACGTAACTTGTTCAATAATTTGCTGCTGTTTTTCATGCAGAAAATGCCAGGTTCTAATAAATACAAATGCTTTCTCGACGGACCAACTTACTGCGTCGCGAATGGACCAACTTACCCCGACCATGTCGCGAATGGACCAACTTAACCCGACCATAGCGCCTGGTAGATCTTCACAAATGACAGGAACGTCATTGAATTTAAAAACATCAAATGCAATCATCTGAATACCTTATAAAATGAGCTTTCAGGAAAAGTATAGCATTTGCACGTTATTGTTTACACACAAAAAAGAAAAACAAATGAATCATAGTTAGATAAAGTAGAAGTAAAACAAAGATCAGGAATCGATACAATTAACTTACTCCACCCATCAAAGACGCCAAAGGTTAAGAAACACAAACATTAAGCGACCAGACCATAATGGAAACCTAAACAAAGGAAGGCCATAAGGACAGTCACTTTCCCACAAAGTGGCCATGTGGCCATCTAAAATAAAAAGACACAAGTGATACACACAGTAAGTAACAAAGAACAACATAAATACACCGCCACAGAAGAACCGCCTTGGAACGGTCAGTAGAAAGATTTCCACTTGGGGGCTTAAATCGATTTTACGTGGCCACAATCCTCGCCCTTACTTCTGTCGCGATTTAGACAAATAATTTGTTCAGTCCGCATGAAGGCCTCCTAACTCATCAGTGCAACATCTCAGTGAACACAAATAATCAAAGAACCACAGAGGTGAGACAACGGTGAGGACTCGACAGCAAGAAACCACTGATATGCTGGAGCAAAAGAAAACCAACAGTTAGACTCCGATCGGCCCAAATAAGTGTCTTTTGTGGTACAAAATCAGGTTTTGTTCTTTAAAATTTTCAGGACTTTTTGGATCGCCATCTAATTCTCTTCAGAAAGTGTGTCACGATCAAGCATTATATTGAGCCAAATCATTTTTCCATGACCCTTCTCAGTTCAGAGAAATGGCGCTCGGACCAATTTGCCCAACGGACCAACTAGCCCCGGTCTCCCTATGTATAATTTGGACTTATTTTGATGTAATTTGTAAATGCCGTTGGTTTGATCAAGTTATACAAACATACAAACGACCCGCTTATTGGGAACACAATTATTTGGTACTGTGACAGCGGCACCGGATTATGCAAAACTGATCTCAGTTGTCGCTAAATGTTCGTGATATTTTACATGTTCTCATGACTGTTTACTTTTTATCTAGGCTAATTTATTTGAAAGCTTGCAGCAACTGGCTTGAGGTTGTGAATTTTGTATTCTTATATGGCACATAAATAAATAAATAAATAAATAAATAAATAAATAAATAAATAAATCACTACATCATGTTTTTACAACAGAGACTGAAGATTCGTATCATTTAACCGACATGGCAATTCAGAATATAGAGGAGCTTACATGACTGTTCATGTATTATTGAATTTATTAAACGAGTTAAGGAAAAGGGATAAAATGCGAGACTATGTTTTATCCCTTTTCATCAACTCGTTTAATAAATTCAATAATACATGAGCATGAATGCAAGATTCTATTCATCATATTACATTTAAAACGCATTTTATTTACGATTGTTTACAAAAATGTCAATATTCCGCCGTTAGTAAATGCGACGTCGTGTTTAGGACGTCGTACATGTAACGTTACGGGATGTATCTAGCTAATTTGCATATTTAATCCACTAGTGGATTATCGAAAATAATACATGGCGTAATTACTCTCTCAGACGCGACGTCATATGATAAAAGGCGGTTTTTGTATCCAATGGCTTTGCCGGACAAAGCGCGTAAAATTTGGCGGCGACGTCATGTACGTATTATTGACCTTAAAAGATGGAAAACTTTTGAAAACATGAATGTTAGAAGACAAATAAACTGAATTTAAAAACTTGACGTTTATTCGCTTGGGTATCTTTCAAAGATGGCAGCTTCTAACTGAATAATCATTCCGCCGTTGCCGTTGGTAAGTTCATTGTTACTGTTTTGAAAGAATTCCTAAAAATACTTTTTTGGTTGCATTTTTAATATTTCGATGACATAGTTGGAATTGTAAGGAATTAATTGTCATTTTTTTGTGGCTTTTCTCGGTGTGTAAACTCCGGCGAATCACTCACAAACTTAGCATGAAGCCCTGGCTTCATGCAAAGTTTGTGAGTGATTCGCCGGAGTTTACACATCGATGAAATCCACAAAAATGAAATTCATTCCTATAATAAATAAAATGATACTTCAAGGTTAAAATTCTGAAATACTATACGGAACGTGAGCAAAGAAATCGCCAATCAGAATAGAGACTTGTATGAAAAGAAAACAACAGCCGTATGTTAAGTTTGCGGAAGTAGTGTAAAAAATGTAAGTATAACTTAATTGCAATCAAATGATGCAGCTTTTCATTAACAATATCTTACTTGTGATGGGGCTTTGAAGTAAACAGCGATATGAAAACTACTCGCCTTACTAGTAGCTCATACTGTTAAGATCAGCTGAACGGTCGTAACATTGTTTGAACGGTCTTTTTCAGACTTACTTCGCTTCCCTCTTTAATTGCACGCCGGTGGGTCAGGCCTCAGATTCCATGACGGTTCCAGCGCAAAGGCTTATTGAGAATTAGAGAGATCTAATTCAAAGTAATGTTGGTTGGTGCCTGAAGCTCTGTCTCTGGTCGGGCCCATCGGAGTCCAACTGTTGGTTTTCTTTTGCTCCAGCATTTCAGTGGTTTCTTGCTGTCGAGTCCTCACCGTTGTCTCACCTCTGTGGTTCTTTGATTATTTGTGTTCACGGAGATGTTGCACTGATGAGTTAGGAGGCCTTCATGCGGACTGAACAAATTATTTGTCTAAATCGCGACGGAAGTAAGGGCGAGGACTGTGGCCACGTAAAATCGATTTAAGCCCCTAGAGAGATCTAATTCAAGGTAATGTTGGTTGGTGCCTGATGGTCTGTCTCTGGTCGGGCCCATCGGAGTCTAACTGTTGGTTTTCTTTTGCTCCAGCATTTCAGTGGTCTCTTGCTGTCGAGTCCCCACCGTTGTTTCATCTCTTCGGTTGTTTGATTATTTGTGTTCACGGAAGTAAGGGCGAGGATTGTAGCCACGTAAAATCATTTAAGCACCCCCCCCCCCCGTGGAATTCGTTTAAGGCGGTTCTTCTGTCGCGTTTTATTTTTGTGATGGTTTGTCTTCGGGTGTTTGTGTCGCTTATATTATTTTATTTTGGATAGCCTATTGGCCATTTTGTGGGAAAGTAACTGTCCTTTTGGCTTTCCGCTATTAATGTTTCCATTAGGGTATGTTGTTTCATGTTTGTGTGTCTTTCCCTTTGGTGTCTCTGATGGGAGCTGTGGGTTAATTGTATCGATTCCTGATCATTGCCTCCACTTCTGTTTCGTTAACAATATCTTACTTGTGAAGGGGTTTCAAAGAAAACAGCGATATATGAAAACTAATCGCCTTACTATTAGCTCATATTGTTAAGGTCGGCCGAAGGTAGTAACATTGTTTGGACGGTCTTTTTCAAAAGACTCATCTAAGAGTAACACGTAAAACAGATAAGTCTGACATTAACTTTTGTAAGTATATAAGAATGTCAGCAAAGTCAGTTGGGTATCCTCAAATATTCATCTTCGCGTTGAAGTTATATGTTCGGCCATTGCGTACATTCTTATGGGGGTTATTAAATTTCAAACCATGTCAAAAGTATGTATTTCCTTTAAAACGTCTAGAAAAATGCTATAAATAATTCCAATTTTCTTTACAAACATTTATTGGACATGCTGAATAAAGCTTCATGTCAACATAAACCATACAAGATAAAAAAATCTGAGATATATTTGTCGAGTCTAGTCTTCTGGAAACCTAAATGCCAACACTTTATAGTAAAATTCCAATATTAAGACCACCGTTGGGACTGTTCAAAAGTGGTCTTTAAGACCACTTTTGAACATGAACAGCCCAAAGGTAGTCTCGTTTTAGTACCAACAATCTTTATTTTGAGCAGAAATAAGAAAAATATCACAATTTTTTCATCTTAAATTTTTCATTTTTCGGCAGTAATGTTTACAATGTATAAATTGTATAGGCGTGTTCTCGTAATGTTCGACAGTTAAAGCTATATATTTCTTCAGATATCTCGTTTATCAATAATATTGAACTTCCAAACATTCTGTGTAACACTAGGATGGTTATATTGTCAATAAAATACACTTTTTAATATAACATTATTAATCAAGTAATTTCATATTGACCCAATTACAGGTCCGAGGTCTGCCGTATTGGCCCGAGACCAGCTGACCCAACACCTGTAACTGGCCCAATACGAAAATACTTGATTTATGGCAATTTTATTAATTGATGTACATGTAATTAAAAAAAACATGATTTATGATTTTTGACCTCTGGTTAATATTGGTTGACCTGGTGTAATACAGGATAGTCAATTAATAAAAATTCGTAAAAAGTGACATATCATGGTGTAGTTTATTCTTAAATGTTAGCTTAGAGGATCTAAGCCTGCCCAGGCAAAGCGGTGCGAGTGTCGGACCGTCCATGCTTATAAACCCTATTGGTTCCAGACTCGAACCGCTTTGCCTGGGCAAGCTTAGATCCTCTAAGCGGTTTACCAGTACTCGTTTGCGGTCGGATTTCAGCTCTGCGTGGAAGCATCATGCAGCCCATCTTTTTCTTCAAGTCCCGATGGGCGGGGACCGATATACAAAATTGTTAACTATCTTTAATAGAAGTGAAGGCAATGCTCAAGAATCGATACAATTAACCCTCACCTCCTATCAGAGACAACAAAGTGAAAGGAACACGAACATTAAATAACTAGACCCTTATGGAAAATCACTAGCGGAAACCAAAATGGCTTACAGATACTTCCCATAAAGTGGCCAAATTGGCTATCCAAAACAAAATTAAATAAGCGATACACACATTCAGAGACGAACTATAAGAAAAATAAACCACGACAGAAGAACCGCACTGGAACGGTTAGTGAAAAGTATTTCCTTGGGGCCTTAAATCAATTTTTCGTGGCGACAATCCTCGCCCCCTTACTGCTGTCGTTGCTTGGAATGATAATTTGTTCAGTCTGCATGAAGGCTTCCTAACTCATCAGTGCTACATCTCCGAGATCATAAAAATCAAACAGTTGCAGAGATGAAACAACCGTGAGGACTCGACAACTTGAAATAACTGACATGCTGGAGCAAACTAAAACCAACATTTAGACTCTAATGGGCTCAAGCATTGACAGAGCATTAGGTACCAGCCATCGCTCATAAAACAAGGACCACCATGGGAGGTCAGTGGCAAATTGCAATTGGGATTATGACAGGTGGGAATGTAATTAAAATTCGTCCATTAAGGGGAATGGAAACACATTCTGGGGAGGCAACTCCTGCAAAAGTACTATGTCTCCCATGTCAATAGGGGTCAACTCTTCAAGGAAAGAATTTGCTCCTGAGGAGCAAATTCTTTCCTTTAAGAGTAGACTCCTTTTTCAGTGGAACAGGGCTTATAAAAAAAACCAACAGGAAGTCCCGAAAGTTTTCTCCCTTTGAAAAATGGCGGAAAAATACGCCAGGTGTTCCCATTCCTCTTAAGATCTAGGATTTTAATTTTCACGTCTACGATAATTTTAGAAAAAAAAGTGATCTACCCTTTTCGATATCTTAGTAAGTAATGCTTGTAATTTCCTCCTGTCAGGAAGATGATAGTTGGTACAAAGTTCTGCCCTGATTATAACGTTGCTTGTGTGTTTCTGTTGAATCAGCACAGGGCAAACTGTCTCATTCTCTTAACAGTGAACACAGAAAGAGTCTCCCTGTGGCGGTAAATCAACGTTTTTAGACCATTGCTATTGCTCTTGTTGTAACGCGTGGAGTGTTGTACCAGCATTTAATTCGATTAATTAATTCGATTAATTAATTCGATTTGCTAGAGTGTGAAGTCATGTAACTGACTTCAACACTCGTAATAAATTATTAACGGCTAAACTTCTTAATCAGGGTTATCGGTACCATAAACTACGTAAAGCCTTTTCAAAATTTTATAGACGCATTTCTGATTTAATTTCATAATTCAATATTGGACCTAAATCTCTTCTGCGACAAGGTCTATCGGAACCCGAATTTTATGGTGACTTAGTATATAAATTCAGAAAAATATATAACCGCAATGACTTCAGCACCCAATTTCGTAAAATCAGTCTTCGATATAAAAAGATTGGGTACAACATGGATGTTATACGACAGACTGCATGCATGGTAGTTAACCCAATCACGGTTGGCAACTTTGCTTCCCTCTTTAATTGCACGCCGGTGGGTCAGGCCTCTGATTCTATGACGGTTCCAACGTAAAGGCTAATTGAGAATTAGAGAGATCTAATTCAAGGTAATGGTTGTTGGTGTCTGATACTCTGTCGGGCCCATCGGAGTCTAACTGTTGGTTTTCTTTTGCTCCAGCATTTCAGTGGTTTCTTGCTGTCACCTCTGAGGTTCTTTGATTATTTGTGTTCACGGAGATGTTGCACTGATGAGTTAGGAGGCCTTCATGCGGACTGAACAAACTATTTGTCTAAATCGCGACGGAAGGGCGAGGATTGTGGCCACGTAAAATCGATTTAAGCCCCCCAGTGGAATTCTTTCCACTGACCGTTCCAAGGCTGTTCTTCTGTGGCGGTTTATTTATGTTGTTGTTTGTTACTACTTACTGTGTGTATCACTTGTGTCTTTTTATTTTGGATGGCCATTTGGCCATTTTATGGGAAAGTAACTGTCCTTATGGCCATCCTTTGTTTAGGTTTCCATTATTGTCTGGTCGCTTCATGTTTGTGTTTCTTTCCCTTTGATGTCTTTGATGGGTGGTGTAAGTTAATTGTATCGATTCCTGATCTTTGTTTTGCTTCTACTTTGTAATATAGTGGTGCAAGGATATACATTTTGTGAAATAGCACAAATCTGAGCTTCCTTCTTCTAGATTCTAACCGCTTCCAACAAACGTCATCAGTCTTTAATTCAACTGTACATTGCTATCTTGGGTTGCTTATTGACATCACGTGAAATGAAGACCTAACTATATCCCACTTTATACAGAGAAAACGGGGGTTTACGGGGGTCCTCATTATTTTGCTTATTTTTGCTCAAAGACATAGGTTGTGGGTACTCAACGAGGCGGTTCTAACGCGCACCACCACCTATGTTTGCAGTATTTATAAGGAAAGTATCAGGGATTTTCATCAGAAAAGTAGCCATTTTGGAGATGAGAAATATGAACTATGTCGCACGGGTGTGTTATCGTTTTGAGAGAACATTCTGCATATGTAATTTATGTGGGTGGCGTTTTCATGATGGTGAAGCTGTTTTATGTTGGTGTTTCTTTCCTTTTGATGTCATGGATGGGGGGTGTGAGATAATTGTATCGATTCTTGATCACTGCCTTCACTTCTAACCAGATAGAAAGTATATGCTTAAACACTAATGATACCTGCTTCATTCATTTCCTGGTAGTTCATAAGTAGGGATAGATGTGACATCCTATTTGAGCCGGGGCACATCATTTTATACAATTTACATGAGCGCGCAGCAATGACGCGCAGTCTGATCAGAGTCTTCGCTGTGCGCTCTAAGGATAGCTAAGGACCCTATGCTCCTTAGTAAGGTAAGTCTCTGGCCAGACTATAAGAATGAGCAGGCTTGTCTTATTCTTCGCTGGGAGGGCATGTAAAGTGTGATAAGGAAATCCATAGTTTTTGTTTGATAAATGCACTTGGTAAAGGCTGACGTCACAGTACGCTACGTGACATCAATAAAATTCCTGAGTGTCACCACGATGAGGCGGACGTAGGTATAAATATCCACGCTAAAAAGTGGAAGGTATGCGAGAAAAAGAATCCTATATGGATGCGAGGGGTGGATGGAAAAATCCGTCCCTCGGAAGCCGAGTGATGCCGGACAATGATCCCGAGGGACGGATTTTTCCATCCACCCCTCACACCTATATAACATTTGCCGAGTGTAGCCGTAACGTGATCCCGCGGGACGGATTTTTCCATCCACCCCTCACATCCATAAATGATTCTTATAGGAAATGCTGTGCCAACGCTCATTTGTCTTGGGAGAAATGGAGCTTGGTGCGGAAACCTCTGCTATAATACGATTTTCGCATGAGCTGGCTCATTTATTTGCATTACGAAAACACGCCTATACAAATACATTGTAAATTTTAACACCAAAAATATAAACATTTTCAGATGAAAAATTGTGAAATTTTTCTTATTTCTGCTCAAAATATAGATTGTGGGTACACCTTAGAACAGCCTCATCGAGGCGGTTCTAACGAGTACCCACAATCTATATTTTGGAGCAGAAATAAGAAAAATAAGGTTTACCGCTGCAAACCCCAGTTTTACTGTATAAAAGCAGAAGCCTCCGTGGTGCAGTGGTTACGCTACTCGTCTTGTAAACCAGGGGTCGCATGATCGATCCCGGGCTTCTCCAGACTTTCGGATGAGTCTTAAACCGCGGTCCCGTCTCCGTATGACCTTCGCTGCTGGCGGGACGTAAAACTCAAACACTCACTATATAAAAGTGGGGTTCGGGTGGGGGTGGGGGGTGCAAAACAATATAGGTGTGTTTTCGTGGTGCATGTTGATACGGAATAGTCAAGAATGACGTGCCATACAAGACGACGGCACATGTGGATTCGAAGAAACAGCAATCGCATAAACTTATCCCATTCAGTACCAGAAACCCCATAAGGGGTATCCTGGCAAACAGTGCAGGCCCAGATCAGACGCCGCATTCTGTGGCGTCTGATCAGGGCCTTCACGCTGTTTGCAAAAAGTTAACCCATTTCCCGAATAAATTTTGAAGAAAACACTACCTGACACCCCTAAATTTAGAAATGGACTCATGTCATATATAAGGTGGAAGATTCCATTTGGTACTAAAAGGGTTATTCATCCGTGTCTCTCTTTTTGTTTCAGAAAATGCGTCAGTTAGGGATATTCCTGTGTGTTCTTGTCTTTGCTACAATAGCATTCAACAAAGGTTAGTATATTCTCGGTGAGCTGGAACAGAGGCGCAACGAGCTTAAATGTTTCCTTGGACATGCGCACTCAGGAAAGAATAAACAAGACTGCACACCTTGTCTATCATGGCAAATCTTGTCTGTCTGGTTCCAATACCATAGAGGCTGTGCATAGCGAAGACTGTAAGCAGACTGCGAATGCTTAGGCTGATTTGAGTCAGTTATGTGCATACGTCATCTTTTTCGTTTTTCCATGACCATCATGAAAACACGCCTATATAATTTTGACCCGCTTGAACCCCACTTTTTATAGTAAAACTATGGTTTACAGGGGTAAACCTTATTTTTCTTATTTCTGCTCTAAAATATAGATTGTGGGTACTCGTTAGAACCGCTTCATCGAGGCGGTTCTATCGAGTACCGACAATCTATATTTTGAGCAGAAGGAAAAAAAAAATTTTTATCATATTAAAATTTTCGATTTTCGGTGGTAAAATAGTCAATGTATTTGTATAGACGTGTTTTCGTAACGGTAGCGCTTATGATAATCATGTAAGAACATGGCTATACAGAGGAATTTCTCGTAATTCATTCACAAAAGATATTTATGCTTTCAGTATTATGAAGTTGACTTGAGTTGCAGTAAAATGTCCTCAAAACATTTTGCAGAAATGTTGTTTTTATATGTTTTTTTCTCTCTAAGTGTTGATAAAAATCGCTGAAAATTGGAATACGTTTTTTATAAACAAAACAATGACTTAAATAGCCAAATTGTGTCATCTAGCTAAGAATTGATTTGCCTTAGTAAACAGTTAGTTTTGGGGAGATAAAAATGACAAAAATGGGCAAAACGAATACAAATGTAAACCTTTGTTTGTTTGATTTGAGGTTTAAGCCCCCGTCAACACTGTAAACCTATTTTTTGTATTTTTATATGAATGTGGCTTTACATGTTGGGATATACTCCGTGTTACGGTGAATGGACGACTATATTCAGCTTTTCCACTGGGCTTTAATGACAATATTTATCATGAGGGGAATATTTCATAAAATAGAAGTGATGGCAATGATCAGGAATCGGTACAATTAACCAACGGCCCCCATCAGAGACACCAAAGGGAAAGAACCACAAACATGAAACAACAGACCCTTATGGAAACATCAATAGCGGAAAGCCAAAAGGATAGTTACTTTCCCATAAAATGGCCAATTGGCTATCCAAAACAAAATAATATAAGCGATACAAACAAAGAAAAACCATAACAAAAATAAACCACGACAGAAAAAACACTTCGGAACGGTCAGTGAAATTATGCTTTCAGTTTTATGAAGTTGACTTGAGTTGCAGTAAAAGGTCCCCAAAACATTTTGCCGAAATGTTGATTTTATATGTTTTTTTTTCTCTCTAAATATTGATAAGAATCGCTGAAAACTGGAATACGTATTTTTTTAACACAAGACAATGACTTAGTAGCCAAATTGTGCCATCTAGCTGTAAATTGAATTGTCTTAGTAAACAGTTAGTTTTGGGGAGATAAAAATGACAAATATAGAGAAAACGGGAAACATTTATACAAATGTAAACCTATTTTTTGTATTTTTATATGAGAGTGGGTTTACATGTTGGGATATAGTCGGTGTAACGGTGAATGGACGACTATATTCAGCTTTTCCACTGGGCTTAAATGACAAAGTTTATCATGAGGGTAGCTTTTCTTAAAAGCAAGATTTTGATATTTTCATACTTCTGGAATGTCAAAAGTGACAACTATAAAAAAAAGTAGAAGTGAAGGCAATGATCAGGAATCGATACAATTAAACCACAGCTCCCTTCAGAGACACCACGGGAAAGACACACAAACCTTCAACAACTAGACCCTAATGGAAACATCACTAGCGGAAAGCCAAAAGGACAGTTACTGTCCCACAAAATGGACACTTGGCTATCCAAAGCAAAATGATACAATCAATACACACACTCAAAGACAAACCATAACAAAAATAAGTAAATCACGACAAGTGAACCGCCTTGGAACGGTCAGTGAAACGAATGGGGTGGGGGGGGGGGGGGCGCTTAAATCAATTTTACATGGCCACAATCAACGCCTTTACTTCCGTCGCGATTTAGACAAACAATTGTTTAAGACCGCATGAAGGCCTCCTAACTCATCAATGTATCATCTCGGTTAAATAAATCAGCCACCATTAGACTCCGATGTAAAATAGAAGTGGAAGCAATGATCAGGTATCGATACAATTAACCCACAGCTCCCATCAGAGACACCAAAGGGAAAGACACACAAACATGAAACAACAGACCCTAATGGAAACACTAACCGCGGAAAGCCAAAAGGACAAATACTTTCCCACAAAATGGCCAATAGGCCATCCAAAATAAAATAACATAAGCGACACAAACACCCGAAGACAAACCATAACAAAAATAAACCGCGACAGAAGAGCCGCCTTGGAACGGTCAGCGGAAACGAATTCAACCTGGGGGGGGGGGGGGGGGGGCTTAAATCGATTTTACTTGGCCACAGTCCTCGCCCTTACTTCCGTCGCGATTTAGACAAATAATTTGTTCAGTCCGCATGAAGGCCTCCTAACTCATCAGTGCACCATCTTCGTGAACACAAATAATCATACAACCACAATGATGAAACAACGGTGAGGACTCGACAGCAAGAAACCACTGAACTGCTGGAGCAAAAGACTCCGATGGGCCCGATCAGAGAAAAAGAGCATCAGGCACCCACAAACATTACCTTGAATTAGATCTCTCTAATTCTCAATAAGCCTTTACGTTGGAACCGTCATAGAA
Organism: Lucinisca nassula; assembly: GCA_963580285.1. Taxonomy (NCBI): domain Eukaryota; kingdom Metazoa; phylum Mollusca; class Bivalvia; order Lucinida; family Lucinidae; genus Lucinisca; species Lucinisca nassula. The sequence goes on along the minus strand of OY757021.1, from coordinate 62,176,667 downwards.
TCTGAGGCCTGACCCACCGGCGTACAATTATAAGAAGGAAGCAAAGTTGTCAACCGTGACTGGGTTAACTATCATGCATGCAGTCAGTCGTATAACATTTATGTTGTACCCAATATTTTTATATCGAAGAATGATTTTACGAAATTGGGTGCTGAAGTCAATGCGGTGATTTATTTTTTCTGAATTTATATACTAAGTCACCATAAAATTCGGGTGCCGATAGACCTTGTTGCAGAAAAGATTTAAGTCCAGTATTGAATTTTGAAATTAAATCAGAATAACTTCTATAAATTTTTGAAAAGGCTTTGCGAAGTTTAAACCCCATATTACGAGCTTTTAATAGAAACAATACTAGGCCATAATGTTGTTGAATCATGGACCCCACTCTATGCTTGCATTTCTAAGTTCATTACACATTTTTGCATTACGTATTCTGATTCTGGACACCGACATCACGAAAACACGCCTATATAATTTTAACCCTTGAACCCCACCTTTATATATACTATATATATAGTAAAACATTTTATTAGTAAAACTAGGAGGCCATCATGCGGACTGAACAAATTATTTGTCTAAATCGCTACGGAAGTAAGGGCGAGGATTGAGGCCACGTAAAATGGATTTAAGCCCTCCCCCCCCCCCACACACACACATACCACAAGTGGAATTCGTTTCACTGACCGTTCCAAGGCGGTTCTTCTGTCGCGGTTTATTTTTGTTATGGTTTGTCTTTGAGTGTTTGTATCGCTTATAGTATTTTGTTTTGGATAGCCAATCCATTAGGGTCTGTTGTTTCATGTTTTTGTTTCTTTCCCTTTGGTGTCTCTGATTGGAAGTTTTAGTTTTGTCACCGATAAAGGTTACAATGTATTAGTATAGGCGTGTTTTCGTAATGGAGGCGAATACATTCGACGACATCTCTAAACAGTTATATGATGCTGCTCTTTTAACTAGAGGTTATACTCAGCATGCTCTTCGTCCTTTCATCGGTTCTGAAATTAATCACAAACGTCATTACATCAAAATATCTTTCTTTAATAAGCGTTTGATTATATAGATATACCCCGTATCTTCCGGGATAGTTCGGTGATTTCGTTCATTCCTAGTTATTTTCAAAATACCGACCCACCCATTATTTCCTATAAATACAACACACCTGTTAGATCAATCATTTTTAATTTCAATAAAATTGGTAATCGATGGTGCAAACAAGAGTATGTTGAGCATAAAAGCCTTAAAGAATGGTCCTTAGCATTCTGAAACTAGTGAACAAACGCATTTCTTTCTGCACTCAAAACACTATTTTATTACCTCGTAAGCCCAAGACTTCTCTACATCACCTTAAACTAGGTATTCAATAATTTCATAAGGAAATTAAACAGAGAAACGATCAGGAACAAATACAATCAGAAACCAAATACTTCCCTCAATATCACTAGGGAACAAAGTCAAAACATGGAGTGACGCTAGTAAACATAATTGGCATCAGGTAAACCGAGTCAGCAGCACTTTTTCAAACAGGTGGTGACTCAGAATATCCAAACCTAAGTAAAAAGAGCAATATACATAATGGGGGAAACAATCAGAATTACCTACATGACACACATTAAACCGGAAGGACAAGCGTAATTAAAAATAAACAACCAAAAAGGGGAAGAATCAGAATCATCAACGTAATAACATATATGATTAGGGAAAGAATCAGAACCACCAACACAAAAATTGAAGGAACCACAACAAAATCACTGACTTAGAACGGTTAGTAAACTTTACATGTGGGTTTAAGTTAATTTTACGGGACCCCAACCCTCACCCTCACTTTCAATGTGGTCCAAACATGTATTTTGTTTGGTCCGCATGAAGGTAATCTAACTAATCAGCGAATCAACTCGGTAAACAAATTAAGCCAAGTTGACACAAGGATGCGTGTTTGGTCCAAACCTAACCAAAAAGGAGCAACATACATAATTGGGGAAAGAATCTGAATCACAAACATGACAAACATTAAACTGGAAGGACAAATGTAACTAAAATGAACAACCAAAAAGGGGGAAAGAATCAGAATCATCAACGTAACAACATATATAATTCAGCAAGGATCAGATCATCAACACAAAACGTGAAAGAAGCACAGCAAAAGCCCCGACTCGGAAAAGTTAGTAAAAATTACAGAAAAAAAGAAGTATGTTTTGGCTCCAGCAGACAAGGCCTCTAACAATATAGATGTGAAGGTAATGATCAGGAATCGATACAATTAACCCATAGCTTCCATCAGAGACACCAAGGGAAAGACGCACAAACATGAAACAACTAGACTCTAATTGAAACATTAATAGCGGAAAGCCAAAAGGACAGTTACTGTCCCACAAAATGGCCAATTGGCTATCGAGAGCAAAATAATACAAGCTATACAAACACTCAAAGACAAACCATAACAAAAAATAAACCGCGACAGAAGAACCGCCTTGGAACGGTCAGTGAAACTATTTCCACAGGGGAACTTAATTCTTTTTTAATTGGCCACAATCCTCGCCCTTACTTCCGTCGCGATTTAAACAAATAATTTGTGCAGTCTGCATGAAGGCCTCTAAACTTATCAGTGCAATATCTCCGTGAACACAAAAATCAATCAACCACAGAGATAAAACAACGGCGAGGACTCGACAGCAAGAAACCACTGAAATGCTGGAGCAAAAGAAAACCAACAGTTAGACTCCGATGGGCCCAACCAGAGACAGAGCATCAGGCACCAACCAACATTACATGGAATTATTTTGTTTGATGTGAGGTTTAACGTCCCCGTCAACACCGTAAAGGTAATTTTGGAGACGTTGCTTCCAATTTTGTGGGACTTTTACCCGACATTGAGATGAAATGACATCTTAAGCCCTGCCACCCAATGAAACCAATAGGGTTTATAAGCATGGATGGTTCGACTCTTGCACCGCTTTGCCTGGGCAGGCTTAGATCCTCTTAGCGGTTTACCAGTACTCGTGTGTTGGTCGGTTTCAGCTCTGCGTGGAAGCATCATGCAGCCCATCTATTTCTTCCAGCCCCGATGGGCGGGGCCTTACATAGAATTAGATTCTCTCTAATTCTCATCAGTAAGCCTTTACGTGGGAACCGTCATAGAATCTGAGGCCTGACCCACCGTGTGCAATTAAAGAGAGAAGCATGGTTGTCAACCGTTATTTGGTTAACTACCATGCATGCAGTCTGTCGTATTACATTTATGTTGTATCCAATCTTTTTATGTCGAAAAATGATTTTACGAAATTGGGTACTGAAGTCATTGCAATAATATACCAATCTAATACCGAGGCCCTGTTTTTAGATTTACAACTATCTATTGTATCCATTTGTTTCTTGCCAGATTTATGATAAGCGCGATGATTTTGATTATGAGATTGTAAATTTTCCTTTCTTGGATAGTAATGTTCCTCGTGCGGCATCCTACGGATTTTATATTTCGCAATAAATTCGATTTTCCAAGGTGTCTAGTCATGTTACTGATTTCAACACTCGTAATGAATTGTTAGCTGCTAAATTTCTTAATCAGGGTTATCGGTATCATAAACTTCGCAAAGCTTTTTCAAAATTTTATAGAAGTCATTCCGATTTAATTTCAAAACAATGTTGGGGCTTAAATCTCTTCTGCAACAAGGTCTATCGGCACCCGAATTGTATGGTGACTTAGTATATAAATTCAGAAAAATATATAAATGCGATGTCTTCAGCACCCAATTTCGTAAAATCATTCTTCGATATAAAAAGATAGGGTACAACGTAAATGTTATAAGACAGACTGCATGCACGGTAGTTAAGCCAATCACGGTTGACAACTTTGCTACCCTCTTTAATTGCACGTCGGTCCCCTTGAATGCTGAACATACCTGTTTTTGACCTTGTCATCAGCATAAATCCTTCAGTAAAGATTGCACTTTCCTGAAACTTTGAATCTTTTAGCTCAGGTGAGGGATATAGGACCATCATGGTCCTCTTAGTTTTTTTACTGGGGATAACCAAGACTCATTACCCAAAATGACGTCTGGTTTTGCCGAGTCAATAATGGTATAAAGTTCAGCCCGTTTGTTCTTGACTGACTATCAGTTCATAAACAATATTCTAAGGGGGTAATTAAGGACCGCCTTGTTGGTCTTTAGTTTAGCTGCTTTCGGCTGCTGCACAGTGGGTGGGCCAGTATTGTCTTTTATAGGACTATCTGGCTCGGACAGTGTTGATAGATAAAAATCAAAAATGAGTTCCTTTAAGAGCAATGAAAACATTCATAAGAATGAAGATGGGTCATACTACGTAGTTTCGGCTAATAAAGCCTCATCAGTGACCCTGTAATGATCCGGCAATGAAAGCCAGAGGAAACATACTGCGATTTTGCGAATTTCGAATAGGCAGTCGATTCAAAGAACGATTCAAAGAAGTCGATTCAAAGAAGAGTCTCATAACGGTTACAAGTGTCTATATAGAAGCTGTAGTATCAAACAACGATATGGAACAATTCAGCATTTCACAATTCATACAATCCCATACTCATTGATCTATTATAAATACTATACATACGGCCCCGCCCATCGGGGCTTGAAGAAAAAAATGCATGATGCTTCCACGCAGAGCTGAATCCGACCGCACACGAGTACTGGTAAACCACTTAGGGGATCTAAGCCTGCCTAGGCAAAGCGGTGCGAGTCGGACCGCCCGCGCTTATAAACCCTATTGGTTTCATTGGGCGTCAGGGCTTGAGAAGTCATTTCATCTCAATGTCGGGTAAAAGTCCCAGGAAATTGGAAGCAACATCTCCAAACTCACCTATATAGTGATGACGGGGACGTTAAACATCAAATCAAACAAACAAACATATACTATACATAGCTGATGTAATGTGTTGACAGTTTATATGATACCAGATATTTGAGGGTCACTGATGAGGCCTAACTGGCCGAAACTAGCTAGTCTGGCCCAGAAAACATGTTCACTCCATATTTTCAGTTCTGTGGTGTATTCATTGCCTCCAAAGGAAAACCCTTTCTAGAACATATCACAAGTGTTGCAACAAATTCCTCGGTCTATCAAACCAACACTCCTATAACACAACCCACAAAGAAAATGTGAAAAATACGGGAATTCGGACCATCATCACAGAAACACGCCTATATAATTTTGACCCCCTTGAACCCCACTTTTATATAGTAAAACTGGGGCTTCCGAGGTATACCTTATTTTTCTTATTCCTGCTCTAAAATATAGATTTTGGGTACTCGTTAGAACCGCCTCGATGAGGCGGTTCTAACGAGTGCCCACAATCTATATTTTGAGCAGAAATAAGAAAAATATCACAATTTTTCATCATAAAATTTTAATGTTTTCGGCGATAAAGGTGGCAATGTATTTGTATAGGCGTGTTTGCGTAATGGATTTGTTTCGATATCTCAAGCATTGCCTATAAAGACTGTAAATACAGTAAAATTACGCTATTAACCCTTTCCCACTCAGATACGTGTTTTTATCTGTCTGAACCCCCCTTTTTAAGCCCCAGAGCGACCTAAAATTTGCATTCCCCAACCCTGGACAGCTATGTTTGCATTAGGATTAGTTGTCCTAAAAATGGCCTGTTTTTTCGCGCGGTTCCCCACTAAAAATATACCTATGGGGTTTGAAGGGGGGGGGGGGCGCAGCTCGCCAAAAAGAATTGGGGATATAGCCCAGCCGGCCGCTGAAATGAAATCTGAGGGTGTCTGGGATAAAAAAACTCCTCGAAATTGACGCTGGAAAAACATGCTGTACACAGTGAAAATGACCAGTGCCAAACCCCTTAATTGTTGCCTTGACAGCAGTATGAAGATTAAGATTCGGCCGAAAATACATGTGAAATCACACTTTTTGACAACTTTGAGATGTCCCCTCATTACCATGGCAATAATGTTTTAGCCTAAGAAGGTTACATTTGAAAAGCTACTGCCCAGTGAACAATCCTGCCGGGTTTCATGTAAAACAGACCATTCATAATGAAATAATGGTTATATGAAGTTGCTGTCCTAGGCAGCACTGTGAAAATTAGCAAAATTCACAAAGTCCCCAAGTGGGAAAGAGTTTAATGAATAAGATTGAAACTGATCAAAATCATGTTTTTTCATCATTTGATTGTAAAATATGATATTTTGTGCATAATTAAAGCATTTTAGAGTAAAATTAAGATTTTTTCAAGAATCCATTTAAGACCACCTATATTGAGATTAATTCTCCTTTAAAAGCATTTTAAAAAAAAGTTTCAGTCATTCTGTGTATTTTCTGCACTCAATGTCTTCTAGAATGAGACCACCTTTGCGACTGTTCAAAAGTGGTCTTTAAGACCACTTTTGAACAGTCCCAAAGGTGGTCTTATCATAGGAATTCTACTGTATGTGTAAATAATGAAGCTTGTTTGAAGCAGGAAATTCCCTGAACCTTAAAATTTGTACTGTGCACAAATAAATGGAGGACATGGAACAAAAAGTTTTGATGATTAGCTGTTGACCACTGAAGTCCATATAAACTGGGAAAAAAAGTCGGGTGAAATTTCCTGTAGGTCTTGTCCTCTGCTGTCAAATGCAGTCTGAGTTGTGTGATGATTCCTTAGATCAGAAGGGCATATATATTACTTGTTAGTGTCTGGGAAAGTCTCCTCTGATGGACAAAATAAATATGAATGGATAATGTTGGTTGGTGCCTGATGCTCTGTCTCTGGTCGGGCCCATCGGAGTCTAACTGTTGGTTTTCTTTTGCTCCAGCATGTCAGTGGTTTCTTGCTGTCGAGTCCTCGTCGTTGTTTCATCTCTGTGGTTGTTTGATTGTGTGTGTGTGTGTGTGTGTGTGTGTGTGTGTGTGTGTGTGTGTGTGTGTGTGTGTGTGTGTGTGTGTGTGAATTCGGGTTTAACGTCGCTTTCAACAATTTTTCAGTCATATCACGACGGTGTCTGGTTGCGACAGGGAGCTCAATGCTCACTTTTATAGTGCTGCCTCAATGAAGTATCATGTCCCAGACACATTACATGATACCACACCCAGTCATATTATCCTTACACTGGGTCGACCAGTCCTAGCTCTATCCCGTAAATCTAAGTGCCAAGCGAGGAGCAGCTAGTACCATTCTAAACGACTTTGGTATGTCGCGACCCGGGATCGAACCCGTGACCTCCCGTTCCCCGGAGCGGTCACTCTACTAACTGAGCTATCGGGGCCGGTATTTGATTATTTGTGTTCACGGAAATGTTGCACTGATGAGTTAGGAGGCCTTCATGCAGACTGAACAAATTATTTGTCTTAATCGCGACGGAAGTAAGGGCGAGGATATTGGCCACCTAAAATCGATTTAAGCCCCCCCCCCCCCTCCCCATGGAATTCGTTTCCGCTGACCGTTCCAAGGCGTTTCTTCTGTCGCGGTTTATTTTTGGGGTGTTTGTGTCGCTTATGTTATTTTATTTTGAGAAGCCTATTTGCCATTTTGTTGGAAAGTAACTGTCATCTTGGCTTTGCTGTTGGTGTTTCCATTAGTGTCTGAGGTTTCATATTGGTGTGTCTTTTCCTTTGGTGTCTCTGATGGGAGCTGTGGGTTGATTGTATCGATTCCTGATCATTGCCGCCACTTCTATTTATGTTGCCAATTTTATGTTTGTTCACCTTAAAATTTTCAATCTCATTCAGGTTATTCCTTATACATAGAGGATCTTACATGAGTGCTCATGTATTATTGAATTTATTAAACGAGTTGAGGAAAAGTGATAAAATGCGAGGCTTGCCGAGCATTTTATTCCTTTTCCTCAACGAGTTTAATAAATTCAATAATACATGAGCACGAATGCAAGATTCTATTTATCATATGACATTTTATTCACGATTGTTTACAAAAATATCAATATTCCGCTATTAGTAAACGCCACGTCGTTAAGGACGCCGTACATGTAACGTTACGGGACGTATCTAGCTAATTTGCATATTTAATCCACTAGTGGATTATCGAAAATAATGCATGGCGTTATTACACTCTTGGACGCGACGTCATATGATAAATTACGATAACACATCCGTGTGATATAGTTCATTTTTCAAACCTCAAAAAAGGTACTTTTTTCTGATGAAATTTTGTGATACTTTCCTTATTTATACTCCATACATAGGTTTTGGGTGCTCGTTAGAACCGCCTCATTGAGGCTGTTCTAACAAAAACCCACAACCTATATGTTGTTGCAAAAAATAAGGCAGATACTGTTTGCCCCTATAAACCCCATTTTTCTCTGTATAAAGTTGGGTTTATGGGGGGTCTTAATTTCACGGACTTGTTCACCTGATGAAATCCAAAAGAATCCAAACTATGTTCCTGTGAATTTGAATTCGTGCGAATGCACACCCACCCTACCTAAATTAGCTTCTTATTTTCCAAAGGTGAAGCATTTCAGACTAGAGTCGAGCATGGTTAGTTGTCATTAGGTCACATCAGAGACAAATAATTGTCTGGATTGGTCAGGAAAACATCATGTTGATGGCTTTTAACCCATTCAGTACTGGAACCCCAAAACGGGTAGTTGGCAAACAGCGCAGACCCAGATTAGACGCCACAGAACGCGGCGTCTGATCAGGACCGACACTGTTTACAGATCAGAGTGTTTTTATTGATTAATTAATTAATTAATTAATTAATTACATGTAGTTTTTTTTTCAGGACAGTCTTCAGAACTACGGAGGAGGAAAAGGGCGGCAGTATCACTCGCAGCAGTAAAAAGTATGCGACGTTAGAGTTTATTTTTGTTTGTTTGTTTGGTTTGAGGTTTAACGCCCCCGTCAACACTGTATAGGTCATTTTGGAGACGTTGCTTCCAATTTTGTGGGACTTTTACCCGACATTGAGATGAAATGACATCTCAAGACCTGTCGCCCAATGTAATTAATATGGTTTATAAGCATGGGTGGTCCGACTCACACCGCTTTGCCTGGGCTGGCTTAGATACTCTAAGCGGTTTACCAGTACTCGTGTGCGATCCGTTTCAGCTCTGCGTGGAAGCATCGTGCAGCCCATATATTTCTTCAAGCCCCGATGGGCGGGGTATATTGGTTGCCATAACATTGAAACGCTCCTTATGAAACACATCCAACACAAGGCATCATGTTAACAAGTCCGTGAAAAGAAAATCCACTAAACTTATCTTTAAATAGAAAAAGGTGGGGTAACAGGAATCGTCATTATTTCCTTAATTGGCTCAAAAACATATACTGTGGGTACAAAAATCTATGTTGCGACTAGAAATAAGAAAAAAATAAAATAAATAAATAAAATGCTTGTTCTGGGATATGCAAAACGCCATTTTATAGTGGATCTTACATGAGTGTTCATGTATTATTGAATTAATTAAACGAGTTGAGGAAAAGGGATAAAATGCGAGGCTTTGCCGAGCATTTTATTCCTTTTCCTCAACTCGTTTAATTAATTCAATAATACATGAACACGAATGCAAGATTCTATTTATCATATGACATTAAAACGCATTTTATTCACAACTGTTTACGAAAATACCAATATTCCGCCATTAGTAAACACGACGTCGTTTAGGACGTCGTACATGTAACGTTACGGGACGTATCTAGCTAATTTGCATATTTAATCCACTAGTGGATTATCGAAAATAATACATATAGATTATTCATTCTCCTAGTTGAAATATGGGATTTATAAACCGAGGGAGGTAAAACAATCCGATAAAGAAACGAGTGCGAAGCACGAGTTTCTTTAACGGAATGTTTTACCTCCCGAGGTTTATAAATCCCATATTTCAAATAGGAGAAATGTATAATTTTTATATTACATGCACTTCCATAGACTTTTAGGAGAGTTTGGATCTTGAATTTTGGATCTGAATGCCCGTTCAGTTGACTGTTTACAGCTCATGTAAACGGTTCAATCAGCGAAGTGTTACAGAATCTTGGTGGAAGAACAACTGGATGGGCGCCATTTTGAAAGCGCTTTCTACAGTTTTGAACAAAAGTAGAAGAAACAAAGTGTTTCAGTGATAAAACAAGTAAAACGTTAGATTAAATAAAGCAAAACTTACATCCTAATCAATGGTCATATCCATGTTTTCTTTTGTTTCAGCGTTGCATCCGACTCAAACGTCACGCATTCTGAACGTCTGTTGATATTTCTTAGAAGCCATTACAATGACGTCATGAATAACGTCGCCGTGATTGAAACTTTCCCGCGTTTGAATAGAACAATTTCACTGCAAAGCGGTATCTCGTATCTTGTACATAAAGTAGTTCCAGCTGAAGGGATTTATTTCCCCGGCTAAGAGGAAATATTTCTTCTTAGCAAAAAGGAAAATACCAAGTTTATGTCTGATAGAAATCATGGTATTTCTCTGTATTGCATGTAATATATGGCGTTATTACACTCTCAGACACGACGTCATATGATAAAGTAAATTAATGATTTGTCGATTTAAGCACAGTAGAATTATCGAGTTCAAATCGAGCGTGCTTACAACTATTCAACCTACCGGTCTAAATAAAATGCAGGAGAGAAAGTGTCAAATTCAATCAGATTGAAGTTGTGAAATGTGGTGTGTGTGTGTGTGTGGGGGGGGGTCCCTCTCTCTCACCCATAGGCTAATTATACCTGCCACTGTAGTAGAACTGAAGATATATTTTTAAATAACAAAAAACAAATTTCTTTGAATTGGGTTTTACGGCTTTTCAAGAATATTTCACATACATTAAGCCGATCGTTCATCAAAGGTAGGCGAAAACCGGAATGCCCGGAAAAAAACTACCTTGTCTTCCTCCGTAAGGAGAACTTGGCTTTCTCAACATATTGTTTAAAAAGATATTTATGAGCTGGGTGACCTTACCAATTTATGAATATTTCACTTATATCGAGCACAACGCATAACTTTCATCTTTAGAGAGCGAGAACAAGACTATCCAGATAAAATCACCATGTACATAATTAAGTAATTGCATTAAATAGCAGGGGTATACATTTTTTTCTTATTTCTGCTCAAAAATATAGTTTGTGGGTACTCGTTTGAACCGCCTCATTGAGCATCCGCGGCCGCCCCCGCCTATAGGGGCTTGAAGAAATATATGGGCTGCATGATGCTTCCACGCAGAGCTGAATCCGTCCCGCACACTAGTACTGGTAAACCGCTTGGAGGATCTAAGCCTGTCCAGGAACCGCGGTGCGAGGCGGACCGTCCATGCTAATAAACCCTATTGGTTTCATTGGGCGACAGGGCTTGAGATGTCATTTCATCTCAATGCCGGGTAAAAGTCCCACAAAATTGGAAGCAACGTCTCCAAAATGACCTTTTCAGTGTTGACGGGGACGTTAAACCTCAAATCAAACAAAACAAATTGAGCATCCGCAATCTACGTTTTGAGCAATATAATATATTTAACAAATCTGCATCTGATAAATGCTATTCCTATAGCCATGAAAGATAGCAATATTTCGCATAGATATGTTATCCTAAGTGTATGACTCAAAATCTAGTAAAACAAAAACACTCAAATCTCACAAAACGGCGAGATTCTCGTTCAGAAATATACTGGTAAATCAGAATGCTTCTAATAATACAGGTAAGCGAGACCACTTGTCCCGATTCAAGATTATCGATGAACGGTCAGCGGTCAACGGGTAAATAACTGCAATAAAGGATTAGGCTTATTTTATGGATTTAGTTCCCTTGTATAGACTGCGTTAAACTAATATCGGTATGGGAGATACATTTGTCATATTGGCGGACCTATTTACTTTGGGAGGCAACTTTCGGAACATATGATGACTTTCGTATAAACACAGCTCTCTAAAAGGTGCGTCTGCTATGGCGAGATAGGAATTGCCAAAGGGTCTTTAATTCTTAATTCTTGTCTTAGAGATAAGCGGCCTATCGGCAAGGGAAACAATGTGTACTTATGACCATTTAAGAAAAAGAGTAGGGTTTATCGGAGTCTAACTGTTGGTTTTCTTTGCTCCGGCATTTCATTGGTTTCTTGCTGCCGAATCCTCATCGTTGTTTCATCTCTGTGGTTGTTTGATTTTTGTGTTCTCGGAGATTTTGCACTGATGAGTTAGGAGCTCTCATGCGGACTGAACAAATTATTTGTCTAAACAGCGACGGAAGTAAGGGCGAGGATTGCGGCCGCGTAAAATCGTTTTAAGCGCCCCAGTGGAATTCGTTTCACTGACCGTTCCAAGACGGTTCTTAATCTTCTGTCGCAGTTTATTTTTTATGTTACGGTTTGTCTTTGAGTGTGTGTATCGCTGATAATTTTGGTTTTGGATAGCCAATTGGCTATTTTGTGGGAAAGTGACTGTCCTTTTGGCTTTCCGCTATCGATGTTTCCATTAGGGTCAAGTTATTTCATGTTTGTGTTTCTTTCCCTGTGGTGTCTCTGGTGGGAGCTGTGTGTGATTTCTGATCATTGCCTTCACTTCTATTTAGTTGGAGCCAAAATAAAAATCTTACTCAGGAATTTAAAAAGTCCTCAATATTCCAGACTTCTGCAACCAATTACTACGCACAGTAAAATTCCGCTATTAAGTCCACCTAAAATTAAGACTGATTCCGCTTTAAAAATCTTATTTAGAAGGATGCAGTTATTCTTTCTTTGTATTTTCTTAACATAATGTTCTCTGGTCAGGGACCACCTTTGGGACTGTTCAAAAGTGGTCTTAAAGACCACTTTTGAACAGTTCCAAAGGTGGTCTTAAGATAGGAATTTTACTGTATTTGTCTTTGAACGTCTAAAGATTATACAAACATAATATTATTGGTTGAAGAAATTACCATGGTTACGGTTTAAATATTTTTTTCTAATGGTTTTGACTTCTAAGTTATCAAGTGACAGAGCATACCGTTTCCCGAGTGATAGATACCACGTGATCATACGAAATTTATCTTGCCACATTTTGATATACTCGTGTGGTTAAAGAGAAATGCATGTAAAGATCGTTTGACAAATACATATGAGTGGTTCAACAAAATATAAATTATTAAAGCTGCTTAGGTAGCTCATCAATATGATAATTTGAGAGATAAGTGCTATGGTAACATCAATTTACGAATAAAGGTGTTATGGTGACACCATGATAATGGTGACACCATAATACGGTACGAATATAGGTACTGTGATATCATAATCGTGAAGGCGTTTAAGCGTAACACATGAACTTACGTCTTCACGACAACAAGTCCATGAGATACATAAACTTTTAAATCAGGGCCCTCACCAATCGGGGCTTAAGCGAAACAGATTGGCCTCCATGATGCTTCCACTCAGATCTTAAACCGACCGCACATGAACACTGGTAAACCGCTTAAAAGGTCTAAACCTGCCCAGACAAAGTGGTGCCAATCGGACCGTCCATGCATATAAACCCTATTGAGGGCTTGGGAAGTCATTTCATCTCAACGTCCGTTTAAAGTCCCACAATATTAGAAGAAACGTGTTTACGGAGACGTTAACCTCAATCTATCCAAACAAAATTGTATACCACGTCTTAGATAAAAAGAAATGGAAACTGTCAGGGTAAAATGATCGTACTCGGCAAAACCGCTTATTGTGGACCAATAATCTATGCTGCAGTTTTATGAGGCAAAAATACATTTTTCTGACATTGCAATTTAGGGCGATTTGAAAGTTTATCCCATGGATGTTTTATCGTCATTATAGGTGCTTTAATAGTGAAACGACTGTTGAAAGGAGCTATCAGACGCTGGTACGATCCTCCACACGAAATTCTTTATGTAAAACCTGGTGGGTTGAATAGATTATCTAGGGATTTCCACTCTGTCCCTGGTGTTCAAAGGATTTTACAGACAACAAAGGTGTGTAGATTGTAAATATACTGTATAAGATGGCAGAAAACCGAATGGAGAACCACACTCACTTATCGTTACCCACCCTTGACACCAATCGGAAGAAAAATCAAAGGGAACGAGCAATACAACACGTGGTTAGCCCACTCCTAAAAGGGTACCTTGGCAAACAGTGCAGGCCCAGATAAGAAGCCGCATAATGCGGCGTCTGATCAGGGAGGCTGCACTATTCGCTAACAGAATTTTCCGTCTCAAATACGAATAAAAACGAAAAAAAAACAAACATTAAACCTTACACCCCTTATATGACACATGGACTTGTCCAACATATAGGAATGGAAGAGTCTATCAACCTCGATAGCATGTGGTTAACGCGTTCGACTCATGATCGAGAGGTTGTGCGTTCGAATCAGGCACCCGGTATCGAGGTGTGTCCTTGGGCAAGACACGTAATGACACTGCCTCACTCCACCCAGGTGTAAATGGGTAATAGTGGTGTAATAGTCACTGCCTCTCTCTCGCGCGCGTGAAAAAATCCGGAAAGGGTGTTCGAGAGCGATTAAATAAGCTTGAAGCTTCCATCGCAATCGAACTAAAATAAATTAGTTTAAACTAATGGAAGAGTCCACTAGTATACAATGGGTTAAAAAGCCGTATAATCGGCCTGTCTATCTCAAACAGGGTGATTAGATTGCCAGAAAACATTTCACAACAAATGCACAATAAAGTACTAAGTCCAACACTGTTTTATGGAAAAACAACAAAGTAGGAATGAAACAACACTGCCATGACCACCGCTTTTTTTTTTAAATTTAGTCATTACGATAACACATTCGTGTGATATAGTGCATTTTTAAACCTCAAAAAGGTATTTTTTTCTGATTAAAATTTGTTATTGTTTTCTTATTTCTCAAACATAGGTTTTGTGTGCTCGTTAGAACCGCCCCATTGAGGCGGTTCTAACGAGTACCCACAACCTATGTATTGAAGCAGAAATAAGGAAAATAATGTTTACCCCCGTAAAACCCAGTTTTCTCTATATAAACTGGGGTTTAGGGTGGGGGGGGGGGGGGGTCTTTATTTCACGGACTTGTTCACGTGATGTATTCGCGAGACAGTCGGAAATATGAACTTGAAAAAGAAGCTTGCGTTACAATATGTTCTATAAAAGGGTTATCCTTTTGAAGCAAAGAATACACCATAGAACATTGTACATTTTTTCTGGGCCAGACTAGTTAGTTTTGGCCAATTAGGCCTCATCAGTGACCCTAAAATATTTTCAAGGTTCCACGATGGAATCAATGACCCAAAGGACAAGAAAACATAAACTACACTATGATGAAGGACAGGGAGAAATTTTATGGTCGCCATACATTCCCTTAACACCAGCTGTAGTGACGATAAATGTGTTCTATTAAAGGGTTATCCTTTGGAAGGAAAGAGTACACCACATAACTAAAAAGTATAAAGTGTACAGTTTTCTGGGCCAGTCTGGCTAGTTTCAGCCAAATATGCCTCATCAATGACCCTCAGATAAGTGTACAGTTTTCTGGGCCAGACTATATATACAGCTAGCTAGTTTCAGCCAATTAGGCCTCATCAGTGACCCTCAGATACTTTTAAGGTTCCACAATAGAATCAATGATCCCAAAAGACAAAAAATATAAACTACACTATGATGACAGGAAGACTTTTTACGGCCGCCATAGATTCCCTTTACAAGATGTAGTGACGTTAAATGTGTTCTATAAAAAGGTGAAACTTTAAACAACTCATCGTTAGATAGGATAGACGTGGTCTTATATGAAAGTTAAATGCTTGTTGTTTTGATCTACAGTGGGCCTCTTCAGTGTTCAGTGGATATCATCATACCATATAAAGAAAAAATCTGACGGGCTTTATTTGAAGCAACAGTCTTATAGTCACGTATTGATGGCAAGGTTTAATACATTTTCCAAACGTAGCAGAATGACAATATACGTAGTAAACCCTAGTTAAAATGTATTACATACGACTATATACGGCTACATAAGTGGTCCAAATACTGCTTGAAGCATAGGTCACCAACAACGAACACACACACACACACAACACGCAAATGTTGCCGCAAGAAATATGGTTGTTGGTGTCTTAAGACAACACCATTACATGCATCCAACATAAGCCAAAATACAATGGTAGTTTCCTTTCGTGATTGTGTCATTATTCCTACGATGGAACTTTAAAGATAAATATAAACTAGAGCCAGTGTTTATGAAACACTATGTCCCCAACTTCTTGACCCTTACACTGCTTGCCCCTAACAGTTATTGAGATATATAGTTTTTATTTGGTTGCAATGTTGAAATTCTCAAAGGACCATAGTACAAAAACAAGAAAAATCGGATTTTTTTTTAAAGTTGACCAGTTCATCTTCTCATCATCCCAAATCAGACTGTAAGGTTTCAGAGCAATAGCTGTAATGGTTTCTGAGATATCTTGCTTACAAGATCTGACATCTTGCTTACAAGCTTGAAATGCCCAAAGTTTCCAAGTCCCATAACTCAAGTAAAAACATTCAGATTTGTTTAAAAAATTAATCAATTCATCTTCTCATCCCTTAGGTCCCCAATCAGTCTGTAAAGTTTCAGGGCAATAACTGTAACGATTTCTGAGGTATCTTGATTACAAGCTTAAAATGCTCAAAGTTCAAGGTGGTCATAACTCAAGAAATTTTTTTTCTGATTTTTTTCCGAAAGTTAATCAGTTCATCTACTTATCATCCCGATTCAGTCTGTAAGTTTCAGGGCAAAGGCTCAAATCGTTTTGCGCCCAAAGTTTCAAAGGGCCATAATTCAAACCAAAAAATTAAGATTTTTTTCAAAAGTTAATCAGTTCATCTTCTCATCATCCCCAATCAGTCTGTAAAGTTTCAGGGCAACAGCTGTAACGGTTTTTGAGATAAATAGCTTACAAGCTTAAAATGCCCAAAGTTCCAAAAGGCCAAAACCCAAGAAAAAAATTTCGGATTTTTTTTCCAAAAGGTAATCAGTTCATCTACTCATCATCCCGAATCAGTCTGTAAATAAAGAAGTGGAGGCAATGATCAGGAATCGATACAATTAACCCGCAGCCCCCACCAGAGACACTAAAGGGAAAGAAACACAAACACGAAACAACATACCCTAATTGAAACATCAATAGCGGAAAGCCATAACGACAGTTACTTTCCTACAAAATGGCCAATCGGTTATCAAAAACAAAAAGATATAAGCGATACACACATTCAAAGACGAACTATAACAAATAAACCGCGACAGAAGAACCGCATTGGAAAGGTCAGTGAAAAGTATTTCACTGGTGGTGGTGGGGGGGGGGGGGGGGGGGGGAAAGGGGAGAGGGGGGGCTTAAATCGATTTTACGCGACCGTAATCCTCGCCTTTACTATTTACCTATATATGAGCCCCGCAAAGCGAATTTGTGTCTTCGAGCATTCCGTCATGACAAATTTTAACTGCGCATGCCCAGCCATTCAGAGGGGCCAGGGATATGGCTTTCTGTCTGAAGGTTCCTCTTGATTCACTGCTTGTAGGATCGAGCAGCGAAGGTTCTGGCGAGACTGCGCGGATGCGCAGGCTCGCTTGAAACTTCGCTGCTCGCATAGGCGATAAATACCTAAATCGCTTGACGGGGCCCATATATTGTTTTGGATAGCTAATTGGCCATTTTTGGGAAAGTGGCTGTCCTTTTGGCTTTCCGCTATTTGTGTTTCCATTTGGACTTCGTTATTTCATGGTTCTTCCCCTTTGGTGTCTCTGATTGGAGCAGTGAGTTAATTTATCGATTCCTGCTCATTGCCTTCCCTCCTATTTAAACACGAAAACGTCTGTATTTTCAATTTATTTAAAACTTTATTAGAATGCTTTAAAGACCAAACAGATTTCTCCCTGATCTTTTAAAGACTTTGTCGCGATATATCATACACACATGTTTTTAATGGCATTAAAACATGACGTTAATAATTTGGAAAGTTCAGTGGTGGTACAAGGGTTTGAATTGGCAATAAACCGTGCTTTAAATGGTCTTGCATGAAGTTTAGGTAACCAATATAATGTAGGAAAATAGAAGTGGAGGCAATGATCAGGAATCGAAACAATTAACCCACAGCTCCCACCAGAGACACTAAAGGGAAAGAAACAAAACATGAAACAACAGACCCTAATGGAAACATCAATAGCGAAAAGCCAAAAATAATATAAGCGACACAAATACCCAAAGACAAATCATAACAAAAATAACCCGCGACAGAAGAACCGCCTTGGAACGGTCAGCCGAAATGAATTCCACTCGGGGGGGGGGGGGGGGGGGGGGGGGGGGGGGAGGGGCTTGTCTTGGCTGAATAACAAATGTGGTCATCAATTACAAGTCTCTTCAGCGAAATGCTGCAGTTCATATACCCTAGTAGCACCAAGTTCTTGCTGAAGAGTATTAACATAGTTCAGCTGTCAAACAACGAACGCATTGTTAGCGGCCTTGTCTACTGGGGCCAGTTTCATCAATAAACATCGTACGATTAATCTTAAATTGTTCGTATGCACTTTTTAAAGAACTGCGTACGTCAGTTTCATCAAAACATCGCAAAGTGATCGTACGAGCTAAATTTGCGTTTCACTAAAATAGGTCGTAATTTTGAATATGCGCTTAAACAGGGCCACTAATTATCACATGCGTGATCACGTGCCGTCTTGAAATAGCCGTGTAAGGTAGATTACACGCATTAAAACTATTGTTCCTGTGGACCTAGATGAATATTTAGTACAAACAACGTTGAATCAACATTGATTCTATGTTGCTTCAAACTTGTGTTGCCATTTCATTGTCGTAAGATACAAATGTTAATTGTCTGGACCCCTTCCCTCTTTACCACTGGCGAGTTGGGCTGTTTGTGGACGTCGTGACGTCAGATAAGCGTTGATTTAATGTTATAATGAACCTTTCACAAGCACGTTTGTCAGTTAATGCGGGCGGGCCTCTTCCATGAGTGCACGTATATCGTTGAGTTTATAATATTAGTTGAGGAAAAGGAATGAAATCGCTGAGCATTTTATTACCTAAATAAATCCAGTAATGCAAGGGCATGAATACAATATTCAATTTATTATATGAATTCAAAACACAGTTTACGCACGATTTTAACACAAAAGGTCAATGCATGAAGTTGTTTAACAAAAACGCCGCATATAACGTAACATGAAATACATGGGCTGCATGATGCTTCCACACAGAGCTGAAACCGACCCCCACACGAGTACTGGTAAACCGCTTCGAGGATCTAATATGTTCTATAAAAGGGTTATCCTTTGGAAGCAAGGAATACACCACATGACTGGAAAATATGGAGTGTCCATGTTTCCTGCGCCAGACTTGCTAGTTTCGGACAATTAAGCCTCATCAGTGGCCCTCAAAATATTTTCAAAATCAATGATCCCAAAGGACAAGAAAATATAAACTACACTATAATGTTGGGCAGGGAGACTTTTCGCGGCCGCCACACATTCCCACATATCAGCTGTAGTGACGTCAAATATAAAAGGATTATCCTTTGGAAGCAATGAATACACCACAAAACTTGAAAATATGGAGTGTCCATGTTTTCTGGGCCAGACTAGCTAGTTTCGACCAATCAGGCAACTATGCCTGCCCAGGCAATGTGGTGCGAGTCGGCCCTTCCATGCTTATAAACTCTACTGGTTTCATAGGGACAGAGGTTGAGACGTCATTTCATCTTAATGTCGGATAATAGTCTCACAAAATTGGAAACAACGTCTCCAAAATGAACATCACAGTGTTGACGGGGACGTTAAATCTCAAATCAAACAAATAAATCAAAGCCTCTGAAAGTTTTCGTGTTAACGTATGTCAGTTTTCAGCTCCGGTTTTACCGGCCCCGATAGCTCAGTTGGTAGAGTGTCCGCTTCGGCGAACGGGAGGTCACGGGTTCGATCCCGGGCTGCGACATACCAAAGTCGTACTAGCCGCTCCTCGCTTGGCACTCAGATTTACGGGTAGAGCTAGGACTGGTCGACCCAGTGTCAGGATAATGTGACTGGATGTGGTACCATGTAATATGTCTGGGACATGATACTTCAGTGAGGTAGCACTATAAAAGTGAGCATTGAGCTCCCTGTCGCAACCAGACACCGCCGTGATATGACTGAAAAATTGTTGAAAGCGACATTAACCCGAATTCACACACACACACACACACACACACACACACACACACACACACACACACACACACACACACACACACACACACACACACACACACACACACACACACACACACACACACAGAGCTCCAGTTTGTTGTTGGCAATGATCTTAGCAAATATTATTCATTGATTGCCGTCTGTCAGGCCGTCCAGCGGATTTTGCTTTCAATGGAAAATAAATTCATTTCATTTGCAACATAGATTCTGCAACATGACTGATTTTAAATTACAAAGAACGCGACTTGAAACGAAGGTCTATAGCTACATATATGTATACACAATTATACAATTGCCTGCAAAATATAGACGAAATGAAAGTACGCAAGACTATGACCCCTACCCCTACACGTGCCATCTACATGATGCCGTGAAGCTTTTCGTACATACAAGTGTACACACATGTTCGTATGGGGTGTGCGTACGTGATCCTTTGACCTCAGGTTAAGACATTTTACCAGGAAGAACCTAAACTTTTATGAGCTCATATATTCCAGACCCTATGATGGAAATGTGATGATAGGTATAGGCCAATAGGTTTATTTAGCAATACACTTGCCGATACCTATAGCCTCTAGGTCAAGGCATATTAGGAAACTTTAAATTTAGAAATTACTTAAGAGCTCATATTTTTTAAAACCATATAATGGATTTGGTTAATATTTAGTTCGATGATCGATACTCATTAAAAGTTTTATTCAGCATACCCGCGCCCATGCCCATGACCTCAAGGTCAAGGTCACGGACTCATAATATTTTAATGTCAAGTTTTAAATAGTAGCTCACATTTCCCTATTCATATCATGGATTAAGTTCGTATTTGGTATGATGAAAGATACAGGTCGTTTCTCCGGCTACTCTGATTAATGATAGGCTCGAAATAAAAGAGGCCTTAAAACCAAAACTCAAGGACAATGTCACAGATTTAGTAACTTATTTTTTTATGGATTTGGTTCATATTTGGTATGATGATACACACATTTTCCAATATTCAAACGACATAACCCCCACCTACGCCGATATCCTCAAGGACAGTTTTCCGAGCTAGAAATACTGTCTTTATTTATTTATTTATTTATTTATTTATTTATTATTATTATTATTATTATTATTATTTATTTCCTTGGTGAGGATGGTCCACGGGCGGAGGCATCTGTGTCGTTTTGACAATTCCAGTTCGATCTGTCGATTTTAGGTACACTGAGTCTTCGTTTTAATCACAAGTCTAATCGCAGATTGTGGGTCGTCGCGTCGGTTATTTTGCTGTTAAGCCCCCGTCAACTGTTGGTACATGTATATAGGTCATTTTGGAGACGCTACTTCTGATTTTGTGGGGCTTTTACCCGACCTTGAGATGGAATGGCATCTTAAGCCCCATCGACCAAAGAAACCGCTAGGGTTTAAGGAGCGGTCCAACTCGCACCACTTTTCTTGGCGTGGCTGTTACATTCTAAGCGGCAAACCATTAATCAAATGATCAGGAAATCACGCCTGTGTACTTTTAAACCCCTTGAACCCCACTTTTATATAGTAAAACTGGGGTTTACAGGGGTAAACTTTATTTTTCTTATTTCTGCTCTAAAGTATCTATATATAGGTCGTGGGTACACGTTATCACGTCTCGATTGAGCAGACATAAGAAAAATATCACAATTTTCATCTGACAATTTTCTTCTTGTTTTCGGCGATAGAGGTTACCGTGTATTTGTATAGGCATGTTTTCGTGATGTTGGTCAGTTTCAGCCCTGCCCAAACCCGATGGGCGAAAGCGAACGTCATTTCTAGGTTATACCATGAAATATAGATTGTGGGTACTCGTAAGCACAACTACAACGATGAGCTTCTAACGAGTACCCTCAATCTCAATCAAGAAAAAAAACCCACTACCCACTAAGAAACCCACACCCAAAACCTAAAGATTATAACAGGGGGGGGGGGGGTAGTTTCGAGGGATCTTTATTGCGTGGCCTTGTATAAGTAATGGGCGTTATCTGCGAAGGTATTAACAAAATGAAATGTTGCGTACCATCCTTTTAACAATTTAACCTATGCCGCGCGTCACCTTCTTCAGCTATGGCTATGATAAAACGAAAATTTCAATGAGCGACGTCTAAATATTCATCTCAGAAATACGACAAAATGTGCGAACATCGCAGATTGTGAGCATTTGATGAAACAGGATTTTTGTCGTAAGAACTTCGTACGATCTTTTTAAGACGAAAATACGTCGCAAATGCTTTGATGAAACTGGCCCCTGGAGCCAAAACAAAGTTCTTATGAAATTCTTGAATACCTTGTTTAAATCGACGTAAAGACGTCTTAGGTTTAAGAGGGAATAGTTCGTATTTTGAGAGTAGAAAGAAATGCGTTTGTGCACTAGTTTCAGAATGCTAAGTTTCCATTATTTCAGGGCTTTATGCGCAACATACTCTTGTTTTCACCATCGATTACCAAATCCATTCAAGGCAGCAGCGATTTCATCTCTTCACGTATTGAAATTTATCTTAGAAGGAAATCGATATTTCGGTCCTTTAGAAATTATATTTCGTATCCTAGAATCAGGACTAGCTTTTTAATTGCCAGTTTTATTATGAAGTCACTTTCATACAAAACAAGGGCAGATCAGCTACAAGAGTGCGCAATCCATTTCCATAGGAATATCCATAATTTGTCTACATATGGTCAAGTAGAAAGGTGAGAGCTTCACACTCTTTCTGACATAAACATAATGTATAATTATTGTGCTTTTCAGAAGTGAAAAAAAAGCATTTTTTACATTTTATGCAGGGTAGAAAGAATCTTCTCTATAAAATGCCAATTAAATTAAATCATTTAGTTTTATAAGATTAGGAGGAAGTGCAGTGTAAAGCGTGGAAAAAATCATAAAAAGACAGACTTGAAGCGCACTAACGTCTGGATTTCAATTTATTTAAAACCTCATTAGGAGTTTATAGACCGAAACAGATTTTCCCTGATCGTTCAAAGATTTTGTCGCAATATTTAATCACATGTTTGTTTTTGATATCAGTAGATATGAAGTTAATGAAAGTAAACCTCATTAGGATTTTATAGACCAAATAGATTTCTCCATGATCTTTCAAAGACTTTGTCGCAATATTTAATCACATGTTTTCAATGGCAGTAAAACATGAAGTTAATAATGTGGAAATTTCAGTGGTGGTACAAGAGCTTGAAGTTGCAATAAACCGTGCTTTGTATGGCCTTTTATGAAGTTTTGGTAACGAATGTGGTGTAGGAAAGTAGAAGTAAAACAAAGATCAGGAATCGATACAATTAACTTACTCCACCCATCAAATACACCAAAGGGAAAGAAACGCAAACATGAAGCGACCGGACCATAATGGAAACCTTAACAAAGGAAGGTCATATGGACAGTTACTTTCCCACAAAATGGCCAAATGGCCATCCAAAATAAAAAAGACACAAGTGATACACACAGTAAGTAACAAACAACAACATAAATAAACCGCTACAGAAGAACCGCCTTGGAACGGTCAGTGGAAAGAATTCCACTGGGGGTGGGGGGGGGGGGAGTGGGCTTAAATCGATTTTACATGGCCATTATCCTCGCCCTAACCTCTGTCGCGGTATACACTAATTTTGTTTAGTCCGCATGAAGGCTTCCTAACTCATCAGTGCAACATCTCCGAGAACAGACAAATAAAAAATACAGAGCTGATACAAGGTTGAGGACTCGACTGCGTACAGCAACAGAATTGCTGGAGCAAAAGAAAACCAACAGTTAGACTCCGAGGAATTCTGTCTTCGCCTTCAGAAATACAAACAGCAAACTAGGTTGCTGAATGACAAACGTGGTCATCAACTACAAAATAGAAGTGGAGGCAGTGATCAGGAGTCGATACAATTAACCCTCATCTCCCGTCAGTGACACCAAAGGGAAAGAAACACAAACACGAAACAACAGACCCCAGTGGAAACACCAGTAGCGGAAAGCCAAAATGGCAGTTACTTTCCCACAAAATGGCCAATAGGCTATCAAAAATTAAATAATATAAGCGACACAAACACCCAAAGACAAACCATAACAAAAATAAACCGCGAGAGATTAACCGCCTTGAAACGGTCAGGGGAAACGAATTCCACTGGGGGGAGGGGGGGGGCTTAAATCGATTTTACGTGGCCACAATCCTCGCCCTTACTTATGTTCTAAAAAGGGCAATCCTTTGGAAGCAAAATATGGAGTGTGCATGTTTTCAGGGCCAGACTAGCTAGTTTCGGCCAATTAGGCCTCATCAGTGACCCTCAAATATTTTCAAAATTCATCAATGGAATCAATGATCCCAAAGGACAAGAAAATATAAACTACACTATAATGTAGGGCAGGGAGACTTTTAACGGCCGCCACACTTTCCCAGACACCAGCTGTAGTGACGTTAAATATGTTCTAGAAAGGGCTATCCTTTGGAAGCAAGGAATGCACCACAGAACTAGAAAATATGGAGTGTACAAGTTTTCTGGGCCAGACTAGCTAGTTTCGGCCAATTAGTCCTCATCAGTGACCCTCAAATATTTTCAAAATTCAACAATGGAATCAATGATCCCCAAGGGCAAAAAATATAAACTACACTATAATGTAGGGCAGGGAGACTTTTTACGGCCGCCACACTTTCCCCAGACACCAGCTGTAGTGACGTTAAATATGTTCTAGAAAGGGCTATCCTTTGGAAGCAAGGAATGCACCGCAGAACTGGAAAATATGGAGTGTACGTGTTTTCTGGGCCAGACTAGCTAGTTTCGGCCAATTAGGCCTCATCAGTGACCCTCAAATATTTTCCAAAATTCAACAATGGAATCAATGATCCCCAAGGGCAAAAAAATATAAACTACACTATGATGTAGGGCAGGGAGACTTTTTACCGCCACCGAACTTTCCCAGACACCAGCTGTAGTGACGTTAAATATGTTCTAGAAAGGGCTATCCTTTGGAAGCAAGGAATGCACCACAGAACTAGAAAATATGTAGTGTACATGTTTTCTTGGCCAGACTAGCTAGTTTCGGCCAATTAGGCCTCATCTACAGCCAAAGAAGTTCATTGGCTTTAGTACCACCAAGCTCTTAATGAAGAGTGTTAATTTAGAGGTGCCGTAAAACAACTACGACATCGTTAGCTGGAACCCGTTAGTGGGTTGATTGTATCGATTCCTGATCATTGCCCCCACTTCTATTTTCTTATGAAATTCTTTAATACCTTGTTTAAGGTGACGTTAAGACATAGGTTTAGGAAGTAGTAAGTAAGCATTTTGAGAAAAGAAAGACATGCGTTTGTTTACTAGTTTCAGAATGCTGAATTTCCACTCTTTAAGGGATTGATGCTCATCATACTCTCGTATACACCATCGATTACCATATTCATTCAAGGCAGCAGCGATTTCTTCTCTAACTTTTATTGGAATCACTTTTAGAAGGAAATCGATAATTCGGTGCTTTACAATTTATATCTGTGTAACACAAATTAAGTTGCACAAATATGTCATATCTACAAGTAAACATGTAAAATGACGTACAATTACACAACTACAGCATACATACATTTAATTACATGTCAATGAATCTTTTTTTTTGCAGGGACAAGTTACTGGGAAACTTATTGGCGACCGTTTTATAACGACGGTTCCTGGTACTGACGTCTATCCACCAAGCATTGAAATCTACAAAATCGTTAAAGGCAAAACAGAGTCAACACTAAAAGAACTTGTGCAGATTGACTACTTGTACTGAGCCGAATACAGTTTTATTATAGAACTGAATAGGTTAAAGCTGGCCTTTATTCATAAATAACGTCCGTTGCATAGACGCTTGCACGATTTATAATGTCATATGATGACAAATAAAACAAGCCTTTAAGCGAGTTTGAAATATTCCATCACGAAAAAAGGCCTATATAATTTTGCACCCCCCCACCTTGAACCCCATTTTTATATAGTAAAACTGGGGTTTACAGGGTAAACTTTGTTTTCTCTTAGTTCTGCTTTGGAGCAGAAATAAGAAAAATATCACAATTTTTCATCTTAAAATTTTCAGTTTTGTCGGCGGTAAAGTTTACAATGTATTTGTATAGGCGTGTTTAAAGGATGTTCCGTTGATCATAAGGTTACATGTATGTCTCCCCCAATAGCTCGAGACATATTGCCCCGTTTATGTATCTGTCTGTCCGCCGTCACGTTTTCGTGTCCGCGCAATTACTAAACATCATGAGACGATGTATAAAAGAGCGAGCCATAAATCTGGCTTCACTACTTTTGGAGTAATGGCCTTTGAACATTGAAAATAGTGAGTTTTGTCATTTACTCGTGTCCGCTCTGCGACTTGTTACCAGTGTGAGCTATTTTCATGCAACTTTACAGAAATGTAAAGCTTCATTAGATATCTCCGGAAGACAAGAACAATAGCTCTGGCTTTATTACTTTTGCATTTATTGCCGTGTAACATTTAAAATAGTGATTTGCGTTATTTATTTTCATTAGCTTTGTAACTTGAGAACCATATGAGATAATTTTATGAAACTGTACAGAAATATAAAGCAGCATGGAAGACGTGCAGAAAACAATAACAATAAATTTGGTTTAGCTACTTTTGAAGTTAAAGCTCTTTGAATATTAGAAACATTGTTTTTTTTTTCTTTTAACTGTGTCCACTTTGTTTCTTGAAATTTAAGTTACAGAGTCACACTTGTAAATGACAAATCTTCAAAGGGCCATTCACATAGCTCCGAAAGATGGTTAAGCAGTTATGATTCTAGAATTCCGCATGTCGACGTTAGATGTTTCTCAAAAAGGGTTTCAAGCGACATAGTAAACACAAAGAAATAACTATATTCAAACTTATCAAATAATCAGGACTCCAAAAGTAGTAAAGGAAGATTTATGGCTCGTGTCCTCCGGATGTTGTCTCATAGTATTTCACATGTCTTTATATCTCAAGTGATTTTCAAGTTCCACAGCAGACACGAACAAATGACAAAATTACTGTTTTCAACTATCAAAGGGTCTGCATGATGCTTCCACGCAGAGCTGAATCCAGCCCGCACACTAGTACTGGTAAACCGCTTAGAGGATCTAAGCCTGTCCAGGAACCGCGGCGCGAGGCTGACCGTCCATGCTAATAAACCCTATTGGTTTCATTGGGCGACAGGGCTTGAGATGTCATTTCATCTCAATGTCGGGTAAAAGTCCCACATAATTGGAAGCAACGTCTCCAAAATGACCTTTACAGTGTTGACAGGGACGTTAAACCTCAAATCAAACAAACAACTCTCAAAGGACGATGACTCCAAAATTAGGTAAATAGAGGATCTTACATGAGTGTCCATGTATTATTGAATTTATTAAACGAGTTGAGGAAAAGGGATAAAATGCGAGGCTTTGCCGAGCATTTTATCCCTTTTCATCAACGAGTTTAATAAATTCAATAATGCATGAGCACGAATGCAAGATTATATTTATCATATGACACTTAAAACGCATTTTATTCACGATTGTTTACAAAAATGTCAATATTCCGCCATTAGTAAACGCGAAGTCGTTATGCACGTCGTACATGTAACGTTACGGCACGTATGCAACTAATTTGCATATTTAATCCACTAGTGGATTATCGAAAATAATACATGACGTTATTACACTCTAAGACGCGACGTCATATGATAAATCCAAGTTATGAATTTCGATTTCTGTATGTTGACTCACTTTGTGTTACATTTCTGTAAAGTAAATATGAAAATGTGGAAGTCACAAAGCTGACACTAGCTTATATCCCAAAATAACTATTTTCAATGTTTTAAAAAAATGTAAACCGTGACAAGTAAAACTGGGTCTTTAAACCTGTGCCCACAGCAACCGCGCAGTCTGGTTGGAGTCACTGAAGTTTCACTATATGTTTCACTATGAGCCATGATAAGTGAAAAAGTGTCTTATGACATGTGCCCACAGCAAACGCGCAGTATGACTGGAATCATTAAAGTGTCACGATATGTTGCACTTTGAGCTGTGACAAGTAAAAATGTGTCTCATGACATATGCCCGCAGCAACCGCGCAGTATGACTGGAGTCATTGAAGTTTCACTATGTTACACGATGATCCGTGACAAGTGAACATGTGAATTAAGACATGTACCCACAGCAACCGCGCAGTCTGAGGTTTCACTGTATGCTACACTATAAGCCGTGACAAGCAGAATGTGTCTCAAGACATGTGACCACAACAACCGCCCAGTCTGATTGGAGTCATTGAAGCTTCACTATATGTTACACTTTGAACCGTGACAAATGAAAATGTGTCTTTAGACATATGACCAAAGTAACCGATAAGTCTGATTGGAGTAATTGAAGCTCCACTATATGTTACGCTATGAGCCGTGACAAGTGAAAGTGTGTCTTGAGACGTGCCGAAAGCAACCGCACAGTCTGATTGGAGTCATTGAAGCTTCACTTAACGTTACACTATGGGCCGTGACAAGTGAAAATGTGTCTCGAGACATGTGCCGACAGTCACCGCGCTGTCTGATTGGAGTCATTGAAGCTTCAATATATCCTACACTTTTAGCCGTGACAAGTGAAAATGTGTCTCGAGACATTTGCCGACAGTCACCTCGCTGTCTAATTGGAGTCATTGAAACTTCAATATATCCTACACTATGAACCGTAACAAGTGAAAATGTGACTTAAGACATGTGCCCACAGCAACCGCGACGTCTGACTGGAGTCATTTCGGTTTCGAATACGTTTCATTATGATAAGTTATAAGTGAAAATGTGTCTTATGGTATATGTCCACAGCAACCGCGCACTCTGATGCTATACTATATGCTACACTATGAGCCGTAACTAATGAAAATGTGCCTTGAGGCATATGCCCACAGCAACCGCGCAGTCTGATTGCAGTCATTGAAGTTTCACAATATATGTAAAACTATCAGACGTGACAAGTGAAAATGTGTCTTAAGACACGCGCAGTCTGATTGGAGTCATTGAAAGTTCACGATATGTTACACTATGAGTGGTGACAAGTGAAATTGCGTCTTAATACATGTTCCCACAGAATCCACGAAGTCTGATTGGAGTCAATGAGGTTTCACTATGTGTTACACTAAGAGCCGTGGCAAGTTATAATGTATCTAAAGACATGTGCCTCAGCAACCACGCAGTCTGATTGGATTCATTGAGGTTTCACTATATGTTACACTGTGTGTCGTGAAAAGTGAAAATATATCATAAGACATGTGCTCACAACAACCACGCAGTCTGATTGGATTCATTGAAGTCTCACTGTGTGTTACACTTTCAGACGTGACAAGTGAAAATGTGCCGTAAGACGTGCCACCAGCAATTCTGATTCTTTACGTTAGCATATCCGTGTGACATATTACATTCTTATACCTCTCCAAAAAATTGTTATATGTTAATATACTTTTCTTTTTATGACTCTAAACATAGGCTGTTGGTGTTCGTTAGAATCATGCAAAAAAGTCCAAGTTAAAAAGTGAAAAAAAATTATTTAAGGAATTCTGAAAAAAGCAGATTCATATCTTCAGAGCATGGTAAAAACCCTGTAAAAATTCAAAAGGATCGGTATGAAACTGTAGCAGGAGCTGCGCTCACACGGTACCTGCTAAGAATTCGGAACCATGCAAAAAATCCAAGTTAAAAATGTGAATACTTTACGGATTATGGATAAAGCACATGCACATTTTCAGACCATGATAAAAACACCTGTAAAATTTCGAAATGATCGGTTTAAATGCGCACACAAAGTATCTACTACAAACTCGGAACAACACACCACGCATCAAGCACCACAGACTACGCACCACGGAAAGCCGAATACTATGTCCCATCGCTTTTCTTCGAAAAGGCGGGGACAATAAAAAAAAGAAAACAATATCCTATGTCATCTCTATGGTATCAATTATGAAAGCATTCGTTACAATTGTTTAACGATGCGCTTATATTAGGCCTAAAAATAGCTGTGTTTCCACTATGATGATGATGATTTCGTGTTTAACGACGCGTCAACCCTCTTTGTGGGTCATAAGCGTCAAGCAGTTGATGGTTAAACGGCATGGTAAAATATAAGGATATTCAAAGTAAAACAGTTAGCATGATATGTATAAAAATCTGAAACAGTTAAATCTTATGAAAAAGTCCAATTTCTTTTAAGAATAAAATAATATTATCAACACGTACATCTTGAAACAATTGTTGCAAAGTGTCAGCTTTGAAGTATAAGTTACGAGACTGTGAAAAGTCTACACATTCAATTAAGATATGTTTAACAGTGAATGGCTGATCACTTCCTACACAAGAAGGCTGATCATCACCATAAAAAATATAAGCGTGGGTAATTCGAGTATGACCAATGCGCAGTCGCGTTAAAACTACATCCTCTTTCCTGGAAAACTGTGGAGGTGAGCATTTTGTTCCAACGACAGTTTTAATGGCATGGAATTTGTTATTGATTGTACGGTCCCATTCGCCTTGCCATTCCGACAAGATGTATCTGTTGATAAATGGTTTAAAATTATTAAAAGGAATTTTAAAAACAGACGGATCAAGATTGAGGGATTCCTTGGCTTTTCTTGTCAGCATATTCATTGCCGACAATGCCAATATGGCTCGGAAGCCAACAAAACAAAATTTGGTGCGTTTTAGAAATTTCATGATGTTTTTCGATCAGTTTTTGTATTTGAGGATTTTAGATGATGAATGGTCTAAAGCCTTAAGCTCAGAAAGGGAATCAGAAAATAAAATTGCTTTTTGAAATGATGAAGAACTGATAAAATCTAAAGCCAGGTCTATTGCTTTGGCTTCAGCTGTAAACATAGATGAACCATCTGGAAGGCGCAAGGTTTGGTGCGTATCTTTAGAAACATACGCACGATCAACTTTATCTCCTTCTTTGGAACCATCAGTATAGACTTGCTGGTAATCGTTGTAACGTGATTGCAGTAAGTTTTGTTTCAGTAGAATTGGATTTGATTCAGATTTTTTTCCATCATGCAAGTCGAACAGAATAGAAGGTTTTTTAAAACACCAAGATGGAACTTCGGCGGTTTCATGTTTTTGAATATTTTTAAGGTCGATACCTGAATTTTCTAGCAGTGGTAATATACGTAATCCAAAAGGTTTGATTGCTGTGGGTTTAGTTTCATACTTATCTACAAATTCAGGTGGGAATGAAATTTTGGATGCCGGATTAGATGGATTAGCAGCAAGTCTGATGGCATACTGAAGAGAAAGTTTCTCTCTGCGTGAAGTTAAAGATGGTTCACCTGCTTCCACATAAAGGCTTAGTACAGGAGAAGAACGAAAGGCCCCCATAGCGAGACGAAGGCCTTGGTGATGGATAGTATCCAAAGATTTTAAATAGGACTTTCTGACAGAACCATAAACAACAGACCCATAATTTAATTTAGATCTAATCAGAGACCGGTAAAGATGTAATAAAGTGTACCGATCTGCTCCCCAACTGGTATGAGCTAAAACTTTCAAAAGATTCAAAGCTTTTAAGCATTTCGCTTTAAGATATTTAATATGGGGAATAAAAGATAACTTTTGATCAAATATGACCCCAAGAAATTTGGCTTCTTCAACAACAGGAATTTGTGATCCGTATAAAAACAAGGAAGGATGTTCGTGTTTCTTCCGTAGCTTACAAAAATGAACACACTGCGTTTTCGACTTGGAGAACTTGAAACCATTTTTATCAGTCCATTCTTCTATTCTTTTTAAATTTTGTTGTAACTTTCGTTCAGTTGTTTTCATATTTTTTGAACGGTAGTATATACAAAAATCATCAACATATAATGAACAGTCTGTTTTGACGTCCAAACATTGTACAATATTATTTATTTTGATGTTAAAAAGCGTAGTTGAGAGAATTCTACCTTGTGGGACACCCTACTCTTGTTCATAGAGATCTGACAGGGTAGATCACGCGCACTTGAAATACACGCTCACCTAAAAAAACTTTGAATAAAACTGGGAAGTTTTCCCCTTAAGCCGAAGTTATGGAGATCTCTCAATATTCCATAACGCCATGTGGTATCATATGCTTTCTCCAAGTCGAAAAAGACAGCTACTACGTGTTCTTTGTTAATAAAAGCATTTCGTATAAATGTTTCTAGTCTTATTAAATTGTCGTTGGTACTACGTACCGAACGAAAACCTGACTGATATTCTGAAATGAGGTTGTTGGACTCTAAGTACCAGACTAATCTCTTGTTTATCATTCTCTCCAATGTTTTACACAAACAACTTGTCAAAGCTATCGGTCGATAATTCATAGGTTCTGCATGATCTTTCCCTGGTTTAGGAATTGGTACAACTGTAGCAAAACGCCAGTCCTCAGGACAGACCCCCGTTTCCCAAATATTATTAAAGATATCTAAAAGTGTTGAAAGAGAACTTTTTGGCAGATGCTTAAGCATCTGATAATGAATTTCATCGGGGCCGGTTGCCGTATCATGTGATTTTTCAATGGCTTCAACTAGTTCGGATAAGTTAAAAGGTTTGTTGTATTCTTCGTGATTGAGGGATTTGAAGTTTAGATTTCTTTTCTCTTGGTCCTTTTTGGAATTTCTAAAAGTGTCAGAATAATTTCGCGGTGATGAATTACTCAAGAATGTGCTACCAAGAGTATCTGCAATATTGTGTTTCCCCTAACATACCGAAAACCGGTATGGGTCGGTAGGTAATTAAAGCTTTTCATTTGTCAAAATTTTATTCGATGGAAAAAAACCAAAAAACATTAAAACGGGTAAATATAACCATATTACGCGAAAACATTCAAATAATGAGGTTAAAAACATCAAGCAAAAGGCCAGTGTTTCAAGTATTAGTTAAGCCATTTTGACAGTTTTATGAAGTTGTGGCAAATGTTTGATTTGTTTGTTTTGGAGTCTTACGGCCCAGTCAACACTATTTAGACCATATGGAGCCGGTCAGCTTACATATCCATACTTTCCTGGGCAGGCTTATACGTAAGCGGTTAACCAGTTCATTGTACATTCTTTAGCCAGAAACTGACAACTGCCATTCTTGAATCGGTGGAACAAAGAGAATCGCCATAGAAAAGATTTCATGAATAATCTCCAGAAAAGAATGTTGCCGACCCCGGCAGGTATCGAACCCGCGTCCTCCTCAACACCAGTCAGAGCAATTGATTTCTTGATGAACGAAAGAACGGTGTAAAACCTGACTCGTATATCCAGTTATGTATAATTAGGTTGTTGGTGCTCGTAACGAGAACACACAACCTATGTCTTGGAGCAAAAATACCAAAAAATAATATATTCCCCGGTAAATCCCAGTTTTCTCTATATAAAGTGGGGTTAATACGTTTTTGTTTTGGATAGCAGATTGGCCATTTTGTGGGATTTGGCTTTCCGCTGTGAGTTTATCCATTGGGGTCTGGTTAATTCACGTTTCTTTCCCTTGAGTGTCTCTGATGGGAGCTTTGGGTTAATTGTATCGATTCCTGATCATTGCCTTCACTTCTAACTGGCAGAGATTAGAATTTCAACGAAACACGCCGTTTTCATCGAGAAAAATACGACAACGCGGTTAAAAATAAATTCATACTGTATGCTTATTAAAACATTGAAGGGCGTTTTAATCCCCGCAGTCCGTGTAATGAACACCCTTCTTGATTATTCTTAAGTACGAAAATAATTTTATATGGGCCCCGCCAAGCGATTTTGGTACTTATCGCCTATGCGAGCAGCGAAGGTTCAGGCGAGCCTGCGCATCCGCGCAGTCTCGCCAGAACCTTCGCTGCTCGCTCATACAAGCCGTGAATCAAGAGGAACCTTCAGAAAGAAAGCCATATTCCTGGCCCCTCTGTATGGCTGGGCATGCGCAATTAACATTTGTCATGACGGAATGCTCGAAGACCCAAATTCGCTTGGCGGGGCTCATGTAATGATCGCGAACATAACACGCGTTTTTGCAACATATTCATGTCCATTTTTGTATGACGTCTTTTTTTAAATTCCTTTTTGTACAGGTACCATCAAACGACCTTATAGAGGATCTTACATGAGTGTTCATGTATTATTGAATTTATTAAACGAGTTGATGAAAAGGGATAAAATGCGAGGCTTTGCCGAGCATTTTATCCCTTTTCCTCAACGAGTTTAATAAATTCAATAATACATGAGCACGAATGCAAGATTCTATTTATCATATGACATTTAAAACGCATTTTATTCATGATTGTTTACAAAAATGTCAATATTCCGCCGTTAGTAAACGCGACGTCGTACATGTAACGTTACGGGACGTATCTAGCTAATTTGCATAATTAATCCACTAGTGGATTATCGAAAATATTACATGGCGTTATTACACTCTCAGACGCGACGTCATATGATAAAAATGTTTATTCAGATGTAGAATCTCGATTTGGTCACGTTTCAGTGTACGAAAACCTCAACGTTGATGTGAAATGTCAAGAAGAAAAACATCGTCTCGTACATTACAATGCATAATTAAATTTCGGCGACAGCCATAATCGGGGAGTTATACTTAGTAAAATTCCATGTGGTCCTGCTAAAGGTAGCTATTTCTCTTCCCAGATATGTACATTTTATGGAAATCACTTTCGAGTGGAATTGTAATTGTGTTAGTGCACAAATAAAGAAATTTGAAAAGCGAAAGTCTCGAACATTACAAAACCAGTTTTCTCGTTGCTCATTTTCATCATCACGTGAACAAGTCCGCGAAATAAAGACCCCCCTAAACCCCACTTTATAGTAAAAACTGGGGTTTAAGGGGGTAAACATTATTTTCCTTATTCCTGCTCCAAAACATAGGTTGTGGGTACTCGTTAGAACCGCCTCGATGTTTGCAGTATTTATAAGAAAAATATCACTGAGTTTCATCAGAAAAATTGCCGTTTGGAGATGTGAAAAAAATGCACTATGTCTCACGGGTGTGTAATCATAATGATTGACAAAGTACTTTTCGACAGGAGTATTATCATGATATCTTTGCGACGTGTTGTTCTATAATATAAAAGTATGCATAGGTTAAAAATGACTGCTTGATTTCAGTAAAAGTACGGCGTCTGCAATACCCCAATTCACTTGAGAATGGGTGTTAATCCTGTAAAAACAGGTAACAAGCGTGATTACTCCTTCAGACGAAAGAAATCACCGATTCGGCCAATAATTGAGGTTATCGTTCTTGATCTTCATTTCTGGTCATGGATACAGACAACGCACTTAAAATGTTCTTGCACACCAGACAAGCAAATACGTAAATTTTACCCTGGGATAGAAATTTATGTTCTGACCCTGGTGTTCCGACCCAAAATCGAATATAATCGCGTGTTTGATAAATGCACTGGTTGATTACGGCCTCGTATGCGCCGTCGTTGACGTCACAGCACGTTACGTGGCGTCACAATACACGGCGGACGTCGGTACTCGAAGTGACTGCAGCATTAAAAATTCGCGCTAAGAAATGGAAAGTATGCAAGAAAAAGAATCCTATATGGGTGTGAGGGTCGGATAGAAAAATCCGTCCCTCGGGGTCACTGTCTCGTGATGCCGGACAGTTACCCTTGGGACGGATTTTCCACCCACCCCTCACACCCATATAAGATTCTTATATTCTGCCATTGTTCTAGTAGTATTGCTATAATAACAATAACATTTACTCGAATTGAACCATCATCTAACTCGCACTTGCGCGGGTCAATTTCCAGTACAGTACTAAAATAATTCCAAGAAAATCGTCAGTATGTTTTTGGCAATCAAATATGTAAAACCCGTGGGCCCTGGCACGGAGGCATTTTTTGGCCTCAGGGCTTTAATTTGAACAATCTTGGTAGAGGTCCACTAGATGAAGCTTCCTACCAAATATCAACGACCTGGGCTTTCTGGTTTCTTATATGTTTTCCCTATATAAAACCAGTGGGCCCCGGAGCAGGGCCGTTTTTGGCACCAGGGCTATACATGTAATTTGAACAATCTTGGGAGATGTCCACTAGATGAAGCTTCATACCAAAATATAAAGACCTGGGCCAAGAAGATTTTTAAAGGTTTTTCCCTATATAAGCCTATGCAAAACCAGTAGGCCCCGGCGCAGGGGCGTTTTGGCCCCAGGGCTTTAATTTGAACAATCTTGGTAGAGGTCCACTAGATGAAACTTCATACCAAATATCAATGACCTAGGCCTTCTGGTTTCAGAGAAGAAATGTTTTGTATGTTTTCCCTATGTTAGCCTATATTGAACCATTGGGCCCCGGGGCGGGGCCGTTTTTTGGCCCCGGGGCTATAATTTCAACAATCTTGGTAGAGGTCCACAAGATGAAGCTTCATACCAAATATCAAAGACCTCGGCCTTCTGGTTTCAGAAAAGAAGATTTTTAGAGGTTTTCCCTATACAAGCCTATGCAAAACCAGGTGGCCCCGTGGCGGGGTCATTTTTGGCCCCAGGGCTATAATTTGAACAATCTTGGTAGAGGTCCACTAGATAAAGCTTCATACCAAATATCAATGACCTAGGCCTTCTGGTTTCAGAGAAGAAAATTTTTATATGTTTTCCCTATATAAGCCTATACAAGAGGGCCATGATGGCCCTGGATCGCTCACCTGATCCATAGAGTAACAAGGGGCCCCCCCGGGGGGGGGGGCATTATAGACCCAGGGCTATAATGTGCATAATGTTGAGGGAGGTCTAAATAGATGAAGCTTCATACCAAATATCAACAAAGGCTATAATTTGAACAATCTTGACAAAGGTCCATTAGATGAAGCGAAACACCAAATATCAAATACCTACGCCTTGCGGTTTCCGAGAAGAAGATGTTTTTTGAAAGATATTCCCTACATAAGCCTATGTAAAACAAAATGGCCCCGGGGCTAGGGTGTTTTTAGCCTCAGGGCTATAATTTAAACAATCTTGATAAAGGTCCACTAGATGAAGTTTCACACCAAATATCAAAGACCTGGGCCTTGCTGTTTCAGAGAATAAGATTTTCAAAAATTATTTCTATATAAGTCTATGTAAAACCAAAGGGACCCGGAGCGGGGGCATTTGTTGCCCGAGGGCTTTAATTTGAACAATCTTTGTAAAGGTCCACTAGATGAAGCTCCATACCAAATATCAAAAACAGGCCTTACAGTTTCAGAGAAAAATATTTTTCAAGATTTTCCCTTAATAAGTCTTTGTAAAACCAAAGGGCCCCGGAGGGGAAGAGTGTGTGGGGGGGGGGGGGCATTTTTGGCCCAAGGGCTATAATTTGAACAATCTTGGTAGAGGTCCACAAGATAAAGCTTCGTACCAAATATCAAAGACCTGGGCCTTGCGATTTCAGAGAAGAAGATTTTTAAAGATTTATCCTATATAAGTTTATATAAAACCAAAAGGCCCCGGGGCGGGGGCATTTTTGGCCTCAGCACTATGATTTGAACAATCTTGGTAGGGGTCCACTAGGTGAAGCGTCATAAAAAACAGGAAAGACCTGGGTCTTGCGGTTTCAGAGAAGAAGATTTTTAAAGCTTTTCCCAATATAAGCCCATGTAAAATCAAAGGGTCCGGGGTTGGGGGCATTTTTGGCCCCAGCACTATAATTTGAACAACCTTGGTAGGGGTCCACTAGATGAAGCTTCATACCAAATAGCAAAGACCTTGGCCATGCCGTTTCAGAGAAGATTTTTAAAGTGTTTCTCTATATAAGCCCATGTAAAACCAAAGGGCCCTGGGGCGGGGGCATTTTTTATCCCCAGCACTATAATTTGAACAACCTTGGTAGGGGTCCACTAGATGAAGCTTCATACCAAATATCAAAGACCTAGGCCTTGCGGTTTCAGAGAAGAAGATTTTTAAAGGTTTTCCCTATATAAGCCCATGTAAAACCAAAGGGCCCTGGGACGGGGGCAGTTTTGGCCCCAGCACTATAATTTGAACAATCTTGGTAGGGGTCCACTAGATGAAGCTTCATACCAAATATCAAAGACCTAGGCCTTGCGGTTTCAGAGAAGAAGATTTTTAAAGATTTTCCCTATATAATCCTATGTAAAACCTAAAGGGCTCGGTGCGGGGGCATTTTCGGCCCCATTACTATAATTTGAACAATCTTGGTAGGGGTCCACTAGATGAAGCTTCTTACCAAATATCAAAGACCTGGGCCTTTTGGCTTCAGAGAAGAATATTTTTTAAGTTTTCGGTGAAAAAAAATCTATTTTTTGATACTGTGACCTTGATGTGCAATGGACCAGAACCATTTGAACAACTTAGAAAGAGGACCACTTAAGGATAATTCCTGTGAAGTTTGGTCCAAATCCGATCAGTTGTTTAGGAGGAGATGTCGTTTGAAGAAACTGTTTACGCACACACGCACTGACGACGGACGAAAAGTGATCACAAAAGCTCACCTTGTCACTACGTGACAGGTGAGCTAGGAAAAATTAATCATTCCTCGGTTTCGTCAATCATGGTGATGATGGGGAATAATCTTATATTTGTTGACATATTTATTTATTTATTTATTTACACATGTATTTATCCGGCCTCGGCAGCTAAGTCGGATGTGCGTCTGACTGGTGATCATTAGGACGCGGGTTCGATACCTACCGGGATCGGCAACATTCTTTCGTGGAGATTGATTATGAAATCTTTTCTACGGTCATTCTCTCCCTTCCGCTGATTCAAGAAGGGCAGTTGTCATTTTCTGGCGAAAAAGATGTGGACTGTTACGTATAAGCTTGCCCAGAAAAAGTGTGGATAGGTAAACTGACCGGCTCAAAAATGACATAAAATAGTGTTGACTGGGCCGTTAAACTCCAATACAAACAAACAATTTATTTGATATTAATCAGTGTTCAGGTTCACTGAACTATAACTATCCTCGTAATTAAACCAATTAATATAATGTATGCATGCAATTAAAAAACGGCATGAAAACAGTGCAGATCCGGTTTAGAGGGCAGAAGCAATCTGATCAGGACCTACACTGTTGGCAAAGATAAGGATTATCGTGTTCAGCGGGATAAGGGTTAGTACACTATTTAGCTTGCATGAACAAACAAAAAGTTTTACAAGACATCACGTGAACAAGTCCGTGAAATGAAGAGCCCCACTAAACCCCACTTTATATTGAGAAAACTGGGGTTTACGGGGGTATACATTATTTTTCTTATTCTTGCACCAAGACATAGGTTGTGGGTACTCGCTAGAACCGCCTCAACGAGGCGGTTCCAACGAGCACCCACAACCTATGTTTGCAGTATTTATAAGAAAAATATCACAGATTTTCATCAAAAAAATGTCCATTTTGGAGATGTGCAAAAATGCACTAATTTGCACGAGTGTGTTATCGTAATGAACAATTATTGACTTAAATTAGTAAAGTTCGAAGGTGAATAAATAACCAGACGTTACTAATCCCTTTTCCCCAATAAAGGGATCCGTGATGAAAAACAGATCATTGTTATCAGTTTTCACACATTCTATTGTCATTTTAGCTCATATTTAAAGACGGACCATAGGGGCTTGAATCACGAAAAAAAAAAAAAAAAAAAAAAAAAAAAAATTGTGATTCAAGCCCCTTTGGACGGACAGTAACAAGTATATTGTGTACTTTTTTATTTATATACGTATTTATTTATCTATTAGTCACATTTCGGACTATCAGCCACTCAAATTACTTGATGCATGTATACTATATGAATATATTAGTGGCAAACAGTGTAGATCTGGATGTGCACTGTGTACAAAGTCTTCACTGTTCGTATTTTTGTGGGAATTGTTCAGTATGTTTCCATTGTTATCAGTTTTCACACATTTAGATATTCCTATTTGATTGTCTTTTCAGCTCATATTTAAAGACGGACAGTAACAAGTATACTTTATTTATTTATTTATTTTTTTATTAGTCACATTTCTGACTATCAGCCCCTCAAATTACTTGATACATGTATATTGTATTCATTTAAAATTCGCAAACTGTATGAAAGTGTAGATGCAGATCAGATGGATCTGGATGTACACTGAGTGCAAAGTCTTCATGGCCCGTATTTGTGTAGAAAAGGCTATCAAATACACAATTAGAACAACCCGCTAAACCCCACTTTTCGTGATGTTGCCACGATTGAAGGCTGCGGGGGATTAGCTGTCCTTCAGAGTCGTAATAGGCCAAGTTAACCTGAAAATGTCGTGTACGAGGACTGTTCATATATGAATGCAACTAAGCACATAAAAATGATTCCGTGA
Organism: Lucinisca nassula; assembly: GCA_963580285.1. Taxonomy (NCBI): domain Eukaryota; kingdom Metazoa; phylum Mollusca; class Bivalvia; order Lucinida; family Lucinidae; genus Lucinisca; species Lucinisca nassula. The sequence goes on along the minus strand of OY757021.1, from coordinate 62,136,290 downwards.
TAGATTTCGATGAAAAATTTATTTTGTCGCCTCAAAGTATTCCCCTTTAACAAATATACAAACTTTCAGTCTTCTGATCCAATCATTGAATGCATTTTGGTAGTCTTTTCGAGGTATACTATGAAGGCACTGGAATATTGCAGAACCGAGGTGTTTGCGCTGTACAAATTTTCGACTAGAAATGTATTTTTTTCAGCCGCGGGAACAAGAAAAAAGTCACACGGGGCAAGGTCAGGGGAATACGGGGGGTGAGGGAGTTCAAAAGCCTTTTCCTGCTTCAGATAGTCTTGCACAATGAACGCCTTGTGCAATGACGCATTGTCGTGTAGCAATCTGACATTGGCCAAACCAGTTGCGGGTCTTTGTTCTTTGAAATATTTCTTCAGTTTTCGAAGAACTTTATTCTTGTAAAACTTCGTATTTACAGATTTGCCTTTAGGCACAGCAACCTGAATAGCAGGGCCCTGATTTGAAAAGAATATGGCATACATTACCTTCTTGACGCTCATGGTCCGCTTTGCAATGCATGGTCTTTTGCAATACTTTGTTGCCCATATTTTGTTCTGAATCTTTCGTTGTGGCTCAAAAAAGTGAACCCATGTCTCGTCACCTGTGACGACATTAGCGAAAGACCGTGCATTGTAATTTGGAAACTTTTTAAGCAACGTTTTTGCGCACTGAACGCGTGTTTTTTTCTGCTCATCTGTCAACAGATAGGTAATCAATCTAACACAGATCTTTCTCATTTTCAAATCCTGTTTCAGAATTGTATGAGCTGCTCCTAATGAGATGCCAACCATACTAGCTATTTGCCTAGTGGTGTATCGTGCATCGGTAGCAACTATTTCTTTCACTCTAGCAACCATCTTCGCAGATGTTGCTCTTTTCGGCCGACGATCATGTGGTGCATCTTCTATTGAGCCTAGCCCAAAGCTGAATTTCTTACACCAATGAAAAAATGTCGGAAAAGACATTTCATTATGCCGATAAACCGAACATATTTCATCAAAAATGTCTTTGCACCGTATACCAAGAATACAACGATTCTTGATATAGGACCGTATTCGGCGTACTCTGACCTTTTTCCAACCATGTTTTGTATTAGTATACAAGAGTAGACAGTGTTTATCGAACGATATACATGGCTAAAGTGGACGGATTTTAACAAGTTTGGTATCAATGCATAGGTTAAATGTTTTTCTACGCTGTGATATTTATTTCCAGGTGATTTTCGCATTAGTGCATGAGAAAACGTTCTACTTGCATTCATATTTGAACAGTCCTCGTATGCGTTGTTATATTTATTATAAACGTCTCATTGGTAATTTGTTTTTTAATATGAAATAACACATAGCAATAAAATAATTTTATCTTATTTCCTAACAATTTAATAGAAGATTTCGTAAAAACCAAAATTATGTAATGAAAGGTTGTTAAAAATTATATTTCTTACTTCTGCTCGAAAACATAGATCTTTGAAACTGGTTCAATCGGTCTCAAGATTGTTTATCGCATAGACCCGTTAACTTATACGAAAGGGATCTAAGAAATGACTAGTTTGCATAAATTTGAAATTAGTTGTGATTAAAGGTTGTCACAGATGCATTCTGATCAGTCCTGCTCATTGAGACGGTTCTAACCCGTACACACAACCTGTATCTTGGAGAAGAAATAAGAAAGCACGCCTATGCAAATGCATTGTAAACTTTACCGCCGAAAAAACGAACATCATAAGAGGAAAAATTGTGATAATTTTATTATTTCTGCGAAAAATATAGATTGTGGGTACCCGTTAGAACCGTATCATCGGGGCGTTCTAACGAGTATCCATAATCTATATTTTGGAGCAGAAACAAGAAAAATAAGGTTTACCCCTGTAAAGGCGTCAAAATTATAAAGGCGTGTCTTTTTCTTGATGTGAATAATGTATGCCCTATGAGCCCCAGTTTTCCCCATATAAACTGGGGTTTAGAGGGGTGTTCATTACACGGGCTTGTTAACCTGGTGTTTTGTTTGTTAGATTTGACGTTTAACGCCCCAATCAACACTGTATCGGCCATTTTGGAGATGTTGCTTCTAATTTTGTGGGAATTTTACCCGACATTGAGATGAAATGAAATTTCAAGCGCTGCAGCCCAATGAAACAAATAGGGTTTATTAGTATGAACTGTCCGACTCCCACCACAGGCTTAGAATCTCTAAGCGATTTACCGGTACTCATGTCATAGGCTGTCGGTTTTTTTTGAAGTCCCGATGGGCGGGCCGATTTTAAACTGATATAAATGCCCATACCCTAAAAGATATCAAAAATGGGGCCGAGGTGCCTTTAGGGCCGAGATGTCTAGGGGCCGAGGTGACAGTGGGGCCGAGGTGTCTAGGGCCGAGGTGTCTAGGGCCGACTTGGTTTTTGGCCAACCTGTCTAAGGGCCGAGGTGGTAGTGGGGCCGAAGTGTCTGGAAATCGATATTATAATGCAGATGGAAGCAAAAAGATATATTAACTCCTTGCTTGCAAAGAATAAACCTTCTTGAACTTTTAAAACACATCGAACGGAAGATGATTATTTTTCATGAATATGTAACACAGTGAATTTTTTCTGGTTTTACGGGTAAATAAGATACAAGGAGTTATATGTTTCCTTCGTAATTATAAGATGTAAAGCCATCGTTATGTATTATGGATTGTCGAGTGCCTATGGACATTGATAATTCTTTGACAATTTCCGGCGAATGAAGGAAAAAGTTCAACTTGCCTACTCCTGGAATCACACAGTCGTCTGTAAAAATGTACCTGTCGTTGATGCTGTCACACAAACTAATCCAATACCTACTCTCGAATCTTAAGAACAATCAAAAGCTAAATACAAAACTGAAATCCAAACGTGAACGGTCAAAAGTCCGGTACCATCACAATCAAACAAACAAGCCAATACAACTGAAAAGATGCTGAAAAGTACACTACTTACTAACTGTAAAATGCAGTATATCGGGCAAACTAATCGCATATTAAAAACACGATTTAACGAACTCTATCGTAGAATGAGTAAGCCTAAAAAACTGACACTTTCTTGTACCGTCATTTCAAACGTACAGGTCATTCTATAAAAGATATTTCTATACAGCCAGGGTACAAAATTTACTATGATGTAAATTCTTCAGCCAGGTTTAAAATTATTATGAAACGGCGTGAAACTGAATTAAAATGGATTAAATTATTACAGATACCTTTTCCATTGGGTTTTAATGACAGCATTTATCATGAGGGTAATATAATTATCTAAAATGCCCGATTTTGATATTTTCTCGCTTCTGGACTGCTGAAAGCGTAAAAATAGATCGCACGGCACCAGAAAAAGGGCAATTATAAACGTAAATTATGTGCTTTTAAAAGAAACAATACCAGGCTGAAGTGACTGGCCATAATATTATTGAATCATGGACGCCACTCAATGCTTGCTTTTCTAAGTCCATTACCCATTTCTGTATTACGAATTCTGAACACCGAGGCGAATAAATTCTACGATAGTTCTTATCAGTAATACGATGCTGCTCTTTGAACTAGAGGTTATACTCAGCATGCCCTTCGTCCATTCATCGATTCTAAAATTAATCACAAACGTCATTACATCGAAATATCCTTCATTAAGAAGGGTTTGGATTTTATAGATTTAGCAGCAGCAGTGGGGGGGGGGGGGGGAGCATACCTTTTGTTTCAGCCATAAAAGGTCCATTTAGTCAATCAAGGCTCCCAGCTTATTTTGACCCCAAAAAGTCCTCTTTTTGGTAAATTAAGCCTCCCAACCTTAAACATCAATATTCTCTTTTGATAAATTAAGCCTCCCAACCACAAATAAATTTCATCCCAACTGGCTGCGACATACCAATGTCACCTCGTATAACAACGCGGCCAAAAACCCAGAGCCCCAGGGGGCGGCCCACCACCCTCGCCGGCCCGGGGTTCTAGATTTTTGCCCAAGTTGTTATACGAGGTGCCATTTTCATTTAGGGATATCGATGTACATAGTATAGATAGCTAATAATGAAGGGATACGATAATTGTGGGTGGTTGAATGTAGGCAGGTCAACCACCTGTGAAAAGAACTGCTGCAAGGTGTACTTCAAGATTCATTTAGCCAAAATTCGCAAAGGTAAGAAAGTCCCCATTACCTGCAGAAAATGTGGGAAAGGTGTTCAAAGCGAAATAGAAATCTGCTGGGCCTGTGGAAGGGACAAAATACGCGGCCGCCACATGGCCTTGGAAAAGAAAGCCAGGATACAATTCGATCTGGTAATGTGCGAGCTCCTTGACCTTCGAATTTCCATTTAGAGATATTTGTGTAAATAGTATACCCGTTTAACGACATGGATGAATTGATCAATGAGATTCTTGCAGAAATGCCCGACCCAGTCCCACAGGGTCAACAATTTACCGACCTGGATGGTCAGGTACCTTACCCGGTAGGGCTTCCTGCCGACCAGTGGGTCGAGATTCTTAATGACGCCAAAGATGAGTTCGAAGTCGACGGCGCCGCTGCGGTCTTCCCTTCATGGAGGGTGATATCGTGGTCGATGATGACCTTTATGCTAGAGCGGGCCGGATGGCTGTGGTTGCCAGTATGACAGACGAGAGAGCGGCAAGGCTGCTTGATAGCCTCCCGGGGGGGGGGGGGTGGCGGGTTTCTTCTGAAACTCAAGTTTCTCCATGAGCAACAGGATGACGACTGGGTCGTTGAAGACAAATTCGATCCAGTCCGTGCGGAGAGAAGGAAGGGACAGGCCGTCGTTGACATCTCCCGGGATACAAAACCTGGCGTGTTGACTGGTATTGATAAAGTCTTCTACCAGAACGCCTATCCCGTTACTGCAGTTGCCTACGGCCTCTACCCAATCAGAGACCCAGATCCGGCTAACCTCGCCCCACTAAGAGATGGCGACTTCAACTGTGTCGCCAAAAGAGTCGTCGAGCACTTTGAGGGTGCTTTGCGAGGCCAGGGGTTAACACCCACAATGCGCCAGAAAAAACAGGAGACGGAAGAGAGGTTCCATGAGACTGGATCCTCGATTGTAGATGTGTTTAACCTAGAGAAAATTCTTAAGCGGGCAATCATCCTGAGGGATATTGCTTGGGAGGACATATACAACAGCGGCAAATACCAACATAGCAGATGGAAAACGATAGAACTCATCTGCCACAACGGCCACGCTTGGTCCAAAGACCTCCACTTCCCCCAGAGTAGAGAGGTCCACATCTACGAGGGTGACATCTGGCAGGCTATTCGGGAAGCGACCCGTGGGGAGCCGATTGCGGTCTGGCTCCTGGGGGGCCAAGACAGACAGCTCTCAGCTGACCAGTTCGTGCTCCAGTACGGCCGCACCTACAGGACGCGGGAGGCCCAAGAGCGACTCCAAGCAATCTGCACCAAACTTGGTAACCCTGAACTTGCTGAAAGATCCTTCGGCGAAAATCATGCGGCCAGTATTTAGGCAAAGGAAAGAAATGGTTGGAAGCCAACCCCAGCCAGCCTCCTCCCAGACATCGAGAAGGCCTGTGTGGCGCACGGTCACGGCGGCCTCTGGAACTCGATGGATTATAACATGAGGGATGTTGTAAGCATCGACATGAAGGCCTGCTACCCAGCATCGAAGCCAGACCCTATTTCGAGTGGTTCGGACACCCAACCCACCTGATGGTCCGCGTAGCCATCAATGGCCCTCTCCCCGAAGACATAGGTACAGGCTTCGCCGAGATCCAAGAATGGGAGTTTGCTGCAACCTGCCATCCTGTCATCCCTGGCTGGTTCGGGAAGCATTTCTCCTCCGGTGGTTGGGCCCCGACACAGCTCCTTGCCTATCTCACAGAGTCTGATTTGTTGAAGAGTCTCAAGGTTCGGGAAGCCATCATCTCCTTTAAGAAGCAAACCGATGTGTGGTTCCCAGGTTGTAGTGTCATCGGTAAATTCACCCAGGGCGCAAAAGCTGCTACCAACGAAACTGGTGGCAAAAGACTGACATGAAGGCTTGTGACTGACCAGATAGAACTCGACGTGCTCGTGCGAGACACCCTCCAAAGCGGTACCCTGGTCGGAGCTCCCGAAAAGTGTCCTCTAGGCTATATTCTCACGTATTATGATGGCTCCCAACCAAGGTACGCTCACCTGAGGGCGAGTATGCTGGCCTATGCCCGCATCAATCTAATCTCCATGCTATCAAGGTTTGAACCCGATGAGGTTGTCCGAGTGGCTACCGATTCTATCTATGTCCGGAAAGCGGCACTCTATAAACTAGAGGGAGTTGAGGCCTTCAAACCTCATTAAATCCTTCCAAATGGAAAATGTCGCATCTGTTACACCCGCCACGAGGAGGAGACACCGATGCCACCACGAGACGTGATCGCCCCAGCTCAGTGGCGTGACAAGGGTGAACAACTCCACATGTCATTGTGGCACGCGGTCTACGCCCCGACCCTGAATATATAGCAAACATCAAAGACCTGCCCGATTCGTCCGCGCCACTTTATGACGATCCCCTGACCCGACATCAGTTGAGCTACCTAAACGGCGGCGGGGGCAGCGGCAAGACCACCAGAGCGATCGAGCTCTTCCGCGGCAAGAACCCCCTCGTCTTCACCCCGACCCATCGCCTGGCCAAAGAGATGCGGACCAGGGACGTTCAGGCCCAGACCTATCACAGCTTCTTCCGCTGGAGTGGCCAGACAGTGTGGACACCCGAAAGGATGGGACAAAAGTTCGTTCCCCGCACGATAATCTGGGACGAGATCTGCACTGTGCCCCGCCCCACTCTGGAAACCTTCCTCGACTGACTCGATGGTCGGGGCGTCCGGGTCATCTGTTGTGGCGACCAGGGGCAGCCGCCACCTATCGCCGGAGAAATGCCGCACAACTGGTTGCAGCAGAGAGCCGATTACTATGAAGAGGCCCTGACCGACCAACCACAGGGCAAAAGAACCGGCTCTGAAAGCTCTTAAAAGGGAGATCCGTCTCCAACCAGACCGAGTACAGTGTCGGGCTATGAAACAAGCGTTACCGGCCTGCCTTGGATGGGACAGATTCGTGGACGCTTGGAAGCCGGGGGACTTGATCCTGACGTCGAGACAGAGGGTTCGCGACCGGGCCCAGATTCGGCTGTTCGAGAGTCATGAGAAGAATTTTCCTGACCTCCCCGTTCCTCTCCTATATCGTCCCAAGGATACTCGGCGGCAAAACATAATGGTCACCATCCCTGTGCTCTTGGTCGTCGACTCGACAGATGGTGAGCGAGACCAGCAGGAGCTCGTTCTGAACGACGTTGTCGAGGTTTCCTTGCAATTCGCCCGTGAGGTCCTCGACGGTATATGGGGCCAGGACTTGGTTCTTGGCTATGCCATCATAGTCCACTCAAGCCAAGGTCTCACCATCGCAGACCCCCAAAAAGTCTGGATTATTGATGACTTCATGCAGTGGTCCAATCCCGCATATTTGGCAGTGTCAATGGTGGAGTACATGCACCAGCTCGAAAGGGTAGTCTGTCCCCAAGAGGAGGGTTCTGAGGGGCCACCCATACTCACCAAGCAGCAATATGCGGCGAATATACGCAAGGTTATTGCGAAGAAGTTTGTAGCTCACAAGCGACAGGACCAAGCCAAGGGGCTCCGGTTTAACCTGAAGGTTGGTCAAATCCAAGAACTTAAGGAGGCACAGAACAATCACTGTGCCGCGTGCGATATTGAGCTCCTATGGGCTTACCAACCAAAGGACACCCAGCAGTCCAGCGTTGACCGGTTAGACAACTCCGTGGGCCACGTCCGCGACAACATCAGGCTGACCTGCCTCGAGTGCAACCGAAAAAGAGGAGCGGCTAAGCTCAGCGCTTGAGAACCCCATCCGGAGGAAGCTGAGTGTCGCGAGGCACAACAAGAAGTTCTTCGCGCACAAAACCGCGCTGAGGTCCATCCTGCAAGTAATACACCACGGGCTCGTTCGGCTTGGTCACTGTGCGCCCGGGCCGGTGCACATCCAGGGACCATATGGGATCAGTCGCTCGCCGGCGCCCCCCCCCCCCCTTCAAGTTCGCCATGCTGGTACAAATAACGAACGCCGACGCCGGAGGGGATTATTGTCTCCTCGAGACCAATAGACGACCAGGAACTACAGAGGAGGGCTTTTGTGCCACCGATCGCGCCCTTATAGCCTCAGAGGGTTTTTTACCGGTCAGTCGGGTGACCTCGCCCTTCAAGTCTGTCACAACGGCAGGCAACCTTTTCACTACCTCTGTAGACCGCTGACCAGAAGTGAGTCGCATCTCCTGAGCGTACTGGTGCCCAAAGAGCCGCCCAGCCAAGGTACGATTGAAGCGCTCAACAATGCCCTGGTCCCGATGGATGTCAACCCGACCGCGTCGAACCTGGACAGAGTGCTTTGCCAACAGCTGGCTGACAGAGCCCATGAACTCACGACCGGGGTCGACCTGGAGCAATTTGGGCCACCTCAACGGGCATCGCCTGTAGATGCGAGACAAAGCTTCAGCAACCTCTTTGGCTTCTTTAGTGGCCAGAGGCTCAGCTTCTTTGAAGCGTGAGGCTACATCAACCACGGTAAGGGCGTATTTGTACGTGCGCTTGCGAACACGGTCCTGTGGTAGAAAGAGTAGGTCAGTTTGATGGACCTTGTTTGGCTTGGTGATGTCGAATTTGGGTCGTGGAACGTGCTGTGGGGCGGCGAGGTAGATCTGCCAGATGGCCTGCTTCTTCAACCAAGCTCGGGCCACATCTTCTGAGGTCTTAGCCGCAGAAGCCAGCTTCTGTATGGCCTCAAGACCCCTCCAGTAACCCTTAGAGCTGTAATAAATATCCGCAAGGCACCGATCCATGTATTTATTGTTGCTTTGTAAGCATTAAGTCCCTAACGGAAACAACTACTTGTCTAGGTAGCCTGCACTCTTTTAAGCTCGCCAGCAAGAAATATTTAGGTGCCACTGTGACCAGCTTTGTCCAACTCTTCCAACAGCATGGTACGGGCCGTCATTAACGCCTCGTCTCTCGCACGTTGAAACACTTCTTTTTTTCTCCTCCGACAAACCAACAGTTTGTTTCTGGCGCTGACGAATTTCTTCTTTCATCTGATTGAACCTATCAATTTCACACAGAATAAGGCGAAATTCCGTTTCAGATATATTATCGTCGTTCAGCGCGATAGAAATGCGGTCGGCGATTGAGTTTAGCTTCGACGCAGCCAAGATACGAATCTCGTCGTGTTTTTTGGCTTTTGTTTGGAGTTTTCGTCCAATACATTTCCCGCCAATGCCCAGCAACCCACACACATTCGCCCCAGCTCCAAGGTCAATGGCGACAGGCGTCGCGATGATAGTTGACAAGAGCCCGACGCCAGAAGCAGTCAGCCGTCCGCTAGTCGCAGTAAGCGTGGTATCAATCCCATCAACAACATTAGCCCCGCGCCGGTACTTCTTGTACAGCGAGGCTCTAAAGTCTCGTTCTTTTTCGAGACGGAATTTGACCTCGGCCACGTGCTGAAGGCGGTGTTTGTCTCCGGTTTCAAGTCCTGGGTAGAGGCCCATCGTGTACTTCCCCTCGAGCTGGATTTAGATAGACTACTGGCTAATTATGACTATAGCTTGGTCTGCTGTGAGCCCACCGGGCGTAGATCGCAGCCTTTTGAGAGACACTGGGCCTATAAAAATATTATGTAGGTCTTAATTACGGTATTCAACTTGGTGTTGGATTCCTTCAAGAGTGAACTGCACTCGAGGCGTTTCTTGAACTTGTATATAAATCCCAACTTCTTTATTAGCATTTGCTTGACACCACTTGAGCTTGAAGCCGGGTAACACATCAACAAAGTCATCGGGTCTATCTCCGAGAATTAGATCAAGGATGGTCGATGATGTTGGCAAGTTCATACCAATGATTCCCGCTGGGGGGAATTCGAAGACTATTTTCAGGATTCCCTGCCGGTTGTTGCTTGTCTTCAGCACGTTATCTTCAGAAACAACAATGTTCTTCGTCCCGGGGATATACGAGCACAGTCGAGTGCCACTATTCACTACCTTCCCTAACTTTGTGCTGCTTTTCAGTCACAACGTACGGACACGAGATTTGTATGTCAATAAGCCACCCTGTTTGTTGGACGGGGCTGCAAAAGCAACTCATTTGCTCCCAGTGAAGGCCAGTGTATGAACCCGCTTTGGGACGGCATGTGAGGCATCTACGTCGCTGAGATCACCGAATGCCAATGACCCCGCTTGGGCGACCTCTTTTCTTCTGTTGACCCCATCAGAGAGCTGGAAGGCATACAAGCGATCTTCCTTTTCGTCCCTATCAAACCCCTCAGTGTCACCAAGATCAGCCAAAGCCACCCCAGGGCATTTTCTACCCCCACCGGGGCCGCTTGCGTCAACCATTCCTTATATGTAGGGCTGCGCGTATATACTCGAATGGTAACATCTCCCCGTCGGTGTCTCTTGGTGAGATAGTTAGCTGTGAAACAGGCCCTGATGACAACCTTTTGTACTGTAAGAAAAGAAATGATTCAGTTCTACCAGATCCACACTTTTCGTTCTGGACAGGGACAGATCTAAGCAGTGTAGGGGGTCGACCGTTATGCAGATTGTCTGAAGTACTCAATATAGCAAGATGAAAGTAGACCTCACGATGGATGGCCAGCTTGTGTGGCTTCTTTGCAGCGAACATCTTGGTGCGGCCTCCTTCCATGCGATGGCCATTGTCATTGATCAGCGCCACGGGAGGGGGTTTGAAAGTATTGTCGGAAAAGCCTAAGATATTAGCTAATTCGCGATTCATTGTTATAACTTCTCCGGGCTTTACCGTTAATTGCAGTAGACCAGACGGTTCATCTAGAGTGAGATCGGCGTTCAACCGCTGAAACACCTTTTCGTTCAACTCACAGACGTTATAATACCCGTCAGGTATTGTTTTTTCAGTCTTTTTATTTGAGACCTTATTGTTCCTTTTCACCGTGCATATGTTGTACCACCAGTGATAATACGTCAACTCGCAGAGAGCAATCTCTCGCTCACCCGCAGACAGGGTCCTGGCAAGATTGATTGGCACATCGTTTTGAACGTCAGTGAGTGTGATGTATATAATAATAAAATTTGAACAACACCAGAATGGGTATGGATACAAGGCGTTTACGTTTAATAGCTCGGCAAAATATCAGGCAGGCGGCCATTTCAAATATAAAGAGTCAGCAGCAGGGGCGCCACTCCTAGTCATAATGGTCGACGATAAGGGCAGTCACTTCCTTTCCAAGTACCCGGACGTCTTCGCCGATTATCAAAACCCTCCGCTTATCGGGGATGTCACTATGGCAAACAAGGCGTGGGACAACTGGGTGGATACTCCCTTCAGCTGGTGGCAGTGCCAGCTGAACTTTGCGGTTTGGTGCGCAACCGCCGGATGTTGTGTTTCATTCCAGGACTATCTCCAAGTAGAGGAGCCCCTTCTTGCAAAGTAGAAGTAAAACAAAGATCAGGAATCGATACATTTAACCTATTCCACCCATCAAAGACACCAAAGGGAAAGAAACACAAACATTAAGCGACCAGACCACAATGGAAACTTAAACAAAGGAAGGCCATAAGAACAGTTACTTTCTCACAAAATGGCCATATGGCCATCCAAAATGAAAAATCACAAGTGATACACACAATAAGTAACAAACAACAACATGAATAAATTGCCACAGAAGAACAACCTTCGAACGGTCAGTGAAAAGATTTCCATTTGGGGGGGGGGGGGGGGGGGGCTTAAACCGATTTTACATGGACACAATCCTCGCCCTTACTTCCGTCGCTATTTAGACAAATAATTTGTTCAGACCGCATGAAGGCCTCCTAACTCATCAGTGCAACATCTCCGTGAACACAAATAATCAAAGAACCACAGAGGTGAGACAACGGTAAGGACTCGACAGCAAGAAACCACTGAAATGCTGGAGCAAAAGAAAAACAACAGTTAGACTCCGATGGGGCCGACCAGAGACAGAGCATCAGACACCAACCAACATTACCTTGAATTTGATCTCTCTAATTCTCAATAAGCCTTTATGTTGGAACCGTCATAGAATCTGAGGCCTGACCCACCGGCGTGCAATTAAAGAGGAAAGCAATGTTGCCAACCGTGATTGGGTTAACTACCATGCATGCATACTGTCGTATAATATCCATGTTGTACCCAATCGTTTTATATCGAAGAATGATTTTATGAAATTGGGTGCTGAAGTCATTGCGGTCATATAATTTCCTGAATTTATATACTAAGGCACCATAAAATTCGGGTTCCGATAGACCTTGTTGCAGAAGAGATTTAAGTCCAATATTGAATTTTGAAATTAAATCAGAATGGCGTCTATAAAATTTCGAAAAGGCTTCGCGAAGTTTAACGTAGGATAACCCTGATTAAGAAGTTTAGCTGTTAATAATGTATTACGAGTGTTGAAGTCAGTTACATAACTACACACTCTAGCAAATCGAATTAATTGCGAAATATAAACGCCATAGGATGGCGCACGAGGAACATCACCATCCAAAAAAGGGATGGTGATGTACAATCTCAAAGTCAAAGTCATCGCGTTTATCATAAATTTTAATCGAAACAAACCTATCTACAATAGATAGAAGTAAATCCAAAAACGGGGCCTCGGTATCAGAAGAATTTGCTTTATCTAACTGAAGTTCTGGGGGGTAAATCTGACTGATCAAACCATCGAAATAGGTATTATTAATACATGTATTTAATAAATCATCTTAATATCTAGAAGTGGAGCTAAAAGCTTCAATAATTTCAGATTGGTTATCAATGGAAAGTGACAACATGAAGTCTCTTTCATAACAATACAAGAATAGATCAGCCACAAGAGGTGCGCAATTCGTACACATCGGAATGCCCACAATTTGTCTAAACTAGTAACTTAGTACCGAATCTAATATAAATATTGTCAAGTAGAAAGGTGAGGGCATCACACACTTTCTGACATGACCAAAGTGTATAATTCTTATGCTCTTTAGAAGTGAAAAATGCATTTCTGACATTACATGCAAGATAGCGAGAATCTTCTCTGTGAAAAGCCCATTCAATTAAATCATTAAGCTTTTCTTTTATAAGATTATGAGGGAGTGTAGTGTAAAGAGTGGAAAAATCGTAAGTAGACAGACGTGAAGCGCGAAAATGTCTGGATTTCAATTTATTTAAAACCTCATTCGTATTTTTTATAGACCAAAACAGATTTCTTCCTGATCTTTCAAAGACTTTATCACGATATTTAATTACATGCGTTTTAATAGCAGTAAGACAGGAAGTTAATAATCTAGAAAGTTCAGTGGTAGTGCAAGAGCTAGAATTTGCAATAAACCGTGCTTTGTAAGGTCTTTTATGAAGTTTTGGTAACCAGTATAGCGTAGGAAGCTTGTCTTGGCCTTCGGTAACACACACAGCAAAATTGGTGGCTGAATGACAAATATGTTTATCTACTATAACTCTCTCTTCAGCTAAAGGCTGAAGTTCATATGCCTTAGTACCACCAAGCTCCTGCTTAAGCGTGTCAACATAGTGGAGCAGTCACACAACGACGACGTTGTTAGCGGCCTTGTCTGCAGAGGCTAAAACAAACTTCTTATGAAATTCTTGAATACCTAGTTTAAGATGACGTAAAGACGTCTTAGGCTTAGGAGGTAATAAATTAGTATTTTGAGAATAGAAAGAAATGCGTTTATTCATTAGTTTTAAAATGCTAAGTTTCCAGTCCTTAAGGGCTTTATGCTCAACATACTCTCGCTTACACCATCGATTACCGAATTCATTCAGGGAAGCAGCGATTTCATCTCTACATTTACTGAAATCAATTTTAGAAGGAAACCGATATTTCGGTCCTTTAGAAATTATATTCCTTAGCCTAGAATCAGGAATAATTTTCAAATTGCCAGTAATTACATGGCCAGCAGCAGGATAGCAATACACTTAGATTTTACAATCGCATGAAGGACGGAGAGTATGCTGAGTATAGCCTCTAGTTAAGAGAGCCGCATCATACAACTGATTAGAACTATCGTAGAATTTATTTGCCTCGGTGTCCAGAAGACGTAAAACAGAAACGGGTAATGAACTTAAAAATGAAAGACTGTATTGCTTTCATGTCTTTTATACGACGAGGCGTCTGCTTGAGGAGCTAAAAGTCGCCCTCCCTGGGGACAAGTCCAATTCATGGTTCGAATACCAGTATGACTCCAGGGCCTACAATCGTCTTTGCGAGGAGTTCACCGTTTCACCTGATACGGATTGGAGGCAGAAGTTAGACCACGGGTATCAAGGCCTCGGATCTTTTGTTGGTACCTTCATAACCCCGGCGAAATACCCCTGGTTTCACCCGAAGGACTCCATACGTCATAACCGGGATATTTCAAAGGCGAGGACGATGTTCATTCTAAATAAATCAGAAAGGTTCACGCAAGCGGGTGTCGAGCTCCTCAACGACTCGATTCGGGCAATCTTTGGAGCGCAAGCTCAGACCCGTTCCAACATTCTCAAAGTCGGGACGGGGTTGGACGCCCAAAAGCAGTTTACGTCGAATCTCGAAGACGCCATCGAGGCCATCGACATCCCCAGCAGCATTGATCGCTATCAAAAAACGTTGCAATATGCATCCACACCACTGGATTACGTCTGCGGGAGAGCGCTCTACTTGATGCCGAGCGACATGGCACTCCACCCTGGCAATGTCCAAGATTATAATAACAAAATCCAAATAGCGGGGTCAGACGCTGCCATCGGCCAAAACCCAGGAATAAACAAGGCAGCACTGATCAATCCTGCCTCTAAAATCGGTAGGGCATTCCAGTGGAAAACTGCCTCACCAGCCGGGACCGATCCGCGAGTACTCACAGGGCCACCGCCCGAAAGGTTGCCTACGTATGCCGCGGTTGCTCCGCCAGCTGACTGGAAATCCGGTCTCGATCATGAAGAAGAAAAACAGCTCTCATAGTCGCAGGGATTGCACTCGGCCTAGTGGCGCTTTGGTTGGTTGAGCGGTCGTGATAACCAGTCACGAGAAGAAGGGCCCCCCACGCCGATGACCAAGGCCCACAAATTATCTGCGAGCCATGAAGCTGCCTTCCCTAGCGTGCTCAAGAGCCAAGAGACGATGGACTCGATGATTCCTGGCAGGGCAGCCACGGCCTTGCCGGCCAAATTGGCCAGGGCACGCCCGAGGGACTGTAGGTGCTTTTTTACCCACTCTTTGACCCCGCCCTTACCGGGTGGCTTTGGAGCTGGAGCCGGTACACTCCCCCGCCGCCGGTAAGCGCAAGCACTAGGGTCAAGATTGCCATTCCAATCGCTGTAAGAATGCTCACGAAGGTAACTCCCTGCTCGCGGAAGAGGGTGCGAATACGCTCAGCCAGCGTTTTGTCTTCATGAAGGAGCCGCCTGAACGTCTCATGGATTCAGTTAATCTGGGACCGCAGAGCTTCTCTGTTCGTAGAGAGGGCTTCAAGCCTCGACTGTCTTTCGATTTCGATGTCAGAGAGCTTGCCCTCCAGTTTTCTGATTCGGTCATGAATCTCCTGCTGCATCTCGGGGTGGTCCGTTTCCGTCAGTTTCCGCCGCTCCCTGGCCAAGCGTTTTTCAACTTGGGATTTTCCCTCGTCGACCTTTGACAGCTTCGGCAGGTTGTTCGCCAACCTATCTCGGGATCGAGTCATGGCCTTTTCAAGCCCAGCGAGCTCTCTTTTGGCCTGGGTGACCGACGCGGTGTCGATAGGCTGATCTCTAATTGTCTTCAATGCGGTCTCGACATCTCCTGTTGTTTGAATAACGTCGCAGGCTACGCCGGGGAGCTCTGTCATCTCGACGGATTCAATGTTTTTTGGGAGGGTTTCCTCTGCTTTTTGGAGTGTATCAACAGCCTCTTTGTTGAGACGCGGCATATTCGATTTATAGTCAGTGAGCCCCAGTGATTGCCGAATTGCATTTACACCCCCTGTTTCATATCTCGAGGCTAGTGTGGACAGAGCCAGAAACCGGAATCCTCCCCTTGTCGCAGCGATAGGACTCTTTTTGTCGCCGGGGGTCCAATAGAGTGTTTTACCATCGTCATCAATCCCAAACTAGTCATAGTCGACACTACCTTCGAGGCGCAACCCCTTAAAGGCACGGCTCACTTCTTTTTAGAAAGTATCGACCAGGCGCCTCTTCTGGTCAGAAAGTGCTGTCCGTCTTAACATGCCTCGCCTGAAGATTGTCCCGGCCGCGCGTAGTCCTCGCTCGACGTCCGGTGTTGGGTCCATAATAGCGTCTGGCAAGTCGGCGTCATCATAAGGGTCTGGCCAGTCTTCGAACGTGGGTTTTTCAAAGTCAGCCATATTTATGTAATAAGTATGTGCATTTGAAAGTTGTCGCGCATATTTAAAACAGACTTTGTCGAGTGTCAACGAAGCTGACACCATGTCATCAAGTAAGTACGGACGAAAGCTTGACTCCTACCGTTGCCTCCGCGAACCCCTTGGGGTGAAAGGGATGAGGCAATCGGTGCCGATAACTAACAACCCCAGCACGATCGGCCCGAACCAGCAGCTTCTGGTTCGATTCCCCAACCTCGGCAAACATGATGTCATCGTCGCCGGGACCGCGAGGTTGGCCTTCACGATCACGCTGCACAGCGAAGATGCTAATCGGACCTTGGTTCAGAACCTAGGCCGCGCCCTCGTGAAAAAGATCGTCATTAAAATTTCGGGAATTGAGGTCCTCAGCATCAACGACAGTGATATGTACCACTGCTACCGCTATCTCTGGAGGACGGCTTCAGAGAGGAAAAATGGCCAGTACCAAGGCATTGATACTTCGGAAAACCAAAATACGACGAGGATCCGAATCAATGCTGGGAACAAAGATGAGTCCGTTCTAGCGGACAAAGCCGTCGCCGATGCTTTCGGCAATCGTTTCTACATCCTACTGGACTTCAAGCTACTCGACAGCCACATGCCATTCTACCAGAGTGCGCTGGGCGACCGAATCGAGTATGAGTTCACGTTCAACGACTACAACCGTGTGATCCAGGCCACATGCAGAGGTGCCTCTTTCGACTTTGGAAACATCTGTCTTGAGTATGACATGGTCAACCTGCCAGAGCTTGCCCAAATGATCAACAAACAGTACAGTAGCCGCATTTTAATCCTGTACGACAGGGTACTGCGGCACCGCAAAATCGGTAAAGACAAGAGCGACACCCTCTGGAATATCAATCTCAACGTGCCCGCCCGCAGCATGAAGGGCATCCTGATGCTCTTTGAGGATGAAGCCGCGCAACAGCCCTTCGCTCGCGACACAGAGGTCTTCTATAACCCGAAAATCACCAAGGTCGAGGTCACCATCGAAGGGATCCCCAACCAACTCTTCAGCCAAGGGATGCGCTCTTACCAGATGTTTGATAAAGCGAGGAAGCTCTTCGCAGCCGGTAGCAAGCGACACCCTGAAGTGGCAACGGTCGAAAAAGACATTTCCCTAGCCGACGTCAGCCTTGCAGAATATCTCACCAGCAAGTACGCGCTGTGGCTTGACCTCAGGGCAAGCGACGACGACCGGCTCCACGGCTCCGGCAGGCGGATAGAGAATGCCAGCGAAGGTGTGACCATCCAGATAACGAAAAGAGCCGAGGTTGCTGGCGCATTGAACATCTACCTCTACGTCATCATGGATGCACAGCTTAACATAGAAGATGGCCGGTTCGTCTCAGCGGTCTATTAATGTTCCTGAGGAACGATTAATAAATCTCCTACCGCGCACGGCCTATTCGGCGACAATATGCGGGCAAACGGGATGCGGAAAAAAACATTTTTATCCTCGATCTGCTTGAATGCCCCTACCGGGAGTTCTTTCAACACATCGTGGTCCTCTGCCCCACCATAAAGTATAATAAAACATACCAGCGCCCCTGGGGTCTACGTTCAATACCCCGGCGAGCGCCTTCACGATTACCTGCGAGCGTTTTACCAGGTGTTTATGGGCGAGCCTACCTTATATATCATCGATGACTGCTCGGCCACGAAGGCTTTGACGAAAAAGAAAGATGTGCTGTCAGAGCTAGCGTTCTCGGGCCGCCACGCCGTTCATAGCGTCTGGGTCCTCACCCAAAAGTACAACTCCGTTCTGAAGGACTAGCGCGAGCAGACGCACTGGGTCTGTTTGTTTCACTGCAAGGATCGTGATTCATTCGAAGACTGCTTGCGCGAGAATGACATGATCTCCACACGAGAACAACGGGCGTCGGTGAGGCAGCAGTTAGCCGAGACAAAGCATGCTAAGCTTTTATCAAAGACATACCAGCTAGCTGCTTATATGGTGTTAAGTAATGTACGAAGTAACTGAAGGACTGTTAATCACAGTGCTTGGCGCGCATCTGGTACAGCTGTTCTTTATTGCTAGGCAGTATGTTTACATTACTCGGATGTGTGTTTATACACACGCACGATTCTGCCAGCACTTTCGACACCATATTAGACTGGTCCGCCATCTCGCAATGAGTTGAAAAGCAATAGCTATGGACTGTGACGAACTGATCGATGAGCTGATAGGAACGACAGAGCAAAGGCAGAACGCTGAAGCTCCAACCGCGGAAGGAACGGCAGCGACGTCAGACGGCCATGAGGAGCCGCTCATCGAGGAACGGGTGCAAAAATACCGCGAAAGGCTCGCCGCATTGGTGGTGGGAGGCCAAGCCGAGCAGTATGGAAAGGTCCTCACCGCAGAACAGATCGAAGCTCTGGACAATAGCGAAATCGAAAAGCTTTACGCCCGCTATGAAACAAGGCTTGGGGCAGCGATGACGAAGACGCTGGGGTCTCTAACTGTTGGTTTTCTTTTGCTCCAGCATTTCAGTGGTTTCTTGCTGTCGAGTCCTCACCGTTGTCTCACCTCTGTGGTTCTTTGATTTCTGTGTTCACGGAGATGTTGCACTGATGAGTTAGGAGGCCTTCATGCGGACTGAACAAATTATTTGTCTAAATCGCGACGGAAGTAAGGGCGAGGATTGTGGCCACGTAAAATCGATTAAAGCCCCCCAGTGGAAATCTTCCACTGACCGTTCCAAGGCGGCTCTTCTGTGGCGATTTATTTATGTTGTTGTTTGTTACTTACTGTGTGTATCACTTGTGTCTTTTAGTTTTGGATGGCCATATGGCCATTTTGTGGGAAAGTAACTGTCCATATGGCCTTCCTTTGTTTAGGTTTCCATTATGGTCTGGTCGCTTAATGTTTGTATTTCTTTCCCTTTGGTGTCTTTTGTGGATGGAGTAAGTTAATTGTATCAATTCCTGATCTTTGTTTTACTTCTACTATGCGGGGCTGGCATTTAGGTTTCTCCCGATATCGGGCGAAAACCAACCTGGTCTTATTGCTGACCTCGAGGGCGACCCGTTTGTCGGGCACGCACTTAGCAGTGCTACCTGCGAGCTCTACCATCGCTATGGCATGCACTTGGCGCCGCTAACTGCCGCGCTTACTACAGTGAAGCACTGTCGATTTGGACATCAATGCCCTATTACCATCTATGACATAAACGATGTCGGAGAACAAGCAGATTGTTGCGGAGCAACAGGAGAACCAAGAGCCAGCACAGAGTTCGGCAGACAGAGTTACGACCCCCAAGCCTTTGCGAAGCAACACGGTTCAGGATCCGAAAAAAATGGCGACCGGGCGTGCTGGAGGTGCTGCCAGAAAGGCCAAACTGGAACGGCTGCTCGAACAGCTTCGGACGGCCAAAGACTCATTTCGTCCACCAGTCAGCGCAGCTGATGTCAGTATTCCTCCAAAGGAAGCGGTCTCAAAGGAACCGTCACGCAGTGTGTAGCTCACAACCATGGACTAACCGACTGGACCCCATGGATCATTGGGGCCTGTCTTACGGGCGGTGCACTTATGTTTCTTCTGCACTTGCGCGCCACACAGGCGCTACAAACGCCACAAGTGGCTGTTTCGCACGCTTAGAAACCACAATTAAAGACAAGCCCAGACCCATTCTATATTGAGTGAAGCCTGTTGCGTAGCAATAATGACAACCCCGGCAACTGATGGTAAAATGCTTGTCAACGCGCTCTACCATAGCGCAGTCGTCTGTGGCATCGCTGTGGGATACGCCCGGCTTGGTAAGATGGCGATTGGGGGTAGACCCCCCCCCCCCCCGAAACTAGATTTCATACCCAGCGATGTGGGCATGGCCATAGTTGACGCCGCTCTCCCATGGCAACCAAAGACATGCTAGTTAAACAGGGGCTGATACCTGCTGATATCATGAAGTAATGGCAAGTATTACTATGCTCGTTGGCGGTGCCCTTGTGAATGCTCTGGCGTTCTCGGGATCGAACTTTTTGTTCTCCATGTTGAAGAGCTCTGGCGTGGACGAAGAACGCATGCGACATGATAAAGCGTTCGAGCAGTTACAGGCTGCACAGCAGAAACGGACCGAGCGTATTGATTTAATCACTGAGGAACTCCGCCGCCAGGGGCACGCCGTTCGAACTTTCAAAGACGTCGATGACGCGATGCGCCTGTATGCGCAGGTCGCCGGGAAAAATGTCAGCCTTGCTGACCTGGGCCCCGAGCCCCAGCTCTCCGACTTTTACCAACGAGTGACGACCAGAAAGAACGCAAGATTGCCTTCATCATCTTGGGAATGGGTGTGACAGGCTTCGCGGCATACAAACTGGCCTCATTCCAATCATGAGTTTTGTCTTTAGGATGAAATGTTCACAACAGAGTGGTTAGTACGGAGTGGGCACAATAAATTGGCCGATCAGTGTCTTTAGGATGAAATGTTTTACAACCGACTATGTAGGACCACAGCTGGCTGGTTACATCTGATCCGGTGTCTTTAGGACGAAATGGGTACTTGTTAGTACCGAATGGGTAAACAGGCTGATCAGTGTCTTTAGGATGAAATAGGTATTGGTTAGGACTGAATGGGCACAACTGGCTGATCAGTGTCTGTAGGACTAAATATGTACATCACTCGCTTGTTAGCGATCAATTACTTTTGTCAAGATTACTATTATAAAACAAATACATCGTAGAAAAGTTTGTATTGATCGGGATTAAATAGGTTAGTCTGACAACCAGAAATAAATAAATGTAAAATATTAGAAATTATGATTTTTCAGGATTGAAGGGATAAAACAAGATTAATAGAAAAATAACAGATAATTATGCGAGTTTTAAAAAAAAAAATATGTATATATATGTGTGTGTGTGTGTGTGTGTGTGTGTGTGTGTGTGTGTGTGTGTGTGTGTGTGTGTGTGTGTATTGCACAACGTCAATTGATATGTTATCAATGTTAAAAAGCCTATCATCAATGTGTACACAAAATGTCCGATCCCTGATGCATTCGTCCGATTTCTAGTCTTTCGCAACTTTCGGCTAGATCTCCGACCTGTCTGAAGGAGAACAGGGATGCATTCAGGACCGGCAGGCATTGGAGACTTCCCAGAAACGGGGGTCCGTGTCTGAAGCAAGCCAGTAGGGTGAAAAATGTATATAAACAAAAAAAAAACACTCCCCCCCCCCGAAAAAAAATACCCTACTGGCAGTGTACACAGGGGGAGTTTTGCTATTTTTTGGCGTGAGTTCGAATCTCCGGAGAGACAACTATTTTTTTATCTTTTTGTTTTTGGTGTTGTTGGAGGATACCAATGGTCTGAAACGAGCATGGAGCCCAGATGGGGCTTCTGAGGTCGAATTAAAAAGTGCATTTGCTTTGGTATGTCGCAGCCAGTTGGGCTGGAATTTTTTGTTTAGAGCTGAGAGGCTTAATTTGGCTAATGGAGGATATTGCTGTTTAGGGTTGGGAGGCTTAATTTGCCAAAAAGAAGACTTTTTTGGGTCAAAATGAGGTGGGAGCATTGATTGACTTAATGGACCTTTTATGGTTGAAACAAAAGGTATGCTCAACCCCCCTCCTCCTGCTCCTGATTCACCTTGTATCTTCCGGGACAATTCGGTGATTTCATCCATTCATGCTTATTTTCAAAATACTGAAACACCAAAAATCTGCTATAAATACAATAAACCTGTTAGATCTATCATTTTTAATTTCAATAAACTTGTTTCTGATCTTGATATTGACATTAACAATCCTGATACCTGTGATTGTAAAAAATCAGTGTATTGCTATCCTGCTGCTGGTCATATTATTACTGGCAATTTAAAAATTATTCCCGATTCTAGGATACGTAACATAATTTCTAAAAGACCGAAATATCCATTTCCTTCTAAAATTGATTTCAATAAATGCAGAGATGAAATCGCTGCTGCCTTGAATAAATTTGGTAATCGATGGTGTAAACGAGAGTATGTTGAGCATAAAGCTCTTAAAGAATGGAACTTAGCATTCTGAAATTGGTTTAACGGGTATTAATTAATGATAATGTTCAATACATACATACATGCAAACATGTACAAGAAGAATGTTCAGAAGTCACAGGATCTGACAGTAAGCGGCTAAGCTTATATAACTCATCTCCTGGAAGAAGTATAATTTACAGGTATAAAACAAGAATGGTGTTATGACAGTAAATATGTATCATATTCCTTAGAAAAAAAGTAGTGATGCTCCTGTATAATTCTAAGCAAGATATTAGACATATCGAGAACGAGAAATTGCCAACATGGAGGATCGTATAAACGAATGTGAAATGATCGATATTCCACAGTCGCTTAGCAATTGTTCAAGATGGCTAGAACACACGTGTGTATTTTTTGTCCATATCTCTAATATCGTACTTCAGTTATAGCCCACGTGGGACAAAGAAGCATTCAGCGGAGAATGACCGACTCCCTTTATAAGACGCAATGTACACATTAAAGATGAGATATATAGGCTAAGGTTAAGGCAGAAGCTGGGCAAGTTTATAGAAATCAGCCAGACTTAACGATGAAATCTATACAAAGAGTAATTCGTTTTCTTGCTCAGTGAGGATTTCCATTCCATAAGAGATCTTTGACAGTGTAGATGTGGAGATCATCAGGTAAGTATCTTAATCTAACTTCATTATAGTTTGGGCAGTTGAAGAAAAAGTGAGCAGCACTTTCAAAATGTTCACACTGACAAGAAGGACTTGGAACTATATGCTTACGATATAAGTCAGAATTCAGGGAACTACATCCCATTCTAAGTCTTGCATGGAGTATTTGGCCTTTACGCATACCAGAATTGAAATATTTAGGAGGAGTGTGTAGGTCCTTGTTCAAACGAAATTTAAACGCTGCTACAGACGATGCCTGTTGTGCTTCACTGGGGCGGCTGTTCCATGCATAAATAGTGGATTGAAAGAAGGAATCGAGAAACAAGTTACAATTCGCTCTGTAGTTCTGGATATGCCCGGAGTTTCGAAGACTATATGCTGTTGTTTCTTGTACAGTGGGTGGAACGAGGTCGGAAAGATAGTTTAGAGTGAGACCATGTAAAATTTTAAAGCAAATTACCAGCTTATGTTTGTTTCGTCGACTGGAGTGACTCCCAGCCAAGCTCATAAAGAAGTTTTTCAATGCTACAGAGTTTTGTCGCACCGGTTATTATTCTAGCTGCCTCTGTGTGAATAGCATCTAGTTGTTTTTTGGTTCCGATGGAGCACACAGAATCGATGTATTCAAGAAGAGGACGTTTGTATGCTACATACGTTCTTTCTAATGACTTCCTACTTATTCTGAACTTAAGCGCTCGCAAGAGATTAAGTCTTGTCCATTTTGTTTTCAAATATTCATAACGTGTTCTGCCCAGTTACAGATATTGGAGAAAGTAAGACTTAAGTGTTTGTGGCTTGCCGTCTCCTTATCATCGTGTTATTCATGAAGAGGGGAGGGCGTACTAAGGGGTTTTGTTTCCGCGTAAAGACCATGGACAAGGTTTTGTTTGCATTGAATGTTACTAGCCATGCGTCTGTCAACTCAGAAATAGTTCTTAGGTCAGCGTTTAAAGGTGAATTATTGAGCTACCGGGTCTCAAAGTAGAAGTAAAACAAAGATCAGGAATTGATACAATCAACTTACTCCACCCATAAAAGACACCAAAGGGAAAGAAATACAAACATTAAGCGACCAGACCATAATGGAAACCTAAACAAAGGAAGGCCATAAGGACAGTTACTTTCCCACAAAATGGCCATATGGCCATCCAAAATTAAAAGACACAAGTGATACACACAGTATGTAACAAACAACAACATAAATAAATCGCCACAGAAGAGCCGCCTTGGAACGGTCAGTGGAAGATTTCCACTGGGGGGCTTAAATCGATTTTACGTGGCCACAATCCTCGCCCTTACTTCCGTCGCGTTTTAGACAAATAATTTGTTCAGTCCGCATGAAGGCCTCCTAACTCATCAGTGCAACATCTCCGTGAACACAGAAATCAAAGACCCACAGAGGTGAGACAACGGTGAGGACTCGACAGCAAGAAACCACTGAAATGATGGAGCAAAAGAAAACCAACAGTTAGACTCCGATGAGCCCGACCAGAGACAGAGCATCAGGCACCAACCAACATTATCTCTTTAATTTTCAATAAGCCTTTACGTTGGAGCCGTCATAGAATCTGAGGCCTGACCCACCGGCGTGCAATTAAAGAGGGAAGCAAAGTTGCCAACCGTGATTGGGTTAACTACCATGCATGCAGTCTGTCGTATAATATCCATGTTGTACCCAATCTTTTTATATCGAAGAATGATTTTACAAAAATTTGTTTTCAAATTTGTTTTCTGGTTTTTATCTTCAATGCATACTCCTTTGTCATGTGTACACTTTTGGAGCCAAATACAGCTTCAGAACTTTGTGAAAATGGTCGTTTTCATTCGTGTTTACCCTTAGCTCTGAACGCGTGTTCGGAATTTCTGTTATAAAAATAAATCTGTCACTTTACAAATTCATGGCGACAGTATCGTCTCTGAGTGTCGTTACTTATGGCATGGTATTCAGCGTCATATGTCTTCCGATTCAGGCATGGCCTAAGCAAACAAGGCCAAAAATGATCGTCGCATAACGTCATATATGGGGATTCTAATTTTGTCACGAACTAAAAATAGATCTAACTAGTGTGCGAAACCTAGTTAGGGAAATCCCTCTCAAACTCGTTTACCTGTCATCATAGTTGTTTGCATTTTTGCATAAAATGCATTCATTTGTATTGTTTAAAAGAAAAATACCGGCTATATGTATTTTATTTTTGGAAGCATTTTCCCCGATAGCTCAATAATGCACCTTTAAAAGAGAAGCCGAATGTGTGGGGCAGTCGACAATAATGAATAAACTAGTGTCGTCAGCGAAAAGGCGAAGAGAGCATCCAATGGCTCTGGCGATATCATTGATATACAATAAGAATAGAAGAGTTCCGAGAAAAGAACCCTGAGGAACTCCAGCTAGTACCGGGGCCCAATCGGAAGTTTGACCATTGAGAACTACCCGTTGCCTGCGACCTGACAGATAATTAGAGAACCATTTCAGAATTTCTTCAGAGCATCATATTCCCCATAGCTTATGTGGTAGTGCTTTGTGCCAGACTCTGTCAAAGGCCTTGCTAATATCGCAAAAGACAGCTCGAACTTCTTTGCCGCTGTCAACTGCTTCGCAAAAAGTGTGGTATGTGTGAAGTACTTGGTAAGTAGTAGAGTCACCTTGTACAAACCCTGACTGGAGTGGAGTAAAGATGTGGTGTGCAACTAAATAATTGTATAGGTGTTTATGCACACAGCGTTCCATTACTTTGCCTTAAAGGCTCAGTAAGGATATTGGTCTGGAGTTGTTGGGGAGAGACTTTTTTTTTATAGATTGGGGTGACATTTGTATCTTTCCAGCAAGACGGGAAATAACCTTGTACTAGAGAACGATTAAAGACAACGCAGTATCGGGATACAAGAAAAGAAGGGCCTTCTTTCAGAAGACGTGGGCTTATCAAGTCTGGACCGCACCCCTTGGAGATATTTAAGTGCTGAAGAACATCTTTCACATCTTGAAAGGAGAAAGTGATCGACTCTAGGTTGTGTTGTGCAGGGTCAAGATGCGGTAGCAATTTATTTGTATCATTAACATATGTCTGGGAAGAGAAATACTGGTTAAGCATGTGAGCTTTTTGAGAGTCATTTTCAACGTGTTTGTTGTTCAGAATGCGTGTTGGAATGTTACTACATGTCCGGCCTAGATTCAGCAGTTGTTTGGACGTCCACCAGAATATTTTGGGGTCGCAGTTTTCACAAGACAGTTGTCGATCAAGTTTGTCAAAATACTCCTGTTTGGATTTACGGATTTCCTTGACAATTTTGTTTCGTAGGGTTTTATATTTATTCCAAAAATGAGCGCTAGCTGTTCGTTTAAACTGGCGATAGCTTCGGTTGCGCTTCCTTATCAATGTTTTGATGTGGCATGTTATCCACGGACAGTCAGCGGGTTTAATAGTGACTACCTTGTTTGGTATATATTGCTCAGCTGCCGAGAAGATTGCGTCTGTTATGTCTTGAATGCTTTGGTCGATATTGCTAACACGATTAAGTTTCTCTATAATTTCAGACTCGGATAGAGTTTCCCTGTATTCATCATAGTCAGCTATCTTGTAATTGAATATTCGTCTCTTAAAGTTAGATTTATGTGGACGTAAGAATTTTAACAACACTACAACTGGACAATGGTACCTAGTATAACCTGGTATAAAAGGGTCTACAACGCCACTGTAAAGGATATTGGTGGTGTTGCTTACTAATATTAAGTCAATAATTGATGATGAGTGTTCAGTATAGTGGGTGGGTTCGGATATCAGTTGGGTTAAAGTGTACTCATGCATTAGTTCTATCATCTTATTATTGTTACGTTGGGACATGTTAATGTTAAAAACACCAATTATGATGATGTCTGTGATATTAGTATTGCACGCCCTGTCGACACTTTCTTTTATGAGATTAAAGTAGTCCGAGTTACCATTTGGAGGCCTGTAAAATCCACCTAGTAATACCCTTTTAGATTTGACCTGTAATTCTACCTTAACACATTCAATACATTGAATCTCCAAGTCTGTACGGCGTTTACAGGATAGTGTATCGGGGACGATAACCCCTCCACCAGAACGATCTCTCCTGCCTGCCATAAAAGGTGGCAATAAGTTATTAATAGAAATGCTATCATTGTGGATTGTTCGGATTAAGCCAACTTTCAGAGAACACAGGTACGTCGTATGAATCGGATTCGCTTTTGATAATGTCCATCTTTGGTACAATGCTTAGGATATTAAGGTGAATTATACTTAAGTGGTTTGAGGGTAGTTCAAGTGATGTGACTGAAGCATCATCGCTGGAATTAGTCATGCTGCCTCCGACAGAGTCTGGACCCGGATTTACCTCAACGTCCCCGCCCAATACTAAAAGCGTGAATAGCCATAGAAGGGAAATAAGTACAATGAGAGTAAGGAAGACGGTTAGATTAGCTCGAACCTGTCTGGTGGATAAGTACAGACGTCTACAGGGATACCTTATACTTTTGTAAACCTCATCGCTCCGTTGTAAAGCTAGTGTCAGACTGAGACATGGCACCTGTGATGAGAATGGTTGGCTTATAAATATTAAAAGCATAGAAAACAGCAGAAGATGGAGTTTATTATGGGTTAATAGTTATCTACTGCCCAGCGTTAATGAACAAGACACCAAAGAAGCCATCTAGAGCATTCTGAAATTAGTGAACAAAAGCATTTCTATTTATTTTCAAAATACGAACTAATTACCTCCTAAACCCAAGACGTCTTTACGTCACCTTAAACTAGGTATTCAAGAATTTCATAAGAAGTTTGTTTTGGCTCCAGCAGATAAGGACCCTTACAATATGGTCGATGTTTGACTGCTTAACTACGATAACAATCTTCATCAAGAATTTGGCAGTACTAAGGCCTACGAACTGCAGCCTTTAGCTGTAGAGAGGGCTTTAGTTGATGACCATATTTGTCATTCAGCCACCAAGTTTGCTGTCTGTGTTACAGAAGGCCAAAGCAAGCCTCCTACGTTATATTGGATACCTAAACTTCATAAAAGACCATACAAAGCACGTTTTATTGCAAAATCAAGCTCGTGTACCACCACTGAACTCTCTAAATTATTAACTTCATCTTTAACTGCCATCGAAAAAACATGTGATAAAATATTGCGACAAAGTCTTCGAAAAATCAGGTAGAAATCTCTTTTGGTCTATAAAAAATTCTAATGAAGTTAACAAAAATGAAATCCAGACATTTCCGTGCTTCAAGTCTGTCTACTTATGATTTTTCCAACCTTTGAACTACACTTCCTCATAATCTTATAAAAGAAAACTCAATGATTTTATTGAATGGACATTTCAATGGGAAGACTACCTCTATCTTGCATGTAATGTAAGAAATGCTTTTTTCACTTCTGAAGAGCATAAAATTATACGTTATGGTCATGTCAGAACGTGTGTAAAACTCTCATCTTTCTACTTGACAATATTTACATAAGATTTGGTACTAAGTTCTTTAGACAAGTTGTGGGTATTCCGATGGGAACTAATAGCGCACCCCTTGTGGCTGATCTGTTTTTGTTTTGTTATGAGAGGGACTTTATGCTGTCCCTTTCAGATTCTATAACGGTTCCAGCGTAAAGGCTTGCGGAGAATTAGAGAGTTCTAATTCTATGTAATGTTGGTTGTTGCCTGATGCTCTGTCTCTGGTTAGCCCATCGGAGTCTAATTGTTGGTTTTCTTTTGCTCCAGTATTTCAGTGTTTTCTTGCTGTCGAGTCCTCACCGTTGTTTCATCTCTGTGGTTGTCTGATATTTTGTGTTCACGGAGATGTTGCACTGATTAGTTAGGAGGCCATCATGCGGACTGAAAAAATAATTGGTCTAAATCGCGACGTAATTAAGGGAGAGGGTTGTGGCCAGGTAAAATAGATTTAAGCCCCCCACCCTCCATCCCCCAGTGGAATTCGTTTCACTGACCGTTCCCAGGCGGGGTTCTTCTGTCGCGGTTTATTTTGTTATGGTTTGTCTTTGAGTGTTTGTATCCCTTATATTATTTTGTTTTGGACAGCCAATTGGCCATTTTGTGGAAAAGAAACTATCCTTTTGGCTTTCCGGTATTGATGTTCCCATTAGGGTATGTTCTTTCATGTTTGTGTTTCTTTACCTTTGGTGTCTCTGATGGGAGTTGTGGGTTAATTGTATCGATTCCTGATCATTACCTTCACTTCTATTTTAAAACAACAACCAAAAAAATCTATTAACATATAACATTCAACGCAAAGGTTCAAGAAAGAGTATTAAAATCGTAACAGATTCGGATCTATGAGTGACAGTAGCGATATGCAGTTTTTAGACACCGCGACGTAGTATTAACAGATCGAGGTCAGCAGTTATAGACCTCCACAGTTTCTATTCTTATAAAGTTGTCTCCAAAAACTGCAAAATAATGCAATGGAATTGTCGAGGTCTTAAATAAAACTAAAATGGGGTCCTTATTTTTACCTATCGGGTTTTTGTTGACAAGAATCAAGTTGAGAAAAAAAAAAAAAAAAAAAAAAACAGCTGAAAACTTCGATTCCATACAAATATCTATTCTGCAGGTCATAGACCATGTGATGGAAGTTCAGTTTTTTGGCTACTCCTGTATGCAACACAGAGAGATCAAAATAATAATAAAAAAACAAAGCAACAAGCTTTTGCAGTCTTAGTTAAGTTACTTTGGAAAAATAAATTAGTTTTTTTTTGTATATATGCCCGATCGTTTTCCTAAAGTCCTGAACACCTCTAAATACTAACGGATCAAACTAATCACTCATATTTAAGGAGAATAGATTCACATCTATCGGGAAGGTAACTCTTGTCGAAGTTTTGGCTTCTCTCATCAATAAAGGGTCCGTTTTGTTTGATATTAACTGTCCTTTTTGGCTCTCCGCTTGTGACGTTTTATTATTTGAGCCCCGCCAAGCGAATTTGTGTCTTCGAGCATTCCGTCATGACAAAGTTTAACTGCGCTCGCCTGAACCTTCGCTGTTCGCATAGGCGGTAAGTACCAAAATCGCTTGACGGGGCCCATTTACATAGATTATTTTCAAGAAGTTCGCCGAATGACAGCGTTGCGACCACTGGTAGTGTTCCAGAAACGGAAATAAACTCACTGATTAAACATTGTTCAAACCTGGCGTGAAAAATAGGCCACCGGAAGGATAATACCGGATGTGTATGAAATTACACGGTGTTTCATTGTTGCTATCTTTGCTGTTGTTTCATTGACATACGTATTTTCTGTTACATCTATGAAATTAGTGGCTGTTTAAATGTATTTGTTGCATCATTTATATGTATTTGTCGATTGACATCATTTATGTATATTTGTCGGTTGACATTTATATGTATTGTATGTGAGCTGTACGTATTTGTTGGATGCCATTTATATACACATATATTTATCTAATTTATGTTTTACTATACAGGAATTTTGTGATTAGGTTGTCTTTGCATTTCAGACTCTTTATATTGTTTTGCTTTGTATGGTCACAGTATTCTTTTGCTTTTTAGCCAATTTTCCGTGTATTTTGGCCTACCGGGGCGATCTTCCTAGTTTCTGCAGAAGTGCAGGTCTGCTTCAAGGCTTGTCACTTAATTGCATGTGGCATCCCAATTACCTTTTTCGCCGAAGCTCGCAGTAAGGTTATTCGTGAGCTAATACAGTGTTTCTTGTGCATCACGAAAACATGCCTATATAATTTTGACCCCCTTGAACCCCACTTTTATACAGTAAAACTTTATTTCTCTTATTTCTGCTCTAAAATATTATTTTGAGTACTCGTTAGAACCGCCTCGACGAGGCGGTTCTAACGAGTACCCACAATCTATATTTTGAACAGAAATAAGAAAAATATCACAATTCTTCATCTTAAAATTTTAGTTTATGGCGGAACAGTTTTCCATGTATTTGTATAGGCGTGTTTTCGCAATGGTCACGGTTACAAATATGGTCTTATTACTTTTGAGGGTATCCTTTTTACGCCCGAGTCCGACGTTAGTAGTGGAGACCAGAACCACATTTTAGAAATCACTACTTCGTAACTCTAAGATTTTCGTAAGTTCGATCTTACGAATTAGTAACTCAAAATTTGCGTTTCACTAATGTCAAATTCTTAAGTTTTTGCGTAAGTTTGTTCGTAACTTTACGATATGGGGTAGGCAGTCGTAACTTTAAGAATTTCGTAAGAGTAGCTACGAATTCTTAGCTACGAAATTCGTAAGTCATTTAACTTACGAAGACGTTAGTGAAACGAACCCGTGATTTTCTGAAGAATTTCGTAAGTCGAGTTCTTAAGTCTACGAATTTCGTAAAGTTACTGCAACAGCTATAAGTTGCCCCTGCAAACGCCTGTCTGTTACCAACCTGCTTCCATGTTCATGGGGATTACGAAAGCAGAGTCATCTTCCAAGTCCTAAGGTGCAATAGTTTACTGTATAATTGTTGTGTTGGTTAGCAGCAGTGTATTCTTAAAAGATCTTGTCAGGATATTTTCATATATTCTCTCCCAAACCGATGAGCTCTTTCGTTTCGTTCATATTTGTGGTACGCGCGTATCTATTGTGGGTACTCTTTGGAATTCATTTTATTTAACGGACATGAAAGAATACATACATTTTACGGAGAAGCCTCCGTGGTGTAGTTGTTACGCTACTCGCCTTGTAAACCAGGGGTTGCAGGATCGATCCCGGGCTTCTCCAGACTTTCGGATGGGTCTTTAAACCGAGGTCCCGTCTCCGTATGACCTTAGCTGTTGGAGGGACGTAAAACTCAAACACTCACTCACTTTACCGGCATGAAAGAATACATTTTTTAAATCGGACATGCACTCCTATTAGACAGAGACTGCCAATCTGACCTGAAAATACGCATATGAAATGTATGTATTCTTTCATGCCCGTAAAATAAAATGTATTCTTTCATGCCCGTATTCTTTCAAGCGTATTTATAAACGCGTATCTATACGTTCCAGGTGATATAATGCATTCAATGTTCAGTAAAATTCCTATATTAAGACCACCTTTTGGACTGTTCAAAAGTGGTCTTAAGACCACTTTTGAACAGTCTCAACGGTGGTCCCTTACCAGAGGACACTGTAGGCAGAAAACGCAAAAAAAAATTAAGTGTACCCGTCAAATTAAGCTGTTAATAGCAGAATTAGTCCTAATTTTAGGTGGTCTTAATAGCGGAATTTCAGTGATTCCGCTATTAAGACCACCTAAAATTAAGATAAATTTTAATTTAACAAGATTAATTAGTAGATTGTTGTTATTCTTTCTTGGTGTTTACTGCATCCAGTGTTCTTTGGTCAGAGACCTCCTTTTGGACTGTTCAAAAGTGGTCTCAAAGACCACTTGTGAACAGTCCCAAAGCAACTTTGGGTGGTCTTAATATAGGAATTTCACTGTACTTATTCCAACAAATAAGTTGAGCAATGGTGATAAGATGACTAGCCAGAAACTGAAGATGCCGCGGGAATTTTTTGTAACGATGAATATCGTATCCAATGACAGCGAATATCTTGTTACGGATGTCTACTAAAATGTATCGCGTTTTCAGTGTCAACGTTATATCTGGTTTCAGTGATCTCAACCCGTATAGATCATCATTATTTTATACTATTTTCTAGCTCACTTGACGCAAAGGCTCCGGAACAGGTTAGTTGTAAGTTGCATTCCGAAAACACACATATATAAATTAAAATGCATTGTAAACTTTATCGACGAAAAACAAAATAAGATGAAAATTTGTGATATTTTTTCTAATTTGCTGCTCAAAATATTGATTGTGGGTACTCAAAACCGCCTCATTGAGGCGGTTTCAAAGAGTACCCACAAACTATATTTTAAACAGAAATAAGAAAAAGTAAGGTTTACCCCTTTTAACCACAGTTTTACAATATAAAGGTGGGGTTCAAGGTGTTAAAATTTCATATGTGTATTTCCATGTCAGATGGGCATTCTCTGTCTAAAAGGACAGCATGTCCGATATATAAAAATGTATTCTGTCATGCCCGTAAAAATAAAAATTTTCATTATATAAGAATCTTACATGGGTGTAAGTGGCGGTTGGAAAAATCCGTCCAAAGGGTCACTGTCCGGTAGCACGAGGCTTGCAGAGTGATCCGGACAATGATCCCTAGGGACATATTTTTCTATCCATCCCTCACACCCTTGCATGATTCTTTTTTTTTTGCACACCTTCAATTTTTGAACGTGGTTTTTCAATACTGCAGTCACTTCGGTTGCCGACGCCCGCCATATTGTAAAGACACCACAGTGCTGTTTATTGACGTCACGTAACGTGCTGTGACGTCAACCTTAACGACTGCGCATATGAGGTCGTATTCAACCAGTGCATGCATCAAACAGGCGAGGATATTCGATATGTACCCTGTCCCTTATTAAGAACACCAGGGTTACAACATAATTTCTATCCAAAGCTAAAACTATCGGTTTCCTTATCTGGTGTGCAAGTATGAAAAGTTCTTCTACTTCTGCTTCAAATATAGAAAACGAGTCTTCACTAGAACGGCGGAACTTATGAATGCCCTTAACCCGTATCTTGCTGTTCACGACAACCCCTATCTTTGCAAACAGTGTTAATCCAGATCAGTTGGCTTCTGAAGAAGCCATCTGATCAGGATCTACACTGTTTGGCATTCAGTTTATGAATTTGTAGCAATGAATTACATCAAGTAATTTGATTGGTTGATAGACAGAAATGTGTGTGGCTTAAATGAATATTCAGCAAGATAAGGATTAACATAAGGAACGAACCTTTACTATAACAATATACACCGAACCTTTCCCTACCTTATGATAACACAGCCGTGCAACATACAGCGTTTTTTTACAACTTCAAAATGGCTAATTTTCTGTTGAAAATTCGAAATATTTTTCTTATTTATACTGCAAATAATTGGTTGTGGGTGCTCGGTAGAACCGCCTCATTGAGTCGTTTCTAACCGCCTCAACGAGGCGATTCTAACGAGTACCCACAACCTATGCCTTGGAGCAGAAATAAGAAAAATAATGTATACCCACTTAAACCCCAGTTTTCGCTATATAAAGTGAGGCTTAGAGGGGTATTTATTTCACGGACTTGTATACGTTATCATATATAAACTAGGGTTCGGTTACGAGCTTGTGATGCACCTGTGCTTGGTTGCAAACGTGATGCGTCCGAGAACATAAGAAAATGTCATTTTCGCAAGACGAACTAACATGATAGCCTCTTGAACAAGGCACGCCACCAGAAACATGACTTTCGATACCTCCGACAAGTCATGACAACATATTTCGAATGTTAATCACCCTTATAAATGCACCCTATATAAAGGGAAGAGTGTGGTTTACAAGAGTAGGCCTTTATCTTATTTCCCACATGCTTTTCAATAAAATATAAGCATGGACGGTCCGACTCGCACCGCGTTGCCTGGGCAGGCTTAGACCCTCTATGTGGTTTTCCAGTACTCATTTGCGGTCGGTTTCAGCTCTGCGAGGAAGCACCATGCAGTCCATCTATTTCTACAAGCCCGATGGGCGGGGCCGGTACTTCACGCGTATGTTGAGTTTTTATAGAAAAAAGGTGTATGTCAGCGAGAAGCGTGTGAAAAGTATTGGCTCTAATCAGTCTGATCAGATCCTTTACCGGCAGCCAATCATTACGCAAACACGCCTATACAAATACATTGTCACATTTATCGCCGAAAAAATGAAATTTTATGATGAAAAATTGTGATATTTTTCTTATTTCTGCTCAAAATATAGATTGTGGGCACTCGTTAGAACCGCCTAATCGAGGCGCTTCTAACGAGTACCCACAATCTATATTTTGGAGCAGAAATAAGAAAAATAAGGTACACCCCCGGAAACCCCAGTTTTACTATATAAAAGTGGGGTTCAAGGGGGTCAAAATTATATAGGCGTGTTTTCGTGATGGTTATAAAAATACCACACTTTTATCCACGGGTGTCATAGTGTTTACCGAAATATCACTTTGGTTCACGGTCATCCGTGCTCTAACCAGTAGGTCTCTCACCAGTTTGGGTTCGAGCATACCTCTGCACAAATGGCGCCAAACTTGTAAAGGAAGGTAATATGAAATCCCTCGACCACCATTTATCAATAAACGACTCGGTATAATCAGAAAAAAGATCTCAAAACCAGATGCTTCTTCCGTCGCGGTTTATTTTGTTATAGATGGTCTTTGTGTGTATTTATGCTGATATCCCGTTTGACCATTTTGTGGGACAGAAACTGTCCTTTTTGCTTTTTGCTTTTGATGTGGTTTTCATTTGGGTTGTTTTTTTTTTCATGTTCGTGTGTCTTTCTCTTTAGTGTCTCTGATGGGAGGGATCGGGTAGTTGTATCGATTCCTGGTCATAGCCTTCAATTCTATTTTATTTAAGAATAATCATCATGGTATGACAGTGATGTAAATGCTTATGTCTACCGACGAGCTATCAGGCAAGACGAAGTTTACATGTGTTCATGAGAGGGCTTTGTTAATCAATAAAATGACTAATTTTGAAAGATATAGAAAA
This sequence comes from Lucinisca nassula, assembly GCA_963580285.1. Taxonomy (NCBI): domain Eukaryota; kingdom Metazoa; phylum Mollusca; class Bivalvia; order Lucinida; family Lucinidae; genus Lucinisca; species Lucinisca nassula. Next base: position 62,100,681 of record OY757021.1, on the reverse strand, counting down.
TGTCATTTTAACCTTACCCAGTTTTTGTGAATAAAAACGCGAAGCTTACCTTGTGCACAATGACTGGCACAAGTTAGCAATACATGACTGTCATTGCCTTCTTTATATTCAGGAAAGACACTGGGTTTTGAACTCTTGTATTCTGAGGTCAGTATTGGGATATATTTGAAAATACAATCATAAAACATACAAAAATGTTAGTACCATGTCACATTCGACAATCAGCCATTCTACTATTGAGGTACAATTCACGGACATCTGCGGTATACGCGTATAATTTGTCAGAAAAGAGTGAAAGATCAAACTCATGAAAGTGTGATAGGCCTAAGTGTGTTGCCTAAATAACTTAATATGACCCTTTCCCCTTAAATTTATGGCCCCGCCCATTGGGGCTTGAAGAAATATATGGGCTGCATTGTGATTTCCACGCAGAGCTGAAACCGACCCGAACACGAGTACTGGTAAACCGCTTAGAGGACCTAAGCCTGTCCAGGCAAAGCGGTGCGAGTCGGCCCGTCCATGCCTATAAACCCTATAGGTTTCATTGGGAGGCAGGGCTTGAGATGTCATTTCAACACAATGTCGGGTAAAAGTCCCACAAAATTGAAAGCAACGTCTCCAAAATGACCTTTAAAGTGTTGACGGGGACGTTAAACCTCAAATCAAACAAACAAAACAAAACAAAACATACAAAAATGTTAGTACCATATCACATTCGACAATCAGCCATTCTACTATTGAGCTACAATTAACGGACATCCGTGGTATACGCGTGTACGCAATGTTATCTTCAATCGACATTCATGAAAGAGTGAAAGGTCAAACACATGAAAGTGTGCCAGGCCTAAGAGTATTGTCTAAATTACTTAGTAGGACCCATTCCCCTTAAATATGCTTAAATATTGTTACGAGCCGCAGTTCTGAGGCCCGAGGAGACTCCTTTTGACCAGAATGACCTTTTTGATGGTAGCTAGTTTTGCCTCCCAAGACAAGACAGTATGGTATCGTTGGTTCGGCTCCAGCAGTCAACGACACTAGGCTGCTGCTGACTGCTTGGGACTCCCCAACTAAGAAAGACGTTTCAACCAAGATGTTGTCGTCTTGCTGACTTCTGTGAAGTTAGACTTTAAAATACCAGGGCTACTTGTCTTTAGTTGTATTTGTGTGTAGGGAACAAGAAAGAAACGAAACATTTTGATGAAAGGTTAACTGAATAAGTTGTTTGTTTTATTTATCCCCTCCAGGGTGCTAGGATGGGCACACACTTAAAACGAACCTAGATCTAGTTTTAGAAAGCTGAGGTTTTGTTAAAATTCTCTAGTGATCAGTTAAGAGTTAAAAAAACATGAATGCGGTAGCCTGGATGGTTTTTATAGATATAAACAAGAGCAGCCGTTGATGCGTCGTGAAGTTGACAATAGATAGTAGTTTTAAGCTAAAATTAATAAAATTCTTTTCAAAATATGGAAAAAGGAACACATATTATACCTAGTGTATCCTTTCTCAGTGATTCAGAAGTATAAACAAGCAAGAAATTAGGTTTAGACGTCCTGTTGTTGTTGTTTCTACAACAGAGCGTAAATTCCTTGACTGCTCTCTATGGCCGAAAGTGACAGAAGTCTCGAGCATCTTTTGCTCTCTCCTTATATACCCATCCAGAATACATCATCACACAGATTCTCTTGCTTGATGACACACACAAAAAAAAAATGCAAGGAGCTCGCGCTTCACACACAAATTCTGTGTGTGGAACGTGTTCCCCTACCAACAGCCGCTAGCCGGTCATCCAGCAAGGAGGGTGCTCGGAGAAAAGCACTAAAAAGATGATAAAGATGAATCGAATTGCACTAAACGTGGACATCAGCGTGTAGGATAATGATTAAATATATTGACTGTTACATTTCTTCAAAATCATATGCCAACACGACGGTGAAATCCGCGTTGAAACTCAGAATTTGTGTTTTGACAGACGAACGTTGTTTACAACTGTCTTGGCAACCGGCCCATAATGCAACAGTACGTCATCAAGTGTTGTAAACAAACATGGCGGACTATCACATCAGCTGTCATGCTGGTTTCGAAGACTTGATAAAAACAGACTCATGAGCATTTATAATCAACTGAAAGTCATGTAAAACAAATGCGTAAGTAATAGTTTGCCTCGAGGGACGGTTGTCATAAACCAGAAATCTCACAGTTGTAAAATTTAACAATGGTGCAATAATAAATGCACTTATCATAATTCAAGAGTGACACAAGTTCGTGCATCAGCCATCCAGGTCATATCATTACCCCCTCCCTAGCGCGTTACAGCTCCTGCTAACGCGCTCTAAATCAGACAAACAGTGACTTATTGATAAAATCATCATGAAACAGTATAGCTGATGCACGAGTGTGCCAACATCTAACCATCAAAGTGAAAATCCTGATAATGGCACCAATATTGTTTGAGTGCCTAATAAAGATACCTGATGATCAGTTATTCATTTCCATGAGTGATATCGAAACACGTTTAACTACTTTCACACTTAACAATCAAAACAGTTCTCAACAATATTCATGACATACAGAGATCCAAAGTGTCATTCAAGAATGAACATACTTTTAGAAGGCATATACACAATAGCATAATACATTTCAAAACACGGGATTTGCAGCACATTAAAAGCAGAGATGAAGCCTAATATTCAGATTTTTTTTTTTGGTTTGGGTTTTACGGCCCTTTCAAGATTATTTCACTCATATCGAGCCGATCGTTAATCAGAGGTGGGCGAAAATCGGAGTACCCGGAAAAAAACCACCTGACCTTCCGTTGCAGAACTTGGCGTCTCACACCTGGCCCGAGCGAGGCTCGAACCTACGGCGTTGAGAGACCTAATGACTAAGAGTCAGCGCTCTTATCCACTAGGCCACGGAGGCCCGTAATATTCAGAATTATGCCACTGACTAGACTTAGATAAATATTTACCTAAAATAATGCTGCATGCATATTCAATTACAATATATATCTATGAGAGATTTGACTTATAGTCAGTTAATTGCCAACAGGTGAGAATCATATAGCACACTTTGACTCCTCAAATCTTCGGAACTATGAACAGTGCACAAAACATTTCATAATAATTCAGCTTTGGTAATATGGAAAACTGAACACATTTGATTGTAAAACACTCTTGACATTTTAAACAATTAAATCAAAGGAATAATCAACGTTAACATTTATAAGAATCATCATGACCAGCAGGCACGACGGTCAGTACGAAACATTCTCAAAACTTTAAATTTCAGCTGTAACATTCAACGTACGAGACTATGCAACCATGAAACACAGGTTTATGAAACAAACAGAATAGTAGGACAAAATACCCCACATTTACGCATGAAAATGCTCTGAACAAAGATTACTAGGTATGATCATATTGCATAGGTACCAAGAAACAGACAACTCATAATGGTAACAAATTCGGACGCAACACTGAAAATGGCACCATTCTATGTATAGCTAGTCCGTACCTTGCTACTTATAGGTTATTATTGTCATTTAAAATTACTATTTATAGAACCCTCTCTCTCTCTCTGTCTCTCTCTCTCTCTCTCGAACTATTAAACTACTAATTAATGTCTTTTAGCATAGCCCTTATCATCTATCCTGTTGGTGTTGATCTTCCTCCCTACTACCGATTTCAGCTGTCTCGAGTTCTCTTTGTAATCATGTTTCCTTCTTAGTATTCCCCTTCTTCTAATGTCTTCTCTCCTCCTTCTGTCAGTATCTCGTCTTCTCTCTTCCTGCTGTCTTTCTTCATCATCTTCTCTTCTCTTTTCCCGCCTCTTTTCTTGTTGTTCTCTCTCATCCATTGTCCACTTAAGTCTAGTAACAGAGTCAGCTAACTTAGACATGACACAAGTGTGTTCTACCAATAGCTCCTCTAGTCTGTTCATAGCCTTAACATTCCTATTCATCACTTCGGTGAGTTCACTTATCGCAGATATTAATGACCTATCTCCGACATCACGTGCACTAAATTTCTTTGAATTATCATTTATTACTGTTTCTGAAGTTTCATCTCTCTTCTTCTTTTGGATTGGACTATGAATGATTTCTTCCTCTTCCTCGGGTAGCAATAGGTCTATTAAGTTTTCGTCTACACCATCACTCTCAACTGTCTCAGTAACATTATCACCATTTTCAAGCACATCCCTCTTGATTGTCTCCATTCCGACTGCTTCGTCCCTTTCCACTGCTTCGCCCTTTCGCACGGACCTCCGAGCCACTACCCTATTATCTTCTCTTTCAAACACTAGAGTACTGATATCTAACCGACTGTTCGTTGGTGAAGCTATCAATGGAGAAACAAAAAATTGGTCAGCATCCTGATCTTTAACTATATTATTGCTCTTATCATGTCCACTTCACTAGAAGTCACAGTTGCACTAGGTAACATGTGAATCATCCTGCTTATAGGCGTTGGCGTATACTCTGGAACATCATTGAGTAATGTTGATTGAAAACCTAGCAAATTTTCAGGTATGCACTGTTTTACTGCATCCTTGAGTTCCAGGCGATTCGCTTCCGCTGACCTTGACGCAGTTTCAAAATGTTCTATGCTCTCTTCCACTGAGTAGACATAATAATCCATGTTGGTGATGGGCTTAGGAGTGAAGTTTTGCTTCAAATACTGTGTTTGATCAATCACATATGCTTTCCTTGCAAAGTTTATATGGCGTTTGTATGCAGTTATATGGTTAACCAACTGCTCCCTCTTCAGGCACCGAAAATAGCATAAGGAGCAATGAAATGGCACTTTCTGTGTTCTCTCATTATATGGTCTTCGATCCTCCCGCGCACATCTACGACATTCTTTCCCAACTTATAAAAACAGTGGAGGCATTGATAAGCCCTTCCTCTTCGTCTAGCCTTCTCCCGCTCTTCGATGTCCCCTCCTCCAACATTCCTGCCCTCCATTATTCTGAAGTGTCAAAAGAAAAGTCTTTGAGTGCCTAATAAAGATACCTGATGATCAGTTATTCATTTCCATGAGTGACATCGAAACACGTTTAACGCCGTTAAATAAAATTTCAACGTAAATATCTCTGCTGCCATAAGCAGACCGCTACTTATGTTTACGCTCTGGCTCTTATGACCGTACCGCTTACACATCCGCCTCGTCTACGCCGAACCGAACCCTTCGCTACGTTACCGCAAATACCAACCGCGCATGCATACTCCTCTAACGTATGCCCGATCTTCTTGACATCAGCCGTTCACAATCTCGTTTCAAATCCGCTCTATAATCCGAACCGAACCGGTTTTAGCCATTTGTTTCTAGCTTAACTCGATCGAGCTCACTCGATGGAAATGAATATACTTTCAGAAATAAACTACCAATTGTTATGTATTTGTATGATAGTAGAGACATCGCTAATTTACATTGCCAAGACATGAATGTGCTAATTCTGCAATCCACTCTAACATCAATAGTCTAGCTTGCTCTATGAGCAACGAACTTCGGAAATAGCTCTTCTTGGGTCGCCAACTTACAGACAGGTAAGGTAAGGTATTCTGATGGTGATCGCTTCGAGTATGCTCTCATATAATACAAATTACCATATTCTGAGAAATCAGAAATAAAATATTGGTTTAGACTCATATTCTAGACAGGTTTTTAATTATTTGGACCCCATTTTAATTTATACCAGTCTTTGAATCGACTGCCTATTCGAAATTAGCAAAATTGCAGTATGTTTCCTCTGGCTTTCTTTGCCGTATCATTACAGGGTCACTGATGAGGCTTTATTAGCCGAAACTACGTAGTATGGCCCATCGTCTTTCTTATGAATGCTTTCATTGCTCTTAAAGGAACTCATTTTTGATTTTTATTTGCCTTCACTGCAGCTAGTGTTGTGCCGTGTGGCGGCCGTAAAACGTCTCCCCGTGCATCAACCATAGTGCAGTTTATATTTTACTTTTGGTCCTTTGAGATCATCGTGAATATTCTGACAAATCAGAAATAAATTATTGGTTTAGACTCATATTCTAGACAGGTTTTTCAATTATTTGGATCCCATTTTGATTTATACTAGTCTTTGAATCGACTGCCTATTCGAAATTCGCAAAATTGCAGTATGTTTCATCTGGCTTTCTTTGCCGTATCATGACAGGGTCACTGATGAGGCTTTATTAGCGGAAACTACGTAGTATGGCCCATCTTCTTTCTTTTGAAAGTTTTCATTGCTCTTAAAGGAACTCATATTTGATTTTTATTTGCACACAATGTAAATACGAAATAAAACAAAGACAAAGACGTTTCACGGACCTTTTATTGAAATAACAGCTTTTAAAACAATATCTAACATGTCAGCTGAGAAAGCTTCTTTCGGGCCTTCTTAAGCCAGGCTGGTGGAGTGTCTCCCTAGTATGGCTTTAATTTATCATGGTTAACAACCTTCTGTCTTCCTGTGGAATCTGTTTGTATCAAGAAGGCTACTTCACTATACTTCTTTGCGACAAGGCAAGGACCGTCATAGGTATGTTCAAGCTTAGGCATAATCCCTACTTCCCTGGCTTCATTTAGGCACCATACGAAGTCTCCAACATTATACCTGTAAACGGATATCTTCGAGTCATACAGCCCTTTGCTCCTCTTTGCTGCTGATTCCAGATGTCTTCTAGCTAAACTGTGTGCCTTCTGCATGCGCGACCTCAGTGTGTCAACATAATATCCATAAGACGTGATATCTTGCCCCTGGTAAGCACCAGCACTTCCAAAGATGAGTTCTGCGGGGAGTCGAACCTCTCTACCAATTGTCAATAGGTTAGGAGTCATTCTGGTAGACTCACTTGGAGTAGAGCGATACGCCCCTGCCAAACAACCCAAATGAAGGTCCCAATTCTTCTGCTCGCCGCACAGATATGCTTTAATCATCCGAGTGAGTGTCCGATTAAACCGTTCAGATTGGCCATTTCCCTTGGGATTGCGAGCACTTGTGCGAGTCTTACGTACTTCGAGCATCCGACACATCTCCTTGAAAACCCTGCTCTCGTAGGTGCGGCCCTGGTCACTATGAACTGCAAGTGGACAGCCCCAGCGGGAAACATACTCATTTAAGATACGGGCCGCGCAAACTTCTGCTATCATATCTGGAACTGGCAGGGTCTCCACGTATTTAGAGAAATGGTCAGTTAACAGCAATATATAGCGATTTCCTCTATCAGTCACTGGAAAGGGGCCTAGATAATCGGTGGCTACGCAATCTCCAGGAGCACCTGTCCTCAGGGAACCCAGTGGAGCACGTGGCGTCTTCATAGGCTTCTTATCTGCCGCACAAACATCGCATTTTCTTACATGTAGTGCCACATCGTCTCGTAGTCCGCACCAGTAAAATCGCTGAAGTATTTTGCCTTTGTCTTCTTACAGCCCGAGATAACTGAATCATGCATTTGGAATAAAACTTCTGACTTCATGGATTGCGGTACGATTAACTGTAGATTTTCCTCTGATCCGTCTTTCTTTACAAACTTCTTAAACAAGACACCTTTATGTACTTGTATAGAATCCCATTGTACCCAATAGTGCCTTAAAGCTGGACTCTTTGTCACAATCTCTTGACTGGATGGTCGCTGGCTCACAATTTTTGCTTGCAACACCGGGTCAATGTCTGGGTCATCGTTCTGGTCGTTTTGCAAATCAACCGGTGATTTCTGTCCTACTACAGTGGTCGCTTGAACCTCATCATCTGAGTTACTACAGACCGCATCAATGCCCTGTGTAGATGGTCCGGGTGTTTGATTGTCATCTGCCATGACTCCTCTAACTGCAGGTTGCGTTTCTTCGCCCTGAAAGGTCTGGTTCTGTAATTGGTGGCCTCCCCCTAGTGCTTTTTCCGTACTGTAATCGCTATTAAACATTTCTTGTGTCCGTTTCAAGCACTTCTTACACGGGCCACATTTAAGAGGTTCGTCTGTGTCTTGATTGGGACAGTCACACTGTCGCGGGTTCTCACAGCGTGACAAAGCGTCACAGTTTGTTTTTTTCTTTCCGGGTCTGTACTCGATACGAAAATCGTAATAGCTTAGGATTTCGATCCATCTAGCTACCTTTCCCCGTGGTTCCTTTAACTTAAAGTGCCACACCAGAGCTTGATAATCAGTGCGGACGACGAACTTTCTCCCCAGCAAATACTGCCTAAAATATTCTGAGTTATGCAGTAGTTGCGTTCAGCCTTATTGAGAGCTCTGCTTGCATAGGCGCTGACTCTTTCTCTCCCCTCCTGTATCTGATGAAGTATTCCACCTATTCCGACGTCTGATGCGTCCACATCTAAAATGAAGTCACCTGCGTCATTTAGTGGATAACCCATGACATCAGGACTTATTAAAGATTCCTTGAGCTTTTCAAAGGCAAGATCACAGGCTTGAGACCAAATAAATTTCTTCCCTTTCTTGGTTAGGTCAACCATAGGTCTTACAAGGCTGGCAAAATCCTTGACATACCGCCTGTAGTATGATCCCAAAGCTACAAATTGTTTGATATGTTTAGCAGTTTTGGGCTTTGGCCAATCCATGATCTTCGCAATATTCACTGGATTCGGTTTCACGCCCTCAGCTGTAAACACGTGACCAAGGAAAATAACTTCCTTCTGCAACATATTACACTTCTCAGGTTTTAGCTTTAAACCTGCCCGCTTCAGTCTCTCGAAAATCTGCTCCACTCTAAACATGTGTTCATCAAAATTTCGACCGAACACAATGATGTCATCTATGTAGATTAGACATGTTAGCCATTGTTAACCTGCTAAAGCTAGTTCCATGGTTCTTTGAAACGTGCTAGCCGCGTTATTAAGTCCAAATGGCATGCGCGTCATTTCAAAATGACCGAACTTGCAAACAAAAGCACTTTTCGGGATATCGTCTCTCTTTAGTGGAATTTGGTAATAGCCTGACGTAAGATCAAAAGTGCTGAACAGTGTGGATCCTGCCACCGCATCTAAACAGTCTTGCACTCGTGGCAAAGGAAATCCATCAGGCTTCACAAGTTCGTTGACCTTTCGGTAGTCAACGCAAGGCCTTATTCCTCCATCTTTCTTTCTTACTAATACTATCGGACTAGCCCAAGGGGATACACTGTCTCATATAACACCTTTTGCTTTCATATCTTCTATAGCCTTCCTCTCTTTGCTTGCGAAGGCCAAAGGGACTCTTCTTGGTGGTTGTTTCACTGGTGCAGCATCACCTGTATCTATGGCATGTTCGGTGATGTGAGTCAGTCCTAAATCCCACTCATTTTTGGAGAAGTTGTCTTGAAATTTGATAAGTAGCTGTCGAAACAGATTTTTCTCGTGTACACCTAACTCCTGGGAAGATTTTTCATAAAGGCCTACAAGATGCTCTGGCACTGTCTCATTACCCGTTTCTTCTATTGCTCTAACCTTTTGTGAGATATTTGTAGAAACACATGAGCTCTGACTCTGAACTAGCTTAATCCTTCTTACACTGGTAAAATTGTTTGTTTCCTCCTGGCTCTCTAGCGGCGCTAGCAGCATTGGACTACCATCTATTGGCTCAGCTTGTCCGACAACTGTATCCTGTTTTATTGTCATGGCCGTTGGCAATGGATTGAGCAGCCTTACTTTACAGGTACATCCTTGGTTAATGTCCACAAGTAGTGTAGCCATTTGTAAAGGGTATTCTTCTTGAAAGTGTTTCGTTGGTTCTATTATATATTCACCAGCACAAGAAAAATCATCATTTTCTTTCCTATCCACATACACGTCTATGATGGACTCGCTTTGGGCTGGGATTAAAAAGTGATCAGCTGCCGTCACTCTTCGAGCTCGATTTTTCATTCCAATTTGTATAATTGGTACCTCTTTGTCGCCAATCATCAATACTCCTCTACTAAGCAGCAAATCTGTTTGACCCTCGGCCCCATTCTGAAGAACGTCTACACCTAGTAGTCCGTCATCATCAATATCTGCGACTGTTGCTTCTACTTCTATTTGTACTGGACCCAGCTGCAGAGAAAATAACGCTTTACCCTTTTCAGTAATCAGTGCACCACTTGCACCGACCAGTTTTGAGGCTTTCGTGAGCACGGTCTTATCTTGTGGCCTCATCGTATCGAATATTCGCGTTGAAATGATCGTCTTTGACGCACCGGTGTCGGTTGTAAAAAGGATCGGGTATCCATGCACGCAACCCCGTATGTACAACCCGTCTGGTAGCTTCCTTGTTGCCTTAACAGATTTGACTACACCCCCGTTTTGTGTTAATGATTCGTTTTTTGGCCTATGATATCAGAACAGGCTTCCCTGTGGCCCCCAGAGAGAGCCCGTTCTAGTTTAAAGGACGACTTGCATTGCTAGATCTCATTTCACCTTCGCCACTTTTACCCCTATAACTCTGGGAACCATTTACCTGCTCTGATCTTGTTGGTGCTTTGCTGGTTTTATTGGGGCAGTCTCGAGAAATATGCCCTGGCTCATTACAGCTGTAACATACAATACCTCTTCGCTGCGCCTGGCTGTTTCTCTGTTGAGCCGTCTGGTTTGTCTTATTTGCTATACAGGACATTTGTGTCATTAATAATTGCATGAGATTCCTAGTCTCAGTTAGTAGTTGCAGTGAATCATTTGGTGCAGTACTGGTTTTCTCAGTATTTCCTAAGGCTTGCTCGTCTTTTGAAGGCTTCTTTGATGGTGGTTTCTGTGGTTTGACTGGCACTCGAGATACGCGATCTGTGTCTTGAGTTTCATCTAAAACAATTTCTTCATCTCTGCCATAACACTCTTCTTCAATTGTTCTCCTGGTGTATTTTTTAATTTCTTATCTATATAGGCTTCGGACGAGCTGCGGCGGCGCGTCTGTATGAAATTAACTGCATGGTATACTGCTTCGTCAATATCATCTGGTTCCTTGTTGTACTCTATCTCAAACCTGGCATCACTGTCTCTAAGCCCGTCCAGAAATCTTCTGACAAGGTCTTCTTGTCGTGTTTTAGAGTCTCTCCCCTGATATGCTTTAGGGTATAACCTCTTCAGATCTGCCGCAAACTCTTCGACAGTTTCATTGGATCTTTGCTGTCTTTGGCTGAATTTTCCTGCAAAGGTTCGCTTAGTCTCCACCACGCGAAATCTGCTGTTTAGTTCTTTCACCAATTCTTCGTCGTGTGTCAAGGTCTCTCTTGGAAGCTGGGTTAACACGAAGTCGCCAGCTCTGCCCTGCAACCTTGGCAACAGGTTGTCAAGCCTGGTAGCTTCATCCCAGTGTCTTCTTTCAGCTATCGCCTCAAAGCGGCTGATCCAGACTTTCCAGTCCTCTTTCCCGTCAAAAGAAGGTAGCTCAATACCATAACCATATAAAGATTGCAATCGTCCGTTTTCCTGTGGTTTCTGGAAGTGGTTATCTGGTACATTACTTCTGGTCTCATAGGAATTTTGGTGCCATGTTCTCCTGTCCTATTTTAGCGTGGCATTGTAAAGTCTTGTGGGTATGTCATGTCGCCCAATTCATTTGAATAACCCTGATATGTCGTGCCGCCCATTTCTCTTGCACTACTCCGGTATGTCGTGTCGCCCATTTCTCTTGGATTACTCCGGTATGTCGTGTCACCCATTTCTCTTGAATTACCCTGGTATGTCGTGCCACCCATTTCTCTTGCACTACTCCGGTATGTACTGTCACCCATTTCTCTTGAATTACCCTGGTACGTCGTGCCACCCATTTCTCTTGCACTACCCTGGATTGTCGTGTCGTCCGTGTTGTGTGGCTGTGGGTAAACTGTCGCACCCGTTGATACATCTCTGCATCGGTAAATCGGCTCGCTCGTCTATGCTGTCGTAGGCATTTGTATAAGGTGGTATCTAGTATTGCCGGTACATGGGTCTGTCATCTTGTCGGTAGTTCTACCTGTCTGTGCCGTCTCGAGCATGTATACTTATTTGTCTGTCTTGCTGTTCAGTAGCCATTCTCTCGCTTTGTTGGTAACTTGACCTATATGTGCTGGTGTCCCTTTGCGAGTAAACAGTGCTTCTATCTCGCAGCCCAACCCCTCTGTTACTTTGGAGGTAAATCTGCCTGCCTCTATCTTCTTGACGCTGCGTATAACTTGGCCTACTATACTGCTGATCCGGTAGACAGCTATTACCGCTTCGGTGCATCGTCTCGTCTGTACCCTCAGTTGCTCTGCTGTTCATTACATTTGAACCGATACAGTTGACAGCGCTTGTCAGGTTTTCCCTGTGGTCTGTGTTGCTGCTGCTAGATGGTCCTCCATACCCGTCTTGTTCTTGCATGTGCGACTCCGGATCACTACTGTTAACCTGTCGGACATCAGCGCCAGGTGCACCCCCTTGGTCAACTTCTTGGTATGTGTTTAGAGGTGTGGTGTTTGAGACTGCGTCTCCATAAGGCATGCTTCTTTTGTCCCTCTGTCTACCAATGGTACCCTCATTTCTTAGTTCATAAAGGACAGCCACCACATTCTGAAGTGCCCCTGTAAACGTTTCCTGCTTCTGGTGCAGCTCGGCTTGATTCTGCTGCATACTACTCAAGGCCCTGCTTAAACCCAAAATAGTGTTTTGTTGATTGGACTCAGAATATAATAAGGGTTTTGAATGGAATTTTCTCCTTCTCGGGGATGTTGGAAAGCATGATGTGGGGCAAAAGGACCATTACTATTAGAGGGGTGTGGCCATGATCTATCCGCCCTGAAAGGAAATTCTGTTCTTGCCGCCCTCCAATGATTGCCGACTCCAGGGACCTTTGTTCCCGAAACTGGACCAGAGCCTCTGCTGCAGCTTGATCTGCCCCTTCTTCACGCCTATCTGTCCTACTGGATTCTACGGCTTCTTCTCTAGCTTCCTTCCGATGGACCCCGAAATCTTGTTCTACCCTCTGTTCATCGAGGTGCTCCTCATCTTCAAATTCAGTTCCTGTCCTGGCTTGGGGTGTGCCGGTGGTACTTTCACTAGTCATTCTGGATCTTGAAGGTTCGTATCGCACGATTTAAAAAACCGCTGCGCCACCACTTTATGTTACGAGCCGCAGTTCTGAGGCCCGAGGAGACTCCTTTTGACCAGAATGACCTTTTTGATGGTAGCTAGTTTTGCCTCCCAAGACAAGACAGTATGATATCGTTGGTTCGGCTCCAGCAGTCAACGACACTAGGCTGCTGCTGACTGCTTGGGACTCCCCAACTTAGAAAGACGTGTCAACCAAGATGTTGTCGTCTTGCTGACTTCTACCGGCCCCGATAGCTCAGTTGGTAGAGTGTCCGCTCCGGGGAACGGGAGGTCACGGGTTCGATCCCGGGCCGCGACATACCAAAGTCGTTAAAAATGGTACTAGCTGCTCCTCGCTTGGCACTCAGATTTACGGGGAAGAGCTAGGACTGGTCGATCCAGTGTCAGGATAATGTGACTGGGTGTTGTATCATGTAATGTGTCTGGGACATGATACTTCAGTGAGGCAGCACTATAAAAGTGAGCATTGAGCTCCCTGTCGCAACCAGACACCGTCGTGATATGACTGAAAAAGTGTTGAAAGCGACGTTAAACCCGAATTCACACACACACTTGCTGACTTCTGTGAAGTTAGACTTTAAAATACCAGGGCTACTTGTCTTTAGTTGTATTTGTGTGTAGGGAACAAGAAAGAAACGAAACACTTTGATGAAAGGTTAATTGAATAAGTTGTTTGTTTTATTTATCTCCTCCAGGGTGCTAGGATGGGCACACACACACACACTTAAAACGAACCTAGATCTAGTTTTAGAAAGCTGAGGTTTTGTTAAAATTCTCAATTGATCAGTTGAGAGCTAAAAAAAAACATGAATGCGGTAGCCTGGATGGTTTTATAGATATAAACAAGAGCAGCCGTGGATGCGTCGTGAAGTTGACAATAGATAGTAGTTTTAAGCTAAAATTAATAAAATTCTTTTCAAAATATGGAAAAGGAACACATATTATACCTAGTGTATCCTTTCTCAGTGATTCAGAAGTATAAACAAGCAAGAAATTAGGTTTAGACGTGCTGTTGTTATTGTTTCTACAACAGAGCATAAATTCCTTGACTGCTCTCTATGGCCGAAAGTGACAGAAGTCTCGAGCATCTTTTGCTCTCTCCTTATATACCCATCCAGAATACGTCATCACTGAGATTCTCTTGCTTGATGACACACAACAAAACATGCAAGGAGCTCGCGCTTCACACACAAATTCTGTGTGTGGAACGTGTTCCCCTTCCAACAGCCGCTAGCCGGTCATCCAGCAAGGAGGGTGCTCGGCGAAAATCACTAAAAAGATGATAAAGATGAATCGAATTGCACTAAACATGGACATCAGCGTGTAGGATAATGATTAAATATAATGACTGTTACATTTCTTCAAAATCATATGCCAACACGACGGTGAAATCCGCGTTGAAACTCAGAATTTGTGTTTTGACAGACGAACGTTGTTTACAACTGTCTTGGCAACCGGCCCATAATGCAACAGTACGTCATCAAGTGTTGTAAACAAACATGGCGGACTATCACATAAGCTGTCATGCTGGTTTCGAAGACTTGATAAAAACAGACTCATGAGCATTTATAATCAACTGAAAGTCATGTAAAACAAATGCGTAAGTAATAGTTTACCTCGAGGGACGGTTGTCATAAACCAGAAATCTCACAGTTGTAAAATTTAACAATGGTGCAATAATAAATGCACTTATCATAATTCAAGAGTGACACAAGTTCGTGCATCAACCATCCAGGTCATATCAATATCATCACGCAAACATGCCTTTATAATCTTGACCCTCTTGAACTCCACTTTTATATAGTAAAACTAGGGTTTTAAGGGCTAAACCTTATTTTTCTTATTTCTGCTCTAAAATATAGATTGTGGGTACTCGTTAGAACCGCCTCGATGAGGCGGTTCTTACGTGTATAGTAGTCGCAGATAAGATTGACTAGGCGGAGCTCTTCAGGTGTTGTCAATATAATGTCAAATTCACTGAGTCCACCATAAGATTCGGTAGGGTGCCTTTCGCATGCTTTCTGCAAGCGGACGAAATGGCCATATACGCCAGTGTTACAGTTGAATTCACACAATCGGGTGACTTGGTTTACCTTTTTGTTAATAGAACATTCCGAAGGCGAGTGTAAACGATAGCTCCGCCTAGTCAATTTTATCTGCGACTACTATACCCACAATCTATATTTTGAACAGAAATAAAAGACACATATCACAATTTTTCATCTTAAATTGTTCCTTTTTTCCGGCGGTAATATTTACAATGTATTTGTATAGGCGTGCTTTCGTAATGGGCAAGCTGATGCCAAAGGACAGACACTCATTGAAGATATTCAGATACGGGAATAGCAAACGAGTCAAACAGTGACGCATGGTTGCATTTGTGAAGTCGAAGAGACAGCAATGACCCAAAAATAACTGATTGTCTAAATTGATGTTTTTTTTTCTTTCTTTTTCAGACTATGCATCGTCTAAGGTTATTCCTCTGTGGTCTTGTACTAGTGACAACAGCATTCAACAATGGTCAGTACATGCTCTGGGACTTAAGTTATGGATGTTATGAGCCTCGAAGGTTTTGTTTGTTTGATTTGAGGTTTAACGTCCCCATCAACACTGTAAAGGTCATTTTTGGAGACGTCACTTCCAATTTTGTGGGATTTTTACCCGACATTGAGATGAAATGACGTCTCAAGCCCTGCCGCCCAATGAAACCAATAGGGTTTATAAGCATGGACGGTTAGACTTGCCCCGCTTTGCCTGGGCAGGCTTAGATACTCTAAGCGGTTAACCAGTACTCTTGTGCAGGTCGGTTTCAGCTCTGCGCGGAAGCATCTATTTCTTCAAACCCAAACGGGCGAGGGCGGGAGCCTCGAAGGTAAAACATTAGCTCTTATCCTGCTGTTCACGACAATCCCCATCTTTGGAAACAGTATAGATACAGATCAGATGGCTTCTTCAGAAGCCATCTGATCAGGATCTACACTGTTTGACCTTCAGTTTATGGATTTGTAAGAATAAATTACATCAAGTAATCTGATTTGTTCAAAGTCTGAAATGGGTGTGGCTAAACTGAATATTCTGCAGGATAAAGGTTGGAATAATTCACGGGACTGCTTTAATGTCCTCTTTCATTTCAGTTGAAATAGCATTTTCACTGTGGTGGTTTAATGAGTACACACAATCTATGTTTTTAAGGAAAAATGAGAAATCATGTTTGCCCTATAAATCTCACTTTTCCTCAATATATAAAGTTGGGTTGACAAGGGCATTGATTACTTGCACTTGTTAACGAGTTGAGTTTTCTCGAACATGCGCGTGCTGGAAATACTTAACCAACTTGCATACCCTGACGGACAGGGCCTCAGTCGGATGCACGTTTGACTGGTGATCAGTAGGACGCGGGTTTGATACCTGCCGGGGTCGGCAGCTTTCTATCGCGACGATTGATCATTAAATCTTTTCTACGGTCATTCTCTTCCTTCCGCTGAATCAAGAAAGGCAGTTGTCAGTTTCTGGCGAAAGAATGTGCAATGTACTGGTTAACCGCTTACGAATAAGCCTGCCTAGGAAAAGTGTGAATAGGTAAACTGACCGGCTCAAAAATGACCTAAACTAGTGTTGACTGGCCCGTTAAACCCCAATACGAACAAACAAACTGACGGACAGGGCACAAACATTTCTGCTTGGACCAAAACGCTTAGGGTAAAAGCCATACATGCCAGAAATATGATAAGCATACACTATCACATTCCAGTCTATGTTTAGTAAAAGAGTTTACATGCCTTTGTGGACGTGTTGACCGCCAAAAGGGAGAAAAAGGTCGAATATCTTAGTATTAAGTAACACCATTGACTCCATGACCGTATATACAAGTAAATAACAGTGTATCAACACGGTCACATAGTTTAGATTTTATTTGTCTTCATTCACTATTGATGTTGAAAAAATATCATTTCCTGAGTATTTCGGAGATACTCCACAAACGTTTACGCAACCAAGCGAGCAGACGTTTTGAAATCTTATTTATCAGTTACCCTCTATATTAATTGCATTGCAGCACATTGACCTAATAAAGATATGCTATCTCAGGACAAGTGATCTTTATCAGGTCAACGTGACACTTTTATGAATGAACCGGGCTACTAGAATAAAATGGAAAAAATGTTATTATTATGATTGGACAAAATGGGAAAATTACTTGAAAAAAAAGTGATAGGACAAATATGGTCAGCTGATACAAAATTTATCGACTTGCGGAATGTTCTGATGCACTGAGGACCAATGATAACTGATCGTAAAATGCTAATTTACGAGTGTACAAGGGGATAAACTGATAAATTGAACACCGGATTCGTGTCTTTTAATATCAAGTTTATCATGCTCGGCTTCGAGAACGCATGTAGAATCACTCGGCAAGCCTCGCGATTCTACAAGCGTTCTCGAAGCCTTGCCTGATAAACTTGATATCAAAAGACACTCACCTGGTATTCTCTATGTATACCCTGTTTACTCCTCTTATCCTCAGTTTTTTTTCATTTTTCAGTTTAAGGCTGGCACGATTAATCGGATAATCGATTATTCAATCGATACATTCTACAAAAATGATTATCATTACTGATTTGCTTGCAATCGATTATTTGATAAGTACAATTTACTACCCAAAGCTGTGCTTAAAATAGCTGTATGAGTGGCAAACAGTGCAGACCCAGATGAGACGCCGCGTTCTGCGGCGTCTCATCTGGGTTTGCACTGTTTGCTCAGGTCTGTCAGTTCAAATACATATGGCAAAGTATAGCATATGGTAGGAGTCATGCTCAGACATAAAGCCAGACAGGTTAAATTATGACCAAATCTTCAGTGATAACTAATCGGTTATCGATCGCAATGATAGGAATGATAATCGATTTTCATTCCATCACCGATTAGCCAGGCTCATTCTTCACCCACTCATCATATTAACAAGTCATTGTAATGAACACATCTAAACCCCAATTAATGGGTCTGATCAGCATGAAACATTTTCTTAAAAACAAAAAATGGAATTTAAGGGTTGAGCGAAATAGTTAAAGCCTCAGTCCAGGACTATTTTCCCAGCCTACTCTCTGAAACAATCGACCCACCAGTGCTGTCAGTGCTTCGATTTTTTCATTTAATCAGGGTCTTTCCTGAATACTGCGGAGGTATGAGCAGGCGGACGATGAATTCTAAAACACTTCCTTAGCAATACGGAGGCTAAAATGTGTGACAGGTGCAAGAATGAGAAAAAAAGTGATGATTCAGAATTTATTAACTGAACCGCTATGCATTGAGAAATAAGACCAATAATCGTATCCCAATAAATATGTTCTAGAAAGGGTTATCCTTTGGAAGCAAGGAATGCACCACAGAACAGGAAAATATGGAGTGTACATGTTTTCTGGACCAGACTAGATAGTTGCGGCCAATTAGGCCTCACTAACAACTTGACTCTGACTTTTTTATTTTTCAGGAGAAACATCAGAGCTACGAAAACGGAAACGCTCGATCGTATCAGCAGGTATGATATACGAGGGTTGTTCTCGAAGTTGGTGGAATGTGGCTGTTATTCATTTATTTATAAAGATTTTAGGCTGAAAGTCTCTCTCTCTGTGTGTGTGTGTGTGTGTGTGTGTGTGTGTGTGTGTGTGTGTGTGTGTGTGTGTATTAGTGTTTGTGTGTGTGTGTGTGTGTGTGTGTGTGTGTGTGAATTCGGGTTTAACGTCGCTTTCAACAATTTTTCAGTCATATCACGACGGTGTCTGGTTGCGAAAGGGAGCTCAATGCTCACTTTTATAGTGCTGCCTCACTGAAGTATCATGTCACAGACACATTACATGATACCACACCCAGTCACATTATCCTGACACTGGGTCGACCAGTCCTAGCTCTTCCTCGTAAATCTGAGTGCCAAGCGAGGAGCAGCTAGTACCATTCTTAACGACTTTGGTATGTCGCGGCCCGGGATCGAACCCGTGACCTTCCGTTCCCCGGGGCGGACACTCTACCAACTGAGCTATCGGGGCCGGTTCTGCTCCAACGTACAAATATTATTTCTCCAAATAATATTTGAATCGTATGTATCTATCGCAACGACGGGCTGCGTAGGCGGGGCCCGCCAAAGTTAGTAAATAATGGTACATACGCAGCGGTAGATATAACTAAGCTTTATCATTATGACACTATTAAAATTGGCGCAAATCTACATGGTAATAACATGACGTCTCGACGTCATTTTCCCAAAATATGACGTTATTACCATTACTTGTTTATCTGGAAAATCGAAAACTGTAGATTCTTTCAAAAACGAATCTCAGAAAATGACACCGACTGGTGACACAGAATTTCCGAGTGTGGTGAAGTTTTGTGTGGGTCTCGGAAAGTAACCGACCGAAACGTTAAACATGATTAAGGATTCGAGCACGCTGCTTTCCTGTGGCAAGATATTCGCGGTTCATTCACTTTGCAAGCGACCCACTGCGTTCATACTTCCATGAACAGCAGAAAAATAAAATTCCTTTCTTAAATAATAATAAAGATTTTATTTGGAGAGGATATCATATAAATCATACAAAATACTTATCTACCATATATTTTTAAATTTATACAATAATTACAACATTCAGTTTTAAACATTCAGGTAATTGTCTAGGAATAAAACATGATTACAACTGATTATTAATAACTGGGATTAAATTCTGAATGTTGGGTCATGACATAAACTTGTAAAATTGTAAAAGTACTTTACTATACGTTGTTAAAATGCTACATTCAGACGGCAAGACAAGCATTGAATAAATGAATGTTTACGTGCTGATGTCCACGGGAAACCAAGATTACGGTTATAAATAGTCCTGTACTAATTTTATCGATGTTAGGTCAATTGGTTTAAATGTAATCCATTTTAGCTACTTTCAGCTGTTGGTCACCATGAAACTAGTTTTGCAAATACATGTAGTGTAGACTGTTCAGTGCAGGCCTCGTTCTGCGATGTCCGATCTGGACCTACACTGTTTGCCAATATCCCCTTCCGTGGGTCTCCGGTACAAAATGTTTTTTAACGTTCCTGACAAAATTATTCCACACATCAAAGTGGGGGAAAAACAAAGACAAAACAAAAAGCAAAACAAAAAAAACAAACAAAAAAAACAACAACAAAAACAAATTTATTCAATCACTAAAGGTGATGAATGCCCCCGACAAACGCCTCTTGCTTGACCTATGAAGTAGACAGACACACTTTCTAACTAAACTAGATACTGCAACATTCTCCAAGAAACATATGGCTAAATGTTTAAGTCATTCAAGGGGACATGATTCTGGAAAAAAAGCGGTTGGCTCATGTTTCCTTTATGCACTTGTTCAATGCATGTCAAAATGGTGTTGCAGTTTTCAATGATCTGCATCAAACACTGTAGGAGTTATGGAGACACGAACAGTACTGTTTAACAGCCTATGCTACTCATATGGCCAAAATGGTTTAAGACGTTCAAGGGGACACCTACTCCAGTAATAAGGGGCTAGATCAGAATCTTGTTCCTTTAGGGAGAAATAGTCAATGCATATCTGAACGGCGTTGCTGATTCAATGTCCTTCATCAAATACTGAAGAAGGAGTTGCGGAGACACGAACAGTACTATTTACCCTCATATACTTAAGAAATAGATCAGCTCTAACTGTGATTTGTTGAGTAATAAATCACAGTTTGGAGGTCAGTTGTAAAGTAGATCAAATCACGAGCGCGTAGCGCGCGTGATTTGTCTACTTACAACTGACCGACATTGTATTGTATTGGAGTTTAGCTGTCCTGTCAACAATATTTTAGGTCGTTTTTGAGCCGGTCAGTTTACCTATCCACACTTTTCATGGGCAAGCTAATACGTAAGCGGTTAAACAGTACAGTGCACATTCTTTCGCCAGAAACTGACAACTGCCCTTCTTGAATCAGCCGAAGGGAGAGAATGACCGTAGATGATCAGTCTCCAGAAAAGAATATTGCCGACCTCGGAAGGAAAACAAGCCTTAGGACAAACATTTAAAAAGGCAGTTAAGCAGTCAAAATGTTTTAACACGAAAAAAAATCCCTTTCCAGCAAAGCTTCTTTTGCTGATTTGTATAGTCCTCCTCTCAATAATAGGAGTACCCCGCACACGAGGTAGGTTGAATATAGTTGAATGAAAGTCTCTAAAAAAAACTGACTAACTTCGGTCAATATGGAGTTCGTAGCATGTCCCCGACAACCATCAGTTCTAAATACGCACTTATGATAGCCGCTTTATATGTAGTTTGTAACACAGATTTCGTGAAAATCTTTCAACGCTGTCTAATGCTTCCTCATCACTGAACACATGTGAAAACCTCGTACAGTCAAGCAGAGTTTCAGGAACCGAGAAAGATTGTTTCCAAGTGTTCGCGCCAATATAACGTACTACTGTATTCTTGAAGCATGTGTATGTTTCTTTTCTATCCTCTCTCAACAGAGGACAGTACAAGAGCATATGACAAATGTCTTCTTCTTGTTGTTAATAAAGCTTCCATGTTGGGTCTTCTTGATACTGGCTGAACGTTTTCCTGAAGAATGTATATCCTAGTTAACATCCTAGCCTTGATCACAGCTTTTTGGATGTCGATTTCGGAGTTCTCTTGTTCTCCAAACAGGATGAACGCTGCCTCCGGCTATGCTGTCGACTGCAAGAAAGCGGGGGGTAGTTCTGATTTAATTTCTAAATTCAATATTGGACTTAAATCGCTTCTGCGACATGGTCTATCGGAAGCCGAATTTTTCAGAAAAATATATTACCGCAATGACTTCAGCACCCAATTTCCTAAAATCATTCTTCGATATAAAAAGATTGGGTGCAACATAAATGTTATACGACAGACTGCATGCATGGTAGATAACCGAATCACGGTTTACAACTTTGCTTCCCTCTTTAATTGCACGCCGGTGGGTCAGGCCTCAGATTCGTTGACGGTTCCAGCGTAAAGGCTTATATTAGTTGGTTTCTGATGCTCTATCTCTGGTCGGGCCCATCGGAGTCTAACTGGATTTCATTTGCTCCAGCATTTCAATGGTTTCTTGCTGTCGAGTCCTCACCGTTGTTTCATCTCTGTGGATGTTTGATTTTTGTGTTCACGGAGATGTTGCACAGAACAAACTAGAGCTGCCGCCTAACGGGCGCCAATTATACCCCCGCATGCGTTGTCAGACAAATTTTTACAAGTATTTGACCTTGTGGAAGGTCAAAGTAAAGGTCAAGGTCAGGTTTGTGTATATCAATCTTAAGTACTAGTGGCAAGGTGTGTGGTGTGTGAATATTAAAGAAATCGGTCAAAGAATAAGGAAGTTATGAGCAATGTTAAAGTTTTTTGTAACGGACCGACGACGACAAGCTGACTCCTATATACCCCCCTCAAACTTCGTTTGCGGGGGTATAATTATTTGTCTTAATCGCGACGGAAGTAAGGGCGAGGATTGTGGCCACGTAAAATAGATTTAAGCCCCCCAGTGGAATTCGTTCCCGCTGACCGTTCCAAGGCGGTTCTTCTGTCGCGGTTTATTTTTATTATGGTTTGTCTTTGGGTGTTTGTGTCGCTTATATTATTTTATTTTGGATAGCCTATTGGCCATTTTATTGGAAAGTAACTGTTCTTTTGTCTTTCCGCTTTTGGTGTTTCCATTAGGGTCTGTTATTGCATGTTTGTGTTTCTTTCCCTTTGATGTCTCTGATGGGAGCTGTGGGTTAATTGTATCGATGCCTGATCATTGCCTCCACTTCTATTTTACAGTAGGGCAAGAATAAGGGATTCTGTTCAGTTCTTCATCACAGTTCTGTTGATCGCTGTTTTCCATTCGTTCTTGGAGGGTATGTTTTGCTTCAAAGCAACAATGTTTGGTAGGTTGTATTGGTGTAACAATTGGATGATTTGGTAGAAGAAACTATGTTTATGTTCAAATTTCACTGACATTTGGTGAGCTAAGACCTTTTTAATTCTCTCATTACCAGATTTCAGGATAGCATGTAACAAGGAGAGCTGTCTTTTATGAATTTCAGCTTCAATGGGTACTGCACCGAGAAGTAGAAACACTGCTATTGTGGCTGTTCTTTCTGGAAGTGACTGACTTATCCTCAAACTATTTTTCTGAAATTTGTCAAGGGTAGTAATATGTGACCTTTTAGAGGTAAAATTTCAAGCTCATGGAGTAGTCTTGGCAGAACATAAGTTCTATAAATCTGATACGATGTAGCAGGACTCAGGCCGTTTGTTTCTTGATAACCTGAGCGCATATTTTGTTCTACGAGCTAACATTCTCTATCTTCAATGTTTATTTCACACTCATGTGATTCAGTTCGTGTCAGTCCCAAATGAGTAGTTTCTTCTGAAGCTTTGATTACATTGTCACCAAGCCTACAGTTATACTTTAAACTACTTTTCTCAGAACTATGTTCGACAATTTTGGTTTTTGTTGGATGAATCTTGTAGTGGTGCTGATCGGAATTTATCATATGACGTCGCGTCTAAGAGTGTAATAACGCCATGTATTATTTTTGATAATCCACTGGTGGATTAAATATGCAAATTAGCGAGATACGTCCCGTAACGTTACATGTACGACGTCCTTAATGACGTCGCGTTTACCAACGGCGGATTATTCGCATTTTTGTAAACAATCGTGAATAAAATGCGTTTAAAATGTCATATGATAAATAGAATCTTGCATTCGTGCTAATGCATTATTGAATTTATTAAACTCGTGCAGAGCCTCGCATTTTATCCCTTTACCTCCACTCGTTTAATAAATTCAATAATACATTGAGCACTCATGAAAGATCCTCTATATCTACATCCCACGTTCAGCATCAGCTGAAGAGTTTCTGGAGTTGACGATAGGTACGCCAGGTCATCAGCAACTGCTGTAGCACCAATATATATTCCCCAACATCAATCCAAGAGCATTTGTTTCTAGTTCAAGAAGCTGATCTTCGACGAAAATTTTATATAGGTATGTAGACAGTTCTCCTCCTTGTCTGACTCCTTGTTTTAAGTCGAAACTGTCACTGAAAGAACACGGCCATTTCACTTTAGTGGTGAGACAATTATACAGTTCCTTTATGATTAACCAGTATGTCGGGCGGATACTTCTGTCTAGCAGTTTATCAAACAGAATTGTATGCTGCACCACGTCAAAAGCGGACTGAACATCCAACATCGCAAAGTACAATGTAGCCCAGAAAACATGTACACTCCAAATGTTCCAGTTCTGTGGTGTATTCATTGCTTCCAAAGGATAACCCCTTCTAGAACATATTTATCGTTTTGATTCTGCTCTAGCTTCAGTTATGTGGAGATTTGACATTAAAGGAGAAAGTCCATAGTAAATCCAAATTGAAGGTCGGTTTGATTATCAAAATTCAGTTTTTCTATATAGTAGAGAGTATTCAAACAATTTGCCCAAGACTGCGGTCACAGTAATTCCTCTGAAGCTATTGACTAAACATGGATCTTTGTCTTTTTTAACACAGGTGTCAGAATTCCGGTTTTAAATGCTGCAGGGATGGACTTTGTTTCCAATATTTGTTTAAACAGTGGTGTGATGATTTCAGATACAATGTCCTTTGCCACTCGCAAAGTCCATATTCATCGGGGGACTTTCCACTGTTCATTTTGGAATGCCTTTCGCAATATCTGAGACCGTGAACATTATTTCAGTCAAATTTTCCTCCTTCAAATACTGTTCCATCACGTGAAAAAGTCCGTGAAATGAACACCCCCTTACATCCCACTTTGAATAGAGAAAACTGGGGTTTACGGGGGTAGACATTATTTTTCTTATTTTTACTCCAAGGCATAGGTTGTGGGTACTCGTTAGAACCGCCTCAATCTAACGAGCAACCGCAACCTATGTTTGCAGTATAAATAAGAAATATATCATGGGTTTTCATCGTAGCCATTTTGGAGATGTGAAAAAATGCACTATGTCTTACATGTGTGTTATCGTAATGCGACGACCTCCTGTCGTACTGAACATAAGTTCAAGTAGGAACTTTCATAGTCGTTTTCCTGCGGAACAGACAGGTCTTCATAGTATTTCGCGAAGCTGCACAATGTTGATCTGTCAAAATAACAGTCACGATCCCCAACTTTGAGACACGGAGTAGAAGTAGATGAAACCTTGCTTATTTTTTATAAGTTGGTAAATTGTTTTGAAGTAGGTTTTGTTATTAGTTGTTCATATAGTAGTTTGCGGTCTAGAGCATGTTCATACCGTTGACGGTTTCTGAGAACTTTCTTTTCAGATTTCAACTGTATATGATAAATATGGTTTGGTATCTTTCCAGCTGTGACCCACTGGGAATATAATTGTTTGCAATGATTTAATGCGTATTAAACTTTAGGTAAGGTTTTCCATCTTGGTCCTTGAAGGCCTACTGTTTTCTTGGCCACGGAGTGATCTGAGGCTCGCATCAAGGATTCGTTAAAAGTATACACTTGTTGATCCAGGGAATCTTGTGGATTCAGAGGTGTAAACTCCATCTCACAGAAGCTCTATATACTCACCTATCAGCCCTGTCCCAGTTCAGTTTAATGACTTTTTTCCCACATGAGGGTGATTGAGATTAATTTTTGCTAGAACAGTCACATGTGCAGACGAACAGATTGGTGATTTATCCATAATATTGTAGCGGGAGACAAGCTGCCTGTTTTGTACTAGAATGTAATCTATTTGTGACGAAGAAGTTCCAGCATGAGGATGAAACGTTGAAACGTTGAAGTGGTACCATAGGAAACTCCTGTGCTTAACTGCAGTTCCGTCACAAAGTTCCGAAGTAATTTGTTATGTTTATTCGATCTAGTCTTTAAAAGAGTTCCATTCAGATCACCACAAAGGATAACCTCATAAGTTTCCTGATATTTTATAAATATTGAATATAAAATCTCTAAGCACTCTAGATATTCAGTATGAGATCCAGAATCCTGTGTGGGCTTCGACGCGGCAATAGTTACAGCAACAATTCTTTCATTCCCTTCGTCAAGTCGTTTCACTTTGCTCGCCCAGACCTTGGGCCACAAAATGACAACACCTCCACGTCCTCTAGGTAATTGAATCTAGATATCGACTCTAGGTGATCATGCCAACGTGTATGGTATAACATTGATTGCATGATTGATTGGATAAAATTCTTTTTGAAATCCCATAGAAAATGTTATTGTATACAAATAACAGCATTTCAGTGGTTTCTCACCGTTGTTTCATCTCTGTGGTTGATTATTTTTTTATGTTCACGTAGATGCTGCACTGATGAGTTAGGAGGCCTTCATGCGGACTGAACAAATTATTTGTCTGAATCGCGTCGGAAGTAAGGGCGAGAATCATGGCCACGTTTAAGCCCCCCAGTGGAATTCACTTCACTGACCGTCCCAAGGCGGTTCTTCTGTCGTGGTTTATTTTTGTTATGGCCTGTCTTTGAGTGTGTGTATCGCTTAAATTATTTTGCTTTGGATAGTCAATTGGCTATTTTGTGGGAAATTAACTGTCATTTTGGCTTCCTGCTAGTGATGTTTCCACTACAGTCTAGTTGTTCCATGTTTGTGTTTCTTTCCCTTGGTGTCTGTGATGGGAGCTATGGGTTGATTTGTTTCGATTCCTGATCATTGCCTTCAATTCTATTTTTCATGTTGAAGCAATTGAATATAGACTGTGTTGGATTTTAATACTTCAACATTACATGTAGCTATGTTTAATGCCTCTTTGTCAAATTCGGAATTTCTTCCCTAAGGGGTAGAGAATCTGGAGGTATTACCTTTAAGCCTGGTATCCGAAAAGGAGTACATCAATTCTGGGTGTTGTCATACTTATTTGACTCAGGCTGTGGGGGCAGTATTCCCGTCAAAGGACAAACTTGCTTTCTGATCCTTGTTCCCGCCATTTGGCTGTAGGTTCACCCCGTTAGACACGGCACACAGACTACCTGTATCCTTACCCTCGCCTGCATTTCGACCCTGTTGATGAGGAGATGCCTGATTTTTATGTGGCGTCACACTATGAGCATTTAGGCTAGGGTTACCGGAATACATGTATCTGGCTCAGGAGGATGGAGTGGATTGGGAGATACTGTCTTACGGGCTAGGTCATATGCGGGGGGGGTAGCTGTTTAACGTTATCATTATACGACTGGTCCGTCCGAGTTATCAGACTGAATGAGTATGGTTAGTGTAATTTTGAAGCTTCAGACTGCAATAAGGGATTAATATCACGAGTCATGCGAGGTATAGAGGAATCATTTGTTTGCTTCTGAATTAATTGGTTCATTTGCCTTACGTCAACCCCATTAGCACTACCCATTTGAAGTCTCTGTATGTTAGAATCACCGGGTAACCGAACCATATCAAGAGAAGTAAATGATTGGCCCATTGGGTTATTAACCCCATGTTGAGACATGTGGGTACCAGACTGGAGCCGAGCTCTAGCACCAGGTAACACACCGGGTCCCATCCTAGGGAAAACCCGGTAAGGGACATTTTGAGGAGGCTGTAGGTTTATTGGAAACCCACTGCTTTGATTCATGTGCACATTTCTCGCAGGATAGAACAGATTTGGATTCTGATTTGTTCTGAAATGAGTTTGGCAGAGGAGGCTGGTAGTCTGGAGGTGGAATATTGGGTACACCCATGAATGAGTGAGGTAATACTCCTGCTGTTGAGAAATGGGTGGTCAAAGATTAGTGTATATAAGGATTAGCATATGTAGAAAATTTGGACAGGCGGTGAATACCCAAAATGGCCCGCGAATGGTAAGTGATAATTACTATTTTCCCTCCCATATTGGTGCATTGACTGGCGTGCTTATGGACATGTTCTGTATCACCTGGAGTTCAAGCATCCTTAACCGGTTTTCCATTTACTCATATTTCAGCTGTTGCAGTACAAATGAATATGGGGGTATATTCGGACTCCTAGGCTCTGCTTTGAGATTCGAGTTAGAATCAGCCGAATCAGTGTCAGAAGTGCCCCCCCCCCCCACCCCGTGGGACCACAAGACCGTTAGGAATCTAGCACATTCTCATTACGCAAACACGCCTATACAAATACATTGCCACCGTTATCGCCGAAAAAATGAAAATTTTATGATGAAAAATTGTGATATGATTCTTATTTCTGCTCATAATTTAGATTGTGGGCACTCGTTAGAACCGCCTCATCGAGGCGGTTTTAACGAGTACCCAGAATCTATATTTTAGAGCAGAAATAAGAAAACTAAGGTATACCCACTGAAACCCCAGTTTTACTGTATAAAAGTGGGGTTCAAGGGGGTCAAAATTATATAGGCGTGTTTTCGTGATGTTAGCTGCTTTATTTCATTCTCCAAGTCAAGAATTCTAGTTCGCTGAGCGGTCATGATGCCATTTTTACCGCTGGATATACCCGCAGCGGGACCAGACTCCACTCTGCCCCTGGCAATCCTGTATGGCTTTTTAAGATGAAGTTTCTGTCGCCCAGGGGAAAGGGAAATCAATCTGCCATCATGACCGAGATGAAATTGGGGAGAACATAGTCTGGGTCTTGGTAGTTTGAACTTTTTTTACGTGTCTGGTTGAGGCATTTTTGGCTTGGGTGCAATATTTTGTGGACAGGGAGGGGCTTGTGGTGGGGAAGAGTCCCTGCGCTGGCTTCGTTATCAGACGTAGTCTTGGGTATCTGCCATTCGCCATCAAATCCTGTCAATTTGACTTCTGCTTGCACCAGTGGAGAAGTCCTTAGGGTACAGGTGATAGTTTGCTCAGACTGGTATGATTCAAAGGTTGATCGATCGGACTGACTCGAAGCTGTTTGACTGTTCCCATATAGCATATTGTCATTGCAGAGATCACATACGTATTCAGTGTCTTTAAATGTGTCAGATACTGTTTCAACACTGAGGTTCACACAACCATAGTGGTATCAGGTATCACATTCAGCAAACCCAACATCTTCAGATGCTACTTCAAGTTCACATATTGGACAGAAGGCTAACTGTTCAGTGAATGAGTTGTCTAAATCATCCTGTTCGGGTGCACGATTCAGCTGCTTGAGGTTTTTATCCTGCACGACGGAGTCATTTTCGCCAAATTCACCTTGACGCTCTGAAACAGCTTGAACTGTTTGTGAAGTGGATATGCTTTCCAGGGTATTCAGTTGTGCGGCAATAGTGGCGTTTGCTATGTCCAATTGTGGATACCTGAATTTGATGATGTCACAGAGTTTGTCAAAGATATAGTTTATAAAAAACATCAACCCTACTACCATTAACGGTCATAATGTTTGTGGTATGAAAATTGATAGTAAATTTGTCTAATTTCCCAACAGCTCCATTCTGCTTAAGGTTATATACCCTTAAACATGTATCTGTATTCATATTTGAATAATCTAACCAAGTTTGAGTTTGTATTGCATAGTGTCCTATCAGTTCTGGCGACTGAAGTATGTTTTTGATTTCAATTTTTGCGAGTTCACATGCCGAAGTATTCAGACGTACGTCGAAAAAATCTTCCCTGGCTTCATTTCGAACACAACATTCTCAAGTGAGCAGTTTTGCAGTTTCTTCTCCAATGCATTTTCCTTACCAAGCATATAAGAATCTGATATGGGGTTCTGTTGCAGATGAGCGTTTCCAACCCGATGGATGACCGTGCTGAGCGGAACCAAGGCTACGCCGAGGTTCCGCTCAGCACGGTCATCCCGAGGGTTGGAAACGCCCATCTGCAACAGACCCCCATATTGGATTCTTTTTCTTGCACAACACCTCCGGTTAGTTTTGACAGCTTGCACAGGTATATTGTTTACAAAATAAAAGTAGTGCGGAAGTAGTTCCGGCAGTTGAATAGAATTGAAGCGCATTTATGTTAGTTGCCTGGGTCGGAACACCAGGGTCAGAACATAAATTTCTATCCCAGGGTAAAATCACGGATTTCCTTGTCTGGTGTGCAAGAATAAATGTTCTCATACTTTCGACCGGTAGGAGATTATTTACCCTGGTGGGATCTACTGAACTGGGTTGTAATAACCCAAATGACATGGACCAGGTAACTGACCGTTTAGCAGAAATTACCGACATATTTGTTTTAAATATTTCAGCCTTATGCGACCATGTGAGAGCTAGTCGATTCAATTTTAAAATTCAGAACCAACTTAAAAAGTTCAGGTATTTAAAATTTCACAACACAAGATTCAGTTAAAATTGTCAGTAGCACAACTAATGATTTAATTGGAAGTGTCAATAGTTCTCCACAATTCAATAAAATAGCATTAGCTCTCCTCTAAGACTTTTAAGAATGGAAGATAATGAAAATTAAAAGTTTCGTCTGATGGGTAGCATAGTTAAAATCAGTAAATTCTTGTTTTCATTCTGTATTTAAAATTCACGAAGCGAGAGATGGTGTTAGTCGAGATGTATATATTAATCAGTGGCAGTTCCAGGGCTCAGAATCAAGTTGAATCGCCGCCGACTTTCACGTTTTTTTTTTTCTAAAAATTCAAGATGGCTGCCGGGGAAAATACCATGAAATCCGATGACACGAAAGAAATTCTTATCGTCTAAAAGGTCATATTTGAGTAAGAATTTTCGAATAAAACTAATTTACATATAGTATATACAGTTTTGGTAAGTTATGAACACCAAATAAAAAGTTCTATATGTCTAGGAAACACAAATTAAAATTTATTTTACAAATTCAACAGAGCCCTTCTCTCAAACGTCCATTCGCTTCCATCCGCCTCCGCTTGGCAGTGGAATTATCAAGATTGTTTTGCATTTGCGCTTGAGCACTATCAATGGAATATTGTAAATGCAGTAAGATGAACATGATGTGTTGGTCCTATTTAATGCATGCATGTATATAGAAGGGCAAACGATGAAGCTGAAAACATTTTGGGCTAGGTCAAGAAATTACATAAATAAATGCATTTAAATAAAAAATAAATCGGCCCCGTCAAGCGATTTTGGTACTTATCGCCTATGCGAGCAGCGAAGGTTCAGGCGAGCCTGCGCTTCCGCGCAGTCTCGCCAGAACCTTTGCTGCTCGCTCATACAAGCAGTGAATCAAGAGGAACCTTCAGACAGAAAGCCATATCCCTGGCCCCTCTGAATGGCTTGGCATGCGCAGTTAAAATGTGTCATGACGGAATGCTCGAAGACACAAATTCGCTTGGCGGGGCTCTAATAAACTGGAGAAGCTCCAAAATGCTATCAGTGCAACAGCAGCTCCTGACTGGTGAATTAGCAAACCGTGATTAGGGACATTAACAGACGCCCGCAAGGCAACATAACGCGGCGTCTGATCAGGCCTACACTTAAACATCACGAAAACTCGCCTATATAAGTCTGATCCCGTCGAACCCCACTTTTATATAGTAAAACTGGGGTTTACAGGGGTAAACCTATTTTTTCTTATTTCTGCTCTAAAACATAGATTGTGGGTACTCGTTAGAACCGCCTCAATGAGGCGGTTCTAACGAGTACCCAGAATCTATGTTTTGAGCAGAAATAAGAAAAATATCATAATTTTTCATCTTAACATTTTCATTTTTTCGGCGATAAAGGTGGCAAGGTATTTGTATAGGCGTGTTTGCGTTTTTGGGTTGAACGAAAGGTCTAAGTTCAGCACTTTTGTCTCAGCCTAGTTTCAGAGACAGTCGACTCACCAGTACTTTCAGTGCTTTGATTTTTTGTAGGGTCGATTGTTTATCAAAACCACTGTTAGTGCTAGAGTCCACGTGACTGTCACTGATTTGTAGGATATGCATGTAACTTATTTATAGAATTTTATCGCAGTTCGTAAAAGGGTTATCTGTAGATAATGGGCTAGAATCATGAGTTGGACTTGGCAAACAGTGCGGCGTATGATCAACGTCAACACGGTTTGCTTACATTACATGAATCTAAGGGTTAAACGAACCGGTCTTATTCCCCGTTCATGCTCATTTTCAAAATCTACACTCAGAGACAATCGACCCACCAGTATTCTCAGTGCTTTGATTATGTTAGGTGCTGCACTTGTGAAGCAGTTGCTGAAAGGAGCTGTCAGACACTGGAACGACCCTCCGAACGAATTGAACTACGTTAAACTTGGTGGGATTTACGGTGCGAAGAATGATTTCAGATCTATCAAAGTTCGTCCTCAGATTTTACAGACAACGAAGGTATGTAATTGTAAAAATTAACCTTCTCGATACTACGGAACCCGGGAAGGGACATAATTTTTTATTTTTATTATGTTGTGCGAACAAGATAATATCTTGAGCGGAAAAGATATTATCTTGTTCGGACAACATATTATCTTGTGCGGACAAGATATTATCTTGTTCGCACAACATATTATCTTGTTTGCACAACATAGATCTTGGGAAGTTGTGCGGACAAGATATTATCTTGTGCGGACAAGATATTATCTTGTGCAGACAAGATAATATCTTGTGCGGACAAGATAATATCTTGTGCGCACAAGATCTATGTTGTGCAGACAAGATATTATCTTGTGCGGACAAGATAATATCTTGTTCGCACAACTTAATATCTTGTGCGGACAAGATAATATCTTGACTGCACAAGATAATATGTTGTCCGCACAAGATAATATCTTGTGCAGACAAGATATTATGTTGTGCGGACAAGATATTATCTTGTCCGCACAAGATAATATGTTGTCCGCACAAGATATTATCTTGTGCGCACAACTTATAAAATAAAAAAGCATGTCCCTTCCCGGGTTCCGAGTGATACGAATCGAATTATGAAATGAAAGTTACGACTGTAGTTTCTATTTATGGGTCAATTCATTTCTTTCAAAGTTTAGATCGTATTATTGTGAAAAATGTAAACCACTCCAGGCGACGTCAGATTGGTTAACGCCAAATATTTGCGACAGTATATTCTGCGATATACTGTCGGAAAGCAGACGTCATTACGTTACGTAACTTTTCAATGGCTGGCGTTTGGTTTTACGCTGCTCACAGCGCTTGCCGCTTTGTGCAAAATAGTACAATGTTAACAAAACAAACGAATAAATGCATTAGAATGGGGATAACTGTATTGAAAATGGTCTTTTAGGGAGGTAAATCGTCGGCTTTATGGTCGCAAAATAAGTTTTACGGCTCCGCTAACGCGTCGCCGTAAAACGAAATTTCCGACAGTAAAACCTCCGATTTACCTCGTCAACTGAAAATTTCAATAGAGTTATCCCCTTATTATTAATCTTTGCACCTCATCAAATGGGACACTGTTCCCCTACCAAAGGAAAGCGGTTAAACCAGTTAAACAACATTTTATTTGTTTATGCATACAGCAGAGCACTGGAACTACAGTATTGGTCATGTTCATTTATTTACGAGGCAATTTATAGAAAATTAACTTAAACACAAAACTTAAACACAAATAATTTTATTACTTTCTCTGTACAAACTAACATTTAACAACAATTACAACAGAATACTACACGAGTTGAGAGTAAGCTAGCAGTTTATAATTATCATCTCCTGTAAACTCAATGTGTATGATAGCTACATTACGTGAATACCGGCCCCGGTAGCTCAGTTGGTTGAGTGTCTGCGCCGGGGAACGGGAGGTCACGGGTTCGATCCCGGGCCGCGACACACCAAAGTCGTAAACAATGGTACTAGCTGCTCCTCGCTTGGCACTCAGATTTACGGGGTAGAGCTAGGACTGGTCGACCCAGTGTCAGGATAATGTGACTGGGTGTGGTATCATGTAATGTGTCTGGGACATGATACTTCAGTGAGGCAGCACTATAAAAGTGAGCATTGAGCTCCCTGTCGCAACCAGACACCTTCGTCATATGACTGAAAAATTGTTGAAAGCGACGTTAAACCCGAATTCACACACACACACACACACACACACACACACACACACACACACACACACACACACACACACACACACACACACACACACACACACACACACACACACACACACACACACACATTACATGAATGGATGCTTAAACGTAAAGCGAAAAGTACATGTATTGCGCTCAAAAGCGCAAAACAGGGACAATCTCTGAAAATAACTTTCCAAACACAGCACAGTGACAATACAGGGCAATTTGGACTTCACTGAATTATTTATAAAGAAGCTTGATTAACCTTATCTTGCTGTTCACGACAACCCCTACCTTTGCAAACAGTGTAGATCCAGATCAGCCATGTAATCAGGATCTACACTGTCTGGCATTCAGTTTATGAATTTGTAGTAATAAATTACATCAAGTAATTGATTGGCTGATAGACAGAAATGGGTGTGGCTTAAAAGAATATTCAGCAAGATAAGGGTTAACGTCTTGTCACTCCAGACGGAATTCGACAGTGACGAAAACACGTCCATGAACCATATATATCTGATTGGCCGTAGCTATCCGTCACTAACCCAAACAAGTTATTAACAGACAACATTTCCGCTGAACCGTAATAATGAGGAAAAGTTTTAACCCTTCTCTTGCTGAATATTCAGTTCAGCCACACCCATTTCTGACTTTGAACCAATCAGATTTCTTCATGTAATTTATTCCTACAATTTCATAAACTGAATGTCAAACAGTGTAGATCCTGATCAGATGGCTTCTTCAGAAGCCATCTGATCTGGATCTACACTATTTCCAAAGATATGAGTTGTCGTGAACAGCATGATAAGAGTTAACTTAGTACGTAGACGATCAGCTATAAGCCACCAAAGAGCTCACGATCAGATCCTTGTACATGTGCATCATAACGATAACGCATCAGTATAACTTATCGTATTCTTCCCTATGTATTTTTAGCTCCCGGAGCCAAAGACCCCGGGGGAGCTTATATGATGGTAGGCCTCCGTTGTCCGTCGTCCACCAGTTTCAAAAGACTTTTCTCTAAATTCACTAGGCCAAATTCAATTTAATTTCATATGCAGACCCTGAAAACAGGGGAACAAAAGTTTATATGTATGGTCCAGGTCACATGACCAAGATGGCCGCCATGCTCAATTATGGTAAAAACCTAAAAAAAATCTTCTCCTGAACCACAGGACAGATTTTCTTGAAACTCGGTATTCAGCATCGGGTAAATGAGTACTACCGAGTTTGCAAATATGATGACCCTAGGTTGACATTGACCTATTTTACGCCAAGGTCAAATTTGGCTCCATAGGCATTTCAATGGGGAATATGTAATGAAATGTATTTTTCGAAAAATATTGTGGTCTGTGATATATGGGTAGGTAAAAAATGAATGTCTATGAATGCGTGGGGTCAAGGTCATTTGGTGACCTGGTCAAGGTCATTTGGTGACCTTGCATCCGGATCACTCCTATTACAGGTCCATTGACATATAAGAATAAATTTTCTCTAACACCACTGGGCCAAATTCCATTTAAATTTTATATGCAAACTTAGAACACACAGGGAACAAAAATTCATTCGATGGTCAAGGTCACATGTTAAAGATGGCCGCCATACCCAAATATGTTAAAAACCTTAAAAAACCTTCTCCAGACCCCTGGGTCGATTGTCCTGAAGCATGATATGTAGTATCGGGAGAATGGGTACTACACGTTTGCGAAAATGCTGACCCTAGGTTGACCGCTTTTAAGCCAATCTCAAATTTGGCTCCATAAGCTTTTCAATGGAAAATAAGTAAACCAATGTATTTTCCGAAATATATTGTAGCTATGATATGAAAACAGGTGGAAAATGAATGTGTATGAATGCTTAAGGTCAACGTCATTCGGTGACTTTGGCCCACGTTCACTTGTTTTGCAGGTCCATTGACATAAAGGAATGCATTTTCTCTAAAACCACTGGGCCAATTTCATTTTTACATGCAGCCTAAGGACAAAAACGGAACAAAAATTATTCAAATGTTCCAGGTCACATCACCAAGAAGGCTGTCATGACCGAATATGGTAAAAAACTTAAAAATCTCCTTCTCCAGATCCACTGGGCCAAATCTCCTGAAACTTTTTATGTCGCATTGGGAGGCTGAGTACTGCCAAATTTGCAAAAATGATGACACTAGATTTACCTTAACCTATTTTACATCAAGACCCCATATGCTTTTCAATGGGAATTTGGTAATGCAAGCATTTTTCGAAAAATAGTGTGGCTTATGATTGGTAAAAATGAATGTGTAGGAATGCTTACGGTCATGGTCAATAATGACCTTGGCCCAATGTCACTTGTATTGCACGTCCATTGACATATTAGAATACATTTTTTTCTAAAACCACTGGGCCAATTTCATTTAAATTTTACGTTTAGCCTTAGGACCATAAGGGAAGTAAAATTATTTAAATATTCCAGGTCGCACGACCAAGATGGTCGCAATGCCAGCATATGGTAAAAACCTTAAACAATCTTCTTCTCCAGAACCATTGGGTCGATTGTCCTGAAACTTGGTTTGTATCATTGGATGATTGAATACTGGCAAATTTGCAACAATAAAGACACAAGGTTAACCGTGTTCTATTCTACGTCAAGGTCAAATTGGTTCATTTGGTTTTTAAATGGTAAAAAGGTGAAACAATGCAATTTTCGAAAAATAGTGTGGTTTGTGACATGAGCATAGATACAAAATGAATGCTAATGGCCAAGGTCATTTGATGACCTTGACACAAGGTCTGTTGGATTGCCGGATTTCAAAATACATTTTCTCTGAAGCCACTGGGCCAATTTCATTTAAATTTTCAACTTGAATATTTTTTCATGGATTTTCTTCAAATTTTAACATTTTGACAGTTATCTCTTTGGTGAGAGGTAGGGACTAACTTCCAACATCAAATGTCCTGGTGTATGAATGTCATTTGACGTGTCACCAGTAACAGTTCTGATTTTGATGGCCATTAGCAATTTCTATTAAATGGTTTTTGGACGTTTATTCATTCACTTTACTGAATATGTGGATGAAACTCCACAGATAAATATACCACTAACGGAAGCCTGTTTGGAATTGTTAATTGGCAAAATACGTTAACATTTGACAGTTTTTGGCCATTAACAATTCCCATTAAATGGTATTCCTTTACCTAATGGTATGGATGGAACTTCACAGCTATATAGACCACTAATAGAAGCATATTGTAGCCAAGGACCACTACTCTGACCATCCTTGATCTTAAGCAATCAGCCCTGAATGGTTTTGAAAAATGTCTTTTTTGTCTTCTTTTTCTCCTTTGTCAATATGGAATATCTTGAACCTTTTACAGATAAACAAAACACGAACGGAAGCATATCATAACCCAAAATAGTCACTCTGCCAATTTTGGTTATTGCATCACATGACGGAAACACGCCTATACAAATACACTGTAAAGTTTGCACCCTCCCCACCCACCCCCCCAAAAAAATGCAAATTTTCAGACGAAAAATTGTGATATTTTTCTTATTTCTACTAAAAATATAGATTGTGAATATTCGTTAGAACCGCCTCATTGAGGCGGTTCTAACGTGTAAACACAATCTATATTCTGGAACAGAAATATGAAAAATAATATTTACCCCTGTAAACCCAAGTTTTGCTATATAAAAGTGGGGTAAAAGGGGATCAAAATTATATAGGTGTGTTTTCGTGATTATCTGCCCTTGATAGTTATCCGTGCCAAAGGTAATAGTCACTTAGGTGGGGAAAAAGGGACGAAAAATACACAGGGCTCAAGGGAGTGATCAGGTCCTCTTGTTGTCTGATGAAAATCTGTGATTTTTCGATTGCTCCATTAGACGGTTCTCACGAGTTCTTACAACCTATGTCTTGAAGCAGAAATGAGAAAAAAATGTATAACTCTGTCAACCTCCGTTTTCTCTAATTGGAATAGGCTTAAATGGCGGTTCCAGCGTTCTCAAATTTCTATGATGGTTCCAG
Organism: Lucinisca nassula; assembly: GCA_963580285.1. Lineage (NCBI taxonomy): Eukaryota > Metazoa > Mollusca > Bivalvia > Lucinida > Lucinidae > Lucinisca > Lucinisca nassula. Next base: position 62,062,767 of record OY757021.1, on the reverse strand, counting down.
CGTAAAGGCTTACTGAGAATCGGTGAGAATTTGATTTTTAATAATGTTGGTTGGTGCCTGATGCTGTGTCCCTGGTCGTGCACATCGGTGTCTAACTGTTGGTTTTCTTTTGCTCCAGCATTTCAGTGGTTTCTGGCTGTCGAGTCCTCACCGTTTTTCATCTCTGTTGTTGTTTCATCTCTGTGGTTGTTTGATGTTTGTTTGATTTGAGATTTAACGTCCCCGTCGACACTGTCTATGTCATTTTGGAGACATAATTCAATTCTTATGGGACTTTTCCCGACATTGAGATGAAATGACTTCTCAAGTCCTGTCGCCCAATGAAACCAATAGGGTTTTTAAGCATGGACGGTCCGACTCGCATCCTTTGCCTGGGCAGGCTTAGATCCTCTAAGCGGTTTACTAGTACTCGTGTGTGTGCAATCGGTTTCAGCTCTGCGTGGAAGCATCATGCAGCCCATCCATTTCTTCAAGCCCCACCGGGCGGGGGCCGGTTTGATTTTTGTGTTCTCGGAGATGTTGCACGGATGATTTAGGAGGCCTTCGTGCGAAATGAACAAAGTATTGTCTAAATCGCGACGAATCGAAATTAGGGCGAGGATTGCAGCTGCGTTAAATCGATTGAATTCCTTTCACTGACTGTTCCAATGCGGTTCTTCTGTCGCGGTTTATTTTTGTTATGGTCTTTTTAGTGTCTGTATCGCTTATATTATTTTGTTTTGGCCATTTTGCGGGAAGTAACTGTCCTTTTTTGCTTTCCGCCACTGATGTTTCCATTTGGGTCTAGTCATTTCATGCTTTTTTCTTTCTTTCCCTTTGGTGTCACTGTTGGGAGCTGTGGTTTAATTGGATCGCTGCTATTTTACAATTGGTGTTCATGACAGTGATGAGTATGATTTGTATACAAATGTTGTAGAACTCATTTATGACACGAAGGTAATTTTAAGCCATTTGAAGTATGCACATCATCGGGTTACGTGCAAAGGTAATACTTCAATGGACGGGACCCAGAACTCATCCGAAAGTCTGTAGAAACCCGGAATCGAACCAACGACCTCTGTTAAATGAGACGAATAGCTACTTTAACACATTGTCTCCGATTCTTATAAATTGGACAAGAGCATTTGTCATTTAATATTGGCAGATCTATTTTTTCGGTTTTTATTCTATTTTGACGTAAAGTCCTGTTGGAAAACACGTTAGACCCAGATCAGACGCCGCATTATGCAGCGGCTGAACCGGGTCTACTCTGTTTGCCCTTGCTGATTTTACGGGTTTCCAAAATTGCATACATATACCGAACAAAAGTAATTACTCAAAATTGCCTACATATATTGTACTTCTACAAAAGTAATTACTCAAAATTACCTACATACATTGTACTTCTACAAATGTAATTACTCAAAAATTGCACATATATACCATATATGTGTAATTACAGAAATCCTTATTTACAGGGGCCAGTAAAAGGAAAGCTGTTTGGTGACCGTTTCATTACGATGGTTCCTGGCACTAAAGTATTTCCATATACGATCGAGATCTATAAAGTGAGGCTTGTTGGCGGAAATACAAAACCAACATTGAAAGAGCTTTTGCGAATCGAGTACTTGGATGGTAAAGGACACAAGGCTAACGTGCTTTCCATAACACAATAGTTGCCGATAGGCCACGTCAAGCAAAACGGGTTCTACATATATCCGTGTTTACCCCATCACGTGAACAAGTCCGTGAAATGAAGACCACCTATACCCTACTTTACATAAGAAAACTTGGGTTTAAGGGGTATACATTATTTTCCTTATTTCTGCTCCAAGACATAGGTTGTGGGTACTCGTTAGAACCGCCTCAATGGGGCGGTTCTAACGAGCACACACAACCTATGTTATGAGCATTTATAAGAAAAATATCTATGATTTTCATCAGAAAAGTAGCAATTTTGGAGATGTGAAAAATATGAAAAACTATGTCGCACGGGTGTATTATGTATAATGTTATGTTTGATACTGCACTGGAACTAATGACAACGTGTCTTATTTGTGTATTGGCTTTATGCCGTTGGTTCATATTTCATCTGATGATTTTGTGTGTGCCTCGATGTCGCTTACTTTCTTTAGGTGACTTGAGACGTAGAGAATACCAGGTTCGTGTCTTTTGATATCAAGTTTATCAGGTAAGGCTTCGAGAACGCTTGTAGAATCGCGAGGCTTGCCGAGCGATTCTACATGCGTTCTCGAAGCCGAGCCTGATAAACTTGATATCAAATGACACGAATCTGGTATTCTATTTATCAGTTTATCCCCTTGTACACTCTCAAATCAACAATTTTCGATCAGTTTCAATGGTCCTCATTGCGCCCAAGCATTCTAGCGGTCGATATATTTAGTATCAGCTGACCATATTTACCTATGATATATTTTGTCAAGTATTTTTCCATTTTTCCCAATAACAATAACATTTTTGCAATTTTTACAGTAGTCCGGTTCATTCATAAAAGTGCAATGTCACGTTGACCTGATAAAGCTCACTTGTCCTGAGATAGCATATCTTTATCAGGTCAGTGCGTTACAATGCAAAATATACAGGCGGTAACTGATAAGGTTGCGTTCTTTGATTGTGGCTTTTCCTGAGTGACCTTTCTCACTAGTTATCATGCAGTCCCTTCGATTACCGACGTCCGTCATATTTTGATGACAATAATGTGACGTTTTACGTCACTTTTTTCAGAAATGCCAAACTTAACGACGTCGAAAAATCGAGAATTTTCACTTGTTTGAGGTACACCGTCACGTCCTATTCAACCAGTGTACCTCAAACAAGTGAACGGCCCCGGCCCATCGGGGCTTGAAGAAAAAAATGGGCTCAGTGATGCTTCCACTCAGAGCTGAAACCGTTCGCACATTAGTACTGGTAAACCACTTAAAGGATCTAAGCCTGCCCAGGCAAAGCGGTGCGAGTCGGACCGTCCATGCTTATAAACACTATTAGTTTCATTGGGCGACAGGGCTTGAGATGCCATTTCACCTCAATGTCGGGTAAAAGTCCCACAAAATTGGAAGCAACGTCTCCAAAATTACCTATGCAGTGTTGACGGGGACGTTAAACCTCAAATCAAACAAACAAACAAATCAAACAAGTGAAAATTCTAATCCCATCCATGGGCAGGATAACCTGGGTAGAATAAGACTTTCTTGCACAGCAGACAAGGAAATCCGTGATTTTACCCTGGGATAGAAATTTATGTTCTGACCCTGGTGTTCCGACCCAGGCAACTAACATAAATGCGCTTCAATTCTATTCAGCTGCCGGAACTACTTCCGCACTACTTTTATTTTGTAAACAATATACATGTGCGAGCTGTCAAAACTAACCGGAGGTGTTGTGCAAGAAAAATCTACAACATAACCCCAAATCAGATTCTTATATTCTTGCACACCAGACAAAGAAATCCGTGATTTTACACTGGGATAGAAATTTATGTTCTGACCCTGGTGTTCCGACCCAAAATTGAATATAATCGCGTGTTTGATAAATGCACTGGTTGATTACGACCTTGGTGGCGCCGTCGTTAAGGTTGACGTCATGCACGATCCGTGACGTCACTTTACATTCCTGCAGTGTCAACACAATAAGGCGTCCGTTGGTAACCGAAGTGACTGCAGCATTGAAATTCCGCGCTAAGAAATGGAAGGTATGCAAGAAAAAGAATCCAATATGGGTGTGAGGGGTGGATATAAAAATCCGTCCCTCGGGATCACTCTCGGGACGGATTTTTCCATCCACCCCCCACACCCATATAAGATTCTTATAGTATATCCCTGGGTTACATGTACATGTAAGCCCGGGATATTTTCTAACCTGTGCGCTAGAATTAACGGTCTACAATCCGCAATCGGAAGAGACAATATTAAATATTGATCGGATCACATACATTTCTGCAAATTATGTGAGTTATTTACGTGCGAGTCGAACGGAAGCAAAGCCTGCAATCCGTGTAGGGCCGATTTTGGGCCGACGGTTGCCGGTTAATAAAAATCAAAAATGAGTTCCTTTAAGAGCAATGAAAACATTCATAAGAAAGAAGATGGTTAAGTCGTGTTTATTGTCCGGCGATATCCGACAACCTTTATTTTTCATATTTTAAGCAGTAAAGAGATCCAGGAACACATCGGGTGGTCCATCAGACTTAATTCTCATAGAGCCACTTACATATGTAGATTGCTGCCCTCGCCCATCGGGGCTTGAAGAAATAGATGGGCTGCACGATGCTTCCACGCAGAGCTGATTCTGACCGCACACGAGTACTGGCAAACTGTTTAAAGGATCTAAGCCTGCCCAGGCAAAGCGGTGCGAGTCAGACCGCCCATATGCTTATAAACCCTATTGGTTTCAAGTGGCGACAGGGCTTGAGATGTAATTGCATTTCATTGTCGGGTAAAAGTCCCACAAAATTGGAAGCAACGTCTCCAAAATGACCTATACAGTGTTGACGGGGACGTTAAAGCACAAATCAAACAAACAATCATACACGTATGTAGATTGCAATTTCTTGTTACATTAATAAAACGAGGCATCTGATGAGCTTTATATATATCTTGATTGCTCCAAATAAAAGTGGGATATTGTTTTCCTAGGCCTAGTTGGTTGGTTGATTTGAGGTTTAACGTCCCCGTCAACACTGTAAATGTCATTTTGGAGACGTTGCTTCCAATTTTGTGGGACTTTTACCCGACATTGAGATGAAATGGCATCCCAAGCCCTGTCGCCCAACGAAACCAACAGGGTTTATTAGCATGGACGGTCCGCCTCGCACCGCGGTTCCTGGACAGGCTTAGATCCTCTAAGCGGTTTACCAGTACAAGTGTGCGGGCCAGATTCAGCTCTGCGTGAAAGCATCATGCAGCCCACCTATTTCTTCAAGCCCCGATGAGCGGGGGCGACGCACAGATGTGTTAACATAATGACTGATTTGGACATCTGGGTCTTGTTGTTATTGTTGTTATTGCTATTTTAAGATGGGTTTCTTACCTCAACTTTGACAGTTTTTCAACAACTTTGTTCTAATCATTGGTACTAACCAGGGTCCAGTTGTTCAAAGCATCGTTAGCTTAACAAGCTCTTAAGTGACCAAATTGTTTACTGTTCAAGCAAGTACAATATCTAATTTTCTGTTATTTTTGCTGAAAAAAGTGTGCAGCTTTTACACATTTTTTTTCCAGCAAATTCTATGTGGGTATGCCGCATTTAATGATCTAATGACTATATGTAATATAACGACTACATTAGAGTTGAACAACTGGACCAGGGCAAGCTGTTCAAAACTAACGATGCCATTAGCTGACATATTGCTAACCTTTTGATCACTCAGTTTGCCAATTATTGTAAATTTGTGCTGAAAAAATGTGAGAAGAGTAGTATCAGTTGGTAGTATAGCTACGAAATTATAGCTACGAATTACAGCTACGCGTGGCCGGAGGTGGCGTTTTTGGGCTGTGGTCTTAGTAGCTATAATTTGTAGCTATATTTTCGTAGCCATACTACCACCGCTTGATTAAAGTTTGACTAGGCTTGGTTGGGTCATTGGTGATCGTGTGCCCTATGAGAACTTCGTCTCTGGAGCGTGTAGTTATAATTTTTCCGTTTGAGTTTAGCTATATTTTTTTTGTCTGGATAACTTGGAAAATAACTTAGTCTCTGGATTTTGTTGTTGGAAATATTTGTCACGGTGATAAACTGGGAACACCACAATATGACATTATATTGGTCTTGTATCTCAAGACTCTATACCCAGTGAGCACATGGCGTAATTATGACGTCACTTCAAAGTCGGCACAACGTCATGACGTTGCACCGACGTTGATGAAACGTTGCCCTAACGACGTGTGCCTGCTTGGTAGTGTCATATTATTGGTCTCCTAATCTCCACATCGCAAATGTAACCACCACATCTCCACATTGAAATAGTGTAACCTCCGCATCTCCACATTGAAATTGTGTAACCTCCACATATCCACATTGAAATTGTGTAACCTCAACATCTCAACATTGAAATTGTGTAACCTCCACATTTCCACATTGAAATTGTGTAACCTCCACATCTCTACATTGAAATTGTGTAACCTGCACATTTCCACATTGAAAGTGTGTAACCCCCACATCTCCACATTGAAATTGTGTAACCTCCGTATTTCCACATTGAAATTGTGAGTGAGTGTTTCACGTCTCACCAGCAGCTAAGGTCATACATGTACGGAGACGGGACCTCGATTTAAAGACTCCTCCGAAAGTCTAGAGAAGCCCGGGATCGAGCCTGCGACCCATGGTTTACAAGGCGAGTAGCATAACCACTACACCGCGGAGGCCTCTACATTGAAATTGTGTAACCTCCACATCCCACATTGAAATTGAGATTCCGCATGTCGACATCTCCACCACATTCGGCAATTTTGCAACCAGCCCTTTCTGGCTCCTCAGACTAAGCTTTAAATGCTCAATGCGGAGCAATGTGGATGTGATTTGGAGAATGTGTCCCCAAAATATAGAGGTTCCACACGTCAACATCTACACATTTGACAATTTGGCTTAGAAACCCGACACTTATTACCTGACCGGCGATTTGTTTGTTTGTTTTGGAGTTTAACGGCCCAGTCAACACTATTTTACATATCCTTACTTTTCTATGCAGGCTTATACGTGAGCGGTTAACCAGTACAGTGCACATTCTTTCTCCAGAAACTGACAACTGCCTTTCATGAATCAGCGGAAGGGAGAGAATGACCGTAGAAAAGATTTCATGATCAATCTCCACGAAAGAATGTTGCCGACACCGGCAGGGATCGGACCCGCGTCCTCCTGATCACCAGTCAGACGCGCATTCGTCTGAGCTAGCTAGGCCGGCTCTGACCAGCGGTGGGTACGACCGTAACCTTATGGTGGGAAATGTATCTTTGGTATTGTTTGTTTGTTCTGATGTTTAACGTCCCCGTCAACACTATAAAGGTCATTTGGAGACGTTGCTTCCAATTTTGTGGGACTTTTACCCGACATTGAGATGTAATGACATCTCAAGGTCTGTCACCCAATGAAACCAATATGGTTTTAAGCATGGATGGTCCGACTCGCACCGCTTTTGCCTGGGTAGACTTAAATCCTCTTAGCCGTTTCCCAGTACTCGTATGCGGTCGGATTCAGCTCTGCGCGGAAGCATCCCATTTATTTCTTCAAGCCCCATCTTCAGTATGAACGAGCTGTATATGTAAAATAGAAGTGAAGACAATGATCAGGAATCGGTACAATTAACCCATCAGAGACACCAAAGGGAAAGAAACACAGACATGAAGGAACTAGACCCTGATGGAAACATCAATAGCGGAAAGCCAAAAGGACAGATACTTTCCAACAACATGGCCAATTGGCGATCCAAAACAAAATAATATAAGCGATACACACACTCAAGATATGCCATAAACACAAATAAACCGAAACAGAAAACTACGGAACCCGGGAAGGGACATGATTTTTTTATTTTTATTATGTTGTGCGAACAAGATAATATCTTGAGCGGACAAGATATTATCTTGTTCGGACAACATATTATCTTGTGCGGACAAGATTTTTGTTTGATTTGAGGTTTAACGTCCCCGTCAACACTGTAAAGGTCATTTTGGAGTGATCTTGTTCGCACAACATATTATCTTGTTTGCACAACATAGATCTTGGGAAGTTGTGCGGACAAGATATTATCTTGTGCGGACACGATAATATCTTGTGCAGACAAAATAATATCTTGTTCTTACAAGATCTATGTTGTGCAGACAAGATATTATCTTGTGCGGACAAGATAATATCTTGTTCGCACAACTTAATATCTTGTGCGGACAAGATAATATCTTGTCTGCACAAGATAATATGTTGTCCGCACCAGATAATATCTTGTGCGGACAAGATATTATCTTGTCCGCACAAGATAATATGTTGTCCGCACAAGATAATATGTTGTCCGCACAAGATAATATCTTGCCCGCACAAGATATTATCTTGTGCGCACAACTTATAAAAAAAAATCATGTCCCTTCCCGGGTTCCGTAGAAAACCGCCTTGGAACTATCAATTGATTTTACGTGGCCACACTCCTCGCCCTTACTTCCGTCGCGATTTAGACAAATAATTTGTTTAGTCCGCATGAATGCATCCTAACTCATCAGTGCAATATCTCATCGAATAAAAAAACAAACAACCACAGAGATGAAACGACGACGAGGACTCGACAGCAAGAAACCACTGAAATGCTAGAGCAAAAGAAGTCCAACAGTAAGACTCCGATGGACCCAACCAGAGACCACAATCTATATTTTTATAAGACAGTTTTATTGGTCATCGATGGCCATATTGACACTAGCCACTCAGCTGTTATTTAAGAAATAGGTCAGTTCTAGCAGTGATTTGTTGAGTAATATATCACTGTTTGGAGGTCAGGTATAAGGCAGATCAAACCGCAAGCGCAAAGTGCGAGTGAACCAATCTACTTACAACTGACCGTCAAACTGTGATATATTACTCAAGTTCGATTCTAACACACTAAAAGTCGACTAAATGCTGTTGTTTCATTCAAATTTACTCAACATTCCGACCCTGTTTGAAGAAATTCCGTCAACATGTTTGACTGTTACACATGCAGTTTCCTGTTTTTGTAACGTACTTGATGCATGAATAAGATGTTACTCCGTCTACATGGTCTAACGTCAGGGAAACGATCTATGACGTCGCAAAACGTCATAAAACGTCACGCTTATTTGCCTTGCGATTTGTCACCCAGTATATCACTGGATATAACCACTGGCTACTAAGGCGACGAGGGTTAGAATCATAAATAAGTTTGGGACGACTGCCAAACAATCAACTTTCAAACTGACACGGGCAACGTCATATTTTGGTCCTGCATCAACGAAGGCATAATGTCATCCGATGTAATGATCAAGTCGGCTTCACATAACGAAAACACGCCTATATAATTTTAACCCCCTTGAACCCCACTTTTCTGAAGTAAAACTGGGGTTTACAGGGGTAAACCTTTTTTCTTATTTCTGCTCCAAAATATAGATTGTGGGTACTCGTTAAAACCGCCTCGATGAGGCGGTTCTAACGAGTACCCACGATCTAGCAGCCAAATCTATTTCTCCAAGTCCCGATAGGCGGGGTCCCAATGGCGTAGGTATCTCGTATCATGGGTCACCCCCTATATATGCTCATGTAATGACATCGCGTCAACAAGTCCCTGAAATGAAGACCCCACTTTATATTTAGAAAACTAGGGTTTACCGGGGTATATATTAGTTTTCTTACTTCTGCTCCAAGGGATAGGTTGTGGGTACTCGTTAGAACCGCCTCACTGAGGCCGTTCTAACGAGCATCCACAAACTATGGTTGCAGTGTAAATACCAAAAATATCAGAAAAGTAGCCGTTTTGGAGATGTGAAAAATGCATTATGTCGCACGGATGGATTATCAAAATGAAAGTTTAGGTACTCAAACGCGGATGCATTACGAAAACACGCCTATATAATTTTGACCCCCTTGAACCCCACTTTTATATGGTAAAACTGGGGTTTCCGGGAATTTACCTAATTTTTCAAATTTCTGCTCTAAAATATAGATTGTTGGTACTCATTAGAACCGCCTCGATGAGGCGGTTCTATCGAGTGCCAACAATCCATATTTTGAGCAGAAATAAGAAAAATATCACAATTTTTCAAAATAAAATTTTCATTTTTACGGCGATAAAGGTGGCAATGTATTTGAATGGGCGTGTTTGCGTAATGGGTTCGTTTACCAGCGATTATTTGAACCCATTCGACGACGAAAACACGCCTGTACAAATATATTGAAAAGTTTACAAGAATATGAAAATTCTCAGATAAAAAATCTGATAGTATTCAATCGAGGCGGTTCTAACAAGTACCAACAATCTTTGTTTTGTGCAGAAATAAGAAAAAATGAAATGAAAACTATCAATGATTAATAGAGTTATGACCCTTTCAAACATTTTATAGAGCTCACAGCAAGAACACCGAACCGACATTGTGTTGATGGCTAACTTCTCCTAAACTTAAGATCCAATCAAGCCGAAATTTGATATATAGTTAAACCATGATGTGGAGCAGCCTATATTATTTCGATGCAATGGTCCATGAAATATTAATAGAGTTATGCCCAGTTGAAAAGTTCTGTAAACATTACTGTTTCTGGCTAACTCCTCCTACAAAGTAGACCTGATCAAGCAGAAATCTGATACAAAGTTAGCCCATTATATGGAGCAGCGCATATTGTTTCGAGGTTACGGTCCACCAAATACTAAAAGAGTTAGGTCCCTTCGAAAATTTCTGTAAACAATTTTATTTTCTGGCTAACTACCCCCATACAGTTAGCATTTGATAAAACTGACTAGTGATATATTGTAACACCATGCTGTGGAGCAGTGCATATTGTTTCGGCGCTACGATTCACCAAATATTTATAGAGTTATGCACCTTTGAAAATTTCTGAAAACATTTAGTTTCCGGCTATGCCGTCCTACAAGTTAGATCCGATCTGGCTTAAATATGATATACAGATTGGCAATGATGTAGAACAGTGCATATTATTTCTAGGTTTCTGTCCATCAAATATTAGCAAAGTGTTGCCCATCTGAAAATTGATGTAAAAGTCTCATTTCAGGCTAACCCCTCCTATAGTTTACATCTCATCCAGCTAAAAATTGATTTATAATCACACCATGATTTGAATAGTGAGTGAGTAAGTGTTTGGGTTTACGTCTCACCAACAGCTAAGGTCATACGGAGACGGGACCTCGGTTTAGAGACTCATCTGAAAGTTTGGAGAAGCCCGGGATCGATCCGGCGACCCCCTGGTTTACAAGGCGAGTAGCATAACCACTACACCACGGAGGCGTCTAATGCGAAGAGTGCATATTGTTTCAAGAACGCAGTTCACCAAACAGTAACTGAGTTATGCTCCTTTGAAAACTTCTGTAAACGTTTTGCTTCCAGTTATCTCCTCCTACATATTACATCTGTTCATGTTTAAACTTCTTGATTTATAGTGGCAGATATTGTTTTCAGGTTACAAGCCACCACATTACGAAAACACGCCTATACAAATACGTTGTAAACTTCATCGCCGAAAAAATGAAAACCTGTAAGGTTAAAAAATGTGATATTTTTTTCTTATTTTTGCTCAAAATATAGATTGTGAGTACTCGTTAGAACCGCCTCGATGAGGCGGTTCTAACGAGTACCCACAATCTATATTTTAGAGCAGGAATAAGAAAAATAAGGTTTACCCCTGCTAACCCCGGTTTTACTATATAAAAGTGGGGTTCAAGGGGGTCCAAATTTTATAGGCTTGTTTTCGTGATGAAATACATGTATCAGCAGAAATGACACTTTGAAAAATTTCGTAAGCCTACACTTCCTATAGTTTTCATTCGATCAAGCTGAAACAATGTAAAATGTTACACTATGATATGGAGCAGCTTTTACCATTTTTAGGTTGCAATCCGCCTTATATTAGCAGAGTTATTCACCTGTAACTTTTCTTTTCCAGCTGATTTACTAGCAAATGGTACTTTAAATAAGTTCTGAATAGTTAGATCCTTTGGAAGCCATTACGATAACACACCCGTGCGACATAGTGTATTTTTCACATCTCCAAAATGGCTTCTTTTCTGATGAAAATTTGTGGTATTTTTCTTATTTGTACATCAAACATAGGTTTTGTGTGCTCGTTAGAACCGCCTCATTGAGGCGGTTCTAACGAGTACCCACAACCTAAGTCTTGGAGCAGAAATAAGGAAAATAATGTTTACCCCCGTAAACCCCAGTTTTCTCTATATAAAGTGGGGTTTAGAGGGGTCTTTATTTCACGGACATGTTCACGTGATGCAAAGAATACACCAAATAAACGAAAATAGCAGACTCGGTTTTATTGAGTCTGTTCATGACCAGTACTGAAATGTGCAACACCGGCCACGCCCTCTAGCACCGGCTTAAGCAGAATTCTATTTTCAAAATGATTCTAAATGAACCCAATGTTCCCAAAGGACCAGAAAATATAATCTGCACTATGATGGTTTGTTTAAAGTTGTTTTTTTTCATTCATCACGAAAATACACCTTTATATTACATGCATTACAGAGAAATACCATGATTTCTACCAGACATAAACTTGGTATTTTCCTTTTTGCTAAGAAGAAATATTTCCTCTTAGCCGGGGAAATAAATCCCTTCAGCTGGAACTACTTTATGTACAAGATACGAGATACCGCTTTGCAGTGAAATTGTTCTATTCAAACGCGGGAAAGTTTCAATCACGGCGACGTTATTCATGACGTCATTGTAATGGCGTCTAAGAAATATCAACAGACGTTCAGAATGCGGGACGTTTGAGTCGGATGCAACGCTGAAACAAAAGAAAACATGGATATGACCATTGATTAGGATGTAAGTTTTGCTTTATTTAATCTAACGTTTTACTTGTTTTATCACTGAAACACTTTGTTTCTTCTATTTTTGTTCAAAACTGTAGAAAGCGTTTTCAAAATGGCGCCCATCCAGTTGTTCTTCCACCCAGATTCTGTAACACTTGGCTGATTGAACCGTTTACATGAGCTGTAAACAGTCAACTGAACGGGCATTCAGATCCAAAATTCAAGATCCAAACTCTCCTAAAAATCTATGGAAGTGCATGTAATATACAGATTATACATTTCTCCTATTTGAAATATGGGATTTATAAACCTCGGGAGGTAAAACAATCCGTTAAAGAAACTCGTGCTTCGCACTCGTTTCTTTATCGGATTGTTTCACCTCCCTCGGTTTATAAATCCCATATTTCAACTAGGAGAATGAATAATCTATAAATAATTTTGACCCCCTTGAAACCCGGTTCTTAACAGTAAAACGGGGGTTTACAGGGGTATACTTTATTTCTCTTAGTTCTCTCATATCTGCCAAATATCACAATTTTCATCTAAAAAATTTCGGGTTTTCGGCGGTTATGTGTTCAGAATAGATAAGGTTTGGGGCTACATGTAAATCGTCTTCTGGATACATCACGAAAACATTCCTTTGTGAGTTTGACCCCCTGAAACCCAACGTTTATATGCAAAAAAAAAAAAAAAAAAAAAAAATAAAAAAATAAAAAAAAAAATGGTTTAAACAGTGGTATACATTTTGTCTTATGTCTGCTTAAAAATATATTGTAGGTACTCCTTAGAACCGCATCAGAAGTTTTTATCCGAATTTTTCGCTTTTTTTTCTTTTTTTTTTTTTTGTTTGTGGTAAAATTTTAAGTATATTTAAATAGGCGAATGGAATGCCATCTAATAATACTTTCTTTGAAAAAAAAAAAATCAATGAATATGTGTCGTTTGCTCTGAAATTTTCCGTAGCAAGTTATATGTTCTCTTGCTGTATTATTAGGAGCGAGCCATGATCATAGATATCATCATGCGATACCTGATGCTTTGCTCTAGGGTCATACTGGTCCCAGGCTCTGTATTAATAGACTGGTATGAACAATGTTTGAACTAAAACACCAGACAAAAGCTTAAGTTTCAAGCTCGGATTTAGGATATGTTTGATCACTTTGTAATCATATTACAACAGCCCAGAAATGTAAGTTTTTAAGAATCGAATGTATTTGTTTTAATGTTCAATAAAGTATAAAAAAGATTAGGTCACGAGCTAACTAAGTGAACCCCTTTGGTGTTCACTTAGTTTGCTCGTGCCCCGCTGTTATATAAAAAGATCGTGTCATGAGCAAAGTAAGTGAACTCCTTCGATGTTCACTTAATTTGCTCGTGCCCCTATGTTATTCATTCTTCAGTGAACGTTGAATGATTATGACGATAACACATCCGTGTGATATAGTACATTTTTCAAACCTTAAAAAAGGCAATTTTTCTGATGAAAATCTGTGATAGTTTTCTTATTAATACTCCAAACATAGGTTTTGGGTGCTCGTTAGAACCGCCTCATTGAGGCAGTTCTAACGAGTACCCACAAACTATGTCTTGGAGCAGAAATAGGGAAGTTAATGTTTACCCCCGTAAACCCCAGTTTTCTCTACAAAAAGTGGGCTTTAGGGGGTCTTTATTTCACGGACTTGTTCAAGTGATGATTACGTTTATTACTTATATTTACATAATTTTCCACCAACTATTTGAGGAAAAGTCTTGTTTGAGGGCAATAATTATAGCAAAAAGATAATTGCTCGCATCTTTCCTGTAAGCATCGGAAGAGTGTCAAAGACGTCATATACAGTCGCCATCGTCCATCGCCATGGTTTATTTTGACGTCATTTTATTATCATATGACGTTGCGTGAGTTAATATTTTCATTGAGGTATGAACATCATTGCGTTCCAGTAGTTGACTATAGGGTTTTTCTATAAATTCACCGAGTATGTAAATACTATAATGTGAATATCAACCTTTTCAAACCTACAGACTGTTCTACATGTAATAGAAGTGTAGACTGGTCGTCTCACCAGGATCTTCAATATTTTTCATCCTGTTAATGATTTTAACTAAACTCCCAGTTCGCAAGAAAGGACAAGTCCATGTTCAAAGAAGAAACTCAAGGGTGAAGGGTTAAGCTTTCTGCCAAAGCATGTCATGCGTTGTAAACAATACACCATACGTGGCTATTTTATTTTATTATACCTCTATATAGCCATTAACTTTAAAGGTATACGATTTCCTTCGGAAGATTAAAACATAATTAAAACAAAATGTGTTTTTGTATGTAGACGTCAACAATTTGATATTTTGTCATTTTATCATTTGCTCGAACATCCGACACAAAAGCACAAGAAGTGTAAATCAATATGGTATAACCGGCAAATATATGAGAAACTGAACAGACAATACTATGTTCTGATCATAGCCTACACTACACATTCAAAGGGATTTTGTTTACTTTATAGCTGTACGCTATTTACGTTATTGTTTATTAGCATTAAACAATCCCGATAAATGTAAAAGTATCTGGTTTTCATCCTACATAAATACGTGTACTAACATTTTAATGCCCAAGTTAAACTCCATTTCTCGTGTTATATGAAAGTATAAAAACCATAAAAACCATGGTCAGTTTCTGTCTCTGTCTCAGTTTTATGAATGCATATGCGTTACAACTTGAAACTTTCTCAAAAATAAAAGTGAAAATAATGATCAGGAATTGATACAATTTCCAATACCTCCCATTATAGACACCAACGGGGAAGGAACGTGGACATGAAATAACTAAACCCAATGAAAACACCACAAGCGGAAAGTCAAAAGGACATTCTAATGCACTTGCGTATGTAACGCGACGTCTGATTGGATAACGTCAAACATTTGCGACATTATATTCTGCGATATACTGTTGGAAATCCGACGTCATCACGTAACGTCGCTTTTCATTGGTTGTCATTTGGTTTTACGCAGTTCACCGAGCTTGCCGCCTTGTGCAAAATAGTACAATTGTTAACTTAACAACCAAATATGTGCATTAGAATGGGAATAACTGTATTGAAAATTGTCATTTGGGGAGGTAAATCGTCGGTTTTACGGTCGCAAATTACGTTTTACGGCGTCGCCGTAAAACGAAATTTCCGACCGTAAAACCGACGATGTACCTCCCCAAATGACAATTTTAAGTACAGTTATCCCCTAAATTACTTTCCCCAAAAATGGTCAAACTGCTATCCAAAATAAAGGAAGATATTCTGCGTGTTTTGTGGTTTTTCATTTTGCCTGAGAGGGAAATCTGTTAACCTTTGCATTTGCATAGACGAGTTTATCACGATTTAACTTGATAATATTTTGTGTTTTTGGTTGTTTGCATTTTATATTTTTGATGATTTATAGCTTTGTGTTTTTTTTACAGTTTTTATTTATTGATTTTTTATTGTTTTATAAGGGATATCAGTATTCATTTGTGTTCTTCGTCTGACGAAGGTGAACTTAAATCGCTTCCGTCGGCAACATTAAATGTTGAATGGCCCGCGTACCAATTATGATGGATTGTTAGAGAAACGCTTCAATCTAAGGCCTTGTCTTCAAACCATTAGGCATTATGGTAAGTGAACTCACATCCGCCTGCACATCAAATATTTGCCTTGCCTACTATTGATATACTCTTCGCATTCGCTTAGACTGACAAACCTCTTTTGCTCGTTTTCTTCGAACTTAATACATTTTGCATACAAAATACTGGAATGCAGTACTTTAAAAAAAACGTTAAAAATAACTGTATGTCCATTGAGTACCATTATTCAGCTATGATAATAAAGTCACATGTCAAATTTAATCGATTTTTCTGCCCCATTAGAGTTTCAAAACAGGTAATAATTTGCAATATTTCATAACTTTTTGCAGGTGTGGACTGCGCTATTTACAGTTTTCATAATTTTAAAGGTAGCCACGCCCTCTCAGGCGAAAACAAACGGAGATTATAAGCAATACATACATGCAAAGAGGAACTACACCAAAATAAACAGCGCGACAGAAGAACCGCATTTGAGTATTTAACTGTGGTGTTTGCGCACGGGGGTTGGTGGGGGAGGGGGCTTAAATGGATTTTACGTGGCCGCAACCCTCGCCCTTGGATCTATTGTTGTTTAGACAAATAATTGTTTAGTCCGAAGGTTTATTATACTAAAACGATTTCAGAGATGAAACAACGAAGAGGACTCGACAACATGAAATAACTGAAATGCTGGAACAAAAGAAAACCAACAGTTAGACCCCGGTGGGTCCGACCAGAGTGCATCAGGTATCAACCGATATTACCTAAAAATATAAGTAAAATAGAAGTGGTGGCAATGATCAGGAATCGATACAATTAACCCACAGCTCCCATCAGAGACACCAAAGGGAAAGAAACGCCTTTACTAAAGAGGGAAGCAAAGTCATCAATCGATTATTGGATTAACTACTATACATGCAGTCTGTCTTATAACATTTATATCGTATGCAATCTTTTTATATCGAAGAATTATTTGGCGAAATCGGGTACTGATATCATTACAAGCATATTTTTCTGAATTTATATACTAAGTCACCATAACAAGCGGGTTCCGATAGGCCTTAGTGCAGAAAAAATTCAAGTGCAACACTGCATTTTTACTCTTAATCGGAATGGTGTCTATAATACTTAGACAATGCTAATCGTAGGTGTTTGGGGGATGAGTGTTTGGTTTTACAGCCCTTTTAAGATTAGTTAACTAATAGCGAGATGAACTTTAACCAGTGGTGGGCTAAAACCGGAGTACACGGAGAAAAACCACATGACATTTCGTTGCAGAACTTGGCGTCTCATTTGTGACTCGAGCCAGGCTCGAACCACAGCAGTGAGAGACCTTATGATTAAGAGTTAGCGCTCTTATTCACTTGTTCACAGAGGACCGTTGTTTTGCTTATATATGATACCGATAACCGTGATTCAGGCGATTTTGCGTGAGTAAATAATTTCTAGTGTTACATGACAAGGCACTTTGGCAAATCGAATAATTGGGAAATATAAATACCGTAGGATGCCACGGGAGGAACAACACCATCCAAGAGAGGAACAATTACAATCTCAAAATCATAATCATCGCGTTTATCATCAACTTTGCAGGAAACAAACTCATCTACAACAAATAAATGTAAATCCAAAAACGAATGAATTTGCTTTATTTAACTGTAGCTCTGGAGGGCAAGTTTGACAAGTGCGAAGAAGGTATTTCCAATATCAAATAAATAATTCAAATATCGAAACGTCGTGCTAAAACCTTCAATGGTTTCAGATTAAATTCATCGGAAAGTCACATCAGCCACAAGGGGTGCTCAACTCCAACCCCTTGAAATTCCCACAATTTGTCTAAATAACTTAGTACCAAATTGTATACAAATATTGTAAAGTAGAAGGATGAGATCTTATCACACTATCTGACATGACCATAATGCGTAATTTTTATTCTCTTCAGAAGTGAAAACACCATTTCTTATATTACATTCAAGATAAATAAAATCTTCTCTTTGGAATGTCAATTCAATTAAATCATTTTTAAGGTTTTCTTTTGTACGATTATGAGGAAGTGTAGTGTAAAGCGTGAAAAAATTACAAGTAGGCACGAAAACTTCTGCAGTTTAGTTTTCAAAAAAAAAAAAAAAAAAAAAAATAGAAGTGAAGGCAGTGATCAGGAATCGAAACAATAAACACAAGAAACACAAACGCGAAATAACTATTGACACATCAATAGCGGAAAGCCAAAAGGACAGTTAGTTTCTCACTAAATGGCCAATTGGCTATCCAAAAACAAAAAGATATAAGCGATACACACATTCAAAGACGGACATTAACAAAGGAATTCCCGACAAAGAACCCTCTTGGAACAGTAAGTGAAAGGTGCCTCACATAGGGCCTTAAATGGTTTTACGCGGCCGCAATCCCCGCCCTAAGTTCTGTCGCGATTTAGACAAATGCTTCGTTCAGTCTGCATGAAGGCCTCCTAACTCATCAATGCAATATCTCGGATAAAACAAAATCAAACAACCACCGAGTTAAGAAAAAGGACTCGACAGCAAGAAATAAATGAAATGCTGGAGCAAAGAAAACCAACGGTTAAACTTCAATTGGCCCGACCTGAGATACAGCATCAGGAACCAACCAACATCACATAAAATTAAATTTCAATTCCAAGACAGCCTATACGCTGGAACCGCCATAGAATCAGAGGCCTGATTCATTGGCGTAGAATTAAAGAGAGAAGCAAAGTTATCGAACGTGAATGGGTTAACTACATTGCATGCCGTCACTCGTATAACATTTATGTTGTACCCAAACTTTCTATAACGAAGAATGCTTTTACGGAATTGGAAACTGAAGTAATTGCAATTGTATATTTGCTTATAAATCTATGTACTAAGTCACCATAAAATTCGGGTTCCGATATACCTTGTAACAGAAGAGATTTAAGTCCAACACTGAATTTTGAAAATTAGTCGGAATGACGTCTATAACACTTAGTATTATGATAACACCTCCTTGAAGCATAGTGTATCTTTTCTTATCTCAAAAACGAACATTTTTTTGATCAAAATTTGCGATATTGTTCTTACTTTTACAGCAAACATAGATAGATGGTGTTCGTTAGAACCGCCTCTAACGGGTACCCACAACCAATGACGTAGAGCGGAATTCAGAAAAAATAATGCGTACCCCGTATACCCCAGTTTTCTCTATATAAAGTGGGGTTTAATGTGGTTTACATTTCACGGACTTGTGTTCACCTGATGGAAACAGCTTTGCGTAGTTTATGATGTCGATAACCCTAATTAAAAACATAGCAGTTTACATTTTATTATGAGTATTAAAGCTAGTTACATGACTAGACACTCTGGCAAATCATTAATTGCGAAATATAAAAGTCATGGATGCCGCATGAGGAACATCATCCAAAAAAGGAAAATTTACAATCTCAAAATTAAAATCATCGCGTTTATAATAGATTTTGTAAGAAACAAACCCATCTACAATAGACAGATGTAGATTTAAAAACGGGGCCTTGGTATCAGAAGCAATTGCTTTATTTCACTTAAGCTCTAGTGGGTACATTTGACTGCTGAAACCATAGAAATAGGTGTTGTCAATATTTAATTAATCATCCAAATATGATCTGAAAATCAAGGTAAATGCTTCAATGATTTCAAAATGGTTTTCAACAGAAAGGGACATGATGAAAAACAGTAGTTAATGCAATAATAAGGAATCGTTACAATTAACCAATACCTCCAATCATAGACACCACATGGAAAGTTACACAATCATGAAATAACTAGACACCTAATAGAAACATCAACAGCGGAAAGCCAAAAGGACAGTTACTTACCCAAAAGAAGGCCAACTGGCTACCAAAACAAAACAAAAAGATATACGCGATAAAAAAAACTAAAAGACGTACAATAACAAAAAATAAACCGCGACAGAATAGCCGCCTTGCAACGGCCGGTGAAAACTATTTCACTATGGTGGGGGGCTTAAATCTATTTCACCAGACCGCTATCCTCACCCTTACTTCCGTCGGTTTAGACAAATGTCAAACAAACCACAGAGATAAAATAACGGCGAGGACTCGACAGCAAGAAATAACGGAACTGTTCAAACAAAAGAAAACTAACAGTTAGACTCCAATGGGTCCGATCAGAGACAGTTCATCTGGTACCAATCAAAATTGAATAAAATTAAATTTTAATTCTTAGTGAGCCTTTACGCTCGAATCGTCATAGAATTTGATAGCTGTCCCACCGGCGTGCAGTTAAAGATGGAAAAAATATCAATCTTGATTGGGTTAACTATCATGCATGCAATCTGTCGTATAACATTCATGTGCACCGAATCTTTTTTTATCGGAAAATGTTTTTAAGAAAACATATCCTGAAGGCTTTGCAAGTATTTATTTTTTTTTCTGAATTTATATAATAATTTCTGAATAGTTGGACCTTTTGGAAGCAACGAATACACCAAATAGACGAAAATAGTAGACACGGTTGTATAGAAAAACAGAAGTGAAGATGATGACCAGGAATCGATAAAATTAACCGACACCTCACTTCAGAGACACCAAAGGGAAAGAAACACTTACATAAAATAGCTAGACCCTAATGGAAACACAAATAGCTGAAAGCCAAAAAAGACAGTTACTTTCCAACGAAATGGCCAATTGGTTATCTAAAACAAAAATATATAAGCGATACAGACTCTCTCAAAAACAAACCATAACAATGTAAACCGCGACAGAAGAACCGCCTGGAAAGGTCAATGAACACAATTTCACTGGTGGGGGAGGGGGGGGGGGGGGCATCGAGTTTACGCGGCCGCAATCCTCGCCCTTACTTCCGTCGCGACTGAGACAAATAATTTGTTCAGTCCGCATGAAAACCTCCTAACTTGCAGTGCAACATCTCCGAGAACACAAACATCAAACAACCACAGAGATGAACGGTGAGGACTCGACAGCAAGATACCACCGGAATGCTGGACCAAAAGAAAACCAACAGTTCGACTATGACCAGAGACAGAGCATCAGGCATTAATCAACATTACATAAATTAAATTCTAATTCTTAGTAAACCTTTACGCTGGAACCGCCATAGAATCGGAGGCCTGACCCACTGGCGTGCAAATACCGAGGGAAGCAAACTTATCAACCGTGATTGGGTTAACTACCATACATGCAGTCTGTCGTATAGCATATATTTTGTAGTTCGTTTTATATCGAAGAATGATTTTACGAAATTGGGCGATGATGTCATTGAAAGCAATTAAAGGAGCACATAGTATAAAGATGCTGGATAATGCTGATGAAACAAAGATTCAGAAAGGTGAATAACTTTATCTGCAACATGTTAATGACAAACATTGGCAACCAGTTCACAAATCACGGCCTGCAACCTTTTAAGGAATAATTTGTATTAATGTTTGAGAAATCGCCATCTTTACGTCAGATTATTTCAAATGTCATAGACATGCGCAAATAGTCACTTTTTCCTGTCAGTAATGTGTATGACCACCTCGAGAAACACAACACTCCTGGCAATCGGAAATTAAATCAGAATGGAGTCTATAAAATTTTGAAAAGGCTTATACCAAAAACCCTGATAAAGGAGTTTAACAGTTAACAATTATATACTTTAGCAAATCGAATTAATTGCGAAATATAAATGCCATAGGATACAAAATCAAAACAAAACAAATAAAAACAAACAAAACAACAACAACAAAAAAAAAGTTATAAAATGATAATTCCAATCTGAGCTGACTGATTACTATGCAAGCAGACGCGTGCCATTTTGGAAGTCGTTAATCACATTCGTTTTTACCGCTTTTCTGTGGGTCTAATGGATAAGACTATGGCTGACAGAACAGATGCCAGGACATGATCGTGAGATTGGATTGAATATTTCACAGTAGGGCATCAGAGTGGCCAGCGTAGGTAGATTTAAAAACAAAATTCTCGTGCGTCGATTCGATGGGACTACTTCCGAATTTGATGCTCCCATTCGACTAACTATTTTGGCATCAAATTACGTGATTGTCGTTTATTTATTAGCTTTGACAAAGATAAAAGCGATATATATAAATATTGCTGTATTCAATATAAAGACTAATACCTGAATTAGCATTTTTGTGTGGGCAGACCAAGGGTTTAAAAATGGCGAATTTTCAACCATGTCGGTACCATCGGGAAAACCAAAAATAGACTATTATAATATTCCTCGCGACAATGCTCACCTATATCATCAATTCCGGCATACATTAATCTGGTCACCTTGAAATTTGTGCTAAAATCGGCGAGGGAGCATTTTTTTGTGCCATTTTTTTCTACCCACTTCCGGTCGAAACGTGTGTACAAAAGCATTTTTTCTCTCCAAAATGGCAGGTTTGGCTAAAAGTTTTAAGTGAAACTCACAGAATTCCCCTGTATTCGATAACAACGAATGAAAAGCGAGTGGAATACAAGTCTTGTGGTACCATACTCATCTTCTTCACTGAACAATCCACCTTTCAACCATGTTTGTTTATAATTTACATCAATAATATATATGTCAATACACTGAATGTACAGTTTATTTACACCAGCATGACACAGCTGTGTAGACAGTTTGGTGTGACGAAATCATATTAAATTACGTCATATTTAATGACGTCAGTAAATCTGATCGATTAAATCAAAGTCCGCATACTACTGATTTTTTTATTTTAACTGACAGATTGGTCTCTCTCTCTCTCTCTCTCTCTCTCTCTCTCTCTCTCTCTCTCTCTCTCTCGTCGTCATTCCTTTCGTCTCATGGTGCATTCCTTATGCGTATCTGTAAACTTTCATCATTTTGATTTCTCTCTCTCTCTTTCTCTCTCTCTCTCTCTCTCTCTCTTGCTAGCACAAAAAAGTGGGCCAACGTCGGGCCCGGACAGACACGTATCGCTGTCGGCTCGACGTTGGTCCGACATGCTCTGCTGGCTGGGTCTCTCTATCTCTCTCTCTCTCTCTCTCTCTCTCTCTCTCTCTCTCTCTCTCTCTCTCTCTCTCTCTCTCTCTAGTATGGTTAGATTACCAAAATAATTCAACTCATCAGACTTGACAGCATATTAAACAATGTCCCCCCGTAATCCTGAAGCATGCGAGAATAAAATGATTTGTTAAGATATCGAAACGCGCATGCGTAATCTTCGTAAACCCAAGCAGAATTGGCTCTCAGTTGAACAAGGATTTTCTAAATGTAACACGCTCGCGACAACTCCCACTCAGTCCTTAAGACGGACTGATATGTCCTTGACAAATGTGCGAAAAATAATCTTAATCTGGAGGGGAGCATTTTTTTGTGCCATTTTTTCCCAACATGTGTATCAAAGTACTTGGACGTCAATAAATTGAGGGGCCGTTGTTTCACGGCGTCTGCTAAGTCGGTTTAAGCCTTCACACTCTCTACCCTTTTCTATAGACCTCAGAAAAGATTATTCTCATTAACTGTCCTTCATTTTTCTCCCATCTACATCTCGTAACAAAATGTAATGGCCTATAAATTACCGGAAGTTCTTGTGATTTTCTTCCTCATATTTTTTGACAAAATATAGTCCCAACCGGCGGAAGCAGATTGCGAATAGAAACATAGCAACGGCCTTAGATGCCGCCCTACTGTCATGAGTTGGTATAGCAAAGTATTTCATTGAGTAGCACTAGTCAATAATTAAAGAGTTTTCTGTATAACACATACTACGTCGCGCACCCCTTCATATAACTCTTGATATAGATATCACAACAAAGATGGACAGGATGGGGAGTGGGAAGGGGGGTGGAGGTGCTGGCAATATTTGTCAAATTTCAAAGTTCAAAAGAAGATTCGGTAGGGTGCGGTTTGAAAGAGAACTAAATGACTATATAAATTATACCTATGTTTGTGTTACTGTTGAATTCGACATAACTTCGTTTATCTTTATGTTAATGGACTATACAAAAGTCAGGTGCAGACGACAGATTCACCCTGTCAATGTTACATATATTGGTATCTAGTTATGTAATCAAATATTCTGATAGTAACTTTTGCATGCTCTCAATGTACACGGATACAGAAAATGAACTCTGATACTTTCTTTCCGTTCATGAAGATATAACATGGTACAGATTGTATTCTATCTTATAAATAATTCTTTATTTATTGTTGTGTATAAATGTAAGTAACATGTGAAATGAAAGCAAATCTGTTAACAAATAACCATTAATATCTTGATTTTGTTTTCCAAGTTTTCATGTGTTTCATATTTCATATTAATCAACTGGGTTGTATGGCTAAATACATATATCTTCTTACACCTTTCACGTGTGTCATTGGAAGTTCTCTGCACAGTTACCTATAAACGGTTTGCTTCATTCTTCGATATAAAAAGATTGGGTACAGCATAAATGTTATGCGACAGACTCCATGCATGGTAGTTAACTAATCACGGTGGACAACTTGCTTCCCTCTATAATTGCGCGCCGATGGGTTAGGTCTCAGATTCTATGACGGTTCCAGCGTAAAGGTTTACTGACAATTAGCGAGAAATTAATTTTATGTAATGGATGGTGTCTGATGCTCTGTCTCTGGTCGGACCTATCGGAGTCTAACTGTTGGTTTTCTTTTGCTATAATCATTTGCAAATTGTCTAAATTGCGACAAAAATAAGGGCGAGGCTTGCGCCCCCGTTCAATCGATTTCAGCTCCCCCTCCCCCAGTGGAATTCGTTTCATTGACCGTTCCAAGGCGGTTCTTCTGTCGGGGTTTATTTTTCCTATGGTTTGACTTTGAGTGTTTGCATCGCTTATGTTTTTGTTTTGGATAGCCAATTGGCTATTTGTGGGAAAGTAACTGTCCTTTTGGCTTTCCGCTATTGATGTTTAAGGGTCTAGTCATTTCATGTTTCTGACTCTTTTCCTTTGGTGTCTCTGATGGGAGCTGTGGGTTAATTGTATCGATTCCTTATCATTGCTTTCACATCAGTTAAGCATCTTTCGCAGTAAAAAAACAAAACAAAGGCCTGTTTGACGAATGATCGTAGGTGTTGGCTTCATAGCTCAATTTTCTTAAGGTGTTATGTATGATTAACCACGTAAAGACGCAGATTTAGCATCCTAGCTAGGGATGGTCTGTATTGGTATGAAGCGTTATATTACTCCTACTCCTGGAGCAACAGCATGTTTAGGATTATATCTACATGAAGTCTTTACTAGTATTTTGTCTTTTGTGATTGTGTCACTTCCTGGCCATCTTCATTTGTATTTCATATAGAAGATGTCACATGAGTGTTTAAGTATTATTACATTTATTAAACTCGTTGAGGAAAAGGGATACATTGCTCCCCAAAGCCTCGCATCTTATTCCTTTCCCTTAACTGAAGATTATTTTTATCACATGAGATATACTCGTATATTAGAAGTGGAGGCAATGATCAGAAATCGATACAATTAACCCACAGCTCCCATCAGAGACACCAAATGGAAGAAAAACAAACATGAAACAACAGACCCAAATGTAAACATCAATAGCGGAAAGCAAAAAACACCTAAACACAAACACCTAAAGACAAACCATAACAAAAATAAATCGCGACAGAGGAACCCCTACTTGGAACGGTCAGCGGAAACGAATTCCACTGGGGGGCTTAAATCGATTGTACGTGGCCACAATCGTAAAACGCATTTTATTCACGATGTTTTAACAAACAATGTCAACAGTCCGCCATAAGTGAACGCCACGGCGTATCAAACTAATTTGCATATTTAATCCACTAGTGGATTACCGAATTTATTACATTGCGTTATTATATTCTCAGACCTGACGTCATGTGATAAATATAGGCTCGAGCTTTCGAGGAATCCCAGGCGTTGCAATTACTTTGGAGATATGTTTCGGAAAAAACAAAATATATAGAGAAACGAGAAACACAACACTCCTGGCATCGCCGAGGCATGCTACGAACCAAATTTTGAACAGTTTGTAAAGCTAGTGTTTCCCACTCATGTCTAAAGATGTTTGCCAGTTCTTGAATAGTCATTGATGGACGACCGCCATATGATATACGTCTGTAAAGAATGTCCCACACATGTTCTATTAGGTTTAAGTCAGGAGAACGTGCCGTCCAGTCAATCACTTCAATAGTCTTACGATTAAGGTAATCCATGCACACTCCAGCAGTATGGGGGTGTGCATTATCCTGCATTAGAATGAAATTGTCACCGATTGTCTCAGCGAAAGGCCTCACAATAGGATCTAGAATTTCATCTCGATACCGAAATGCAGTCAATGTACCTCCGTTTATCACGTGCAAGTTCGTTCGGCCTTCATTAGAAATTCTATCCCATACCATCACTGACCCATCTTCGTATCTGTCTGTTCCCACATTGTCCTCGTATCGTTCTCCGGGTCGTCTCGAGACTCGAACATATCGATCACATGCACTCAGGTGAAATCTGCTTTCATCCGTGAACAGAACTATACGCCAGTATTGCAATTGCCAGTGCTGATGTTCTTTGGCAAACTCATATAGCCGAGCACGATGTTGCCTGGTGAGAACAGGACCTCTTGCCGGATGTCTTGCCCTCAAATCACCTTCATGTAACCTGTTATGTATTGTTTGGTCGGATATCCTTTGGCCAATTGCATGCTGGAAATCGATTTGTAGACTTCTGGTCGTGTACTGCCGATTTCGTAGCGCTAGATTTCGAAGATATTGATCTTCTCTTTGGACGTCATGCGGTGTCGGCCTTGCCCTTCTCGTCTATTAAACTCGCCCGTCTCCTGGTAGCGTCTCCAAAGCCTGGTAACAACACTTTTCGATACATCAAAGCGTTCAGCAGCAATCCTTAGGGTGTAGCCACTTTCAAGCAAAGGGACAGCGTGAGCGACCTCAATTTCTTTCAAGAACCGCCTAAAACCATATGAAGTCACTATGAAGCCCAAAATAACGCATAATAGAAGGCTTGACATGTTTCTGACCCAAACTCAAATTTTGAATTTACCGAATTTCAGCCGTTTTATAGGGGTATCCATGCTGTAGCTTCAATTCATGCTTTTCACGTGAACCTTGCTTCTTGGCATTTGCATAAACATTCTTAAAGGATGTCACTTTAAAATAGTGCCTTTCCTTGAGTTTGAAAATTGCCAATCGGTGATGTTATACAGGCTTAAAAGGTTGCTCCTTTAATTGTTTTGAGCAGTGTTTATATTTTTCTGATTTTATATACTAAGTCACCATAAAATTCGGGGTTCTGATAGACCTTGTTGGTGAAGAGATTTAAGTCCAACATTGAAATTGAAATTGAATTGGAATGACGTCCATAAAATTTAGATAAGGCTTTGTTTAGTTTATAAGTAGAAGTAAAACAAAGATCAGGAATCGATACAATTAACTTACTCCTCCCATCAAAGACACCAAGGGGGAAGAAACACAAACAAGAAGCGACCAGACCATAATGGAAACCTAAATAAAGGAAGGCCATAAGGACAATTACTTTCCCACAAAATGGCCATATGGCCACCCAAAATAAAAAGACGCAAGTAATACACACAGTAAGTAACAAATAACAACATAAATAAACCGCCACAGAAGAGCCGCCTTGGAACGGACAGTGGAAATCTTTCGAAGAATGATTTTACGAAATTGGGTGCTGAAGTCATTGCTGTTATATATTTTTCTGAATTTATATACTAAGTCACATTAAAATTCGAGTTCCGATAGACCGTGTTGCAGAAGAGATTTAAGTCCAATATTGAATTTTGAATTTTAATCAGAATGGCGTCTATAAAATTTTGAAAAGGCTTATACCGAAAACCCTGATAAAGGAGTTTAGCAGTTAACAATTTATTTCCAGTGTTGAAGCCAGTTGCATGACTAGACACTCTAGCAAATCGAATTAATTCCGAAATATAAATGCCATAGGATGCAAAAACAAAACAAACAACAACAACAAACAAAACAACAACAACAACATATGGGCCCCGTCAAGCGATTTTGGTACTTATCACCTATGCGAGCAGCGAAAGGTCAGGCGAGCCTGCGCATCCGCGCAGTCTCGCCAGAACCTTCGCTGCTCGCTCATACAAGCAGTGAATCAAGAGGAACCTTCAAACAGAAAGCCATATCCCTGGCCCCTCTGAATGGCTGGGCATGCACAGTTCAAATTTGTCATGATGGAATGCTCGAAGACACAAATTCGCTTGGCGGGGCTCATATCATTAACAACAACACCAAACAAAAAACGTTATAAAAATGATAATTCCAGTTACCATTAACAATCTGAGCTGACTGATTAATATGTGAAGGCGGTTCTTCTGTCGGGGTTTATTTTTGCTATGGTTTGACTTTGAGTGTGTGCATCACTTATACTTTTGTTTTGGATAGCCAATTCGCTATTTTGTGGGAAAGTACCTGTCCTTTTGGCTTTCCGCTATAATTGATGTTTCAATTAGGATCTAGTCATTTCATGTTTGTTACTCTTTTCCTTTGGTGTCTCTGATGGGAGCTGTGGGTTAATTGTATCAATTCCTGATCATTGCCTTCACATATTTTAAGCATCTTTCGCAGTAAAAAAAAACTAAGGCCTGGTTGACGAATGATCGTAGGTGTTGGCTTAATAGTTGCATTTTTAAGGTGTTATATATGACTAATTACGTAAAGACGCAGATTTAGCATCCTAGCTAGGGATTGACTGTATTGGTATGAAGCGTTATATTACTCCTACTCCTGGTAGTAATTTCTCATAGCAACAGCAATTTTAGGGTTATATCTACTTGAAGTCTTTACCAGTAGGGCCACTGGTACAGAGGACCCGCGTTATAACGGCATTCGTTATAACGGCAAAACTCGTTATAACGACAATTTCAATGGAATGACTTCTTAGCTCAAGATTTAGCCTCAATTCCGTGTGGCTTGGGCGTCCCTAGGGTTGGAAATGCCCAAATCGAATCCATAGTCCTAAAAGATCTTTCTATTTTAATACTCCATGAAACAATTGTTATAGATATTTGTTAGAATCGCCTCATCGAGGCGATTCTAACAAATGTCTATAACATTTGTTTCTTGGAGTAATGTTTTGGAAATGACCTTTATAACCTATCATTATCCTAACTTGGATTCTTTATATCGACAAATTCATTATAACGGCACTATAATAGGGAACAAACAATGTCGTTATAACGAGGGTCCTCTGTATTTTGTGTTTGTGATTGTGTCACTTCCTGGCCATCTACATTTGTATTTTATATAGAGGATGTCACATGAGTGTTCATGTATTATTAAATTTATTAAACTCGTTGAGGAAAAGGGATACATTGCTCCCCAAAGCCTCGCATTTTATTGTGCGTTCGAATCCGGCACCCGGTATCGAGGTGTCCTTAGGCAAGACACGTAATGACACTGCCTCACTCCACCCAGGTGTAAATGGGTAGCAGTGGTATAATAGTCACTGCCTCTCTCTCGCGCGCTTGAAAACATCCGGAATGAGTGTTCGAGAGCGATTAAATAAGCTTGAAGCTTCCATCGCAATCGAACTAAAATGAATTAGTATAAACTATAATCTATTCCTTTTCCTCAACTGAAGATTCTTTTTATAATACAGATATCCCGTTTATAATACAGATAAGTGAGTTTTAAGGGCACGTATAATGTTACTTGTTTCACTTAGATTGTGAGTAACACATAGTTCAAGATGGTTCCAACAAGCATCCATAATCTATATTTGCTGCATAATAAGAAAACTTCAATAAACGTTCATCAACATGTGTCAGTTTTAGAGCCATGAAATCCTATTGACTATTTTGAACTATCTATCTATCTATCTTCATATACTGAGTCGGTCAGACTTGGCCATTACCTCAGTTGGGTGGTGCGCTAAATTTAGAATTTAGCAAAAAAAAAAAAAAAAAAAAAAAAACACCCACTGGATGAGTTCTTAAAACTATTTACAATCTGCTTTCAGAGGTGTACTAAAACGCACACCTCTGGATCCCAATCTACACCATGCGGGCTTTGAACTCCTCTGCAGTTTTGGCATTTACCACAGAGGAGGGAAGACTATTCCACTGAGGAATAGTTCTAGGGAAGAAAGAATTCTTCAGGGCATCACTATAGGCCTGGTACCTACGATATTGACTGTTGTTTAGTTTTGATGCCCTTGTTTGAGTTGAAGTAGTCACAGGGGTCAAGTATTTATCTTTATTAAGAGACACTGTGTCAGAGTGAATCTTATAAAAGAAGGTTAAAGAGGACTGCTCGCGACGGGCCTCCAAGGATGGCCACTCCAGCTCATCGAGCATATCACCAACACTGCTTCTGTTCTGCCATCGCCTGCAGGTCCATCGGGCAGCCGTTCTCTGAACCTTCTCAACCTGCTGAACCTGAGTTTTAACATGGGGGTGCCAAACAGGTGATGCATACTCTAATTGAGGTCTAACCAAGGTTTTGTATGCAACACCCTTTGTCTGCCTAGGTGCAAAAGCCAAATTACGTCTAAGAAACCCTAATGAACTTGATACTTAATTGTGATTGCAAATGGAATAGACAATTTATATTTTGAGCAAATGGTTGACAAGATTTTCCGCCTAAACTAAAACTGAATAGGGTTATTTCTTTGGATACGGCAGCACCCGTTTTAGGTTTGGATCTGTCGGTCTCTAATGGTTTAGAAATAATTTATACACTCATATGCCAAATTAATGTCCTCGAAAGCGAAAATTCCATAGACTTCAATGTAATTTGATGTTTGCAAGAAAATTAATTATATTATTTCTGCTCATCTGATGTTAGTGAAACTGGTTTGATTGAAAAACTAAATTAACCAGGACATAAACAATCTTTGTTCTTTTTTTCTGTGATCTTTCTATATCACAAAATAGCAGTTTAAAAATAATGCAATTTGCGATAAATGCATTTATCCATTGACGTCAGTGGTGACGTCGCCAAAAATGAGGATACAAATTGTTGATCAGGTTTTAATAGTTGCTGTTTTAATGCTACACATATAACAAAATCAAGAAAATTATATTTATTGCATTAATCATTTACGTTTCTAAATATGCCAGGTTTTCCAAAATCTGATGAGCAGAAGTAATATTTATAATTTCCTTGCAAACGTCAAAATACATCAAGGTCTATGGGATTTTTTTTTTCGAGGACATTAATTTGGCACCTGACTGTAGAATCTTTGTTTTGAAGCTTTTTAAGCTGGAAATTATGTTTTTAAACTCCGGTTTATTGTGCGTTTGGCAGGCCTTATGATCAACTTGAGAGCAAAGCATAATCTAAAGATCATCTGTTTTTATAATTGCAGCCCAGAATGCCTTATAATTTGTGGTTTGCTGTTTGCATTCTAGTGGCATCAACATGCAACACAAGTGAGTAGAAATTGGTTTCTTACCTTAAGCGGCCACACAGCATTGCGTTAATCCTTGTCTTGGTGAATAAAACAGTTTTGCCATACCCAATTTTTGTGTCGATTGTTTGTTAATCAACCCAAAGTTACTAAGCTCAAAGGCTCTTCAGTGCTGATGTCTACGTGACTTTCATTGGTTTATAGGAAATCGAGGTAACAATTATTTATATCAAATAGCCACAAATGATCAAGGTCAACTCTCTTTGCATAAGAACAGGAATTTAAGGGTTAAACGAATTCCTGGTGTATGAATGTCATATGACGTGTCACCAGTAACAATTCTGATTCTGAAACAACTAAGTCCCGGTTTAGAACAATTTTTCAGCATACACTCAGAGACAATCGAATTATTACCACACATGGTCATGGCGGCCATCTTGGTCAAGTGACCTGGGCCAAGAAACAAGAAACTTTCATTCCATGATCCAATGAAGAACCCACATGAAATTCTACTACAAGCAGCCCAGCCTCAAAGGGAAAGAAACAATTCTAACACAGCGCGCCTATATAGGCAATGGAAAATAACTGTGTTTTATTCTGCAACAAATCACAGCTCAGAAGAGCGTGACGAGTGACGCCATTAAAAACTACTAATTTATGACGTCACTAGTCGATTTCATTGACGTTAGACGGTGTAACGTCATTTTCTCGCATGGAAAACGTAAGAAAAAATATAAACACATGTGTTTCATTCAATAATTTTTGCGGAATTTCTTCTAACAATGGCGAAAGGTTGTGAGATTTTGAAGGAAACAACACCATTATTGCCGATTTTCAGCGTGTTAGAATCGAAATAGATCAGCTCTAGTCTGTGAATTGTTGAGAAATAAATTACAGTTTATCGGTCGATTGTAAGTAGACAAATCACGCGCGCTACGCGCTCGTGATTTGTCTTCTTTACAACTGACCTCCAAACTGTGATTTATTACTCAACAAATCACAGTTGTAGGTGGTCTATTTTGTAGAGGTAATCTATTTCTTAAACAAAGTAACTTATTCCTTGTGAAAAGTTACAAGCGGGAAGTCAAAAGGACAGTT
Source organism: Lucinisca nassula (assembly GCA_963580285.1). Classification (NCBI taxonomy): domain Eukaryota; kingdom Metazoa; phylum Mollusca; class Bivalvia; order Lucinida; family Lucinidae; genus Lucinisca; species Lucinisca nassula. The sequence continues at coordinate 62,030,238 of OY757021.1, read as the reverse complement.
ACTTTCTCACAAAATTGCCAAACGGGTAACCAAAAAAAAAAAAAAAAAACAAAAAAAACCCGAATACATACGCATTACGAAAACACGCCTATACAAATACATTATACATTTTACCGCCGAAAAAACAAGACATTTAAGATGAAAAATTGCGAAGTGGGGGGGGGGGGGGGTCAATATTATATAGGCGTGTGTTTTCGTGATGCATGCAAAGACGAACTATAACAATAATAAACCAAAACAGAAGAATCGCCTTGGAACGGTCAAAAGAAGTTTTTCTTTTAACTGGGGGATGGGTGGGGCGCTTATGTCAATTTGCATGGCCACAATTCTGGCCTTTGATTCTGTCGAGGTTTAAACAAAAACTTTGTTCACATCACGTGAACAAGTCCGTGAAATGAACACCCCTCTAAACCCCGGTTTATATCGAGAAAACTGGGGTTTACGGGGGTAGACATTATTTTTCTTATTTCTTCTCTAAGACATAGGTTGTTGGTACTCGTTAGAACCGCCTCAATGAGGCGGTTCTAACGAGCACCCACAACCTATATTTTCTGTATAAATAAGAAAAAAGCATGGATTTTCTCAAGAAAAGTAGCCATTTTGGAGATATGAAAAACGCACTATCTCGCACGGATGTGTTATCGTAATGAGTCCGCAGGAAGGACTTCTAGGTCATTAGTGCAACATCTCCAAATACATTAAAATCATACGAATACAGGAAATATCGACGAAGGCTCGACTGCATGATATAACTGAAATGCTGGAGCCACAGAGAACAGGCACTTGGACTCCGTGGGCCCGGCCAGAGACATCAAGCACCAACTGACATACTATAAAACGTTTTAAGTTAATTTTTAGGACGGAACGTATTTCAATATTTTTTTTTGCTTTTAACGCATAACACATTTATAGAACTTATTTATCTATATTTTAACTCACCTGAGGAGGAAGTGCTCAAGGTAAGCTATAGTGACCGCTTTGTGTCCGCCGTATGTTCGTCGTCTGTCGTCAACATTTACATTTTTCACCCTCTAGAGGCCACTGATTTGTTTATATTTTCATGAAACTTTACCACATTATTTGTCCTTGTGATATCTAGGTCCTATTCGAATATGGATCATGACGAGTCGAAACCTAGGTCAAAAGGCGCTTTATAACATTATTCACCCTCTTGAGTTCACAGTATTGCTTCAATCTGCATGAAACTATACCAGAAAGTTTGTCTGGATGATAACTTGGTCAAGATTGAATTTGGGTCATGTCGGGTCAAAAATTAGGTACTAGGTCAAATTTGTTTAAAGTAGAAGTGGAGGCAATGATCAGGAATCGATACAATTAACCCACAGCTCCCATCAGAGACACCAAAAGGAAAGAAAATTAAACATGAAACAACAGACACAAATGGAAACATCAACAGCGGAAAGCCAAAAGAACAGTTACTTTCCCACAAAATGGCCAATAGGCTATCCAAAATAAAATAATATAAGCGATACAAACACCCAAAGACAAACCATAGCAAAAATAAACCGCGACAGAAGAATGCCTTGAAACGGTCAGCGGAAACGAATTCCACTGGGGGGCTTGTGTGTGTGTGTGTGTGTGTGTGTGTGTGTGTGTGTGTGTGTGTGTGTGTGTGTGTGTGTGTGTGTGTGTGTGAATTCGGGTTAAACGTCGCTTTCAACAACTGGGGGGCTTAAATCGATTTTACGTGGCCTGTGCTTAAATCGATTTTACGTTGCCACAATCCTCGCCCTTACTTCCGTCGCGATTAAGATAAATAATTTGTTCAGTCCGCATGAAAGCCTCCTAAAACCTTATTTATCCTTTAGAGGTCACAGTTTTGCTTCAATCTTTATGAAACTATACCAGAATGTTTGTATTGATGATAATCATGGTCAAGTTTAAATATGGGTTATGTAGGGTAAAATATTGGTCACCAGGTCTAATTGCTTTGAGACTTTGTTCACTATCTAGAGGCCACAGGTTTGCTTCACTGTTAATGAAACTATACCAGGAAGTTCGTCTTGTAGATATATTGGTCAAGTTCGAATATGGGTCATGTCAGGTTAAAAAGTAGGATATAAGATCAAATTGGGTTAAAACCTTGTTGCCCCCCCCCCCCCCCCCCCCCTAGAGACCAAGGATTTTGCTCCAATCTACATGAAACTATACCAGAAAGTTTGTCTTGATCATATCTAAACTCCGTTCAGAAAATCTGAATCATCTCTTTTAATACTCATTTTAGCCCATACATCACTATGGGAAAGTTTTAGACCTCACCTTCCGCCGATTTCTCCAGCAAGTCGTATGCCTCTGCGACAGCTAGGAAAGGCTGTGATTATTTGGAGAAAATTGAAAAATCTATATTTTCTTTCACAGACTAAGACATTCTGACAGGTTAGACACACCCTTTTAGACCATATATAGAAGTGGTTATTGCTCTTGTACATGACAAGGGCGTCTGTGTTTTATTTGCACGATCACTCCATGGAAAATCGTTAGCTGTGACACCACATCTGATATCGGTATAATTATTTGTGACGACTGTTGACAGCACATCGCGCTAGTGACTCCCCGTTCCTAGTGAACCTCTATCTAGCCATTCGAATATAAGGTGTGTCGCAATTGCATATCTATTTATAAAGTGCGTCACATGGATTTGAATATTTATTATTTTACCTGACAATCATCGTCAAATGGACTTAGTCTGGGATCTCATTTCTTTGTTTTGCAATTTTCTCCAAATAATCACAGCCTTTCCCGACTGTCGCAGAGGCATACGACTTGCTGGAGAAATCGGCGGAGGGTGAGGTCTAAAACTTTCCCACCGTGATGTATGGGCTAAAATGAGAATTAAAAGGAAGAAATGAAAAAATCGATGATTCAGATTTTCTGAACGGAGTTTAGGTCAAGTGTGAATATGGGTTTATACTGAATCACACTTTGTCAATTGGTCAAATTGCTTTAAAAACTTGTTCAGCCTCCAGAGACCACAGATTTGCTCCAATCTTCATGAAACTATTCAAAAATACTTGTCTCAATGATGTTTTGGTGGAGTTTGAATATAGGACAAGACAGATAAAAACTAGATCGCTATGTCAAATTGGTTCAAAACTTTGGACACCCGCTTGAGGCCACAGTTTTTTCTTCGATCTTCAGGAAACTTAACCAGAATGCTCGCCTTGATAGTATCTTAGTCAAAGTCAAATATCAAAACCTAGGTCACAAGGTCAAATTGCTTTAAATCCTTGTTCACCCTCTACATTACGAAAACACGCCTATACAAATACATTGTAATATTTGCCTCCGAAAAATTGAAATGTTTTAAATGAAAAATTGTGATAATTTTCTTATTTCTGCTCAAAATATAGATTATGAGTACTCGTAAGGACCGCCTCGACGAGGCGGTCCTAACGAGTACCCACAATCTATATTTCAGAGCAGAAATAAGAAAAACAAGGTTTATCCCTGTAAACCCAGTTTTACTACATAAAAGTGGGGTTCAATGAGGTCAAAATTATAGAGGTGTGTTTTCGTGATGAGAGGCCACAGTTTTCTTCAGTGTCCATTAAACTATAACAGAATGTTTGTCTTGGTCAAGTTTGAATATGGGTCATGTCGGGTCAAAAACTAGGTCACTATGTCAAATTGCTTTACAATAGCGGCCAAATAATTGCTTCAATGTTTATGAAACCATACAAGAATTGTTATCCAGATAATTCTTGGATTAAGTTTAAATATCAAAATCAAGGTCACATGGTCATATTGTATTAAGACCTTATTCACCCTCTAGAGACCACAGCTTTGCTTTAATCTTCATGAAACTATGCAGGCAGTTTTGCCTTAATGATATGTAGGTCAAGTTCGAATATGGGTCATGCCAGACGGAAAAAAGGTCACTAGGTCAAATTGTTTAAAACCTTGTTCACCTTCTAGATGCCGCAGTTATGCTTCAGTCTTCATGAATAGAAACATCCGTGGTGTATTGGTTATACTACTCGCCTGATAAACCAGGGGTCGTAGGTTCTACCCCGGTCTTCTCCAGACTTTCGGCTTAGTCTTAAAACCAAGGTCCCGTCCCCGTATGTCATTTTTTGTTGGTGGGACGTAAAACTCAAACACACAAACACGCACACTAAATCTTCAAATGAAACTATGCCAGATTGCTTGTCTTTATATCTTGGTCAAATTCGAATATGGGTCATGTGGGGTAAACATCTAGGCTACTAGGTTAAACTCCTTTTAAACCTTGTTCACCCTCTAGAGACCAAAGTTTTTTTTTAATTCAATCGGAATATTCGTCTGGGGTATTTCTTCGCCATGTTCAGTCATGGTTCAGTTGAGCGATTCAGGTTCATCATGGACCTCTTGTTTTAATTAGCCGAAGTACAGCGAATACGATGATCCAGCACAACAACCGGGCAAATAGGTCAGGTTCTACGGAGTATTCCTTGTTGCCATAGCCGTTTATAGAACATATTTAACGTCACTACAGTTGGTGTTAAGGGAATGTTTGGCGGCCGTAAAGAGTCTCTCCGTCCTTCATCATAGTGTAGTTAATAATTTCTTGTGATTCCGTTGTGGAGTTCTGAAAACATTTGAGGGTCACTGAGGCCTAATTGGCCGAAACTATCCAGTCTGATACAGAAAAACTTTTCTTGCACACCAGACAAGGAAATCCGCGATTTTACCCTGGGATAGAAATTTATGTTCTGACCCTGGTGTTCCGACCCCAAATCGAATATAATCGCGTGTTTGATAAATGCACTGGTTGATTACGACCTCATGCGCGGCGTCGTCATGCGTGACGTCACTAAACATTCCTGTTGTGTCATCACAAAATGGCGGACGTCGATAACCGAAGTGACAGCAGCATTAAAAATTCACTATAGAAATGGAAGGTATGCAAGAAAAAGAATCCTATATGGGTGTGAGGGGTGGATAGAAAAAACCGTCCCTCGGGATCACTGTCCGGCATCACTCGGCAAGCCTCGTGATGCCGGACAGTGACCCTCGGGACGGATTTTTCCATCCACCCCTCACACCCATATAAGATTCTTATAGTACATTCCATATTTTTCAGTTCCAGGGTACATTTCTTGCTGCCAAAGGGTTACCCATTTATAGATCATATTTAATATTACAGCTGGTGTCAAGGGAATGAGTGGCGACAGTTAAAAGTATCCCCTGCCTTCATCATATTGTAGTTTATTTTTCTTGTGTTTCCACTGTGGTGTTCTGAAAATATGTTAGGGTCACTGATGAGGCCTTATTGACCAAAACTAGCTAGTCCGGCTCAGAACACTTTTTCACTCCATCCTGTTTTTAGTTCTACGGTATATTCCTTGCTGACAAAGTATAACCCTTTCACGGAACATAAAATTACCATTCTAACCCCAGTGATGTAGATAACTTTATGGAGGACCTTTATGACAGTTTCCATTTCAGGTATTTCAGAAGATCGAGTGAAACGATCGCTTGCTACAAGAGGTATGAATTCGCTAATAAAATCAGTTACAATTCAGACTAAGTCTTCTTTAATAAGTTTCGTAAAAGGACCAGTAGCCAGTGTCTTTTTTGTAAAAACAACAACAACAAAACACACACACACACACGCACGCACGCACGCACGCACGCACGCAAAACAGGTTTGGAACCAGTCCGCTTTTGGACAGTACCGATGAATTTTACTGTTCGCATACATCACGTGAACAAGTCCGTAAAATGAAGATCCCCCTAAACCCCACTTTATACAGAGAAAAGTGGGGTTTACGGGGGTAAACATTATCTGGCTTTTTTTTGCTCAAAAACATAGAGTGTGGATACTCGTTAGAACCGCCTCATTGAGGCGGTTCTAACGAGCACCCACATTCTATGTTGAAAGCAGAAATAATAAAGATGTTATCATTTTTACCTAATATTTATCATTCTCTGACACCATGTTGGACGCCATTACTTCTTACGGACATGTTTTCCTAATGTACCGTGACTGACGGCTAACATTAATAGTAGCAATGATAATGATAACACTTATATTCAATGCAGAGGCCTGTGGGCCTCGTCTCGAAAAAAAAAACAAAAAACAAAAAAAAAAAAAAAAAAAAAAAAAGACTATTTTCGAGGTTTTCGCCACTGAAACGAAAGGCTTATTTTTCTGATGAAACGTTGTGATATTTTTCTTATACTCGTAGATGTCCTAAACATCGGTCTTGGGTGCTGGTTAGAACCGCCTCATTGGGGCCATATAAGCCGAGCATTGACATTGGCACACTGTAAACCCAAATCAGAAGCCATATACCACGGCGTCAGATCAGGGTTTGCACTGTATTAGAATTATAAATTTGTAGGGAAGGGTTTGTGTCAAGCTCCAGGAAAGACTTTCCAACCTACGCACAGGGACAATCAACACAATATCCTAGTGTAATTGTCATGTGAATGTAACCCGACTTTATGAAAACACGCCTATACTTATACATTGTAAATCATTATGATAACATACGTATGATATAGTGCATTTTTGCACATCTCCAAAATGGCTACTTTTTTGATGAAAATCCTTCATATTTTTCGTAAAAATGCTCATAACATAGTTGTGTGTGCTCGTTAGAACCGCCTCATTGAGGCGATTCTAACGAGTACCAACAAACTATATTTTTGAGCAGAAATAAGAAAAATGAGGTTTACCCATGTAAAACCCAGTGCGGACTGAACAAATTATTTGTCTAAATCGCGACGGAAGTAAGGGCGAGGATTGTGGCCACGTAAAATCGATTTAAGCCCCCCAGTGGAAATCTTCCACTGACCGTTCCAAGGCGGCTCTTCTGTGGCGATTTGTTTATGTTGTTGTTTGTTACTTACTGTGTGTATCACTTGTGTCTTTTAATTTTGGATGGCCATATGGCCATTTTGTGGGAAAGTAACTGTCCATATGGCCTTCCTTTGTTTAGGTTTCCATTATGGTCTGGTCGCTTAATGTTTGTATTTCTTTCCCTTTGGTGTCTTTTATGGATGGAGTAAGTTAATTGTATCAATTCCTGATCTTTGTTTTACTTCTACTTTACTATACAAAAGTGGGGTTCAATGGGTTCAAAATTTTATAGACTTGTTTTCGTGATGAAACGTCAAGACTTTGCGGCAGAATATTCTCTGCGATAAACTGTCTGATACCCGACGTAATCACGCAACATCACTTTTAATTGGCTGACGTCTGGTTTTACACAGCTCACAACACTTTTCTACTTTGCACTCTGAAAAATATGAAAAAACTTATAGCTGTGTAAAACCAGATGTCAGACAATTAAAGGTGATGTTACGTTTTTGGGGATACCAGTATCAAAAATCGTCATTTCAGAGGGAAATTAGTGTCGGTTTTAGGGTAGTAAATTTCGTTTAGCAGCTCCGCTGGCGTCGCGGTAAAAATCTCGAATTATAGCAGACTAACCTCCATTAAAGGGGATGATTATGTGAGGCAAAGATGACGTGCATCTTGCGCCACTAGGGTGTCTAACTGATATTGGATTACAGTTGGGCAAGGCCTGCTGTCCTTGCTGCAGATGGGGGTAGAGGGGTAGTATTGTTATTTCTTGCACACCAGACAAGGAAATCCGTGATTTTACCCTGGGATAGAAATTTACGTTCTGACCCTGGTGTTCCGACCCAAAATCGAATATAATCGCGTATTTGATAAATGCACTGGTTGATTACGACCTCGTATGCGCCGTCGTTAAGGTTGACGTCACAGCAACGTCACTAGACATTCCTGCAGTATCAACACAATATGGCGGACGTTGGTAACCGAAGTGACTGCAGCATTAAAAATCTGCGCTAAGAAATGGAAGGTATGCAAGAAAAAAGAATCCAATATGGGTGTGAGGGGTGGATAGAAAAATCCGTCCCTCGGGATCACTGTCCGGCATCATTCGGCAAGCCTCATGATGCCGGCCAGTGTCCCTCGGGACGGATTTTTTCCATCCACCCCTCACACCCACATAAGATTCTTATATTCTTCTGTATCTTACACTTCTATTAATTTTCCTCTACCTGTTCTGTTCCCCACTTTTATCTCCTCTACTTTCTCATCTTTATTTTTTTCCCTCTCTCTGTGAGATTACATCAAATGACCCACAAAGATTGACGTGTCGTTAAACCCAAAACAATCAATCGATCAAAACCTTCATAAATGACAATTTTCGGCACAGTTTTTCCCCAGGAGTTAGTATTGCTAGTACTTTGATTTTTTCTATTACGTTAGGTGCTACAACGTTGAAAAGGCTGCTTTCAAATGCAGTTAAGCTGATGAACGACCCGCCCAAAAAGGTTGAATATATAAAGATGGGTGGTTATACTGCGGCTCTAAGGGATTTTCGATCTATAAAACCTTCCCATTATAGGACAGTGGTTACAAATGAGGTATGCCGTCATGTAATGTACAAACATGTAAAGTTTATTGTACGAGTAGTAAAGTGATGTTATTTAAGAAATAGGTCGGCTCTAACTGTGATTGCTGAGTAATAAATTACAGTTTGCAGGTCAGTCGTAAAATAGATCAAATCACGCACAATCAGTACTTACAACCGACAGACTAACTGTGATTTATTACTTAACAAATCAAAAACTAGAGCTGATCTATTTCGATTCTAAATGGCTGAAAATCAGCAATAATGCTGTTGTTTCCTTCAAAATCTCACAAATTTTCGCCATTGTCAGAAGAAATCCCACTAAAATTATCGACTGAAACACATGCATTTATATCCAATTCTAACGTTTTCGATGCGAGAAAATAACGATACACCGTCTAACGTCAAGGAAATCGATTTTTGACGTCATAAATTGGCAGTTTTAATGACGTCAATCGTTACGCTCTTCCTTGCCGTGATTTGTTGTAGAATAAAACAGTTATTTTCCATTGCCTGTACAGGCGCGTTGTGTTAGAATAAAGTACTTACCGGCAACACTCTTTCATGATTCCCGGTACTAGTTATAGGTACCGCCACCCTGACGCATTGCTAGCGAGCTTCAAGAGCCCGTTTGCTAATGTTCAACACAGAAAATGGGTCATTTGAAAAAGTATACGCCCGTTTTTAGGCTTGCCTGTGTTTAATACTGAAAGTTTAAGGTCACTGTATAGGTTCCTGATCATTGCCATCCAATCAACATCACACGAACAAGTCCGTGAAATGAACAACCCTAAACCCCCATAGAGAAAACCGAGGTTATTATTTTTCCTATTTCTATTGTTTTTAGACATAGGTTGTGTTCTAACGAGCACTCACAACCTATGTTTACAGCATGAATAAGAAAACTATCACGGATTTTAATCAGAAAAGTAACCTTTTTGAAGACGTGAAAAAATGCACTGTATCGCACGGGTGTGTAATCGTAAAGACTTTGTTTTTAGACTTCTTATTATTGTGAACTTCTATGGACATCTTCGATTATATTACGATAACAAATCCATACGGTTTAAGATATTCTTCCAGGTTCCCAGAATGGTTAATTTTCTAATACAAATTGTGATATTTTTTCTATTTCTACTAAAACGTAGCGGCCCCCGCCCAACGGGGCATAAAGAAATAGATGGGCTGCATGATGCTTCCATGCAGATCTGGAACCGACTCCCACATGAGCGCTGGTAAACCGCTTAGAGGATATAAGCTTGCCCAGGCAAAGCGGTGCGAGTGGGACCGGACCGTCCATGCTTATAAACCCATTTGGTTTCATTGGGGCAGCAGGGCTTTTATGCTTACTTCGAGGTTGTTTAGGTAGATAGGTACGCTTCTGTCGCGGTTTATTTCTGTTATGGTTTGTCTTTGAGTGTGTGTATCGCTTATATTACTTTGTTTTCGATAGCCAATTGACCATTTTGTGGGAAAGTGACTGTCCTTTTGGCTTTCCGCTATTGATGTTTCCATTAGGGTCTAGTTGTTTCATGGCTGTGCTTCTTTCCCTTTGGTGTCTCTGGTGGGAGCAGTGGGTTAATTGTATCGATTCCTGGTCATTGCCTTCATTTATATTTTGTTAGGTGGGATGGTGGGGGGGGGGGGGGGGGGCTGGCTTGGTAAGTAGGTAGGTAGGATTGATATGAGGTTTACCGTCCCTATCAACACTATATAGGCCATTTTGGCGACGATGCTTCCAATTTCGTGGGACTTTTACCCGACATTGAGATGAAATGGCCACTGGCTGACTGGCTGGGTAGGTAGGTTAGTAGGATTAATATGGGGTTTATATCAATGTCAACACTTTATAGGTCATTTTGGAGACAAAGCTTCCAATTTCGTGGACCTTTTACCCGACATTGAGATTAAATGACACCTCAAGTCCTGCTGCCCAATGAAACCAACGGGGTTTATATGCATGGACTGTCTGACTTGCATCACTTTGCCTGGGCAGGCTTAGATCCTCTTAGCACTTTACCAGTACTCATGTGCGGCCAGTTTCAGCTCTGCGTAGAAGCATCATGCAACCCTTTGTTTTCTTCGTAGAGGTCGGTAGGGTAGGGGGGGGGGGAGGAGCTGGCAGGTTGTGTGGGTGGTTCGGAGGGCGTATTGCTGGGTAGGTGAAGACATGTTTGCGAGAAAGTTTACCATTTACGCATGCTGTCTGCGTGACACATGCGAATTGCGTGCATGCAAAATTATTGCGTTTCAATGCGCGGTTCGTCGCGTTCAACGCGTTAAATATCAGCCAATGAAAATTATTATTCGAAACGCGTTAGGTAAACTCAATACGCGTTTCTGTACGAGATAATTTCAACAAATTAGAATTAGACTGGCAATAAGACGATAAATTAAACGGGTGATTGCGAGAGAACATCGGCCAGTCAAAATCCCTTTTTTTAAAATTCGTTCGTACACTAACGGCAGTATTGGTCTTTCTTCTTCGGATAAACAGACACACGTACATTTATATTTAAATACACATTTTGGATTGAAAGCAAAGGAATCGCTCAATCTTGATCCGTCCGTTTTAAAGATTACTTTTAATAATTTTACGAGGGATGTTCGAAAAGAATTGCTTATTGTCCTCCAGCTCGATATCCACGTGCCCTAGGGCACAATATAAACCAATACATATTGGCATAGGGCTATTCAATATCTACACAAATGGTTGGTAGAAGCGTCGACTAAAATGATGAAATACGGGTTTACATCATAGTTTGCTCAAAACGTGGTTTTTCTTCGAAGAGGCTGATGACTAAAATTTCTACTGCTTTTGGACCTTCTTGTGTGTCTTATTACACAGTTCGGCGGTTGAAAAAGAAATTTGGTGTCTAGTCTGTCAAAGATGCACCGAAATCAGGTAGACCAAAATCTGCATCTCGTAAAGAAATCGTTTCCAAAATAAAGGAAATCATTGAAGGAGATGCCAGATTGACAGTTCGTGATATTGCACGAAATGTAGGCATATCACTATCAACGGTTCACCTTATTTTGAAGAAGCATATGAAAGTCAGAAAGATTTCTGCTAGATGGGTGCCACATCTGTTGACTGACGAGCAGAAGAGGCAATGGGTTAAAGTGGCCAAAAAGCTGCTTCAGATGTTTCCAAATATGACAAAAAGGTTAGCAATAAGATCTAGGCCACTAAACACAGCAAACGCCCAATAATTTGCCAAACGTTCTTTGAGTACAAAGAAGGGAAAGTATTTTGTGGGAGAGTAACTGTCCTTTTGGCTTTCCGCTATTGATGTTTCCATTAAGGTCTGTTGTTTCATGTTTGTGTTTCTTTCCCTTAGGTGTCTCTGATGGGAGCTGAGGGTTAATTGTATCGATTCCTGATCATTGCCTCCAACCCCATATTCACCAGTTCTTGCCCTATGTGATTTCTTTGTGTTTCCTAAATTGAAATCATTCCTTGCTGGGCGGAAATACCAGTCCCGACAAGCACATGGATCTGCCATTCATTAGTACCTTATTACTGTGCCAAATCAGCGTACCGTGACGCCCTCAAGAAGTGGGTACATAGGCTGAAACTTTGCATTTCTAGCCACGGGGAGTACTTCGTGGGCATGAAATGAGCACTTTTGGGCTAACTTGAAATTTAAAGTCTCCAGATAGAAATAAGCAATTCTTTTCGAACATCCCTCGTAAACCATTTATCAATTAAGGCGTAAGTAAACCAAATTTAGTGACACAGAGGCATATTGTCTGAACGGCAAGGGGAATGGGACCGTGCAATTGATAGCAAACTCCGTGCCATTTAACCTGAAGTTGGAACATAATCCTTTCCTCCGCAGTCTTCCAGAAAAGAGGATGTAGTATTAACGCGACAACGCACTGGCCATACTAGAGTTACTATTTCTTATATTTTAAATGGTGACAATCAGCCTTCTACTGTAGGCTGCGATAGCATTTTAAAACTAGTGAATAAACGCATTTCTTTCTATTCTCAAAATACTAACTTATTACCTCCTAAGCCCAAGACGTCTTTACGTCATCTTAAACTAGGTATTCAAGAATTTCATAAGAAGTTTGTTTTGGCCCCTGCAGACAAGGCCGCTAACAACGTCGTCGTTGTGTGACGGCTCCACTATGTTAACACGCTTAAGCAGGAGCTTGGTGGTACTAAGGCCTATGAACTTCAGCCTTTAGCTGAAGAGAGAGCTATAGTAGATAAACATGTTTGTCTTTCAGCCACCAAGTTTGCTGTGTGTGTTAACGAAGGCCAAGACAAGCTTCCTACGCTATACTGGTTACCAAAACTTCATAAAAAACCTTACAAAGCACGGTTTATTGCAAATTCTAGCTCTTGCACTACCACTGAACTTTCTAAATTATTAACTTCCTGTCTTACTGCTATTAAAACGCATGTAATTAAATATTGTGATAAAGTCTTTGAAAGATCAGGAAGAAATCTGTTTTGGTCTATAAAAAATTCGAATGATGTTTTAAATAAATTGAAATCTAGACAGTTTCGTGCTTCTAGTCTGTCTACCTACGATTTTTCCACTCTTTACACTACACTTCCTCATAATTTTATAAAAGAAAAGCTTAATGATTTAATTGAATGGGCTTTTCACAGAGAAGATTCTCTCTATCTTGCATGTAATGTCAGAAATGCATTTTTCACTTCTAAAGAGCATAAGAATTATACACTTTGGTCATGTCAGAAAGTGTGTGATGCCCTCACCTTTCTACTTGACAATATTTATATTAGATTCGGTACTAAGTTATTTAGACAAATTGTGGGTATTCCGATGGGTACTAATTGCGCACCTCTTGTGGCTGATCTGTTCTTGTATTGTTATGAAAGAGACTTCATTTTGTCGCTTTCCATTGATAACCAATCTGAAATTATTGAAGCTTTTAGCTCTACTTCTAGATATTTAGATGATTTATTAAATATTGATAATACCTATTTTGATGGTTTGATCAGTCAGATTTACCCCCTAGAACTTCAGTTAAATAAAGCAAATTCTTCTGATACCGAGGCCCCGTTTTTGGATTTACATCTATCTATTGTAGATGGATTTGTTTCGTGCAAAATTTATGATAAACGCGATGACTTTGATTTTGAGATTGTAAATTTTCCTTTTTTGGATGGTGATGTTCCTCGTGCGCCATCCTATGGCGTTTATATTTCGCAATTAATTCGATTTGCTAGAGTGTGTAGTCATGTAACTGACTTCAACACTCGTAATAAATTATTAACGGCTAAACTCCTTAATCAGGGTTATCGGTACCATAAACTACGCAAAGCCTTTTCAAAATTTTATAGACGCCATTCTGATTTAATTTCAAAATTCAATATTGGACTTAAATCTCTTCTGCAACAAGGTCTATCGGAACCCGAATTTTATGGTGACTTAGTATTTAAATTCAGAAAAATATATAACCGCAATGACTTCAGTACCCAATTTCGTAAAATCATTCTTCGATATAAAAAGATTGGGTACAACATGGATATTATACGACAGACTGCATGCATGGTAGTTAACCCAATCACGGTTGGCAACTTTGCTTCCCTCTTTAATTGCACGCCGGTGGGTCAGGCCTCAGATTCTATGACGGCTCCAACGTAAAGGCTTATTGAGAATTAGAGAGATCTAATTCAAGGTAATGTTGGTTGGTGCCTGATGCTCTGTCTCTGGTCGGGCTCATCGGAGTCTAACTGTTGGTTTTCTTTTGCTCCAGCATTTCAGTGGTTTCTTGCTGTCGAGTCCTCACCGTTGTCTCACCTCTGTGGTTCTTTGATTTTTGTGTTCACGGAGATGTTGCACTGATGAGTTAGGAGGCCTTCATGCGGACTGAACAAATTATTTGTCTAAATCGCGACGGAAGTAAGGGCGAGGATTGTGGCCACGTAAAATCGATTTAAGCCCCCCAGTGGAAATCTTCCACTGACCGTTCCAAGGCGGCTCTTCTGTGGCGATTTATTTTATGTTGTTGTTTGTTACTTACTGTGTGTATCACTTGTGTCTTTTAGTTTCGGATGACCATATGGCCATTTTGTGGGAAAGTAACTGTCCTTATGGCCTTCCTTTGTTTAGGTTTCCATTATGGTCTGGTCGCTTAATGTTTGTATTTCTTTCCCTTTGGTGTCTTTTATGGGTGGAGTAAGTTAATTGTATCAATTCCTGATCTTTGTTTTACTTCTACTTTGCATATCAGGGCTGTTTTGTTTGTGCCGTGTGGCGGCTGTAAAAGGTCTCCCCGTACATGCATTTAATGCTCTTATTTTTCCAATCCTCAGGGATTGCTTATGCAATTGCTTTTCACTGTTCCATCAATTGACATCCTTTAGATACCTGTTGAAGGTCATTATTAAACCGATGTTCGTTCCTCGTTGTATAACAACTGCTTGTTTGACATCCCTGTACTTTAAGTAGACTAGGATGTTTTGTGGGCTTTTGTTGTACCTTCCTTCTATTCGAAGGAATCTTCTTCAGTATTTATTTAATAACCGGTATGAACATCGCTTTAGTTTTGACGGTATCACAACCTTATTAACCAAAATGAGTATTACAAATACATTTAAAATATCAATATCACCCCTTAGGTTACACTCTGCTTCTTCTGTACGGATTCCCCATTCTATTAAGAACTTTAATACTATGTTGCCTTCGGTATTGGTTAGACCCTTAAATTTGTCTTCTGTAACTTCAGTTAATCTCAAAGGAGCAGGCAATACCAATGTTTTTGGGAGTAGTCTTCGTATAAGACTATCTCCTCTCAAATCGCCCATCCTTCGAAAATATACTAATCCGTGGAAAAGAAGTGGAATGTATCCTAGCATTTCTAAGTGCAATGCCAAGAGGTGCAGATGTTGTTCGCATTTAAGCACTGCGTCTACCGTTACTTCATCTGTAAACGGTAGACGCTTCTCTGTAGTTAACATGTCTGATTTGACATGACAGTCTACAGATTTAATTTATCTAATTACTTGACGTGCTGCAAACTGTAATATGCAGTACGTCGGTCAAACTAACCGCATGCTTAAAACTAGATTGAACGAGCATTATCGTAGAATGAGTAAGCCTAAGAAAACTGACACTTTCTTGTACCGTCACTTTCGACGTACAGGTCATTCTGTAAATAACATTGTTATACAACCAGTGGAAAAACTTTATTACGATGCAAATTCTACAACTAGATTCAAAATAATCAAAAGACATGAAGCTGAACTGAAATGGATTAAATTTTTACAGACCCCTTTTCCACTGGGATTTAATGACAACATTTATCATGAGGGTAATATTTCCAGAATGCCGGACTTTGATATTTTCTCACTCCTGGAATGTCGTAAACGCAGAACTAGATCTCACGGCACCAGGAAAAATGGTAACTTTAAACGTAAATCACGTGCGTTTAAACGAAACAATACTAGACTGAAGTGACTGTCTATTATATTATTAAATCATGGACGCCACTCTATGCTTTCATTTTTAAGTTCATTACCCGTTTCTGTCTTACGTCTTCTGGACACCGAGGCGAATAAATTCTACGATAGTTCTCATCAGTTATATGATGCGGCTCTATTAACTAGAGGCTATACTCAGCATACTCTCCGTCCTTACATTGATTCTGAAATTAATCATAAACGCCATTTCTTCAAAATATCCTTCATCAATAAGGGTATGGATTTTATAGATTTGCCTAGTATCTTCCGTGAGAGATCCGTACTTTCTTCCATTCCTGCTTATTTTCAAAATACTGAAACACCTATAATTTGCTATAAATATAACAAACCTGTTAGATCTATCATTTTTAATTTCAATAAACTTGTTTCAGATCTTGATATTGATACTAATACTCCTGATTCATGTGATTGTAAAAACTCAAAGTATTGCTATTCTGCTGCTGGTCATGTAATTACTGGCAATTTGAAAATTATTCCTGATTCAAGGATAAGGAATATAATTTCTAAAGGACCGAAATATCGGTTTCCTTCTAAAATTGATTTCAGTAAATGTAGAGATGAAATCGCTGCTTCATTGAATGAATTCGGTAATCGATGGTGTAAGCGAGAGTATGTTGAGCATAAAGCCCTTAAGGACTGGAAACTTAGCATTTTAAAACTAGTGAATAAACGCATTTCTTTCTATTCTCAAAATACTAACTTATTACCTCCTAAGCCCAAGACGTCTTTACGTCATCTTAAACTAGGTATTCAAGAATTTCATAAGAAGTTTGTTTTGGCCCCTGCAGACAAGGCCGCTAACAACGTCGTCGTTGTGTGACGGCTCCACTAGGTTAACACGCTTAAGCAGGAGCTTGGTGGTACTAAGGCCTATGAACTTCAGCCTTTAGCTGAAGAGAGAGCTATAGTAGATAAACATGTTTGTCTTTCAGCCACCAAGTTTGCTGTGTGTGTTAACGAAGGCCAAGACAAGCTTCCTACGCTATACTGGTTACCAAAACTTCATAAAAAACCTTACAAAGCACGGTTTATTGCAAATTCTAGCTCTTGCACTACCACTGAACTTTCTAAATTATTAACTTCCTGTCTTACTGCTATTAAAACGCATGTAATTAAATATTGTGATAAAGTCTTTGAAAGATCAGGAAGAAATCTGTTTTGGTCTATAAAAAATTCGAATGATGTTTTAAATAAATTGAAATCTAGACAGTTTCGTGCTTCTAGTCTGTCTACCTACGATTTTTCCACTCTTTACACTACACTTCCTCATAATTTTATAAAAGAAAAGCTTAATGATTTAATTGAATGGGCTTTTCACAGAGAAGATTCTCTCTATCTTGCATGTAATGTCAGAAATGCATTTTTCACTTCTAAAGAGCATAAGAATTATACACTTTGGTCATGTCAGAAAGTGTGTGATGCCCTCACCTTTCTACTTGACAATATTTATATTAGATTCGGTACTAAGTTATTTAGACAAATTGTGGGTATTCCGATGGGTACTAATTGCGCACCTCTTGTGGCTGATCTGTTCTTGTATTGTTATGAAAGAGACTTCATTTTGTCGCTTTCCATTGATAACCAATCTGAAATTATTGAAGCTTTTAGCTCTACTTCTAGATATTTAGATGATTTATTAAATATTGATAATACCTATTTTGATGGTTTGATCAGTCAGATTTACCCCCTAGAACTTCAGTTAAATAAAGCAAATTCTTCTGATACCGAGGCCCCGTTTTTGGATTTACATCTATCTATTGTAGATGGATTTGTTTCGTGCAAAATTTATGATAAACGCGATGACTTTGATTTTGAGATTGTAAATTTTCCTTTTTTGGATGGTGATGTTCCTCGTGCGCCATCCTATGGCGTTTATATTTCGCAATTAATTCGATTTGCTAGAGTGTGTAGTCATGTAACTGACTTCAACACTCGTAATAAATTATTAACGGCTAAACTCCTTAATCAGGGTTATCGGTACCATAAACTACGCAAAGCCTTTTCAAAATTTTATAGACGCCATTCTGATTTAATTTCAAAATTCAATATTGGACTTAAATCTCTTCTGCAACAAGGTCTATCGGAACCCGAATTTTATGGTGACTTAGTATTTAAATTCAGAAAAATATATAACCGCAATGACTTCAGTACCCAATTTCGTAAAATCATTCTTCGATATAAAAAGATTGGGTACAACATGGATATTATACGACAGACTGCATGCATGGTAGTTAACCCAATCACGGTTGGCAACTTTGCTTCCCTCTTTAATTGCACGCCGGTGGGTCAGGCCTCAGATTCTATGACGGCTCCAACGTAAAGGCTTATTGAGAATTAGAGAGATCTAATTCAAGGTAATGTTGGTTGGTGCCTGATGCTCTGTCTCTGGTCGGGCTCATCGGAGTCTAACTGTTGGTTTTCTTTTGCTCCAGCATTTCAGTGGTTTCTTGCTGTCGAGTCCTCACCGTTGTCTCACCTCTGTGGTTCTTTGATTTTTGTGTTCACGGAGATGTTGCACTGATGAGTTAGGAGGCCTTCATGCGGACTGAACAAATTATTTGTCTAAATCGCGACGGAAGTAAGGGCGAGGATTGTGGCCACGTAAAATCGATTTAAGCCCCCCAGTGGAAATCTTCCACTGACCGTTCCAAGGCGGCTCTTCTGTGGCGATTTATTTTATGTTGTTGTTTGTTACTTACTGTGTGTATCACTTGTGTCTTTTAGTTTCGGATGACCATATGGCCATTTTGTGGGAAAGTAACTGTCCTTATGGCCTTCCTTTGTTTGGGTTTCCATTATGGTCTGGTCGCTTAATGTTTGTATTTCTTTCCCTTTGGTGTCTTTTATGGGTGGAGTAAGTTAATTGTATCAATTCCTGATCTTTGTTTTACTTCTACTTTTCACTGTCCAATATATTTTAATTGACTGTGTGGACTTTTCATGGTCTCGTAACTGATACTTCAAAGCTGACACTTTGCAAAAAATTTCCAAGATGTGCCTGTTGATAATTTTGTGGCACTTTTACCCGACATTGAGATGAAATGGCATCTCAAGTCCTGCCACCCGATGAAACCATTAAGTAGGTAGGTAGGTAGGAAGTTAGAAATTAGAAAATTGAAAGAGGCCTGCGTGTTAGACCCCGGGCTTTCACAGACGTTTTGATGACTCTTATAACCGAGGTCCCGTCTCCGTATGACCAAACTGTTGGTGCGACGTAAAACTTAACAACAAACGTACGTGCGTACTTACCAACGAACGTAGTACCCTGCCAACTTACCTACCCAAGCGTACCCACCTACATACCTACCTACCTATGATCCTATCTAGGATCTTACCCACCTACCTACCTATATACCTATATTCTTGCCTACCTCACCACCAAACCCACTCCTACCTACCTACCCAAACATTACCTACATACCTAACTACGATCCTACATACCTACGAACCTACCTACCTAACTGCCCTCTACGAACCTACCTACGAACCTAACTACCTACCTACCAACCTACGAACAAACCTACCTATCTACCTACCTACCGACATACCTACCTACGAACCTACCTACTTTCCTACCTACCTACCTAACTACCTACCTACGAACCTACCTACCAACTTTCATACGAACCGACCTTCCTACTTACGTTCCTGCCTACCTTCTACCTAACTACCTACCTGCCTACCTATCTATGATCCTACCTACTTACCTACCTCGCCCAAACCCACACCTACCTACATAATGCATATCTTCCTATCCACCCACCCAGCCACACACCCACCAAACCTACAATCCTTTCTAC
The DNA here is from genome assembly GCA_963580285.1 of Lucinisca nassula. Taxonomy (NCBI): domain Eukaryota; kingdom Metazoa; phylum Mollusca; class Bivalvia; order Lucinida; family Lucinidae; genus Lucinisca; species Lucinisca nassula. Next base: position 62,010,577 of record OY757021.1, on the reverse strand, counting down.
GTGCGTGCGTACCTAACTACGTACCTACGTCGAAGTTAGAATATGGAAACTAGAAGTAAGAGGTTTGAAGTTAGAGGAAAGAATTGTTAGAAATAAGATGTTAGAAATAAGGAGTTCGAAAATAGAAACTTAATGTCTGTCTGGCCGTCCGTCAGTCCGAACCTACCTACCTACCTACCTACCTGCATACCTTCCTATCTACCCCCCATCCTCACGCCCACCAAACCTACCTTCCTTCCTACGTACGTACCTACCTATTTACAACTTCGAAGTTAGAAGATTGAAGCTAGAAGAGGTTTGAAGTAAGAAGAAAGAATTTTAGAAACTAACTGCATACCTACCCACCTACCTACTACCTACATACCTACCTAACAACCGAAAAATACATACCTACCTACTTATCTACCTTCAACCTCCCTCCCTACCACCCACCCGCCCTCCTACCTACGTAACTCATCACCATCCCACACGTACACACCTACCTAACTGCATACTTACCTACCTACCTACTACCTACGTACGTACCTACCTACGTACCAACCTACATGCTTCGCCACCATCACAAACCTACCATTCCCACCTACCTACCTTATGCATACCTACCAATCTACCATCTCTGGGCTTGGGAAAATAGATTGGGCTGCATGATGCTTCCACGCAGACTAATACCGACCGCACACGAGTACTGGTAAACCGCTTAGGTCTAAGCCTGCCCAGGCAAAGTGGTGCGAGTCGGACGGTTCATGCATATAAATCGTATTGGTTTCATTGGGCGGCCGGTTTTGAGATGTCATTTCATCGCAATGTAGGGTAAAAGTGCCACAAAATTGGAAGTGACCTCTCCAAAATGACCTCAATTGTGTTGACGCGGACGTTAAACATCAAATCAAAACCGATATACCAACCTATAAACTTACCTACCTACAACGTCGAAGGTAAAAGTTAGAAGAAGTTAGAAAATGTATGTTTGTCTGTTCGTCCGTCCGTCTGTCCATCCGTCCGTAAGTTACTACCTAATAACATACCTTCATACCCACCCATCCACCAGACCATTCACCGTACGTACGTACCTATCTACCTACCTGCCTACCTACCTAACTACCATGCAGCCCATCTATTTCTTTAAAGCCCGGTGGGTCGGACCGATCTGCATTCCTAACTTACCAACCTACCTACGCAATACCTACTTAGCTACATTCCGAACGTACGTACATACTTACTTGCCTAAATTCCTACCTAACAACCTACAAAAATATACACGCATTCGATCCTACCTACTTACCTACCTACCTACGACCTACCAATCGTCACCAACCCAAACCTACAATTTGTACCTACCTACCTACCAATCTACCAACCAATCCTCCTACCTACCTACAACGTCGAAGGTAGAAGTTAGGAATAAAAAGTAAGAAAATATATGTCTGCCCGTCCAAACCTACCTACCTACATACGTTCATACGTATGTACATACCTTCCTACCTAGCTACCATGCAGCCCATCTATTTCTTCAAGCCCCAATGGGCGGGACCCGACTGCATACCTACCTTCTTAGTTACATTCCAATCGACTTATACATCTACCTACCTTTCTATACGAACGTACTTACCTATATTCCTACCTACTTACCTACCTACCTACCAAAACATACATACCTACTATCATACGTACTTACTTACCTACCTACGACATTCCTATAGATCTACCCACCTACAAATCGCCACCAATCCAAATCTATCATTCCTATCTACCTACCTACCTACATGCATACCTACAAATCTACCTATCTCTCTGTCGGAAGATTTCCTACCTATCTACAACGTCGAAGGAAGAAGTTAGAAATACGAAGTAAGAACATTAAGTCTTCCCGTCCGTACCTCGTACCTACCGATCTATCTACCCACCCAGCACGCACCCACCAGACCATTCACCATGATACCTACGTAACTATTGACGTAAGTATTTCCGTACGTACATACAGAAGCTTCCGTGGTGTAGTTGCTATGCTACTCGCCTTGTAAACCAGGGTTCGCAGGATCGATTCCGGGCTTCTCCGGACTTTCGGATGAGTCTTGAAACCAAGGTTCCGTCTCCGTATGACCTTAGCTGTTGGTGAAATGTAAAGCTCAAACTTTCACTCATCCACTCGTACGTATATACCTGCCTACCTAGCTACCATGCAGCTAAAAGAAATATATGGGCTGCATGATACTTCCACGCAGAGCTGAAACCGACCGCAAACGAGTACTGGTAAGCCTGCCAAGGCAAAGCGGTGCGAGTCGAACCGTTCATGCTTATAAACCCTATTGGTTTCATTGGGCGACATGTCATTTCATCTCATTGTCAGATAAAAGTCCCACAGAATTGGGAAGCAACGTCTCCAAAATGACTTATACAGTGTTAACGGGGACGTTAAACCACAAATCAAACAAAACCCCTGTATTACATTTTACATGTATATCCATGTACAACTCCTACATTTGTCGAGCTTGCTTTCATATTTTTTTATTGCAGATAGACCGCGCCCAGCGAAAAGGTGTGGTTAGGTTGATGGAACCAATGAAGACTCAGATGAGCCTGCGCATCCACGCAGTGTTATCAGAGTCCTCGCTGCTTGATCCAAGGTTTCTTCTACCTACCTACCTACCAAGTTGGCGGGCTGTGTGTAAGCACGCTAATCTGAGTCGAGATCTGAGTGCTTACTGAGCCCACATTCTGCACATCTCATTTTGGTTGGTTCGGCCTTATAACATGTTCATACGGGAATCATTATCTAATTGCAGGGGAGTAAATATGGAAAGGTTACTGGTAATCGGTTTGTTGAGCTCGTCAAAGGTACTGCCGTTCACCCACCAATGCTGACAGTTTCTGAAATGGCCTACCCTGTGGGAAATAAAATAAATATCCTAAGGAAGCCGGTAGCAATAAAATATTTGGATGGAAGAGGAAAATCGCTTTTTTAAAACATGAATGTAAACCGTTTTATACGGGAAACCCCTAAACGGGTCAATGCTAAACAGTGCAGCCCCAGATCAGACGCCGCAAAACGCAAACGCGGCGTCTGATCTGGAACTGTACTGTTTGCGAAACGTTCAGCCACCTTTAAATCAATTCTGTACAAAATGGGTGAATTGATTTTCTATAGAACATTCATCAGTGATACTCTTGGAGTGACAGCATCAGGGCAGTTACATCATTTTCCACGCAGTGGATTATATATGCATGGCTACGGAAAAGACTAATTTTGACCATTTCAAACGGATGTTTTTGCGAAGCATGTCATTTAATATTGCCAGTGGGACAATAAAATGTTTCCTTTTACAATGTATTGCCTATCACAAATAGATCCGTAATTTCAGAATTCTATTTTGCTGTTAATTAAATGTGTTTGCATATTTTATCCAGTAGAAGTGGTTATTTATTTACATCTTTGGACAACGTCAGTCTTTCTCTAAAACATATATAACTGTGGGATGTGTGGCGGCCGTAAAACGCCACCCTGCCCTGCATCATAGTGTGGGTTTATTTTTAGTCCTTTCGGATCATTGATTCCATTGTAAAAGGTTGAAAATGTTTGAGGGTCACTAATGAGGCCTTGATGGTCGAAGCTTTTATTATTTGTTTTTTTTGGGGGGGGGGGGGATGGGGGGTGGGGGTTTGGTTTTACGGGCACTTTAAGATTATTTCACACATATCTAGCCGATCGTTAATCAGAGGTGGGCGAAAACCGGAGTACCCGGAGAAAAAACACCTGACATTCCGTTGCAGAACTTGGCGTCTCACATGTGACCCGAGCCAGGCTCGAACCCACAGTGGTGAGTCAGCGCTCTTATCCACTAGGCCACGGAGGCCCGTCAAAACTGGCCGAAGCTAGTTCGTCTGGCCAAGTAAATATATTATACACTGCACAGTTGTATGATCTGTCTCGTAGTCCATGCTTCCAAAGAATTACCTTTCTCTGGAACATATTTACTCACAAGAACAATTGTATATGACAGGCGCAACCATCAAATGTAAATAACAGAAAGTTAGTCGGAGTAAAAGAACCCATATCGCCAAGACTTGGCAGACTTTTCAGTTTGCCACTGAACGGCCATAAAAGATTCGTTTAGTCTCATAATTATAGGTGTGTTTAGTTTATTAAATTGTGTATTCTATAGAACTTGATAAAAACAATAAATTGTGGTATAATAATCGCAGATAAGGCTACCGTTTGCAAATTTGGAATATTCTAATAGCAAAAGGTTAACCAATTCACCCGAAGATGTGTACTCATCAGTAACACAAACAGATATGGTGCATGACTATTTTATCTGCTTGTTACAAACAAGCGAATTGAACTCTACTTTTCTCGTAGAATCGGCTCTAATTTGTTATTCTGTGATGGACTATTGATAGTGTTGGTTACCGTCAAGTGGACCAACTACACTAATTTTGTGTATTGTTAAAAGTTTAGAACCAAGAGTGAAGGTTGGGCCCAAAGAATCGATTTAAAATCCCCATTAGTTCACGCTACTGACCGTCCTAAGGCAGTGGTTCTATTTTTGTTTATTTTAAATGTAGCTTTGTCAGATTTTCCGACGGAGCTCTTCAAGTTGGATATGCTTATGGTCGTGTATTATTATTATTTATCATATGACGTCGCGTCTGAGAGTGTAATAACGCCATGTAAAATTTTTGATAAACAACTAGTGGATTAAACATGCAAATTAGCTAGATACGTTCCGTAACGTTACATGTACGACGTTTTTAACGACGTCGTGTTTACTTATGGCGGAATATTGACATTTTTGTGAAACAATCGTGAGTAAAATGCGTTTTAAATGTCATATGATAGATAGAATCTTGCATTCGTGCTCCTGTATTATTGAATTTTTTTAAACTCGTTGAGTAAAAGGGATAAAATGCTCGGCAGAGCCTCGCATTTTATCCTTTTCCTCAACTCGTGAATTAATACATGGACACTCATGTTAGATCCTCTATGAATTATTTAGTCTTCATTAATTGGGCCCCGTCAAGCGATTTTGGTACTTATCGCCTATGCGAGCAGCGAAGGTTCAGGCAAGCCTGCGCATCCGCGCAGTCTCGCCAGAACCTTCGCTACTCGCTCATACAAGCAGTGAATCAAGAGGAACCTTCAGACAGAAAGCCATATCCCTGGTCCCTCTGAATGGCTGGGCATGCGCAGTTAAAATTTGTCTTGACGGAATGCTTGAAGACACAAATTCGCTTGGCGGGGCTCAATTGTGCCTGCTGCACCTTGATCATCTCTTGTGGAGAAGGGGGAGCAGGTTGCTGTACTGTTTGTGTTTTTTTTTTCTTTTTTGTTCTCCTGTTTTCTTTATTGTCAGTTACTTTTCCTCTTGGTGTTAGTGGTAGGCTGTAATCTTTGTGGCTTTTCTGGGCATCTATTCCAATATTTGTGGCATATAATTACACCTCCCGATCTGCCCTGCCCTCCTATCTTAACTGTGACTACTATATCTCTATGTAGCGTTCTGAACCCGCGGACCCCCCCCCCACCCCCAAAGTCAATGTGATTGAACGTGTCTTATAATAATGAACAAGAATATATATGGCTATGGGTATGGGGATTCAAATTGCCCAAGCACAAAGGGTGAATAAATGAACCTTCATGCGGACTGAACAAATTATTTGTCTAAATCACGATGGAAGTAAGGGCGAGGATTGTGGCCACGTAAAATCAATTTAAGCCCCCCCCCCCCCAGTGGAATTCGTTTCCGCTGATGACCGTTCCAAGGCGGTTTTTTATGTCGCGGTTTATTTTTGTTATGGTCTGTCTTTGTGTGTTTGTGTCGCTTATATTATTTTATTTTGGATAGCCTATTGGCCATTTTGTGGGAAAGTAACTGTCCTTTTGGCTTTCCACTATTGATGTTTCCATTAGGGTATGTTGTTTCATGTTTGTGGGTTTCTTTCCCTCTGGTGTCTCTGATGGGAGCTGTGGGTTGATTGTGTCGATTCCTGCTCATTGCCTCCACTTCTATTTTACATGCCAGTAAAGTTCTACGAACAGAAGTTTTCTGGTCATCAGGTTTTGACAATACTTACTTTGATGGTTTGATCAGTCAGATTTATCCTTCAGTTAAACAAGGCAAATTCCTCTGATACCGAGGCCCCCTTTTGGATTTACATTTATCTATTGTAGATGGATTTGTTTCTTGCAAAATTTATGATAAACGTGATGATTTTGATTTCGAGATTGTAAAATTTTCTTTGTTGGACGGTGATGTTCCTCGTGCGACATCGTACGGGGTTTATATTTCGCAGTTAATTCGATTCGCTAGAGTGTCTAGTCATGTATCCGACTTCAACACTCGTAGTAAATTATTAACCGCTAAACTTCTTAATCAGGGGTATCGGTATCATAAACTACGCAAAGCCTTTTCTAAGTTTTATAGACGTCATTCTGATTTGGTTTCAAAATTCAATGTTGGACTTAAAACACTTCTGCAACAAGGCCTATCGGAACCCGAATTCTATGGTGACTTAGTATATAAATTCAGAAAAATACACGCCTGTAATGACTTAAGTACCCAATTTCGTAAAATCGTTCGTCGATATATAAAGATTGGGTACAACATAATTTTTATAAAACAGACTGCATGCATGGTGGTTAACCCAATCACGGTTGGCAACTTTGCTTCCCTCTTTGATTGCACACCAGTGGGTTGGGCCTAAGATTATATGACGGTTCCAGCGTAAAAACATAAATTGAATTTCATTTTAGTATTCTTTATGCTGGTTGGCGCCTGATGCTCCGTCTTTGGTCGGGCCCATCGGAGTCTAACTGTTTGTTTTCTTTTGGTCCAGCAATTCTGTTGTTGTATGCTGTCGAGTCCTCAACCTTGCTTCATCTCTGTAGTTTTTTTATTTGTATGTTCTCGGAGATGTTACACTGATGAGTTAGGAAGCCTTCATGCAGACTAAACAAAATTAGTGTATACCCCGACAGAGGTAAGGGCGAGGATTATGGCCATGTAAAATCGATTTAAGCCCCCACCCCCAAGTGGAATTCTTTCCACTGACCGTTCCAATGCGGTTCTTCTGTGTCGGTTTATTTATGTTGTTGTTTGTTACTTACTGTGTGTATCACTTGTGCCTTTTTATTTTGGATGGCCATTTGGCCATTTTGTGGGAAAGTAACTGTCCATATGGCCATCGTTTGTTTAGGTTTCCATTATGGTCTGGTCGCTTCATGTTTGTGTTTCTTTCCCTTTGGTGTCTTTGATGGGTGGTGTAAGTTAATTGTATCGATTCCTGATCTTTGTTTTACTTCTACTTTACTGAGTAGTCCGTGCCCCGGATTCTATTGTAAATCCCACTTTATAAAGTAAAATCTGGGGTTTGCGTACTTAGACATGAAGTATTAGTTCCATATCATAAGACATTGGTCCCGGACCGCTCACATGAGCCTGAAATTGTCTTTCGGAGCAATTTAGGCTTTGAAAAGTAGATTGAAATATTTTGTCCATGGCAGACATCTTGGTCATGTGACCGAAACCATTTGAAAATGCTGTCGTTTCTCTATATCAGATGGGCTTCATTTGTAATTTGGTTTAATTCTCAAAATATTTTGATAATTGAAAACCCCTGGACCAAGGTCAGTGAATGATCTTCCTTGACCTTTGATACTCATTCGGTTTCATTAACTCCTGATATACCATTTAAGTTCAAAGGCAATAACAGTGACCGCAAAATTAACAATTTTCATTTTTTCCATACAAAATACAACTGACCAAAGTTGTCGGCCTTGGTAGCTAAGGTCGCTGTCACAGCGACTTTGTCCTATACTTCTCATCTTTCCAGTTGGGAAATCCCACCTTTGCAGAGCAAATGCCAAACACTACCTAGCCTTACCACACAACAAGAACAGAGCAAAACAAACGCTTTCCCACCTTTGCAGAGCAAAGACAGCACTCGCAGAGCAAGTTCCCAGGATTTCCCAACTAGAGAGAACAGTGTTCTCAACATAATCCCAGAACCCCCATTATATATACTACCCGAAAGAAATGTTTTATCTGAAAATGTGTAAGTTTTCAAAATCAAACTTTCGTTAACGGACCATAGTCAAGAAATATGTAACGTCAGAGATATCTCAAAATGAGCAATTTTGCAGAATTATACATTCAGTAAAACATCATAGTTAAAATCCTCGTAGCTACAGTTTCAGTGCGCTAATGTTTCGTAGTTTTCGGAATATATAACATGCAGCGCAAATACGTTCAATGTTTTCCCATTGCGTCTCATTTGATTTCTTCATAAAATAAACTGATGTATTCCGACATTTCCATTTACCGGACCTGTTCTGCTTATTCAAAATATGTAGTTAAATCAACAACCTTATGTTGCGCGTCAAATAAAGAAAAACTCTTTTTTTCGGCGTGTAACTGATATATTATCACAGCTGTTTCATGTTACATGTTACTCAGAATCTACATATTAATGTGGACAAAAAAGGTGTAGTATTTTTGGTTTGCTTGCCACTGAACGGTTGCAGCTTCTCCCGTCACATCTTAGTCTTTGATTAGGTACGGTTAGGTAGTGATATCTAAACCCTTTCAATCCTGTAGCCCGGTACAGGTATCTATGCAAACAGCGAGATCCTGAAGACTCATACTTATCTATCTCATCCGAGTCTCCACGGCTTGCCATCCTGTTGACGACTATTGACTATCCACCCTATTTACATGTAGTAAAATGCAGGTGTCCGAATTCAATGATGGAAGAGTGTACATTAAAAACTCTGAGGTGAAAGGTTTAAAACTTAACCTAGGTATTTTATACTGAAGCAGATGTCATTTTCACTTTCTTTTCGTGTATTTCGTCGCAGAAAACGTGACTTCACGTTTCATGCGATTCACACCCTTGAGCTGGTTCATAAGAAATGCTGTGTCTGATCTGCTCTCAAAAAAGAGTAAAAATATGAAAGCCCATCACGAGAACACTCCTCTATAATTTTGACCCCCTTGAACCCCACGTTTATATAGAAAAACTGGGGTGTACAGGGGTAACCCTTATTTTTCTTATTTCTGCTCTAAAATATAGATTGTGGGTACTCGTTAGAACCGCCTCGATGAGGCGGTTCTTACGTGTACCCACAAACAATATTTTGAGCAGAAACAAGGAAAATATCACGATTTTTAATCTTAAAATTTTCGGCCGTAAAATTTATAATGTATTTGTATAGGCGTGTTTTCGTAATGCGTCTGCTTTAAGTAAATAAATCTTGTTTGACGCTTTAAGGATAAATATCTGATTCTTCGTGGATATCTACTTTTTGTTACACGTGTCGTCTTGTCATCCATGGAATTTTCAACTTGAACCAATGCATGTATACAAACAGGTGAGAGAAACTGTTCAAAAGTATCATTTGAGTGAAACTGAATTTAAGCCGGACTACTTTTTGTGCGGACTCCCATTTTTATGGCGGTAAAAGTCATACGCATGTGCTAGCATAGAATGACAGGTCTGTCATTAAAATGAAGACAAAGTATAAAATGTGACTCAACATGTAAACGTCTAGGTGCTGACTAACCACAAAAGATACTATTAGAAAGATCAGCAGCGATAGCCACTGGCGTAGCTTAGTCAGTTTCACCGGTCCAGCATCTTTTACACTGACGTCTAATTTTGTTCAAACATATATAATTGACTAATTGTCATTGAAAAAAGTCAGTACAAGCATGATAGAGGTGGGTCTCCGCTAAGTGAGAGAGGGTAGGGCGGGAGGAAAAAGACGATTTGACGTGGCTACAATCCACGCCTATGTTTCTGTGGTGGTTTAGATAAATAACTTGTTCAGTCAGCATTTAATGATTTTAACTCATCAGGGCAGTATATCCGAGAACATTAAAATCAAACGAACACAGAGATAAAACAATGATAATGACTCAACAGCATATAATAATCGACATGCTTGAACAAAAGGAAACCAAAAAGTGGGCCCAATCTGAGACAGAGCACCGACATTACTTCAAACCGACATTACTTAAACAGTGTAAGCAAATCTTTAGGTTGGATCCGTCGGAGAGTCTGAGTGCCTGTAAAATCGTTTAATTAACATTTTTGGACGTTTCAAAAACGTCCATGGGTCGAAAACCGATAGCTCATTGGCCACGTCTGTTTCGAAGTAGAAGTAAAACAAAGATCAGGAATCGATGCAATTAACTTACTCCACCCATCAAAGACACCAAAGGGAAAGAAACACAAACATTAAGCGACCAGACCATAATGGAAACCTAAACAAAGACAGGCCTTAAGGACAGTTACTTTCCCACAAAATGGCCATATGGCCATTCAAAATAAAAATACACAAGTGATACACACAGTTAGTAACAAACAACAACATAAATAAATCACCACAGAAGAACCGCCGAACTCAGTTTTGTGTCCAATGAAAAAAGTCTCTTTAGTACAGATATTAAAAATATTCAGGATAATTACGAGAGACTTGTTCACATTTTATTTTTTAAAATGGATGTTGTGTAAACTCCTTACAATCGCCTCAATGAGGCGTTTCTAATGAGTATACTCGGCATACCTTTATTTTAAATAATATTAAAAAAAATCGATGTTATGCTTCTTGACTTGGTGCTCCATTTAACCTTCAGTGGCTCGATCTACCCTTGTCTCGAATAAAATGTTGTGGTTCCAAAGGTATTCGAGCCATTGAAATTCAACTATTTAAGTAGCCACGTTTGTTTTTTTGTTTGATTTGAGGTTTAACGTCCCCGTCAACACTGTTAAGGTCATTTTTAAGACGTTGCTTCCAATTAAGTGGGACTTTTATCCGACGTTGAGATGAAATGACATCTCAAGTCCTGTCGCTCAATGAAACCAATAGGGTTTATAAGCATGGACGGTCCGATTCGCACCGCTTTGCCTGGGCGGGCTTATATTCGCTAAGCGGTTTACCAGTACTCGCGTGCGGGTCGGATTTAGCTCTGCGTGGAAGCATCGTGCAGCCGATATATTTCTTCAAGCCCCGATGGGCGGGGGCCAGGCTAAAGCCAGTTTAGTCTGGACCAGAATACTTGATTAGTGAATACATTCTCGAATATGAGCCGGGCACAGCATTTCCTACATTTTACATATGCGCCCAGCGAAGACGCAGATTAGCAGGCGGATCAGAGTCTTCGTTGTGCGCTCTATGGATAGCACAGTGTTCAACGCTTCTTCGTGCAGCAAGAAATGTCTCTGGTCAGACTTTATGTGTGCGCAGGCTGATCAGAGTCTTCGTTGTGCGCTCCAAGGATATCAAGGTGTTCAACGCTCCTTCATGCAGCAAGAAATGTTTCTGGTCAGACTTTTTGGGGGTGCAGGCTGATCTGATTCTTCGCTAGGCGCACATGTAAGCTGTAGGAAATGCTGTGCCTCGGCTCATTTGTGAGCTTTGGTTTCAAAGGCAACCATTATTTATTTATATACTCAGTCAAAAAAGTTCCTATACATAAAATTGCTTCTTTTACTATAGCTACTACAGAAAAAAACTATATAAAGTTTGTTATGTTTTGGTAAGAAGACGACCACAGAGATGAAACAACGGTGAGGACTCGACAGCAAGAAACCACTGAAATGCTGGAGCAAAAGGAAACCAACAGTTACACTCCGATGGGCCCGACCGGAGACAGAGCATCAGGCAACAACCAACATTACCTTGAATTAGATCTCTCTATTTCTCAATAAGCCTTTACTTTGTAACCGTCAAAGAATCTGAGGCCTGACCCACCGGCGTGCAATTAAAGAGTTGTCAACCGTGATTGGGTTAACTACCATGCATGCAGTCTGACGTATAACATTTATGTTTTACCCAATCTTTTTATAAAGTCTTTAAAGAACATCTGCATCCTCCATCTGTACAAACATAATCTCCTTAATCCTGAAGTTGATGGAGCTATTCAGAAACTTAATCAGAGGCATCAAGACAACATGCAGATTCTGAATTGCTTAAATCCATCTGATCTGATAATCAAGATGACACCCTGGTACATGACACAATGAAACATACAGTAAAATTTCTATATTAAGACCACCTTTGGGGCTGTTCAAAAGTGGTCTTTAAGACCACTTTTGAACAGCCCCAAATGTGGTCTCTGACCAGAGGACACAGTATGCAGAAAACACATAAAAAGAATAACTGCTTTTTAAAGCAGAATTAGACATAATTTTAGGTGATCTTAATAGCGGAATTTCACTGTATATATTAATCTTCGTACAGGTGAGCTATTTCTGTCCGGCCCACTTGAGCACCTAGTTTAATATGTTTGTCGTTGATGAAACAAACATATACAGATGCCCATAACGTGCGACAATTACAAACTATAGCCAATCAATGGCACAAAAATGAAGAGCAAACGAAGATTACGTTTAATTATATTATGATGCTGTTGTCTTTGTCTGCTGCCAGAATTACGTATCACGCTACTCATGATTTCCGATGCCGCACCACCATAATTTTAAACGAGGCTAGCTCTTTGCTCCGACCTTTGCCGTGACGTTAAAGCAACCACGTGTGATGCGGTACCAGACGTTTGAAGCATGATGACGTAACTTACACTTACATGCAGAGTGTAACGTCAGTTTTTCCCGCTAATTTACGTATAGTTATAACTTAAAACAGTATTTTGAAGTAAACTTTTTAGTTTATGTCCTCGCGTCTGAGAGTGTAATTACGCCATGTAATATTTTCGACAATCCACTAGTGGATTAAATATGCAAATTAGCTAGATACGTCCCGTAACGTTACATGTACGACGTCCTTAACGACGTGGCGTTTACTAATTGCGGAATATTGACATTTTTTTAAACAATCGTGAATAAAATACGTCATTTACTAAATTTAATTTTGCATTCTTGCTCGTGTATTATTGAATTTATTAAACTCGTTGAGGAAAAGGGATAAAATGCTCGGCAAAGCCTCGCATGGTTAATATTTGGTTTTACGCAGCTCGTAGCGCTTGCCGTTTAGTGCAAATTGGCAAAAATGCATAATAATGGGTATAACTATTTCAAGCTTATCATTTGGGGAGGTAAATCGTCGGTTTAACAGGCAAAAATTCCCTTTCACTGCTCCGTAAACCGTCGCCGTTAAACGAATTTCCCGACCGTAAAACTGCCGATTCACCCCCACCCCCATGAGAAGTTTGAATACAGTTTTCCCCTAATTTGTGATTAACTTGCTTTTCCTGCAGACAAACTACAATTAGCGCATTTCACAGAAGTCATCTATTGACACATTTTGCAGTTGAAGTAATAATGAAGGTCTGTACGAGTAAGCAGGATAGCATTTTTCTTTGCCCATCGTATCTTACTTATATAGAGGATATGTACTTTTTTGAGATGAATATCAAAAATATTTCATCGAGTGTGTTGAAAACATCAGCATTTTCACTCGTGCGAGCACGAGTAAAAATTCTGATGTTTTTAACAAACGAGATGAAATATTTTTGATATATATCTGAAAAAAGTAAATTTTCTTTTTATTTGATAATATTTTAGGACACTTACTGTAATTGATCAATCGGATCTTACGTCACAATTTTTTGACTTGGCTATGACGTCACAACTGTCAGTTGCAAACCATAACAGATCGCCATTTTAATACAGCATTTTTACACTTCAAAGAATGCTTTTTCAAGGTATGTTACCGAATTATTTTGCGATAACATATGAATTTTGGCAAGAAAAGTAGTCCGGGTTGCTGCTGTGAAAATAACATTCACACTAAAAATATCAGTTATATTTTCACAGTGTAGAAATATCACTTTTATTTGTTTCAGATATGCATTGATTTCACTGCTATGTATAAAATAAAAGATGTTTCATAAGCCGTCACACTAATCGCTTGTAGTATTATCATCCTGTCAAATAAACCATACTCGTTGATTTTTAAGTGTTATGCAGTGATACATGTTCATCCCAAAACAATGCATAGATTGCCCTAGTCTTTATATACAATACCAAGATGATCAGCGGCCCATTCGTTATTATCTTCCGGTAATCGAAACACATTTAGCAATGTAGGCCGATCTTCTGTTCCTTTTACGAGCTGAATACCTCTGTTACCAACTCGTCCACTGATCACTACCTATGAAAGACATAAAGACACAGGATAGAGCTTACAAAGGGTTTCAAGTCTGATCTACCGTCATTTAGCCAAAAAGCGCATCATCATACAAAACACGCCTTATCAAATATACAGTAGAACTTTGATGGCTCGATCATCGATTGCTCGCTTACCATTGGTGAGTCGAACCCGTTCCTGATGCTAAAGTCACTAAATAACTGCAAGGATTTAATGACAACACTAAACACTGAATCATCACAAAGTAAAATAAAAATCAAATGAAGATGGTGACACCGTCACAATGGACACATGACGCCAATGACGTCACAATGCACTTTAAAGTAAAATAGAAGTGAATGCAATGAACAGGAATCGAGGTAATTAAACCACAGCTCCCATCAGAGACACCAACGGGAAAGAAACACAAACATGAAATAACTAGACCCTTGTGGAAACATCAATAGGGTAAAGCCAAAAGGACAGATAATTTCCCACAAAATGGCCAATTGGCTATCCAAAACAAAAATATAAGCAACACACACACACACACACACACATAAACACACACACACACACACACACACACACACACACACACACACACACACACACACACACACACACACACACACACACACACACACACACACACACACACAAAGAATAACGAAAAATAAACCGCAACGGAAGAACCGCCTTGAAACCGTCGGTGCAATGAATTCCACTGGGGGTGGGGGAGGGGCTTAAATCTATTTTACGCGGCCGCAATCCTCGCCCTTAATTACGTCGCTATTTAGACAAATAATTTGTTCAGTCCGCATGAAGGCCATCTTACTCATCAGTGCAACATCTTCGAGAACACAGAAATCAATCAACCACAGAGATGAAACAACGAAGAGGACTCGACAGCAAGAAACCACTGAAATGCTGGAGCCAAAGAAAACCAACAAATAGACTCCGATGGGCGCGACCGGAGACACAACATCAGGTACCAACCAACATTACATACAAGTAAGTTCTATTCTAATTCCCAGTAAGCATTTACGCTTGAACCGTCATAGAATCTGAGGCCTGGTCTACCGGCGTGCAATCAAAGAGGGAAGCAAAGTTGTCAAAATGTTTGGGTTAACCGCCATGCATGAATAAAAATAAAAAAATGAGTTCCTTTAAGAGCAATGAAAACATTCATAAGAAAGAAGATGGGCCATACTACTTAGTTTCGGCTAATAAAGCCTCATCAGTGACCCTGTAATGATCCGGCAAAGAAAGCCAAAGGAAACATCCTGCAATTTTGCGAATTTCGAATAGGCAGTCGATTCAAAGACTGATATAAATCAAAATGGGGTCCAAATAATTAAAAACCTGTTTAGAATATGAGTCTAAACCATTAGTTTATTTCTGATTACTCAAAATATTCACGCTGACCTCAAAGGACCAAAAGTAAAATATAAACTGCACTATGGTCTGTCGCAAGACATATATGTTGTACGCTATCTTTTTATATGAAAGAATGATTTTATAAAATTGTGTGCTGAAGTCATTGCAAGTATATATATTTTTTTCTGAATTTATAAACTAAGTCTCCATAAATTCGGGTACTGATTGCGGATCCCGCTGCAAAAGTCCAACATTAAATTTTGAAATCAAATCGGAATGACGTCTATAAAATATTGAAAAGGCGTCGCGTAATCTATGATGTCGATAACCTTAGCAGTTAACAATTTATTACCAGTGTTGAAGTCAGTTACATAACTAGACACTCTGGCAAATCGAATTAAGTGCATAATATATGCGCCATTAGATGCCCCACGAGGAACATCACCATCTAGGAAAGGAAAATAATCAAAATCATCTCGTTTCTGAAGTGCATAAAAAATATACTTTATGGTCATGTCAGAAAGTTTGTAAATATCTCACCTTTCTACCTGACAATATTTACATAAGATTTGGTACTAAGTTATTTAGACAAGTTGTGGTCATTCAGATGGGTACTAATTGCGCACCACTTGTGGCTGATCTGTGTTTGTTTGTTATGAGAGAGACTTCATGATGTCCCTTTCTGCTGAAAACCAGTCTGAAATCATTGAAGCTTTTAGCTCCATTTCTAGATATTTGGATGATTTATTAAATATTGATTATACCTATTTCGATGGTTTGATCATTCAGATTTACCCGCCCAGAACTTCAGTTAAATAAAGCAAATTCTTCTGATACCGAGGCCCCGTTTTTGGATTTACATCTATCTTTTGTAGATGGGTTTGTTTCTTACAACGCGATGATTTTGATTTTGAGGTTGTAAATTTTCCTTTTTTGGATAGTGATGTTCCTCGTGCGCCATCCTATTGCGTTTATATTTCGCAATTAATTCGGTTTGCCAGAGTGTGTAGTCATGTAACTGACTTCATTGCCTCCATAGTCAACCTTTTTCATTTATTTTACGACACTGCAGCTGGTGTTTAGTGCTGTGTGGTGGCCGTAAAACGGCTACCCGTACTTCATCATAGTGCCGATTATACTTTTATTTTCTTTGGATGCATCGAATCTATTGCGAGAATTTGGAAAATCGAGTACCGCTGAAATCGATGCTAGGGGGCGTATTCAGCCTTGCAGACAACAGTGCTGTTTATGAAGAAACTCAATAAAACCGAGTTTCCGGTTTTCACTCTAATATGTATTCTTTGCCTCCATAGTCAATTTTTTTCATTTATTCAACACTTGAAATAAATTGTTAACGACTCAACGTGTAATCGGTACCATAAACTACGCAAAGCCTTGTCAAAATTTTATACACGTCATTCTGATTTAATTTCAAAATTCAATATTGGACTTAAATCTCTTCTGCAACAAGGTCTATCGGAACCCGAATTTTTTGGTGACTTAGTATGTGAATTCAGAAAAATATATAACCGCAATGACTTCAGCACACAATTTCGTACAATCATTCTTCGATATAAAAAGATTGGGTACAACATAAATGTTATACGACAGACTGCATGCATGGTGGTTACCCAATCACGGTTGACAACTTTGCTTCCCTCTTTAATTGCACGCCGGTGGGTCAGGCTTCAGAGTCTATGACGGTTCCCGCGTAAAGGCTTACTGAGAATTAGAGCGATCTAATTCAATGTAACGTTGGTTGGTGCCTGATACTCTGTCTCTGGTTGGGCCCATCGGGGTCTAATTGTTGGTTTTCTTTTGCTTCGGCATTTCAGTGGTTTCTTGCTGTCGAGTCCTCACCGTTGTTTCATCTCTGTGGTTGTTTGAATTTTTTGTTGTGTTCACGGAGATGTTGCACTGATGAGTTAGAAGGCCTTCATGCGGACTGAACAAATTATTTGTCTAAATCGAGACGGAAGTAAGGGCGAGGATAGTGGCCGCGTAAAATCGATTTAATCACTGACCCCCAGTGGAATTCGTTCTTAGGCGGTTCTTCTGTCGCGGTTTATTTTTGTAGTGATAGCCTATTGGCAATTTTGTGGGAAAGTAACTGTATTTATGGTATTCCGATGTTGATGTTTCCATTGGGGTCTGTTGTTTCATGTTTGTGTTTCTTTCCCTTTGGTGTATCTGATGGGAGCTGTGGGTTAATTGTATCGATTCCTGATCATTGCCTCCACTTCTATTTTGCAAAATGCATTGCTGTGTATGAAGAAACCCAATACATCCGAGTCTCCGATTTTATTTCTTTTATGTGTTCTTTGTTTCCAAAGGCAACCTTTTAGCTTTTTATTTTAACTACCAGGCATGCCATCTGTCGTATAACATTTATGGTGTAACCAATTTTTTTTATATCGAAGAATGATTTTACGAAATCGGGAACTGAAATCATTTCAAGCATCCATTAGTCTGGGTTTATATACTAAGTCATCATAAAATTCAGGTTCCGATAGGCCTTGTTGCAAAAGAGATTTAAGTTCAACTTTGAAGTTTGAATTTCAAAATAATTCGAAATGACGTCTATAATACGAGCTCGTACTAAGAAAAAAAACAACAACAGCAAAAAAAATGCAACAACAAAACTTAGCAACCCCTCTTACAGTTTTGCAGGTATATGTTGATAAACTGAAGATACACAGATGCATTTCGTATATTCAAGTAATTATTCTTTAATGTATTTGTTTGTTTTGAACGTCATTTTGTATAGTGCTTAAACTGTAAATAGTTAGCACCTTGTGTTGCCATTACTCTTAAAGAATAAGACCTGGTCCAATCGTTTTGAAGCTTTGCAGATGTTTAAGGCATGATCTGAAATATGCTTTTACCAGAATGTTTTTTTTTTGCAATTATAAACTTAGTTATTTTTGCTCGGTGGTGATTCAATTATTGGTGCTGCAACTTGTTGCTGGTCTATAATTTCTGTGTCAGACATCACCTCAGATATGAGAAAAAAAGAATAATATAAAATATACCAAAACACATTCCTCATTAACTAAACATGATCTCCGAGTAGTAACTAGTCTACATTATAACACAAAACGAACAAATTAAACTAACGTAGAAATGTCAAAATGAAGTTTTTTTTGTCATGCTCCTGGTGTTTTATCAAATAGCTTACTAAAATGATTCTTTGGCGGTCCTGGTCAAGATATTATAAGCCTTTGCGATGAGAGCCTCTACCAGTTAATGATATACTGAAAAGGGTGCAAGAAGATGATTTTCTGCATGGACTGTTTTTTTCTCTCGCGCATTTTGCATATTCGGCATTTTCACACGATAAATAGTTGCCTTTTAAGAAATTTGGTAGACCTTTTGAAGCTTAGAATATGGTTGCTTCTTTTGGATATAAAAATGCAGGTTTTTGCTTCACTGAATACATACATCTCCACTTTCTTACACAACAACAACTCCCTTTTAAGCATCACGAAAACACGCTTATATAATGTTGACCCCTCGAACCCCACTTTTATATAGTAACACTGGGGTTTGCAGGGGTAAACCTTATTTTTCTTATTTCTGCCGAAATAAGGGTACTCGTTAGAACCGCTTATATTTTAGAGCGGAAATAAGAAAAATATCACAATTTTTCATCTTAAAATTTTATATTTTTTTCGGCGATAAAGGTTACAATATATTTGTATAGGCGTGTTTTCGTAATGTAATTTGGTAGAACGTTTGAAGCTTAGGACATGGCTGCTTCTTTTCGATATAACAGATTCCAGGTTTTTGTTCCAGTGAATACATACGTCTCCATTTTCTAGCTTCATTGTGTAGTGTTTGACATCCTTTGGTTTTACAGACCGGAAGTCTTTTACCGCTCGTCTGTACCCTCCGGATTTAGAAAACAAAGTAGGCGTGGGTGGATCGTACTTTAAAATCGTGGAACCTTTCAACAATCTCTTGAGTGCTGCATTACCTACATAACAAAGGGATGAATTTATGACAAGTAAACGGAAGAAGCGCTAACGTAACTGTATGTTACAACAAAATAGAAGTGAAAGCAACAATAAGGAATCGATACAATTACCCGACACATCCCACCCAAGTACAAAGCTCCAACCAGTCTAACCGGACTCAATTGTATATTTAAACAACCCGTAATCCGAGAATTTCAAAATACTTGTCATTACATGTACGGACCAGCTACCAGTTGCTGTGCTGTTTGTGATTCGTTTCTCCTTTTGTTTGTTTTCCTCCATATTTTTTTCTCCGCGGTAATAGGCTTTTTTTCTCGGCGAACAAGCGATAAATTTTCTCCGAGAAGAAAAATATCTCGCGTTTCAAAGCGGTTAATTTCTCCGCGAACATCGCTTTTTCTCGGAGAAAGCCGATTAGTACAGGTGAAGACGTTCACGGTGTTTCTCCGCGAAATTTGCCTATACCTACATGTATGTGCATTAAGTTTTTTTCATGCATTAAAATTTGGTACACAAAGTTTGAAGCATATGACGAAATGTATGTTCTTTGTACAAAGATCGAAAACTCTAGCGATCGTAAAGTATGATTTTGATCCGGTTGGAATCATAATGATTTGCGTCTTATGCACTTTACAACGCAGTATGAACATGATGAAAGTTTTCTGTGTTCCTGATTTTACTGTGTGTAAACGCTTCATAAATTGAAAACTGTTGATTTTCTATCGGTTCACCATATTGGGAGTACTTTATTTTTTTCTCTCAAGTAAATACTTTAGAAAAATCAAACTCAATGTATATACTAACGGGGATCCTGCTTGTACATGTATGTGTTGGCGCTGATCACACTCTACTTTTTGGTTGATCTTTTTCTTACTCTGCGAGTAATTAAACATCACTGATGCTTACACTTAAGCTCTAGTGTAGCCCGAGTTAGAGATCACATATTTAAGAGTAGGCCACGGAGGCCCGCTTGTTATTCTTTCCTTTACAATTCAATTTTGCTCATACATTAACCCATTTCAGACGGGAAACCCCTAAACGGGTACCGTCGCAAACAGTGCAGGCCCAGATCAGACGCCGCATAAAGCGGCGTCTACTCAGGGCCTACACTATTTGCAAAAAGTTCGGCCATTTTCCTATTTTCAATGAAAGTAATCGGTCAAATTTTCGCCGAGATTCTCCGAGAATTTTCTCCGCGAAACCGGGAGAATTTTCAGCGAGAAATTTCTCGCTCATTTTATCTTTTCTCGCTGTTTTGCGGAGAAAATAGCCGATTTCGCTTTAGGTGGTTTCTCCGCGAAACGAAAAAATGGGTTATTACCGGTAGCTGGTCTGTACATGGTATGTTCTTCAACAGGGTATATCAGAACAAGATTTTTATGGAGCTTTGATTTGTACATTTCGAAAAATTATGAAATCTGATTTATAGAATCAATTTAAAAAGACCATTAAACGCAATAAAAGAATAAGGTACTTTACAAGTGCTATGCGACAGACAGCATTTCTAATTTTCAACCAAGTCATGAGCGATGACTATGCTTCCCTCTTTCTTTGCACGACGTGTTTGTGCGTGTGGGGAGGGGGGCATATCTCTGGCGCGATGACGACCCCAACTTCAAACTGTAATATTAAAGGTTGATGCCTGATGATTTGTGTCGGCTTGACTTTTCGTAGTCTAGATGGTGGTTTTCTTGAGTTCCAGCTTACAGTGTATGGAACAAGCTATAAACCCGAATCTTTGATTCATCACAGCTATTCGATTTGAATTGTATTTCAGTTTGTTCTAATCTGTGTGTTATTCTGGGACGGTCAGTTGACTGATGTAGTTACCCTCAGGGTGAGCAACAACTTTGTGTGTTATAAGTATTAACCTAGAGTGTAGCTTGGATCATAAAATCGATTTAAACTCCCCAGTGGTCCTCGCTACTGACCGTCCTAAGGCGGCAGTTGTTCTTTTGTTGTGTATTTTAATGTAGCTTTGTCGGATTTTCCGACGGGGCTCTTCCTGTTGTATGAGCTTATGGTTTTGAATTGTTATTATTATTATTATCTATTTATCATATGACGTCGCTTCTGAGAGTGTAAAAACGTCATGTATTATTTTCGATAATCCACTAGTGGATTAAATATGCATATTAGCTAGATACGTCCCGTAACGTTACATGTACGACGTCCTTAATGACGTCGCGTTTACTAACGGTGGAATGTTGACATTTTTGTAAACAATCGTGAATAAAATACGCTTTTAATGTCATATGATAAATATAATCTTGCATTCGTCCTCGTGTATTATTGAATTTATTAAACTCGTTGAGAAAAAGGGATAAAATGCTCGGCAAAGCCTCGCATTTTATCCCTTTTCCTCAACTCGTTTAATAAATTCAATAATACATTAAACTCGTTGAGAAATAGGGGTAAAATGCTCGGCAAAGCCTCGCATTTTATCCCTTTTCCTCAACTCGTTTAATAAATTCAATAATACATGAGCACTCATGTAAGATCCTCTATTTATTAAATATTAATTAATTATGCCTCTTGTACAATGATCATCTCTTTTTCGGAAGAGGGAGCTTGTTGCTGTGCTGTTTGTGATTCGTTTCTCCTTTTGTTTGTTTTCCTCAATGTTAGTTAAGAAATAGATCAGCTGTAACTGTGATTTGTTGAGTAATAAATCATAGTTTGGAGGTCAGTTGTAAAGTAGATCAAATCACGAGCGCGTAGCGCGCGTTAATAAATCATAGTTTGGAGGTCAGTTGTAAAGTAGATCAAATCACGAGCGCGTAGCGCGCGTGATTTGTCTACTTACAACTGACCTTCAAACTATGATTTATTAGTCAACAAATCACAAACTAGAGTTGATCTATTTCGATTCTAACACGCTGAAAATCGGCAAAAAATGCTGTTGTTTCCTTCATAATCTCACAACTTTTCGCCATTTTAAAAAGAAATCCCGCTAAAATTATCGACTGAAACACATGCATTTATATCCTTTTCTAACGTTTTCGATGCGAGAAAATGACGTTACACCGTCCAACGTCAAGGAAATCGACTAGTGACGTCATGAATTGGCAGTTTTTAATGACGTCACTCGTCACGCTCTTCGTTGCCGTGATTTGTTGTAGAATAAAACACAGTTATTTTCCATTGCCTATATAGGCGCGCTAAGTTAGAATTACCCTTCCACTTGGTGCCATTGGTATGCTGTAATCTTTGACTTAAAGCAGTGACGAAAACTCAAACGACTCCGCAAATTGCACAAGTTATTTAAAAATGGAAATTAAAACCTCAAAATATAACCAATGTAGTCAATTTCAGCTGCCGTGGCATAAAAATCCGTTTATTGTTTTTAGAAATTATGAATTATAGTTGCTTGGAACCAAATTTTCTAATGCTGATGGTCTCAGGGCTGCCAAAGCGGCATGTTGTAAGGACCCTATAGAAAACCTCTGCCAGGCAACTGGTGTCTACCTTTAGTTGTACCTGCTTAAGTATTTGTTACTTCATGTTGTCGAGTAATGTTCGTTGTTTCATCCCTAAACTTGTTTGATCGGTTTATTTTCCGAGTCGTTAGAAATCCTTCAAGCAGGCTTTCTCTTTAATTGCACGCCGGTGGGTCAGGCCTCAGATTCTATGACGGCTCCAACGTAAAGGCTTATTGAAAATTAGAGAGATAATGTCGGTTGGTGCCTGATGCTCTGTCTCTGGTCGGGCTCATCGGAGTCTAACTGTTGGTTTTCTTTTGCTCCAGCATTTCAGTGGTTTCTTGCTGTCGAGTCCTCACCGTTGTCTCACCTCTGTGGTTCTTTGATTTTTGTGTTCACGGAGATGTTGCACTGATGAGTTAGGAGGCCTTCATGCGGACTGAACAAATTATTTGTCTAAATCGCGGCGGAAGTAAGGGCGAGGATTGTGGCCACGTAAAATCGATTTAAGCCCCCCAGTGGAAATTTTCCACTGACCGTACCAAGGCGGCTCTTCTGTGGCGATTTATTTATGTTGTTGTTTGTTACTTACTGTGTGTATCACTTGTGTCTTTTGGTTTTGGATGGCCATATGGCCATTTTGTGGGAAAGTAACTGTCCTTATGGCATTCCTTTGTTTAGGTTTCCATTATGGTCTGGTCGCTTAATGTTTGTATTTCTTTCCCTTTGGTGTCTTTTATGGGTGGAGTAAGTTAATTGTATCAATTCCTGATCTTTGTTTTACTTCTACTTTTCTAATTGTGTAAACCACGGTAGAACTAAGGACGATGGTTGTTGCCATGTAAAAAGATTATATCGTCCCCATCCCCGTAAAATGTTAACTGACCGTTACAAATAGATACTTCTGTCATGATTTCTTATTGTTAGTGTATGCCTATGGATGTATCTTCAGGTCTTTTGATTATTTTTGGTAGCCGTTTGGGAAAGTTACTGTCCCTACAATTCCTTCGTCCAAGCCGACAGGCATGGTGGACGTAGCATCTTTATCAAGAAATGCTTACTAATCGCGGACGACTGATAACACCATTCATTCTTGGGTCTATGTCTGTTGTTCTGAACGTTGTGATTAATCATTCGTAGGATTTGTGAGTTTGGATTGTGACTTTGGTTCCACATCACAAAATCAGGCCTGTATAATTTTGACCCCCTTGAACCCCACTTTTATACAGTAAAACTTGGGTTTGCAGAGGTATACCTTATTTTTCTTATCTCTGCTCTAAAATAAAGATTGCGAGTACTCGTAGGAACCGCCTCGGTTTTAACGAGTATCCACAGGCTATATTTCGAGCAGAAATATGATTTTAAGTCATAACTGTTGGTGCCATTGGTATGCTGTAATCTTTGACTTGAAGCAGTGACGAAAACTCAAACGACTCCGCAAATTGCACAAGTTATTTAAAAATGGAAATTCAAACCTCAAAATATCACCAGTGTAATAAATTTCAGCTGATCGGAGTCTAACTGTTGGTTTTCTTTTGCTCCAGCATTCCAGTGGTTTCTTGCTGTCGGGTCCTCACCGTTGTCTCACCCCTGTGGTTCTTTGATTTTTGTGTTCACGGAGATGTTGCACTGATGAGTTAAGAGGCCTTCATGCGGACTGAACAAATTATTTGTCTAAATCGCGACAGAAGTAAGGGCGAGGATTGTGGCCACGTAAAATAAATTTAAGCCCCCCAGTGGAAATCCCCCAGTGGAAATCTTCCACTGACCGTTCCAAGGCGACTCTTCTGTGGCGATTTATTTATGTTGTTGTTTGTTACTTACTGTGTGTATCACTTGTGTCTTTTAATTTTGGATGGTCATATGGCCATTTTGTGGGAAAGTAACCGTCCTTATGGCCTTCCTTTGTTTAGGTTTCCATTATGGTCTGGTCGCTTAATGTTTGTATCTCTTTCCCTTTGGTGTCTTTTATGGGTGGAGCAAGTTAATTGTATCAATTCCTGATCTTTGTTTTACTTCTACTTTAATTTCTTATTTCTGCTCTAAAATACTGATTGCAGGTACTCGTTAGAACCGCATCGATGTGGCGGTTCTAACAAGTACCCACAGTTTATATTTCGCGCAGAAATAAGAAAAAATATCAAAATTTTTCATCCTAAAATTTTCATTTTTTCCGCGATAAAGGTAACAAATGTATTTGTATAGGCGTGTTTCCGTAATAAAATAGTAATACCGCTGCTTTATGTGCGTTGATTCTTTTCTTTGGTTGCCTTTGGTTGAAGCAGTAAGGTAGCTGCAGCGATTCCTATCAGTGCATTTCGAAAATACCCTATTCAAATATATTGACAATTTTACCACCAAAATGAAAAATTTTCAGATGAAAAATTGTCATATATTTCTTATTTCTGCTCAAAACATACATTGTGGATACTTGTTAGAACTGCCTGGGTGAGGCGGTTCTAACGAGTACCAACAATCTATGGTTTTGAGCATAAATGAGATAAATAATGTATACCCCTGCAAACCACAGTTTTACTTTATAAAATTTGGGTTTAAGGGGGGGAGGTGGGGGGGGGGGGTAAAAATATATAGGCGTGTTTTCGTGATGGCTAAGGGGTAAAGGTAGTTGTATCGATACCTGATCAGTGCCTTCCCTTCTATTTTCTATGTAACAGGCAAAGCTATTCTACAGAAGTAGTGAGTGTGTGTTTGAGTTTTAAGTCTTACCAACAGCCAAGGTCATACGGAGACAGGACCTCGGTTTTAAAGACTCATCGCAAAGTCTGGAGAAGCCCAGGATCGATCCTGCGACCCCTGGTTTACAAGGCGAATAGCATAACCACTACACCACAGAGGCTTCTGAACAGGAGTTGTGGGCTAGGTAGAAGGTATATTGAGGCTTATTGGACCATCTTGTAAAACGTTTCAAGCCATGGCTGTAATATATCCTATAACTTCAATGACTTCGCTGTGCGTTGAAATTAGCAAATGTCATTCCATAATAATTAATAATACTAGTACTTGATAGGAATTCTGTCATCCATATTTTTCAATCTTATATTGAAAGGTGTGAGATAATTGCATCGATTCCTGATTATTGCCTTCACTACTATTTATTTATTATCAAAAACGTCATAGTCAAAATAATCTACACGACTGAAATATTAAAGTATTTGTTTCTTAAAGATTGACCGCCATGGATTTGCGATTCCCATCCGAAAACACACCTATATAATTCTGACCCTCTTGAACCCCACTTTTATGTGGTAAAACTCGGGTTTAAAGGGGTAAACCGTATCTTTTCTTATTTCTGCTCTAAAATATAGATTGTGGGTACCCGTTTGGGCCGCCTCGATGAGGCGATTCTAACGAGTACCCACAATCTATATTTTGAGTAGAAATAAGAAAATATCACATTTATCAAATTTCGTTTTTTTTCGGTGGTAAAGTTTACAATGTATTTGTAGAGGCGTGTTTTCGTTATGTCAATAATTTATGTAATGCATATGGGAATAACTAACTATACTCCTCCGCATTATGATACTTACCTACTGTCGCCAACGAACGCTTCACTCTTGTTCCAGAATTACCTGAAATATGTGAATAATTCTGGTTACATACCTTAAGGAACGTAAGCCATTTTAGATTAATACTTTTATGACTTTTATAATGTTGGTTGGTGCCAAAAGCTCTGTCTATGGTTGGGCCCATCGGTGTCTAACTGTTCGTTGTCCTTTGCCCCTACATGTCAATGGTTTCTTGCTGTCGAGTCCTCACCGATGTTTTATCTCTGTGGTTGATTGATATTTGTGTTCACGGAGATGTTGCACTGATCAGTTAGGAGGCCTTCATGCGGACTCTGGTTACATAGATTAAGGAACGTACGCAATTTTAGATTAATACTTTTATGACTTTTATAATGTTGGTTGGTGCCAAAAGCTCTGTCTATGGTTGGGCCCATCGGTGTCTAACTGTTGGTTGTATTTTGCCCCTAAATGTCAATGGTATCTTGCTGTCGAGTCCTCACCGATGTTTTATCTCTGTGGTTGATTGATATTTGTTTTCACGGAGATGTTGCACTGATCAGTTAGGAGGCCTTCATGCGGACTGAACAAATTATTTGTCTAACTCGCGACGTAAGTAAGGGCGAGGATTGTGGCCACGTATAATCGATGTAAGCCCCCCAGTGGAATTTGTTTCACTGACCGTTCCAAGGCGGTCCTTCTGTCGTGGTTTAGTTTTGTTATGGCTTGTCTTTAACAGTGTGTATCGCTTACATTATTTTGCTTTGGATAGTCAATTGGCCATTTGTTGGGAAAGTAACTGTCCTTTTGGCTTTCCGCTAGTGATGTTTCCATTAGGGTCTAGTTCTTTCATGTCTGTGTTTCTTTCCCTTGGTGTCTCTGTCTGATTGGAGCTGTGGCTAAGTTGTATCGATTTCTGATCATCACGAAAACACGGCTCTACTAAAACAATGTAAATTTTACCCCCCCCCCCCCCCCGCGAAAAATGAAAATTTTACGACAAATAGTGTGATATTTTACTTATTTCTGCTCAAAACATAGATTGCGGGTACACGTTAGAACCGCCTCATCGAGGCGGTTCTTACGAGTACCCACAATCTATGTTCCAAACATAGATTGCGGTTACACGTTAGAACCGCCTCCACAATCTATGTTTTTAAGCATAAGTAAGAAAAATAATGTACGCCCCTGTAAACCCCAGTTTTACTTTATAAAAGTGGGATTCGGTGGGGGGGGGGGGGGGGCTCAGAAGTATATAGTTGTGTTTTCCTGATGTCATTGCCTTCACTTCTATTTTGTAGTATTGTGTTGAGTAAAAACATCTTCACAAGCAAACCTCGTTTCACGGGCTGTTACTTACCGCGCACCAAAGACTGAAGGAATTACGCATATGGGCATTCTCGTAATGCATATGCTCGAAGACAACTTATTGCTTTATACGATCCACATCAAGATAACACATACGCATTACATAATGCAGTTTTTCATATATATATACTTTCTTCCTGTCAGCATCACAAGATGAATGTCACTTAGTTGTTCGATGAATTAATAGATTCCTGAAGAAGGCCAAGGGCCGAAAATTTGAAAAAGGGTGATTTTTAATTCATAGACTTTATATAAAACATTAAACAAAACGATGCATTAAAGCAACTAAAGGCAAAATGTTCAATAAAAAGAGTTATCATGTGGAATAGTCCGGTTCAATTCAGTGTTTTTTGGTGAACCTTGATTTGCGGTGTATACAAACTATTTTGACATATTTCGGAAGCCGAGACCTTCTGCTTTCAGAATCTGATCGATGCCACATTGTCACTTTTGGGCAATTACAGAAATTCAAGATGGCGTCCAAGATGGCTGCAAAATTAAAAAGAATGACAATTTCTTATTAAAACAAATGTTTTTACAATTTTGAAAACTGAAACCTTTAACTTACGAAAACTTAATTTAATTCAGCATTTTAAATATCATAAAAGTAACAACAAAACCAATAATGATAATAATAATAATAATTATAAGTTTCCACAAATATTAGGCTAAAATCCACCAATTACACCACCAAAAAAGGGATATATTATTCACTATGATTTTCGGAAAGTAAATGTTCATGGGTATAAGCTGTGATTTTCTGTCAGCTTGCCATTAGTGTAAAAGGCAGTTATGGCCATTTTAGTAACGTAATCACAAAAACCAGTAAGAAATATGGTCAACTACAGATTTATGTCAACCTAGATATACATTTTAACTCTTTCTACATTCATAAAATAATATGTGCATTGTCGTGAGTGCTATTTTCTCTCCATAGTTGCAGAAAAATCACTTATGGTTAAGAAAAAACCTTGTTATTTATGTTATAAACTGTGTTTCAAGTGGTTAATTATCAAATATTGGTTTGCAATAAGTAATGAACATATATTCCAAGATGAAGCTGTCGATAAAAGAATAATATTTTAAATTGTGCTTGTAAACCAATATAGCTGTCACACGTATATTGAGTACAATATCTATAAGGACTTGAATATGTGGCATGCCCAATGTGTTATTGACCTGTTTGAGAATTAATTCTATATGAAAATGGAACATATCAGATGCCAGGCAAATGGTCTACTTCTATATGTGTGACATGAAAAAAAGAGAATAAAATGTAATGCTTCATAGTAAGTGAAGCAACAAACTGTTGCGATATATTCCAACTTTTTCAGTTATCTGTGTTACCAATCGAAGCAAGTGTATTAAACAATTTTTCCCTTTTATGTAAAATAAATGCTAATAAAATACCAGTCCATGCGGCTGAGAGGTCAAATTACACAGATGTTAGATCATTACATGTTTAGGGGTAAGGATTTAAATATTTATTACATATACCTATTCATAGAATATAAAAACATCATTTTTGTGCTGTAAGAGTACTAGAAAAGTTTTGCCACCATTGGGATTATCGCAGACACATTTTAAAGTGCTCCATTGCAATTCAGTTCTGTTTTCCATAGCCAGTAACCCACCTGTTTTACTTATAGCTTTTCAAATGACTAGTGTATTTATGTTTGAAATAATTTATGCAGCTACATTTTAAAAGTCAATTTATAAGATGGAGGGCGTGGTTAATGTTCATGAGGATATAAATTGCCACATTAGGCTTTCTGTAGAAATAAAGTAGGCTTTTGATGAGCTGTTGGAGATGATATGGGTAAATTGGGGGATATGTATGAACACCATTCAAATTTATACACACATCACTTAAGTGGATCAATAGCTTTTAAAGATCGAAAATTGTTTGATACAAATGAAGCAGCCCTTGCAAGCCCAAAACATGCAAATCACAAGACAAACATCACTCTTGTAAAGGTAGCACCCTCTTCAAAATGTGCTTCTGAAAAGGTACAAAGTAGAAGTAAAACAAAGATCAGGAATTGATACAATTAACTTACTCCACCCATAAATGACACCAAAGGGAAAGAAATACAAACATTAAGCGACCAGACCATAATGGAAACCTAAACAAAGGAAGGCCATAAGGACAGTCCGTTAATATCAGCTTATTTTAATTTGGCAACAGATCATCTTCGCGGTGAACACATTTGAGTCAAATGGAAGTCATTTTGCGATCATTTAGAATAAAAAAATCAAAACAAGTCCATTCCTTGCCACGATAACCATTAATACAGAGAGAAAAAATACATGTCATTTTTAACAGTGATTGCATTTAATCTAAAAAAGATTTAATTACTGAAGCATTGTGTGGCATTGCGTTGTTTGTTTAAGGGGGATAACACGTTTTGACAGCGTACCTAAAGTACTGATAATGTTATATACGTTACCTAATAGACATTTACTGATTCAGTTGAGTTTTCTGAACTCTGTGCTCAGGATAGCTAACCATTTAACAATGAAAAATTTCAAAGCAGAATGTTGTCAGGGGTTCACCTTATGCATGGAATTAACCTCACTAACCTGTCCAGATGTCAATTTTCCACGATGCCCCAAAATATGCATGCTATCCACATCCAACATACAGCATCTAAGTCCTCCTTTTTATTTTCAAAGCTTAAGGTAGACCCTTTTGGGGGAGAAAACGGGTATTAAAGTACCTTTGAGAATATTATATACACGAATCTCCAGATACTACGAGAAGGCTGTCCAAGTGCATATCAGAATAAGGGAATACTGAAAAGATTTCAAAATAGACGTGGAGGCAATGATCAGAAATCGATACAATTAACCCACAGGTCCCATCAGAGACACTAAAGGGAAAGTAACAAAAACATGAAACAACAGCGGAGAGCCAAAAGACAAACCATTACAAAAATAAATCGCGACAGGAGAACCGCCTTGGAACGGTTAGCGGAAACGAATTCCACTGGGCGGCTTAAAGCGATTTTACGTGGCCACAATCCTCGCCATTACTTCCGTCGCGATTAAGACAAATAATTTGTTCAGTCCGCATGAAGTCCTCTTAACTCATCAGTGCAACATCTCCGTGAACACAAAAATCAAACAACCACGGAGATGAAACAACGGTGAGGAATCGACAGCAAGAAACCACTGTAATGCTGGAGCAAAAGAAAACCAACAGCTAGACTCCGATAGGCCCGACGAGAGACAGCGCATCAGGTACCAACCAACATAAGCCTATACGTTGGAACCGTCATAGAATCTGAGGCCTGACCCACCGGCGTGCAATTAAACAGGGAAGCAAAGTTCTTAACCGTGATTGGGTTAACTACCATGCATGCAGTCTGTCGTATAACATTTATGCTGTACCCAATCTTTTTATATCGAAGAATGATTTTACGAAATTGGGTGCTGAAGTCATTGCGGTTATATATTTTACTGAATTTATATATTAAGGCACCATAAAATTCGGGTTCCGATAGACCTTTTTGCGGAAGAGATTTAAGTCCAATATTGAATTTTGAAATTAAATCAGAATGACGTCTATAAAAGTTTGAAAAGACTATGTATGCGTGTTTATATGAATTTAATGCTTGAAGTAAAATTATCTTGCTGCAATTCTGCACTTTAGAGATCCGGTTACAATGACAGTGACAAAACTTTCCGGAGGGTCCGTATGTATATATTCAGTCAGAACAACAGATGGAAATATCCAAAGAGACAGCAATCGAGTTTACCAATTATATGAACTGGTATGAAAAGGTCACTCAGGTATGGCCGCAATCAAAGAACGCAGCCATCTTAAGTCACCCAAAGTGGCATAGAGGCACAAACAATCAAAGCACTGAGAGTGCTGATGGAGCGTAGCTTTGATAATTTGATTTAGCGTCTGATTGGTATTTTAATTCAGGCTCATATTGATCCAATGAACATAGCTGTTTGAAGCTATTCTGGACCAGAAGTCGTGTTAAAGCAACAAGACCAAAATTGAAATTAACTCACGCTAAGGTGTAGACCCCGCAACAACCATCACGAAAACATGCCTGTACAAATACATTGTCATTTTTTTGGCAAAAAAAAAAAAAAAAAAATGGAAATTTTAAGATACAAAATTGTGATATTTTCTTATCTCTGCTCAAAACATTGATTGCGGGGACTTGATTGAACCGCCTTGGCGAGGCAGTTTTATCAAGAACCCACAATCAATGTTTTTGAGCAATACAGCAACCATGCAGTTCAACAGTTTACTTGAAGATTTCTGCTGAGCTATAGTTCGTGCAATAACTGCGGCTTGCGCAATTGTTTGGCGGCTTTAAAGTTATTTTATGGAATCAGTTTTTGAAAAATTACCTTTGGGAGGTTATTTATCTTGCATTAGACATTCTTCTTGATTACGGCTTGATTGTGAAAAATTATCATACTTTTCCCAGCAGTTTATAAGTTATACATCCGCAATCAGTCTTTAAAAATTGCCTCGGTGAGGCTGTTTATAAAGCTATCTGGCATTAGACAATATCATTAGCTTGATCTTGTCAATTTACATCTGCATGCAAAACATTATAAAAATATACCCGTCGGGTTGAAAGTTATAAGACCGTGTCAGTGGGTGAATTTTTTACCTTGCCGAGGCTAAAATAAAGAAATTGGGCATTCAGGAATCACTATGGTTAGATCTGTACATTATCTCTCTGCATGCTAACAGTTGTCAAATATATTCCAAGTAGATTAGAAGTTACACTTCGAAATAATTTTTCAGTTTGCCTAGGCGAGGCCGTTTGTAAAGTAATTTGGCATAAGACAATTTTGCGGGTTATGTATTGTCAATATCAACCTGTATGCCGAAAATGATCAAAGCCGGGTTTAGATGTTATACTCTGTATTCATTTTTTATATTATTTTGCCTCGGCGAGGCCATTCATAAAGTAATCTTGCATAAAACAGCCTCACGGGTTAGGTATTGTCAATATCAACCCGAATGCCAAAAATGATCGGAATATTCAGAGAGGTTTGAACATTATACTCTGTTAACATTTTTCTAAATATATATTGCATCGGTGAGGCCATTTATGAAGTGATCTTGCATACGACAGTTTCTTGGGTTAGTCATTGTCAATATCAATCCATAGGAATATTTGAAGAGGTTTAGACATTATACTCCGTTATTATTATATAAAATAAATTGACTCGACGAGGCCATTTATGAAATGATCTGGCATTAAGGCAATTTCTTTGGTTAGATATTGTCAATACAGCACAGTACACAGTCTTTTACCGGAAACCAACAACTGCCCTTCTTGGATCAGCGAAAGGGATAGAATCACCGTGGAAAAGATTTCACGATCAATCTCCTGGAAAGAATGTTGCCGAACCCGGCAGGTATCGAACTTGCGTCTGAGCTGAAAATTTGCTTTATTTATGGTCACGTGCCTAGGACGCAGACAGGTCGCTTCAAAAAAGTAACACCCCCCCCCCCCCACACACACACACATTAACCCATACTCTGAGTATATGTCTAGCAGCCTTTTCAGGGACAAACATAGCAGACCCAAATCAGACGCTACAACAAGTGGCGTCTCATCTGTGTCTAAACTGCAAAATTTACTCCTTTCAATATAAGCCTTGACGTGCACCTGTCCAAACTCATTCCAACTGTCTTATTGGTTTGGTCGCCATGAGGCGGGCAAACCGGGTATAATGACCAGATTGTAGCTGTTCCATGGAGGGGCACGTGACGCGATCAACCAATCAGCTTAAACGATGATGCAATACTACACTGCAATTACAGGAAACAGCCTGTCTGAATAGCGAAACAGACCGAAAAGCAAGCGTTTCAACTCCAACAATAAAAATATCTTAAGGGAAATGGATACACCTGGCAGGTCTACCAGTTTTACCGTATTTCGAATCACACCTATTCAAATACATTGCCATTTTTTGGCCAAAGAAAAAGAAATTTTAAAAAGAAACATTGGAATATTTGCCTTTTTTTGCTCAAAACATAGATTGCGGGGAGTCGACAGAAACGCCTCGACGAGGCGATTCTATCGAGTTCGCACAATCCAGTGTCTCAGAGCATGAATACGGAAATTAATGTATACCCCTGCAAACCCGAGCTTTACTATATAAAAGTGTAGATTATATTTTCTTGTCCTTTGGGATCATTGATTCCATTGTGGAATTTTGACAATATCTGAGGGTAACTGATGAGGCCTAATTGGCCGAAACTAGCTAGTCTGGCCCAGAAAACATGTACACTCCATATTTTTCAGTTCTGTGGTGTATTCCTTGCTTCCAAAGGATAACCCTTTTATAGAACACATACTGTAAATGGCCCATAAATTCGAACAGTAAAAAAATAAATACTGATCCGGGTGTTGGAATTATTAGAAAATATCAGATTGGAAATTTATCAGTGTTAGAACTGTTTGATCTGAAAGAATTCCATAGTGTTCAATATTTTATACAACTACGTTTTTTTCCCCGTGGCCCTGTCAATCCGCACGTGATTAGAAGTTATAAATATCACTTATGCAGTGCAGAAAAGTTTGATCTATAAATAAGTCAGTGTGTGCAGGGGGTCTTTGAATGCGATACACATTGTCATTAATGACATTTACACACTATTCCCTTTAAAATGGGCGAGTCAATTTGTGATCTCAGGAATAACAGAAATTGGTTTGTTTGGAGCAAATTCTTTTCTTAAGAGTAGCCCATATCTAGGAAAAAGAGGATTTTTCAAAGAATTTCCTTATAGTCTGTAATTTTTTTTTTGTTCCGGCTACACCGCAGCAGACAAAGTCCAGCTACATGTATATATGGGATGGGATGTAACCCGCACGTGCAGCTACCCAGTGGAGCTAGGTGCATAGATACTTCACAACCCCCCCCCCCCCCCCAAACACACACCTATATTGTTTAAGCGCATAGTGAAGCCTCAGGCGAGACTGCACAGCCTTGTTTGTGTGTTCTCTGTTTACTAATAAGCAGTCTCAAATCAGCGTGAGCCGGGGGCATGTAGCAATTCAATGTCCATCGAAGTAGTCCGGTGAAGACTGATTAGACTGTGCGGATGCAAAACCATCATGTTATTTAGATAGGCAAGTAACAAGAAAAAGAAAATGCGGACATCATACACAAATTTGAGCTTCACTTTATGCGCGATGAAACATTTCAAACCTCTTGAACATTGAAGACACAATCCCGATTGCACAACTGTGCAGACTTATCAGTCTTTTCTGTACGCACATGCGCAATAAGTATTTTACTCGAGATAGGAGATCTGAACAGACTGATCCTTGCACTTGGTAGCTTAGGATGTGTTTGTAACGTCGCAAGCAGAATGGGCCGGTCAAATGTACACGCCGTCGTTT
Source organism: Lucinisca nassula (assembly GCA_963580285.1). NCBI lineage: Eukaryota > Metazoa > Mollusca > Bivalvia > Lucinida > Lucinidae > Lucinisca > Lucinisca nassula. Next base: position 61,975,426 of record OY757021.1, on the reverse strand, counting down.
TAAGCCGGCGCACGGCGAAAAAAAAAGGTTTCAAACGAAGGACAAGACTAGCCTGCGCATCTAGCCAATGTGGCCATATTTTTCACCTGCTGTTCTTTGATTAGCAGAGAGGCCATGGTAGGCACATGCGAACAACGAAGACTATTCAGACTGCATGAATGTGCAGGCTGACCTGAGTCTTCCCACCACACCGAATATGACTTATTTTCTTAATCATGTTCCCCGAAATTACTTCCAATAAAACCTTGTCACCGTGAAATAAATGGGCATCTTCACTTGCTCCTCAGAAAACCAGGGTAGCCCAACCAGGTAACCTGAATTAAACTACCTTTTTGCATGCAACAACCATGAATTTCACTCGCACGTGCTAAAAGACGTTCTGTGGAAAAAGGCGGGAAACTCTCAATTAATATTGAAGGGGCGCTTCTGCTATCAAAGAGGCATTGAATCAATGCCCCAGCATATGGAAAAAGGGTAACACTGTCACACAAATAATAATGAAAGCTGAAGCTACGCTCCTAGTCTGAGAGCAAAGCGAAAACACTTGCATATGCATGGTGATCCAAGCCTTTGTAGGCCACAATGCTACATCACCGACTAGGATCAGCCTGAACATCAATGCAATGTGATCAGTCTTTACTGAAACCTTAAATCTTACGAAGTCACAAGGCTAAGTGAAACCCTTTGCCTTGCATACCGGTTGTGGGTGCGCATGTTCAGTGTTTGCAGGTCGTTGAGAAACCAGCGAAGACACATCTTAGCGTACTCATTCATGCAATCCGATTAGAGTCTTCGCTGATCGCATGAGCCTGATGCAGACGATGGGATTTTCACAACATAAATAAGCGAAACTCCTGTGGCTCATCAAGGTTGATCTAAGCACTTGCAGCCTGCGTTTCTCGCAGTCTAATCAGTATTCGGTGAGGGTATGAACCTTCCACTACCACAGGGCTATCCAAAGTGAGAGAAGCGAAAACCATTTGCCTTACAGAGTGCATGTTAATCCGAGTCTTTGGAAGTCGCACACATTTCATGCTAAGTTTTCTTTTTTCGTGCGCTAGCTCATATACGACCAGTACGATGGTGTAATGATAAACTCGGGAACGGTCCGAAATGCTTGTTCTGGATGCATTTTTCGGCATTTTTTGTGTGTTCGAAGTATTAAAAATTCTGATTTCTGAAAAATTTGGGAGTTCGAATTAAATGAGAAAGTTTTCAGCCACAAATTCGAAATAATTTTGGGTGTTCGAACTGCTAGGGTGTTCCAATTAATTGGTCACCTACCGTATTTAACTTCACTACAACTGGTGTGTGGGAATGTGTGGCGGCGGTAAAACCTCTCACTGCCCTACATCATAGTGTAGATTATATTTTTTGTCCTTTGGGATTATTGATTCCATTGTGGAATTTGGAAAATATCTTAGGGTCACTGATGAGGCCTAATTGGCCGAAACTAGCTAGTCTGGCTCAGAAAACACGTGCACACCATATTTTTCAGTTCTGTGGTGTATTCTTTGCTTCCAAAGGATAACCCTTTTATAGAACATATTAAAGGGGATCACAATTCTATAGGCATGATTTCGTTATGGAAATACAATTTTAAGGACCTTATAATTGCTACTCTGTTGGCTCTGTCCAACTGAAAAAGGGGTCTACTCTAAAAGGGGAAGAATTTGCTTCTCAAGGTGTCTACTCTAAAAGGGGAGAATTTGCTCACTAGGAGCAAATTCTTTCCTTTAAGAGTATACCCTTTAGACATATCCAAAGAGAAAGTACTTTTGCGGGAGTAGCAGTCATTTTCGCAAATTTTACGTCTTGCAATGCCATTATGGAGTAAGTCCATGGGGCCATGGAAACGAAAAACAACAGAACATAACTACTACTACTCACAAAGTGTGGCTGGCTGTGGTAGCTCAATCGGATGCAGTCTGACTGGCGATAAGGAAGACTCGGGTTCGATACCTACCGGGGTCGGCAACATTCTTTCGTGGAGATTATGAAATCTTTTCTATGGTCATCCTCTCCCTTCCGCTGATTCAGGAAGGGCAGGGGTCAGTTTTTGGCGACAGAATGTGCACTGAACTGGTAAACCGCTTACGGATAAGCCTGCTCAGGAAAAGCGTGGATAGGTACACTGACATGCTCAAAAAAGACCCAAAATCAGTGTTGACTGGGCCATTAAAAACCAATAAACAAAACTTGCAAAGTTTACTTCACACAGATAGGAACAGAACATCTTTCGGTACGCTCTAATAATAAGTATATGTATATGTTGGAAAGACAGAGAACGTTATTTTTCCTCATTTATAAAGATCACTGGGTGTAACGGGCCTCCGTGGCCTAGTGGATAAGAGTGCTGACTCTTAATCATTAGGTCTCTCAACGGTGTATGTTTGAGCATGGCTCAGGTCACATAATGAGAAGTTCTGCAACGGAAGGTCAGGAGGTTTTTCATCGGGTACTCTAGTTTTCACTCACCTCCGATTAACGATCGGCTTGATGTGAGTGAAATAATCTTGAAAGGATCGTAAAACCAAACATAAAAAGATCGCCGGGTGTGAAAAAACAATTTCATGTCTTTGCTACTAGAATTAACGTCAGTGCCAAGGTCGAAGGTTCTAACTTTTCCAAATATATAAAATATTTAGGGATCGAAACAAAGTCATAACGTTGATGGGTCGCTGTTTGTTGTTCTTGAGCCCAGCACAGATAGCAATAGTTTCTTTTCAAAAACTTCATGGCTACAAAGTGACCTGCCACCAGTTACAGACTGAGTTGTTAAAAGACTTTTTGGCGCATTCGATGGGAGCTATTGTATCTGATAAGCCGACAGTGGTGTTCTTTATTTCCACTCAATACTTGACGTTTTACTAATCAGTTTCTTTTACAATTAAATTGTGATCCAGAAAGATATACAAAAGGATAGCAAATTTCAGGCTCAAAGAAACTGCCGAGGTTTAAGATACAGTCTGATTCGCAGCACTTTGTCTGGGCAGGCTTAGATCTTCCTAGGCGGTTCAGCAATATAGAAGTAAAACAAAGATCAGGAATTGATACAATTAACTTACTCCACCCATAAAAGACACCAAAGGGAAAGAAATACAAACATTAAGCGACCAGACCATAATGGAAACCTAAACAAAGGAAGCCCATAAGGATAGTTACTTTCCCACAAAATGGCCATATGGCCATCCAAAATTAAAAGACACAAGTGATACACACAGTAAGTAACAAACAACAACATAAATAAATCGGCACAGAAGAGCCCCCTTGGATCGTTCAGTGGAAGATTTCCACTGGGGGGCTTAAATCGATTTTACGTGGCCACAATCCTCGCCCTTACTTCCGTCGCGATTTAGACAAATAATTTGTTCAGTCCGCATGAAGGCCTCCTAACTCATCAGTGCAACATCTCCGTGACATCAACATCTTCGGTCGGTTTCAGCTCATGCAGTCCAATATATTGCCCCAAGGTCTGATCGGCCCCCGTCCATCGAGGATTGAAGAAATAGATTGGGCTGCATGATGCTTCCACGTGATGCTACCGGCCGCACATGAGCAGTGTTAAATCGCCTAGAAAGTCTAAGCCTGCCCAGGAAAAGTGGCTCGAGTCGGACCGTTCATGCATTTCAACCATTTAGTTTCATTGGGTGACAGGGCTTGAGAAGGAGTTTTATCTGCCCGTTTTATCTCAGTACTGAGCAAAAATCCCACAACATTTGAAGCAATGTCTCAAAAAGACACATACAGTGTTTACAGGGACGTTAACAACAAATGAAATAGATAACCAAGGCCCTACAGAAGGCCTGATGACTTAGGAAAAATCTTTTCATATGCCCGTTTGAAAAACAACACTAACAAAAAAAAAAAAAGGTCGTATTAAGTTACGGGGTTGGTGTCCGTCCGTCCGTTCGTAAACTTTTTTTCGTTTCCGTATAAATCCTACTATACAGTTTTCATCCGATCAAGCCTAAATTGTGTATGTAGTAAGGCTAAGATGTGAAGATATGCCACCAAATATTAACAGAGTTATGACCCTTTGAAAAATTCGGTTTACATTTTCGTTTGGTTAAGTTTTGTGCTATACATGTGCAAACCATATGTAAGTTACATTTAGTTTATACTTGTCATGGCGTTAAACAATTTACCACAGAATACTCATCACTACCTACCCTTCCTGATACCAAGGTCACAGACTTCGAAATTTTATATACACGTTTTTTATTAAAGTTTATTTTTTGTATTCAAAAATGCACTAAGTGGGATAATGATATCAGCTGGCTCAAATCAGAATGTAGACTGACAAGACCAAACCTATTGGATGCTTTTTGAAAGCAGCCAACTTGTTTTGGTAATACATTATCGATCCACACTGCGTACTTTTAACCCATTTTAAACGAATGGAATCCTCAACACCTTATATCAGTATGGGATGAGTTCATTTTAAAATCAGGGATGTCAGGTTGTGGCTTCCACGAAATATTTGACAAAAAATGGCTGAACCTTTTTTGTAAGTATGCAGTGAAGGGCATAATGAGACTCCGCGTTGTGTGGTATCTGATCTTGGTTTGTCCTGTTTGCAGGTTGCCAGGTTTGGGATTTTATGGTACAAATGGGCTGTAAACTGGGTTATATGAACTGAACTATAAAACGATTAGACTGCTACACAGTTCATCTATTAAAAATATTCATCTATTCCGTTTGAAATAGGTGGTCTGTGAAGCAGTCTATAAGAAGATACCACATGGCGTAATAATCTACTACGTTAACACGGGGTACTATATTCTCAGGTCATATGCATTAACACCGAAAGTAGTGCCGAAATCACTTCTCATCTCACTGGAGCTACGCTGCAACAGCTACGCTCCAAAAACAGACGAAACATGAACCAATTAACAAATGAGATGCTGCAATAGAACGACTGCCTTGGGACGGCCATTAGTAAAACCACTGGGGGTGGGGGTGGGGTGGGGGCTTCAACTCCGGAGTTAATGAAATATAAACCCTCGCCCTCAGTTTCCGTGCAGTATCAAACATAGTAACAGATCTTGTTAAACTTCAATGAAAAAGATAGTGACATGGTTTTTATATAATAAGAACATTATGTTCCATTTTATTTAATCAAACTATTAAGTAAAACAAGAGTCTGGAATTATGTACAATAAGTATATGCATATATAAAAATGACAATATATGGTTGAGCATATCATCTGAGTGTGTGCTTTATAAATCAGTAACATAATAACATTTCTGTGAAGCATGCTTAAGCAGTCTGTAAATATTTTAACTAGCAGTTGGCATTAAATTAAAAATGATGCAGTTTACAAATTTTTATCCTTCCATATGAGTACATTTGCTACTGGCAAATTATGACGTTATATTATTACGCATCGTTTTATTTTTACATTACACTTGTGTGTCTAAATATGAATGTAGTTAAAATGAGATTGGAAAACAGTTATCAGCGTTTGATTTTATGTCAGTTTCCAACACAATATTAGAATTTCTCTGAACATGTTTGAAAAGCAATCTATGTCTTATTTATACGTATACGTTACATTTGCACAGAAGTAGTGCTGAAACTAAAATTTGCCATTTAAAAGAAAAATTTAAAACCCGAGATGTATCATCATTTCAAGTACAATGTCAGTATTCTCTGAGAATGTAAATGTTTACTTCATGTAATGAAAGAAGAAGCGTTACACAATTGACTTAAATGAATACTATGGTAAAATGAGGTTTTAATAGTTTTTCTCAAAAAAAGAGTTTAGCTGTTTAGGTCTACATATCAATTTCTATTTAAATGAGTCTAATTTTGGAAAATTAACATTAGTGAAATGCATTATGTAAACACCGAACACGAAAACAGGGACCCAGTTGATTCAGTTGCTATATGCCTTATTTTCGGTAAATTGAACATCGTTTCGCCCTAAATCAGCATTTCGGTAAGTATTTGAACCCAAACAAGAGCTGTCACTATAGGTGACCAATGCCCCCCCCCCTCGCCCCTGGGAGCCAATTTCTGAGTTTTTGCAAAATTTCAAGGGGGAAAATTCAGCCAAACATGACAACAGAGTTATGGCCCTTGGTCAGTTTGTAGCCCTTGTGATGGTGAATAAGTGTGTGAAGTTTCATGGGGCTAGGTCAAATACTTTCGAAGTTATGATCAAGGTTAAAAACTTTTGAGACGGACAGACAGACGAACAAACAAACAGACAGCGGGCCGACAGATAAACAAACAAACAGACAGACAGGACAAATACTATATGCCCCCCCCCCCCGAATCAAAGATTCTCGGGGGCATAAAAATAGAAACATTAATGGGACCATGAATATTTTACACATCTGAAAAGGTCGAGGACAAAATCTGTCTTTGAATTAACATTTAATTTAGTTTTGCCCTTTTTGTATATTTGCCAGTATAGGGGTTACTATATTAAATCTAGCATAATTCACCAAACTTTCAACATTTGACTGTAATACATGGTAGTTTTGAATAGCTTAAATGTGTTTTATGTAATACATATATTAGTTAGACAAAAATTTCCATTGGGAAACATACAAATTAAACAACTGATGATGAGAATGAAGTTTTGTGTGGTACTTAATATTTGGTAACGTAAACAACACCACATAATGCTAAGCTATAAGACACTCAGGGGGGAAATAGCTTAAAATGACCTAAAATCCAAAACATTTGAAGTCTTATGTAGGTTTGCACTTATCATATGGGCAACCAGTGTATTAAGTACATATTTTGAATTTTTCTATTCTGTCGGCCATTTTCGCCGCCATCTTGAATTCGTGGAAATGCCAAAGGGTGACAAGATGGCACCAAGCAGATTCTTAATGAAGAAGGTCACACATATACACCGCAAATCCAGGTTTAGTGAAACTTCTGTCGGACTAGAAGCAAAGAATACACCAAAGAATTAAACACTCTCGAGTGTACAAGTTTTCTTGGCCAGACTGGATTCAACTTGACCACATGGATGTATAGACGTTAACCCCATTTTTGTATTATATCAGTGCGTTTGAATTTAACCTTCCACCGACAACTAAGGACATTATGGAGATCGGACCTGGTTTTAAGACTCATTCGAAAGCATCGATATTCCCGGAATCGAACTCTCGAGGCCTTTGTTTATGAGGCGAGTAGCTTATCAATCCTCGCCCTTAATGCCGTCGTGATTTAGGCAAATAATTTGTTCAGTCGGCATGAAGGCTTCCTAACTAACCAGTGCAACATCTCCGAGAACTGAAAATTCTTGAGTACCTAGTTTAAGATGATCGACACTGTATGTTATGATGTTTGTGATTTGAACGAAAACATTGCATCAAGCAGTTGGTTAATAAGTAGAAATAGGTGTTGCTAAATTAATTTATTCAGCAGGATAAGGATTCTTTCGGATCATTGAGCCCATTCGGGTTACTTTATAAATCGAAGCCGGTGATTGGAGGCGTATGCAGCCTTGCAAACTATATTGCTGTATATGACTCATCAATAAAACAGAGTCTTCGATTTTCGTTCTTTTATGTGCTCTTTGTTTCCAAAGGCAACTTTACAGTTTTTTATTTTAACTCATATTTCCTCCATAAAGAGTAGATAAGGGTATTCATAACAAGAGCTTCTTCTAGGTGTGTACAGAAAACTTGACAAATCGCTAAATACTCACACGTTTTGTGTAGTAGTCGGAGATTGGCCGTTCAGAAGTTCCAATACTATGCCGTTGTTAATCAAGTAATTTCGTATAGGCCAAGTAACAGGTTTGAGGTCTACTGTATCGGCCCGAGGCCGAAGACAAATAGCTAATACAGCTGACCGAGGAACAGGGTCAATACGAAAATACTTGATTAATGGCAATTTTAAAAAGAAAACACGATTATTGATTTTTGACCTCAGCCTAATATCACTTGACTTTATTGCCTCCACTTCTATTTTCTATATTACCTGGTGTTAATATGGATGACCTCCGATCAATACAGGATAGACAATTAATAGAATATGATAACCCAACCGTATGACACATAGGGGCACGGTTCATATTGATTTTGCTCTTCTAGAATGAATAAAACGTTCATTGGTATAGGCAGTGCATATATTGAGTGACCATGGAGGAAAGGTATGATAACAGCGGTTGCTACTAAGGCCGAGTTCTCTCGCCGATTACTGACAAAACTGATCATGCTCGTTTAAAGCACCTACCTCTATCTTTTCCACAGACATTCTAGTTTGTTTACGTGCGCTTATCAACAATTCCAGATTTCGGCCATTTTTTGTGAAATTTAGACGTTTTCTAGCGATCTCTACTTTGAATCACGGCTTAGTTCAGACAAGCCTACACCTAAGTTGATCCCAATGTCGTCATCAGACGTTTTCTGTTTCTGACAAAATTGATCAGGCTCTTTTATAGCACCTACCTCTATCTTTTCCTTAAAATTCTAGTTTTTTTTGTTAATAGCGCTACTCAATAATTACAGATTTCTGCCAATTTTATTGATATTTAGACGTTTTCTAGCGATCTCTACGTTCGTGTCTTAGTTCATACAAGCCTACACCTAAGTTCAACCAAATGTCGTTATTAACAAGGTCATGGCATTCCGAAAGTTGAGTTTGATTAGCTGGCGATTGCTGTGATTTAAACTGGGAAACCGTTCCACTTTAATAATCAAACCAAAAGTTTCTCCCGGAATGGTCATGACCTTGTTGACCGACTGAAATGAAGAAACGAAAGTACAGATCGCAAGAAAACGTCTAAATTTCACCAGAATTTGAGGAAATCTGGAATTGTTTATTAGCACAGGAAAAAAATGTACAGGGAAAGATAGAGGTAAGAGCCATGAAAGAGCATAATCAATTTTGTCAGTAATCGGCGAGAGAACTCAGTCGGTGTAATGATAGCTTTTCTCCCAGGTCACTCAATGTATACACTGTATATACTAATGCATATATTCATTCTACTCGTAGAAGTGAACCGAGGATATGGTACGACATAGTTCACATACAGTAAACGATTTTTTCTGATGAAGATCAATGATAAAACTCTTACTTATACAGCTAATATAGATTGTAGGTGCACGTTAGAACCGCCTCATTGAAGAGGTTCGAATGAGTACCAACAACCTATTTCTTGGAGCAAATATGAGAAAAATAATAAATACCCCCGATCACCACAGTTGGTGGTTCTGATTCTTTTCTAATCATATATGGGCCCCGTCAAGCGATTTTGGTACTTATCGCCTATGCGAGCAGCGAAGGTTCAGGCGAGCCTGCGCATCCGCCAGAACCTTCGCTGCTCGCTCATACAAGCAGTAAAACAAGAGGAACCTTCAGACAGAAAGCCATATCCCTGGCCCCTCTGAATGGCTGGGCATGCGCAGTTTAAATTTGTCATGACGGAATGCTCGAAGACACAAATTCGCTTGACGGGGCCCATATGTTGTTACGTTGATGATTCTGATACTGCCCTCTTTTCTGGTTGCTCATTTTAGTAACGTTTGTCATTCCAGTTTAATTTTTGATTTGGTGGTGATTCGGACCCCCCCCCCTCCCCCCTTATGTATATTGCTACTTTTTAGTTAGGTTTCGATATTCTGAGTCACCACATGTTTGGAAAAGAGCTGCTGACTCGGTTTACATGTTATCCGTTTTGTTTAATGTCGTCATTCCATGTTTTGACTTCTTTCCCTAGTGATATTGTGGGAAGAATTTTGGATCTAATTGTATCAGTTTCAGATCGTTTCTCTTTTTAATTATCTATATCAAGTGGGTTTATGGTTTCTCATTTCACGCACTTGTTCACGTGATGATGTCTAAATTTGCTAAGTTCACAGGCGCTTTGCATACGCTTTTTGCAGGTGGACCAATAAACAGATATAAAACTTTTTACCATGATGTTTGCAGAAGTCCTGAAGTTTCAATTTAAACATTTTTTATTTAGAAAAGGAAACAAAAATGTGTGCCTACACAGAAAATTAAAACACTTTTTTTCCTGTGCCAAAGGAAATAAGGCATGGTATCAGATAAGGAGCATAACTTGTTGGATTTGTTTTATTTTGTCTCTGTTATAGCATTTGCATGATACATAGTTACATTCATCAAACTAGACAGTGTCATACACGAGAAAAGCCACAATCATTGAACACAGCTAATTCAAACAAACGGTTCTTTTATGGCCTTTTGGCGATTTATCAAAATTATTGCCCTTCGGTGTTCTGGACAACCTCAAGCAAGGTATGAATTAAGACAATAACTGATCAGGGACGTGACTCCTCAAAGTCAATCAGTTGTCATGTCAGATGTTAACTAACAGAACGATGTCATATCAGATGTAGAAATGAGCAACCCTGGAAGTCCCACTTTGTATGGGAAAACTTTACAGTAATATGCATTATTACAGAGGATCCGCGTTATAACGACATTCGTTATGACGGCAAAACTCGTTGTAACCACAATTTCAATGGAATGATTTCTTGACTCAAGGTTTAGCCTCGATTCCGAGCGAATTCGGCTTTCCTCGGGTTGGAAATGCCAAATCGAATCCATAGTCATGAAAGATTCTTGCAATTTAATATTCCAAGAAACATATGTCGATGAGGCGATTCTAACAAATGTCTATAACATTTGTTTCTTGGAGTAATTATGTGGAAAAGACCTTTTGAACCTATCATAATGTTCTATAAAAGGGTTATCCTTTGAAAGCAAGGAATACACTACAGAACTGACAAATATGGAGTGTGCATGTTTACTGGGCCAGAGTAGCTACTTTCGGCCAATTAGGCCTTATCAGTGACCCTCTAATATCTTCTAAATTCCACAATGGAATCAATGATCCCAAAGGACAAGAAAATATAAACTACACTATGATGTAGGGCAGGGGGACTTTTTACGGCCGCCACACATTCCCATACACCAGCAGTAGTGACGACGTTAAATATGTTCTATAAGTGGGTTATCCTTTGGAAGCAAGGAATACACCACAGAACTGACAAATATGGAGTGTGCATGTTTTCCGGGCCAGACTAGCTAGTTTTGGCCAATTAAGCCTCATCAGTGACCCTCAAATATCTTCGAAATTCCACAATGGAAATCAATGATCCCAAAGGACAGGAAAATATAAACTACACTATGATGTAGGGCAGGGAGACTTTTTACGGCCGCCACACATTCCCAGACACCCGCTGTCGTGACGTTAAATATTTTCTATAAAATGGTTATCATTTGAAAGCAAGGAATACACCACACAACTGACAAATATGAAGTGTGTATAATCCTAACTTGGATTCTTTATAACGGTAAGTACACTATTAGGGAACCAACACTGTCGTTATAACGCGGGTCCTCTGTATAATAATCTCTGTCTTAATATTCATTACGAAAACACGCCTATACAAATACATTGTAACCTATATCGCCGAAAAGATGAAAATTTTATGAGGAAAAAATGTGATATTATTCTTATTTCTGCTCAAAATATAGATTATGGGCACTCGTTAGAACCGCCTCATCGAGGCGGTTCTCACGAGTACCCACAATCTATATATTAGAGCAGAAATAAGAAAAATAAGGTATACCCCCGGAAACCCCAGTTTTACTATATAAAAGTGGGGTTCATGGGGTCAAAATTATATGGGCGTGTTTTCGTTATGTGTATAATAATCTCTGTCTTAATATTAGATTCCTGGTACTCGTTGAAACCACATTGTTAAAGTGGTTTAAAGGGTACCGACGACCAATGTTCAGGGCAGCAATTAAAAAAATGAAGAACAACAAAACACTATTTATCAAACAAATATCAGTGTTGGAAATATAAAAGAATGCATTGTGCCACACGGCCGTATTTACCTAAAAATAAGCTCGAATCCGGGACAGACAACACCGGTATCCTGCACACTTAACGTACTGCTTAACTGTTTTACTTACCTGCGCAGAATGCTGCCATTAGTAGCACAGAAAGGACACACACTGTATGTCGCATAATGAGAATAAAGTTATCAGTCACTGCCTTTATTAATCTGTGTTTGGGACTTCAGTTTCCGTCTTTCATGCACGTCCCCGACTGAATGACCTGGAACGCAAATTCTGATTCTATTTAGAATGCTACTATATGAGAAAGAACAGGTTACGCAAGAGAAACAGTTACTCCAAGACACCGAAAGAAAAAATAAATTTTCTGCAACGTTTTATGTTTTGCTTTTGCGAGACATCACGAAAACACACCTATATATTTTGACCCCCTTGAACCCCACTTTTATATAGGAAAACACGGTAGTAAACCTAATTTTTTCTTATTTCTTCTCTAAAATAAAGATTGTGGGTACCTCGATGAGGCGGTTCAAACAAGTACCCACAATCTATATTTTGAGCATCGAGGCGGTTCTAACATACACCCACAATCTATATTTTATAGCAGAGATAAGAAAAATATATCATTTTTTTCATCTAAAAATTTTCGTTTTTCGGCGGTAAAGTTTACAATGTATTTGTACAGGCGTGTTTTCGTAATGGAAGATGCGAAACTATAATAATAAAAAAGACATAAGTGCCATTGCTAAGGATCAAAAGGATCTGATAGAAAGAAGAAGGCTACCAGAGGCATAGGGCCGATTTGAAAGTCCAACTACGTAGGAGAGAATACAGTGGAAAACTGAATGAGACACAGCATTGGAAGATACACAGACTGGAGAGATCAGAATTGCTTCAGTATTAATAATGCTAAAAAAGACAAGGACGCTTAACGAATGCCGCTGGTACTGACCCTTTCAATTCATGGACTTATTAGGAAACACGTGTACGTTTTGTAGCGGTCTAAGAGTCCAGTAGGCTCCTATAGTTGCCTTCAGAAGTGCTCCAAATAAGCAAATTTCAGCGTAAAAGCATAAACGGAATTTTATTTTATTTTAGTATTCTTTATGTTGGTTTGCGCCTGATGCTCCGTCTTTGGTCGGGTCCCTCGGAGTCTAACTGTTGGTTTTCTTTTGCTCCAGCAATTCTGTTGCTGTATGCTGTCGAGTCCTCAACTTTGTTTCATCTCTGTAGTTTTTTTATTTGTATGTTCCCGGAGATGTTACACTGATGAGTTAGGAAGCCTTCATGCGGACTAAACAAAATTAGTGTATACCGCGACAGAGGTAAGCGCGAGGATTATGGCCATGTAAAATCGATTTAAGCCCCCCCCCCCCCCCAACCCCAGTGGAATTCTTTCCACTGACCGTTCCAAGGCGGTTCTTCTGTGGCGGTTTATTTATGTTGTTGTTTGTTACTTACTGTGTGTATCACTTGAGTCTTTTTATTTTGGCTGGTCATTTGGCCATTTTGTGGGAAAGTAACTGTCCTTATGGCCTTCCTTTGTTTAGGTTTCCATTATGGTCTGGTCGCTTCATGTTTGTGTTTCTTTCCCTTTGGTGGGTGGAGTAAGTTAATTGTATCGATTCCTGATCTTTGTTTTACTTCTACTTTTCAAGAAAAGATATGGATCAAATGAAGACTGTACGTCTCTTCCTAAAGCGCGGTACCCACAATAAAAAATTATTAGATTTTTTTTTGTATCAGATACGAATCTTAATGTTTTAGTATAGCCCTAATAATTGTATTGTAAGATTTTTGATGTTTCATGAAACTGTATTAGGCCTAGAACACTGGGTTATTCTCTAAAATTTGTATTGGAACTTTATGAAACCAATAGGGTTTACATGGACCAGCTAACTCGCACCACTGTGCCTAGGCAGGCTTAGACCTTCTAAGCGGTTTACGTGTACTCGTTTGCAAAGAAAAAATATAGCAAAAAAAAAAAAACCGCGACAGAAAAACCGCCTTGCAACGGTCAGTAAACAGTATTTAACTTGGGGTGGGGATAGCGGGGCTCAAATCGATTTGACTTGCCATAATGCTCGTCCTTGGTTCTGTCGTGATTAGACAAATAATTTGTTTAGTCCACATGTGGGCATAATGGAAGAAAAAAATGAAAAAAAAAAAAAACAAAACAAAAAAAAAAAAAACAAAAAAAAACAAAAAAAAAAACAACAAAAAAAAAAAAAAAAAAAAAAGAATGCACTGAAGCCAAATCATGCAACACTGCTCAACTAAACAGATCTAAACTGATTGTTCTATTCAATTAGCGAACACAAAAATGCTGATTAGACTCAGACTGCGCTGATGCAAAAGCTGATCTGCACCTTTGTTACGAGGCTGGCTGAGTGATGCCGTACCGTGATCCTTGGAGTGGGGGGGGTGGGGGGGTGGTTCTATTCATCCCTTACACCCATGTAAGATTCTTTTTCTTGCATATTTTCCATTTCTGAGCGTGGAATTTTAATACTGCAGTCACTTCGGTTTCCGATGTCCGCCATATTTGATGAAACTTCAGTGTTGTTTCGTGACGTCACATAACGTGCTGTGCTGTCAACCTTAACGACGGCGCATATGTTGTCGTATTCAACCAGCGCATTTATCAAACACGGTCGAATATTCCATTTTGGGTAAGAACAACAGGGTTGGAGCAGAATTTCCATCCCAACTATGGATTTCCTTATCTGGTATGCAAGAAAGTAGAATTTCATAACTTATACAAGAATACAATAATAAGAATCTTTTTTTTTTAAATGCTAATAAATACATATTATGTTCCAGTAAACTTTGGGATGGTTAAGATGTTTATGCGTTCCGAAAATTGATTCGCCACTTCCTTGATGAATCATTTGAGAATCAGCGATGATCAATCAATGGGATTATTTTACCATAGCCGAACGATTGTTTTTTTTTGTGTGTCAGTATTTCAGCTAGCTCGAGCTATCGAGTCCTTGTCGTGGTTTCATCCAAGTAAACTAGAAATGCGTTCTCAGAAAACGGATTCCCTCCCCACCCTAAAAATATGTTGATGTTCGTATTAATCTATAGAAATGTATTGATAAAAAAAGAAAGTCATTGACCGTGTCTAAGTTTCAGACCCCTTTTTTGATATTTGACCTCAGGTACGACTTTGACCTAGGAGGTACAGACCTGGGTATTGCGCGCGACACATCATCTCATGATGGTGAACATTTCTGCCAAGTAATTTCTTAAGCCATCAAGAAATAAGAAAGTTATTGAACGTGTTTAAGTTTTTGTAACCTTTCTTTCCTTTCACCACTACGTACAACCTTGACCTTGGAAGTACTGACCTGGGTTTTGCGAGTGGCGCATCGTCTCATCATGTTGAACATTTCTGCAGAGAAATTTTAAAATCTATCAAGAAATAAGAAAGTAATTGACCGTGTGTAAGTTTTGGACCATTTATTGACCTCTGACTTCTAAGTACGACCTTGACCTTGGAGGTACAAACCTGTATTTTGCTCGCTACAAAACGCCTTATGATGGTGAACATTTCTACAAAGTAAGTTCAAAATCCATTTTAGAAATATGAAAGTTCTTGATCGCGTTTAAGTTTCGGTTCCTTTTTTGTACCTTCGACCTCTAAGTACAACCTTGACCTTGGAGATATGGACCTGACTTTAGCGCGCGACACATTGTCTTATGATGGTTAACATTTCTGTAAAATAATTTGAAAATCCATTCAGAAATAAGAAAGGTATTGGCTGCGTTTAAGTTTCGGACGCACGCACGGACGGTCGAACGGACGGGGGCAACACTTTATGCCCCTTCCATCATTCTTCAAATGGCGGGGGCATAATTAACTGAATTTTGTTTTCATCAGAATGGAAAACAAAATTGAATTGAAACAAAGGTATAAGTTACAGGACTTGTCATTTAAATTTATTTCTATTTTAAGCTCTGGTAGCCACATTGTTTATCCAAGCGGAACTGTTTAGCTATTTCTGTAGCGGGCCACCTACGCCCCATTCCGTGAAAATTAAATGAGATTGGGCCAAAGGTTAGAAGGAATTGTCAATTAAATGTTTGGCTACCAGCTTGTTCATTACAGAATAACCGTTTTAACTAATACTGTAGAGGGTCACCTTAGCAACTTTTCTTCGAAGTTGAATTAAATTCGACCAAATGTGTAGAAGACTTTGTATTTTTTTTTCTATTTTCTAGCACAAGGGCAATTTTGTTCATCAGAGCGGGGCCAATTTAGCTGTTTGGTTGAGGGTCACCTAAGCAACATTTCTAGGACGTTTGATTGAGATCTGCCCACGGTATAAGATGAGTTGTCATTGAAAGAGGTTTACAATTTTTAGCTCTAACGGACATCTTGTTCAACAGAATGGAACGTTTTCAGCTCATTTTGTTGGGGGCCAACTAGAAAACATTCCTCTGAATTTTGAATCAAATTGGCCGAAGGGTCTAGGAGGAGTTTGCAGCAAAAGCGAATTGTTTACAGTTTTCTAATTTAAGCTATGGTGGCATATTTGCTCATTGGAGCAAAACCGTTTTAGCAATTTTGGTAGAGGATCGCCTAAGCTGCATTTCTGTGAAGAGGAAATGAAATTCGCCATCTTGTTTATTGGAGTGAAACGATTGTAATTATTTTGGCAGAGAGTCACCTAAGCAACATTCCTATAAAGTTAGAATACAAATGGCCAAGTAATGGTACTGGAGAAGAAGTCGTTAAAATAATTCTCTTTCAGCTCTGGTGGCCATCTTGTTCATCGGAACATAATAGAAGTGCAAGAAATGATTAGGAATCGATACAATTAACCCACACCTTCCGTCAGAAACACCGAAGAAACACAATTATTAAATAACCACACCCTAATGGAAACATCAATAGCGGAAAGCCAAAAGGACAGTTACTTTCCCCCAGAATAGCCATTTGGCTATCCAAAACAAAACATATATAAACGGTACATGCACAAAGCCAAACCATAACAAAATTAAAGCGCGATAGAAGAACCGCCTTGGAACGGTCATTGAAAAGAATTTCCATATGGGCTTAAATCGCATACCACGGCCTTACTTTCGTCACAATAATTTGCTTAGTCCGCATGAAGGCTTCCTAACTCATCAGTGCAACATCTCCGTGAACATAAAAGATCAAACAACCACGGAGATGAAACAACGGTGAGTACTCAACATCAAGAAACCACTGAAATGCAGGAGCAACAGAAAACCAACAGTTAGACTCCGATGGGTCCAACCAGAGAAAGATCCTCTGGTACCAACCAACAACACATAAGTATATTAAAAAGAGAAACGGCCAGGAACTGATACAGTCAGATCCCGAATTCTTCTCATAATATCACTAGGGAAAGAAGTCAAAACATGGAGTGACGACAGTAAACAAAACAGACAACAGGTAAACCGAGTCAGCAGCTCTTTTCCAAACAGGTGGTGACTCAGAATATCCAAACCAAACTAAAAAGGAGCAAACTACGTGAGGGGGTGGGGAAAAATCATAATCACCAACATGACGAACCTTAAACTGGAAGTTACAGACGTAAATAAAATGAAAAACCAAATAGGGGGAAGAATCAGAATCTTAAACGTAACAACATATATGATTAATATGATTAGGGAATTAGGGAAAAAAACAGAACCACCAACACCAAACACGAAGCAACCACACCTAATGCACCGACTTGGAACGGTCAGTAAAAATTGATAGTGGGTTTAGGTTAACATTACGGGATCCCAACCCTCACCCTTACTTTCACTTTGGTTCAACCAAGAATTTGTTTGGTCCGCGTGAAATAGAAGTGGACACAATGATCAGCAATCGATACAATTAACCCACAGCTCCCATCAAAGACACCAAAGGGAAAGAAACACTACCATGAAACAACAGACACTATTGGAAACATCAATCGCAGAAAACCAAAAGGACAGTTACTTTCCCACGAAAAGGCCAATAGGCTATCCACAATAAAACAATATAAGCGACACAAACACCCAAAGACAAACCATTACAAACATAAACCGCGACAGAAGAACTGCCTTGGTACGGTCAGCGGAAACGAATTCCACTGGGGCTTAAATCGATTTTAAGTGGCCACAATTCTCGCCCTTACTTCCGTCGCGATTAAGACAAATAATTTGTTCAGTCCGCATGAATGACTCCTAACTCATCAGTGCAACATCTCCGTGAACAAAAAAAAAAAAAAAATAAAAAAAAAAAAACAAACAAACAACCAGAGATGACTCGACAGCAAGAAACCATTGAAATACTGGTGAAAAAGAAAACCAACAGTTAGATATGTTCTATAAAAGGGTTATCCTTTGGAAGCAAGAAATACACCACAGAAGTGAAAATATGGAGTGTACATTTTTTCTGGGTCAGACTAGCTAGTTTCGGCCAATTAGGCCTCATTACCACTGATCTTTCTAAATTATTAACTTCCTGTCTTACTGCTATTAAAACGCATGTGATTAAATATTGTGATAAAGTCTTTGAAAGATCAGGACGAAATCTGTTTTGGTCTATAAAAAATTCGAATGAGGTTTTGTTGTTATGAAAGAGACTTCATGTTGTCGCTTTCCATTGACAACCAATCTGAAATTATTGAAGCTTTTAGCTCCACTTCTAGATATTTAGATGACTTATTCAATATTGATAATACTTATTGTGATGGTTTGATCAGTCAGATTTACCCACCAGAACTTCAGTTAAATAAAGCAAATTCTTCTGATACCGAGGCCCCGTTTTTGGATTTACATCTATCTATTGTAGATGGGCTTGTTTCGTGCAAAATTTATGATAAACGCGATGACTTTGATTTTGAGATTGTAAATTTTCCTTTTTTGGATGGTGATGTTCCTCGTGCGCCATCCTATGGCGTTTATATTTCGCAATTAATTCGATTTGCTAGAGTGGGTAGTCATGTAACTGACTTCAACACTCGTAATAAATTATTAACGGCTAAACTTCTTAATCAGGGTTATCGGTACCATAAACTACGCAAAGCCTTTTCAAAATTTTATAGACGCCATTCTGATTTATTTTCAAAATTCAATAATGGACTTAAATCTCTTCTGCAACAAGGTCTTTCGGAACCCGAATTTTATGGTGACTTTGTATATAAATTCAGAAAAATATATAGCCGCAATGACTTCAGCACCCAATTTCGTAAAATCATTCTTCGATATAAAAAGATTGGGTACAACATGGATAACATGGATGTTATACGACAAACTGCATGCATGGTAGTTAACCCAATCACGGTTGGCAACTTTGCTTCCCTCTTTAATTGCACGCCGGTGGGTTAGGCCTCAGATTCTATGACGGTTCCAACGTAAAGGCTTATTGAGAATTAGAGAGATCTAATTCAAGGTAATGTTGGTTGGTGCCTGATGCTCTGTCTCTGGTCGGGCCCACCGGAGTCTTACTGTTGGTTTTCTTTTGCTCCAGCATTTCAGTGGTTTCTTGCTGTCGAGTCCTCACCGTTGTCTCACCTCTGTGGTGCTTTGATTATTGTGTTCACGGAGATGTTGCACTGATGAGTTAGGAGGCCTTCATGCGGACTGAACAAATTATTTATCTAAATCGCGACGGAAGTAAGGGCGAGGATTGTGGCCACGTAAAATCGATTTAAGCCCCCCAGTGGAAATCTTTCCACTGACTGTTCCAAGGCGGTTCTTCTGTGGCGGTTTATTTATGTTGTTGTTTGTTACTTACTGTGTGTATCACTTATGTCTTTTTATTTTGGATGGCCATATGGCCATTTTGTGGGAAAGTGACGGTCCTTATGGCCTTCCTTTGTTTAGGTTTCCATTATGCTCTGGTCGCTTAATGTTTGTGTTTCTTTCCCTTTGGTGTCTTTGATGGGTGGATTAAGTTAATTGTATCGATTCCTGATCTTTGTTTTACTTCTACTCATCAGTGACCCTCCAATATTTTCAAAATTCCACAATGGAATCAATGATCCCAAAGGACAAGAAAATATAATATACACTATAATGTAGGGCAGGGAGACGTTTTACCGCCGCCACACATTCCCACACACCAGCTGTAGTGAAGTTAAATATGTTCTGTAAAAGGGTTTTCCTTTGGAAGCAAGAAATACACCACAGAAGTGAAAAATATGGAGTGTACATGTTTTCTGGGTCAGACTAGCTAGTTTCGGCCAATTAGGCCTCATCAGTGACCATCAGATATTTTCAAACTTCCGCAATGGAATCAATGATCCAAAAGGACAAGAAAATATAATCTACACTATGATGTAGGGCAGGGAGACGTTATACCGCCGCCACACATTCCCACACACCAGCTGCAGTGAAGATAAATATGTTCTTTAAAAGGGTTATCCTTTGGAAGCAAGAAATAAACCACAGAAGTGAAAAATATGGAGTGTACATGTTTTCTGGGTCAGACTAGCTAGTTTCGGCCAATTAGGCCTCATCAGTGACCCTAAGATATTTTCATGATTCCACAATGGAATCAATGATCCCAAAGGACAAGAAAAAAAATCTACACTATGATGTAGGGCAGGGAGACTCCGATGGGCCCGACCAGAAACAGAGCATCAGGTACCAACCAACATAAGCCTTTACGCTTGAACCGTCATATAATCTGAGGCCTGGTTAACTACCATGCAGTTTGTCGTGTAACATTTATGTTGTACCCAATTGTTTTATATCGAAGAATGATTTTACGAAATTGGGTGCTGAAGTCATTGCGGTTAAATATTGTTTTCTGAATTTATAAACTAAGTCACCATAAAATTCGGGTTCCGATAGACCTTGTTGCAGCAGAGATATTAGTCCAATATTGAATTTTGAAATTAAACCTGAATGACGTCTATAAAATTTTGAAAATGCTTTGCGTAGTTTATGGTACCGATAACCCTGCTTAAAAAGTTTAGCCGTTAACAATTTATTACGAGTGGAAGTCAGTTACATGACTACACACTCTGGCAAATCGAATTGATTGCGAAATATAAACGCCACAGGATGGCGCAAGAGAAACATCACCACCCAAGCAAAGGAAAATTTACAATCTCAGAATCAAAATCATCGCGTTTATCAAACATTTTGCAAGAAACAATCATTTTAAGCCTTTACGCCTATCCCGTCATAGAATCTGAGGCTTGACCCACCGGCGTGCAATTAAAGAAGAAGCAAAGTTAGCAACCGTGTTTGATACCATGCATGCAGTCTGTCGTATTACATTGATGTTGTACCGAAGCTTTTGATATCGAAGAATAATTTTACGAAATTGGGCACTGAAATCGTTGCAAGTACAGATACGCCCAAGAAAAACTTAACCATTTTCGCGTTTTGTCCGCGTGACACACGCGCATTGCGTATGTGTAAAAATTTTGCATTTCAACAAGCGTTTCATCGCGTTCATACGCGTTGCCAACGCGTTTAATATCAGCCAATGAAAGTGATTATTCAAAACGCATTAGTTAAACTCGATACGCGTTTCTTTGCGAGAGAATTCCAACCAATAAGAATAACACAGGTAAGTGAAGATAAAACGCGTGAATGTGAAAGAGCACGGGACAATCAAAAGCCTCTTAGCTCGTTTGTTTGACCCCATATTCTTTATTTTATTTTTTTAATTCGTTCATAATTTAATGGCGGTATTGGTCTGTCTTATCAGTAGTGATTTCTTCGGATATACACACACAATAATATTTACATTTAAAGACATATTTTGGATTGCATAACACCCTAATGTCTGGCAGTTTAGAGATAATAAATACTCGGGGTATTCTGAGGAATATGGTGTAGGGGACCAAGAGGGTAATCATTTACCTTGGGATATGTGTTTGACAAGTCACGTCTATTTACTTGTTTGTGGGGCTCATCAGAACCACCTTATATTGGGTGTTTATTGTGTTTCTGACACATCTCTAAAACACACCCATACAAAAGTGACGCCGCCAAACCCCACTTTTAAATAGTAAAATTGGAATTTAAGGGGATATATATTCTTCTTTTTATTTCTGCACAAAATATAGATTGTGGGTACTCGTCAGAACCGCCTCGCCGAGTCGGTTCTAACGAGTACCACAACCCATGTTTTGTGCAGAAATATTAAAATAACGGTAAATGTTTATTTTTGGTGGCAAAATTCAATAGAGTTGTATAGGCGTATTTTCGCAATGAAGTACCAACAATCTTTGTTTGGAACAAAGAAAAATAAATAAATAAAAAAATAATACGAAAAACATGATAAAGGCTGAAAAACACATATTTTTTAATGTTCATAAAGTTAAGCGCCAAATGGCAAACAGTGTAGGCCCAGTTCAGACGCAGAAAATCTAGGCGTCTGATCAGGGCCTACGTTGTTTCCAAAAGCTTCAGACATTTTCATAATAATTTTGGAAGACAACACAACCTCACACTCTTAACTTTTGAAATGGTCTTGAGCTATTTACATGGAGGAAGATTCCATTTGGCGCCAATTGGCAAAAAGTGCAAACCCAGATCAAACGCAAC
Organism: Lucinisca nassula; assembly: GCA_963580285.1. Taxonomy (NCBI): domain Eukaryota; kingdom Metazoa; phylum Mollusca; class Bivalvia; order Lucinida; family Lucinidae; genus Lucinisca; species Lucinisca nassula. The sequence goes on along the minus strand of OY757021.1, from coordinate 61,953,105 downwards.
AGAACTAGGCGACTGATCAGGACCTACACTGTTTACAAAATTTCAGGCATTTGTTTTTTCCTAATTATAAATTTTGAAGAATATGGGCAAACATGGTAATGGTAAAAAAAGACCCAGATCAGGCGCAGCAGAAATAGGCGTCTGATCAGGGCCTACATGTTGATTATAAAAGATTACAAAAAGTTCAGTCATTTCCCAAATAAATTTCGAAAAAAAACAAAACAAAAAAAAACACACACACACATATACAAAAAAAAAAAAAAACACAACCTGATTATCCTTCATTTTGAAATGGACTAATGTTGTATAAAAGGTGAAAGATTCCATTTGGTAAAACAAATGTGCTAATTGAACAAAATAAATGAAAATTACAAAACTAAATTGAGGGACCGAACTTGAATTATTTCGGATATTTTGAACAAAAGACAACCTCACACTCTTAAATTTCGAAATGGTCTTGTGCTATTTACAAGGTGGAAGATGTCATTCGGTGCCAATAAGCAAAATGTGCAGACCGAGATCATATACAACAAATAGGCACCTGATTGGGGCCTACATTGTTTCAAAAAGCTTCAGATCTTTTCAAAATAAGTTTTGAAGAAAATTCAACCTCACACTCATAAATTTTGAAACGATTTTGTGCTTTTTACAAGGTGAAAGATCCAATTTGACGCAAAATGGCAAAAAAGTGCAGATCCAGATCAGACATAGCAGAAGTAGGCGTCTGTTCAGGACCTACTTGGTTTGCAAAAATATACATTTTGAAGAAAACATAACCTCATTTTCTTTAATCTTGAAATGGACTTGTTCTATTAACAAGGTAGAAGATTCCATTTGTTGCCAAATGGCAAAAAAAAAAAAAAAAAAAACAAAAAAAAACATGCAGACCCAGATCAGACGCAGCAGAAGTAGGCCTCCGATCAGGGCCTACCTTTTATGCAAAGGGTCCAGGCAATTCCAAATAATTTTCGGAGGAAACACCTGATTCTCCGAGTAAATTAAACAAAAAAGTGAAAATTACAAAACTAATTAATTAAAAATTGGGCCGCTTCTGTGAGTGAAAGAACATGAATTTTTTGGACATCTAGAATAAATGGCGATAATGAGATGTTGTTTTAAACAGCTATCTTTATTGCCCCGAGTAGCACTTGGGTATCATAAAACTGTTGGTCAATAAACAACCTGCATTTTGACAGGCAACTTCTATCATTACGAAGTACCTGTATTTTGCCCTTTATTCCCAGGCAAATGTAAATGGATAATTGATTAGTCCGTCTTTCGGAAATAATCAGATATGTTATGTTCAAACTGAAAAAAAAATGGAATAAGGAAAATGTGAAGAAATAGAAACAGGAAATAAAAAAGAACGATAAGTGCGAAATAGTTACGCAGTATTGATTGATTGCTTTTGAAACGCGAAGCAGTCTATGAATGTGCACTATCTGCATTTTCGAAACTCAGATTTGATTGGCTGGTCAAAATTCGCGATTTACACGCAATAACACGTTATTCATAAAAGCAATTGATTGGCTAAAACGTCATTCGCAAGTGTAACGCGTGAATCTCGAGTACGAATCTCGCGCGATACAAATGCGAAACAAATGCGTGGGCGCTGGAAAGTTTCACGCAAGCAGTAGTGTATATATTTTTAATACTAAGTCACCATAAAATTCGGGCTCCGATAGACCTTGTTGCAGAATAGTCCAACATTGAATTTTGAAATGAAATCGGAATGACGTCTTCAAAATTTAGAAAATGCTTTGCGTAGTTTAATATACCGATAACCCTGATTTAGAAGTTTAGCATGTAACAATTTATTACGAGTGTTTAAATCAGTTACATGACTAGTCACTCTTGCAAATCGACCTATTGCGAAATATAAACGCCATAGGATGCTGCACGAGGGAAACATTTAGCTAATTTGGTAGGGAGTCACATAGGCAACAATCCTGTGAATCAAATTGGCCAAAGGGTTTAGGAGGAGTAGTCTTTTAAGCAAATCGTTGGCGTTTTTGTTTTTGTTTTAGGTATGGCGGCCATTTGGTCATTTGATCGGAATGGTTGTAGTTATTTCGGTACAGGGTCACCTAAGCAACATTGCTATGAAGTTTAATAAAATTGGCCCTTGGCTATATGTATAGAAATCGTTTAAAGCTTTTTTCCTAGTTTTAGCTCTGTCGGTCATCTTGTTGATCGGAGTGGAACGATTTTAGCCAATTTGGTAGAAGGTCAACCATGCAACATTCCAATGAAGTGTGGATGAAATTGGCCTTGGGTACGGGAGGAATAGTCTTTTTAAAGCTTTTCTATTTTAGGTCAGGTGGCGGTCTTGTTCATCGGAGTGAAACGATGCGAGCTATTTTGACAAAGAGCCTCCTAGGAAACATTATTGTTGAGTTTAAATGAAATGTATTTGTTTGTTTGATTTGAGGTTTAACGTCCCCGTAAACACTGTAAAGGTAATTTTGGAGGCGTTGCTTCTAATTTTGTGGGACTTTTACCCGACATTGAAATGAAATGACATCTCAAGCCCTGTCGCCCAATGAAACAAATAGGGTTTATAAGCATGGACGGACCGTCACGCAACGCTTTGCCTGGGCAGCTTAGATCCACTAAGCGGTAATTTGCCCAACGGATAAGGGAGAATAGTGTTTTAAAGCAAATTTATAACACTGCACGAATGACGATTCACGACGCACGACAGGCATTAATTACAAAGCTCATTATTGGCACTTCGTGCTCCGGTGAGCTTAAAATGAAAATTACAAATACCACCATGTCCTTTCTATAGTTACACGGGTTAACTGCGTCTATAGACTTCACAAAAGCCTTCAATGTGTTGTCAAAATATCGGTTGGTATATATGTAATGAATCGCCATTCCACAACAAGTCTATACGAATCAGTATGTAGCCTAATTTTGGATGTTGTACACTTCACCATAGTGTAAATGGGTTGTCAAAGAATAAGTGCACGTCCATCACGAAAACACGCCTATATATTTTTGACCCCCTTGAATCCCAGATTTATATGGTGAAACTGGGGTTTGCAGGGGTAAACCGTATATTTCTTTTTTTTTGCTCTAAACTATAGATTGTGGGTACTCGTTAGAACCGCCTCGATGAGGCGGTTCTAACGAGTACCACAATCTATATTCTGAGCAGAAATAAGAAAATATCACAAGTTTTATCACAAAATTTTCATTTTTAGGCGATAAAGGTTACAATGTATTTGTATAGGCGTGTTTTAGTAATATAAAATAGAAGTGGAGGCAATGATCAGGAATCTATACAATTAAATCACAGCTGCCATCAGAGACACCAAAGGGAAAGAAACACAAACACGAAGCAACAGACGCCAACCGAAAGTCTATAAGCCTGTGTCATGGGATTTCAGGTTTCAAATACATTTTATAGTCTGTGCAATTATACGCATGCAATGCTTCTTTAGTCTTTATCATTGTGTTGCATCGATTCTATACTTCAGACAAAAATCTATCTGTGCTTAGATAGTAGAATACTGTATAATACAAAGCATGACATGGCACCCGCCCAGCGGGGCGTGAAAAATAGATTGAAACAGAGCTGAATCCTACCGTACATTAGTACTGGTAAACCACTTAGAAGGTCTAATATGTTCTATAAAAGGGTTATCCTTTGGAAGCAAGGAATACACCACAGAACTGGAAAATATGAAGTGTACATGTTTTCTGGGCCAGACTAGCTAGTTTTGGTCAATTAGGCCTCATCAGTGACCCTGAAATATTTTCAAAATTCCGAAATGGAATCAATGATCCCAAAGGACACGAAAATTTAAACTATACCATGATGTAGTGCAGGGAGACTTTTTACGGCCGCCACACATTCCCAGACACCAGCTGTAGTGACGTCAAATATGTTCTATAAAAGGGTTATCCTTTGGAAGCAAGGCCCAGTGAAAGTGGTACGAGTCGGACCGATCCTGCCAATGACTCTATTGATTTGTTTAGACTGTAGGGCTTGAGATTTCATTTCATCTCACGATCGGGTAAAAGTCCCACAGAATTGGAAGCAACGTCTCCAAAATGACATGAAACGTGTTGGCGGGGACGTAAAATCTAAATTCAAACAAACAAAGCATGATGGCAGTCGCGGCAGTTGTTTTTAATGATTCACGTTACATATCCTTAAAAACCATATCTTTATTAAATCAAACTTTAATAAGAAACAATCTGCGACATTTACGCCAAACTCATACCGACAAGATCATTGAATGCTTAGACTGTTTTAAATCTCAGAACATACGTGTCAGTCGTTCGGGAGGCAGTCAAAGTTTGCCTTGTTACTAGCTTCTAAATAATTGGGAGTAAATCAAAATGAATATTATAATCCAATATCCTCGTATGAACAACCTTTACTCAGTCAATCAGTCAAACGCCACGCCAAGCAAAAACATAGCATTCAAATTTAAACTTAACAGAACAAATCCAAGCTTGACCTTTTATGAGAATCGTCAAGGAACAAAGTATTCCACCAAGCCTCACCTCCTCCGATAATTAAGATTGTTTTTAAGAACAAAACGACAACAATAGCAGACAGATATATCACTGTGTGCATGATGTTTTCTTTGCACTACTGCATTGAGATTTTAAGGTGTATGTATTCGTGTTACATTTCCACACTGTTTGGACTTTGTTTGTTTGTTTGATTTGAGATTTAACGTCCCCGTCAACACTATATAGGTCATTTTGGAGACGTTGCTTCCAATTTTGTGGGACTTTTACCCGACATTGAGATGAAATGACATCTCAAGCCCTGTCGCCCAATGAAACAAATAGGGTTAATTAGCATGGACGTTCCGCCTCGCACCGCGGTTCCTGGACAGGCTTAGATCCTCTAGGCGGTTTACTAGTACTAGTGTGCGGGCCGGATTCAGCTCTGCGTGGAAGCATCATGCAGCCCATATATTTCTTCAAGCCCCTATGGGCGGGAGCTTACACTGTTTGGACTTGTGTTTGCTTTCCTTAAATCCCACCCCCTTTGCAAATGGGGGTATACCATTAAAAGAAACAATTTTCTCCCGACGCAAATTAGACCTCTATTTACATAGGATACAAACAAGGACACAAACTTAAAAATAAAAAACGCCAACCCACTCCACTGACACACATTAATGCATGCGCTTTGAAGATTTCGTAAATATGCAAAAATGAGACGGTTTCTGCTGACAGAAAATGCCTGTCCTGGTTTCATCACGAAAACGCGCCTATATAATTTTGACCCCCTTGAACCCCACTTTTATATAGTAAAACTGGGGTAAAATATAGACTGTGGCTCGATGAGGCGGTTCCCACGAGTTCCACAATCTATATTTTGAGCAGAAATAAGAAAATTATCAAACTTTTTCATCTTAAAATTTTCCTTTTTTTGGCGGAAAAGTTTACAATGTATTTATATAGGCGTGTTTTCGTAATGTTAAATAGGAACACTTTAAAAGGAACGATTTAGCTCCCACTACAAAATGAATGGGATTTACTTAATAGAAGAATTTATTATGCCGTATTTGCCGTAAAAAGCAGTTTCCACTATTACGAAAACACGCCTATACAAAAACATTGTATATTTACCACATTTTCTGATGAAAAATTTCAATATTTTTCTAGTTTCTGCTCAAAACATAGGTTGTGGATACTCGTTCGAACCGCCTCAATGAGGCGGTTCGAACGAGTACCTACAATCTATGTTTTTGAGCAGAAATAAGAAAAAAGATGTACAGCCCTGTAAACCCCAGTTTTACTGTATAAAAGTGGGGTTGAAGGGGGTCAAAATGATATAGGCATATTCTCGTGATGACTACGACATTTCATTCGCAATATGAAACATTACGATAACAGACACGTGTGAGATAGTGCATTCTTTCATATCTCCAAAATGTTCACTTTTCTGATGCATCACGAAAACACGCCTATATAATTTTGACCCCCTTGAATCCCACTTTTATATAGTAAAACTGGGGTTTGCATGGGTAAACCTTATTTTATCTAGTTTTTGCTCTAAATTTAGATTGTGTGTACTCGTTAGAACCGCCTCAAGGAGGCGCTTCTAACGTGTACACACAATCTATATTTTGAGCAGAAATAGGAAAAAATATTACAATTTTTCATCTTAAAATGTTCGTTTTCGGGGGGGCGGGGGGGGGGGGGGGTTAAAGTTCACAATGTATTTGTATAGGCGTGTTTTCGTAATGAAAATTTGTGAATCGTTTGCGGGTGCTACTTAGAACCGCCTTATTTGGGTGGTTCTAACGAGTATCCGCGACCTTTGTCTTAGAACAGGAATAAGAAAAATAATGTATACTCATATAAATCCTGGTTCCTCTATATAAGGTGGGATTTAGAGTGGTGTTCATTACACGGACTTGTTGACATTATGAACAAGTCCAAGAAGGTCCATCTATGACGCTCGCGATCGCACAAGTCAACAATTTATCCTTCATTATTTGTTTGTTTGTTTGATTAGAGGTTTAACGTCCCCGTCAACACTGTAAAGGTCACTTTGGAGACGTTGCTTCCAATTTTGTGGGACTTTTACCCGACATTGAGATGAAATGACATCTCAAGCCCTGCCGCCACGTGAAACCAGGGTTTACAAGCATGCACGGGTAGACTCGCACCACTTTGCCTGGGAAGGCTTACATCCTCAAAGCGGTTTACCAGTACTCGTGTGCGGGATGGTTTCAGCTCTGCGTGGAAGCATCATGCAGCCCATCTATTTCTTCAAGCCCCGATGGGCGGGGTCCGTATCTTTCATTATAAGAAAGCAACAACTTCATAATACGTTTCTTGATTGTTGTCAAGAAGTCTTATTGAAAAGTATATTGGTGTGTGCTTATTAGAGTACGTGCGCTCATTACGGCTAACTCGGTAGTTATCTTCAATTGTTATTAAAATGGGGGATAAGAGTAGTGTGCTCTGCAGATGCAATGGTTTGTCCTTAATTAAGATGAAATTACATTAAATTGTACCCTGACCAAGCAGTTATATAATCATTATAATGTATTATATGATCATGATAAACTCTGTCCGTGAAATACGAGAAGAGGACGTAGTGACACGCCGTCACACACAAAAACACAAAACACGCGAATCACCCAACACAAAGTCAAACCTGGGGCCAGTTTCATCAATAAACATCGTACGATTAATCTTAAATTGCTCGTACGCACTTTTTAAAGAACTGCGTACGTCCGTTTCATCAAAACATCGCAAAGTGTTCGTACGATTCACTAAAGTATGTCGCAATTTTGAATATGCTCTTAAACGGGGCCGCTAATTGTCACATGCGTGATCACGTGCCGTCTTGAAATAGCCGTGTAAAGTAGATAACACGTTTTAAAAATATTGTTCCTATAATCAGCACAAACAACGTTGAATCAACGTTGATTCTACGTGGATTTAAACTTGTGTTTGCATTATCGTAAGACGGGCCTCCGTGACCTAATGGATAAGAGCGCTGACTCTTAGTCATTAGGTCTCTCACCGCCGTGGGTTCGAGCCTCGCTCGGGTCACGTGTGAGACGCCAAGTTCTGCAACGGAAGGTCAGGTGGTTTTTCTCCGGGTACTCCGGTTTTCGCCCATCTATGATTAACGATCGGCTCGATATGAGTGAAATAATCTTGAAAGGGCCGTAAAACCGCAACCAAACAAACAAAACATTATCGAAAGCTACAGATATTAATTATCTGGACCCCTTTCCCACTGCGCATCTGGCGAGTTGGTCTGTTTTGTGGACGTCGTGACGTCAGATTAGCGTTGATTTAACGTAGGCATAATGAACCTTTTACAAGCGTGTTTGTCAGTAAATGTGGGGGTGGGGTTTGGTCTTCAGCATGAGCGCACCACATGAATTGTTGAGTTTATAATATTAGATAACATGCTAGACTTCGCTTAGAATTTCATTACCTTTTCACGCTCAATTTAATAAATTCAGTAATGCAAGAGCTTGAATACAAGATGAATTTCAAACACAGTTTATGCAGGTTGTTAACACAAAACGTCAATACATGACGTTGTTAAATAAGGATCCGCATATAACGTAACCTGGCGTAGCCTCTGTAAGTGTTCGTATTTACGGTATATCAGTTTTCAGCTCCGGTTTGTTGATGGCAATGGTCTGTAGCAAATATTTTTTCATTGATTGTTCGTCTGTCAGGCCGTCCAGCCTTACCATGAAAAATAAATTCAGTTCATTTGCAACATAGATCCTACAGCATGGCTGATTTTAAATTACAATGAACCTGTTCTATAGCTACATGTATACACAATTATACAATCGCCTGAACATTGACGAAATGACAGTATGCAAGACCATGATCCCCCCCCCACCCCCGCCGTCGACATTAAATGTTTTCGTACATACGAGCGTACGCACATGTACGTACGTGATCCTGTAACCTCAGACATTGTACCAGGAAGAACCTAAACTTTTAAGAGCTAATATTTTCCAGAGCATATTTTGGAACTGTGATGATATGTATGTGTCAAAATATTTAATCAGCAATACACTGGCCCTTACCTTATGACCTATGACCTCTAGTTCAAGTCATGGACTTAGATAACTTTAAATGTTGAAATTATTTAAGAGCTCATATTTTTTAAAATCATATAATGGATTTGGTTCATATTTGGTACGATGATAGATACACATATAAGGTTTATTCAACATACCCGCACCAATGCCCACAAGTTCACGGACTCATAATTTTCAACATAATCGCGCCCATGCCGATGACCCCAAGGTCACAGACTCAGAATTTTTTAATGTCAACGTTTTTTTTTTTTTTTAATAAGAGCTCAATTTGCCCAACAAATTTTATGGATTTAGTTCGTATTTGGTATGGCGAAAGGGTCGTTTCTCCGGCTACTCCGTTTTTTTCTGTCCACATCTGATTAATGATCGGCTCGAAATAAAAGAATTAATCTTGAAAGGGCCGTAAAACCCAAACTTAAGGTCAATGTCACATACCTAGTAATTTATTTTTTTATGGATTTGGTTCATATCTGGATGATGATACACACTTTTTCCAAGTTTTAAACGACATTACCCACAACTACGCCGAGGTGTTCTCAAGGCGAGCAATGTGGTCTTTTTTTAGGGAACATGTCTGTTTTCTTGGTGAGGATGGTCCCTGGACGGTGGCATCTGTGTCGTATTTACAATTCTAGTTTTATGTGTCGATTTGAGGTACACTGGGTCGTCATTTTAACAAAAGTCTAATCGCAGATTGTGGGTAATCGTTAGAACTACCTGAACGTGTTGGTTCTTTTGTTTGCATTGAGGTTTTAAGCCTCCGCCAACCGTTGGTACAATGTACATAGGTCATGTTGGAGACGCTGCTTTCGATTTTGTGGGACTTTTATCCGACCTTAGGGTGAAGTGACATTATAAACCCTACCGACCAAAGAAACCGCTAGGGTTTAGCAGCGGTCCAACTTTGGCAGACTTTTACAGTCTAGGCGGTTAACAAGTAATCAAGTTTGGTCGGTTTTAGCTCTGCACGGAAGCACTATGTCTCTAAGCCCCGCTGGTCGAAAGCCAGCGTCGGTTCTAGGTTACACCATGCAATATAGATTGTGGGTACTCGTAAGCATAACCACAAAGATGTGCTTCTAACGAGAACCCTCAATCTCTATTAAAAAAAAAAAACTAAGAAAACCCCGAACCCAAACCCAAACTAAAGATTATACCAAAGGGGTCAGTTTCGAGGGGTCTTCATTGCATGGGCTTATATAAGTAATGGTTAGACCCCGCCCATCGGGGTTTGAAGATATAGATTGGGCTGCACGATGATTCCACGCAGAGCTGAAACCGACCCGCACACGAGTACTAGTAACCGCTTAGAGGATCTAGGTCTGCCCAGGCATTGCGGTGCCAGTCCATGCTTATAAACCCTATTGGTTTCATTGGGCGACAGGGCTTGAGTTGTCATTTCAGCTGCTCACATTTTTCAGCAAAAATACCAAAATTTTCGATATTGTACTTGCTAGAACAGTTAACAATATGACCACTAATGAGCTTGTTAAGCTAACGATGCTTTGAACAACTGGCAGCTGGATTAGACTTTTCATATGTCACATTGCGCGTGGTGGCCATCTTGACATTTAGTATCAGACGAGATTACTTTTAGCAAAATAGAAGTGAAGGCAATGATCAGAAATCGATACAATTGACACACCGCTCCCATTAGAGACGCCATGGAATGAAACACAAACACGAAACAACTAAACCCTTATGGAAACATCACTAGCGGAAAGCCAAAAGGAAAGTTACTTTCCCGCAAAATGGCAAATTGGCTATCCAAAGCAAAATAATATAAGCGATACATACACTCAGACAAGCCATAACAAAAATAAAACACGACAGGACAAAAGAACCGCCTTGGAACGGTCAGTCAAACGAATTCCACTGGGGGGATGCGGGGTGGGGGTGGGGGGGGGGGCTTAAATCGATTTTACGAGGGCACAATCCTCGCCCTTACTTCCGTCGCGATTAAGGCAAATAATTTGTTCAGTCCGCATGAAGGCCTCCTAACTCATCAATGCAACATCTCCGTGAACACAAAAAACAAGCAACGGCGAGAACTGAAACAGCAAGAAACCACTGAACTGCTGGAGCAAAAGAAGACCAACAGTTAGACTGCGATGGACCCAACCAGGGGCAGACCTTCAGGCACAAACCAACATTACATTAAATTAGATTCTCTCTAATTCTCAGTAAGCCTTTACGCTGGAACCGTCATAGAATCTGAGTCCTGACCCGCCGGCGTGCAATTAAAGAGATCATCTTGACCTAGTTATTGTCATGATGATAATTCTGACCATGTTTGATGCTAATTGGATAAAAAACTGTGGCCCCTAGTGTGTTCACAATAAAACTTTACACACGCACGACGGACGACAAACGACGACGCCGGACATCTCACGGTGACAAATGCTCACCATGACCTTCGGTCAGGTGAGCTAAAAATTGTACTATTTTGCACAAAGCGGCAAGTGCTATGAGCTGCGTAAAACCAACTCTCAGCCAATGAAAAGCGACACTACGTGATGACGTCGGGTTTCCGACAGTATATCGCAGAATATACTGTCGGAAATTTTGATGTTATCCATTCAGACGTCACGTTACATACGGAAGTGCATTCCGCCCCCGCCCATCGGGGCTTGAACACCCGATGGCTTGAACAAATATTTTGGCTGCATGATGCTTCCACGCAGAGCTGTAACCGGCCGCACATGAGTACTGGTAAACCGATTATAGGATCTATTTAATGCTCCAAAACATAGATTGCAGGTACTTGTTAGAACCGCCTCAACGAACAACCACAACCTATGTTTGCAATATAAAGAAGAAAAAATATCACCGATTATTAAATAGAAAAGTAGCCATTTTGAAGATGTGAAAAATTTAAAATGTCGCACAGGTGTGTACCCTTATAAATACATGTAGAGATTTTCTCTGTATAGAGTAGCTTTTTAAGGATTGTCATTTTACGGACTTATTAACGTGATGTAGTTTAATGTTTCGTTATTTTAGACGATGCATAAAGCACAACAACAACAACAACAACAACAACAAAACAAAGCATTCTTAAATTTATTAATTATAGGAATCTGAATTTTTTACATATAAACCTTCGCGAAAAGGTCCCAGAACATTCATTACGATAACACATCAATGTGACATGGTGCATTTTACCACATCTCCAAAGGGCTTCTTTTCTGGTGAAATGCGTGATGTTTTTCATTTGTATACTGTAAACATAGGTTGTGGGTGCTCGTTAGAACTGCCTCATTTAGGCGATCCGAACGAGTAAACAACAACCTTCTGTATTGGAGCAGCAATAAGAAAACTTATTTATATTTCCGTATACCCTAGTAGTAGGGTTAAGGGGGTGTTCATTTCACGGACTTGTTCACGTGATGTCTACCGAACTCTGTACGAATTAATTGATTAATCCGGTAGGGGGACTAAAGAAATACATGAAATATATTTCTATCTATTCCAGCCATTCAGCCTGCAAATTGTTCCAGTATTCAGTCTATTTTATTTTCAAGTTTCTTCAGAAAACATCAATGAAATAAAAGCATGTGCATAATTGCCACTTCGTGCACAAGTTTGTGGGAGAAACTCACAGCAAGAGGAATAATAAAGGCTGATACCCATGGCTTACTCAGATGCACTGTTGCTCAGGTGGTCGCGGGCCAACTCCTCACTGGATCCGGCAGCATTATATCGCGATTATTGCATTAGCATATTAAGACACCCGAGTGAGGAAGCGCATTCACTCATTTTCCAAACACTGGTATTTTGGTGATGCACATAGTCATGTTGATCTCATATTTTTCCTCCAAACAGACTGACTACATGCGCCCGTAAGAACTGCTGAATGAGGCGTTTCTAAAGAGCACACAATTTATTGTAGCAGAAATGGCAAATAATGTCAAGCACCGTCACGGTAAACGCCAGTTTTCTCTGTGAAAGAGTGTTCATTACATGGGCTTATTAACCCATTTAGTACCGGAAACCCCAAAACGGGTAGTTGGCAAACAGTGCAGGCCAAGATCAGACGCCGCAGAACGGGGTGTCTGATCAGGGCCTACACTGTTTGCAAAAAGTTCAGCCATTTTCCTACTAAATTTTGAAGAAACACAACCTGACACCCCTAAATTTCGAAATGGACCCTAGCTATATATAAGGAGGAAGATTCCATTTGGTACAAAAAGGGTTAACAATGGAATAATGGAAGTGTAACATGTGGCACCATTACCTCTCATCACAAAAGCACCCCAATATACTATTGACCCGTTAAACCTCACTATTATATAGTAAAACGGGGCTTAGAGGGGAATATACTTTTATTTCTGCTCAAAAACGTAAGTTGTGGGTACTCGTTAGAACCGCCTCGCAGAGACGGTTGTTACAAATTCCCACAATCACTGTTTATGTAGAAATATGCGAAATAGCAGAACGTTTTATCTGAAGCTTTTCATTTTGTGGTGGTAAAATTTTCAATATATTTGAATAGCCGTGCTTTCATTTTGTGGTGGTAAAATTTTCAATATAATTAAATAGCCGTGTTTTTCATTTTGTGGTGGTAAGATTTTTAATTTATTTGAATAGCCGTGGTTTTCGTATTTTTTGTTATTTTCTTTGATTATTTTCTTGAAAATTAATACTCCAAGCTTTGTGGACAACGATCATGATGCCTGTCTGTTACGAGATGAAATAGGAGCCTATCTGGTGCTTTTGTACGTCTAAATTATTTTTAGTAGGTATATGGCAAAGCAGCGTGACTAAAGTATTTTAGATGAAATATGGTAGGCAAATTATTTATCACCACGCACCGATCGTGCGTATATCATGCGATGTATTCATGCGCGGTTTGTGGAGAAGTTATTCGCCATACAGTAGGCCGTTATAAGTCTGATTTTCATGGAGTTTGCCTAAAAGGTTGCCAAGCGCCAAATAGTGCCATATATAGTTTTCATGCCAATCGCGTTGTTGTGGTGATTTGTACTGACGGGAGTTATACCATTGATCTGTATGGAAGTTTCATCATTTTTCTCCAAAAGAAATGCTGAAATTTGCTTCATGGCTATAATTCTAATCTATATTTCTCACAATTTTATCGAGATAGCACGGGTATGCATGATTTTCCTGTATGGCCGATAGATATAAATACCCTAAAATTATCGTATTGTCAGCAGCGGGTATGAATGTATACAAGTACGCAATACCTATCAGAACAAGTTTGTGCCAAGCCAAACGCCGAAGCTTGACGGATCGTGGTTGATTATTAGACTCGCTGTTCACCGCCCTACGGGAGCAAGCGTTGAAGAGTCGACGGTCCAGAGGGTTGTGGTGCCCGGCACAGGCGGGCAAAGCCCAAATCGCGGAACGTCATCGCCTGGACCACCACCTCGGAGAGGCGGTCTATCAGCTGGTGTTGTTTGTGAATATGGTTGAACACAGTTTCCATAGTGTTACAGTAGGACATAAAATCCACAAAGCGTTACAATAGGACATGATGTTCACACTCGTATACGCGGTCTTACGAGACGCAACGTGAGAACTGCACTAGTAAAATAACAAGGTCCATCAAAAGTGGACATATCTTATTTTTTTTGGCCGATATTTTTTTCTCTTTTGTTTGCTTTGTTTCCCTTTATTAGTGTGCTTTGTGTTATTTGTTTCTATATAACTTTCACCGAGCACAAAACATAGTTTTGCCTTCGGGACAGCGCCGTGAAATGTTACAGAAACTAATATATTGTTAAGTGTTGGTATTGTTGTATGTAGTTATTGTTAATAATGTATGTCTTGTATATAACATCTTTCTTGTGCCTTGCTCTACAATTGGTCGTTCACCTGTCAGAGATCACCCTTGGTCGTCTTGTCAGCATGTGGGTTTGCGGGACGCTGTTACCCTACATGTAATACTGTCATCATACTGTCAGAATCAGAATCAGTATCACTTGTGTCTTTTAATTTTGGATGGTCATATGGCCATTTTGTGGGAAAGTAACTGTCCTTATGGCCTTCCTTTGTTTAGGTTTCCATTATGGTCTGGTCGCTTGGTGTAGTGTTTCTTTCCCTTTGGTGTCTTTTATGGGTGGAGTAAGTTAATTGTATCAATTCCTGATCTTTGTTTTACTTCTACTTTATCATATGACGTCGTTGATAAGCAGTGGAAAACGTCGTGTAATAAAAATCGTATGACCATACGTGTAATAACACTTTGGCGGGATTCAGTAACGTCATGACGACGTCCATGTCAACAATGCATTTTTCGTAGAAAACTTGTCAAATTAAAAGGCGATAAAAGCCAATTTAAAGTAGTCGTATGATAAAGAGAATCTTACACTCGTGGTCATTTCAAATGATATTTATAAATATCATATGAAATGACCACTCGTGTAAGATCCTCTATGTAACTGATGAAATGTCGAAGGACATTCATACATAGAGGATCTTACACGAGTGGTCATTTCATATGAACTTTATGAAACGAGCCTTTTAATTTGACAAGTTTTCTAAGAAAAATGCATTGTTGACATGGACGTCGTCATGACGTTACTTAATCCCGCCAAAGTGTTATTGCGCGTGTGGTCACACGATTTTTAATACACGACGTTATCCACTGCTTATCAACGATGTCATATGATAAACCAGGATCTCAGTTATGGGAAGTTAGTCCCTAGCTCTCACCAAAGAGACTTGTGACAAGGAACACTATCCTCTGCATCTTCAGCTGTGGAAATGATCTGATCGGGACGGGCGTTCGAATCTTTTATTACTGTAAGTTCTTGCAGTATGGGTCTGAAACGCCACTGAATGATGATTTCTACGGACAAGGTCACCTGTTGGAATGCTGGCAGCAGCATTTAGACCTTTGTATAAATGTATGAGCCTACTGTCTCGCCTCTTTTTCTTGAGAGACATGTTCCCAGTATCAAAGCAGTAATTGCTTGTTACGAATCTAGCAGCTCTATCCGATTTTTTTTCTCAATGTTTTCACTAAGGACCTCTCCACAGTTCCATAACAAAACAGTTTGGATTTAAGTAGTTCATGAGATGGGATGTTAAAAACCTTCTCGAAGTCCAGAATAAATGTGTCAACCTGTCCCCATTTATACAAGATTTTACCCAATCACTAATAACCGTACTCAACTGAGTTTCACAACTATGCCTTTCTTAAATGCATGCTGTCTGTCTGACAAAGGTTTATCTGTATCCAAGTGGGCCATGATGTTTGGGCAGACTACGAGCATATATGTTCAAGCAGTTTACACAGAACACAAGTCAGGAACAACGGACAGCGAGGCAACAGGAGCACTGTCCGTAAATGGGAGTCCTAAATCTTGACATCGGACCTAAATCTTACAATAAAGGTCAATTTGAGAAAATCATTTTCAGGCTGACCAAGCCAATTCTTCGAGAGTTTTGTGACACTATTTTGTCCAAAAGACTTTCTCACCGCCCCCCCCCCCTTTAGAGGATCTTACATGAGTGTTCATGTATTATTGAATTTATTAAACGAGTTGAGGAAAAGGGATAAAATGCGAGGCTTTGTCGAGCATTTTATCCCTTTTACTCAACGAGCACGAATGCTAGATTCTATTGATCATATAACATTTAAAATGCATTTTATTCACGATTCTTTACAAAAATGTCAATATTCCGCCGTTAGTAAACGCGACGTCGTTAAGGACGTCGTACATCTAACGTTACGGGGCGTATCTAGCTATTTTGCATATTTAATCCACTAGTGGATTATCGAAAATATTACATGGCGTTATTACCCTCTCAGAAGCGACGTCATATGATAAAAAAAGTTTAGGCGAGTTGCATCTATTGTTGGCAAGGCGATGAACTCTGATCTATGACATTGTAAGGGATTTCTGACGATTTTGTTCAATGACTTCAGCACCCGATTTCGTAAAATCATTCTTCGATATAAAAAGATTGGGTACAACATCAATGTTATACGACAGACTGCATGCATGGTAGTTAACCCAATCACGGTTATGACAGTTCCAGCGTAAATGTTTACTGAGACTTAGAGAGATCTAATTCAATGTAACGTTGGTTGGTGCCTGATACTCTGTGTCTGGTTCGGCCCATCGGAGTCTAACTGTTGGTTTTCTTTTGCTCCAGCATTTCAGTGGTTTCTTGCTGTCGAGTCCTCACCGTTGTTTCATCTCTGTGGTTGTTTGATTTTTTGTGTTCACGGATATGTTGCACTGATGAGTTAGGAGGCCTTCATGCGGACTGAACAAATTATTTGTCTAAGTCGCGACGGAAATAAAGCCGAGGATTGTGGCCACGTAAATCGATTTAAGCCACCCAGTGGAATTATGTTCTGCTGACCGTGCCAAGGCCGTTCTTCTGTTGCGGTTTATTTTTGTTATGGTTTTTCTTTGAGTGTTTCTGTCGCTTATATTATTTAATTTTGGACAGCCTATTGGCCATTTTGTGGAAAAGTAACTGTCCTTTTGGCTTTCCGCTGTTGATGTTTCCATTGGGGTCTGTTGTTTCATGTGTGTGTTTCTTTCCCTTTGGTGTCTCTGATTGGAGCTGTGGGTTAATTGTATCGATTCCTGATCATTGCCTCCACTTCTATTTGGCAAAATCGTCAAACTACAGACCGGTCCTAACACCACGAAAACACGCCTATATAATACTGAACCCATTGCTCCCCAATTCTTTATGGTAAACTGGGGTATACAGGGTTGAAAACATATTTTTCTTGTTTCTGCTATAACCTATAATTTGAGAAGAACTAAATTTTTTATCTTAAATTTTTCAATTTATGCCCCGGAATCAAGGATTGTTTGTCTGTTTATCTGTTTGTCTGTCTGCAAAAACTTTAACATTGAGCATAATCTTTGAATGATAGCTGTTAGGGCTTTCATATTTCATATGTGCATCCCTTGTCACAAGACCCTTCCAGAGGTACCATAACATTTGACCTTGTTACCTTGACTTTGGCGTTTGACCGACTTTTTAAAAACTTTAACATTGGCCATAACTTTAGATAGGTAAGAACTAAATTTTTTATCTTAAATTTTTCAATTTATGCCCCGGAATCAAGGATTGTTTGTTTGTTTATCTGTTTGTCTGTCTGCAAAAACTTTAACATTGAGCATAATCTTTGAATGATAGCTGTTAGGGCTTTCATATTTCACATTTGCATTCCTTGTCACAAGACCATTACAGTGGTACCACAATATTTGACCTCAGAGCATTGATCTTAACGTTTGACCTACTTTCAAAAACTTTAACATTGGCCATAACTTTGGTAAGTGATAGGGCTTTATATTTTGCATGTGCATTCCATGTCATAAGATCTTTCCAGCAGTACCATAAGTTTTTACTTTATGACTTTGACCATGACTTATGACCTACTTTTAAAAAGCTTTAACACTGGCTATAACCTTTGATTGGTTACAGACAGGACGTTCATATTTTACAAGTGCATTCTATGTCAAAAGTCCTTTTCATCGATACCATTATATTTGACCTCGTGACATTGGCCTTGTTGTTTGACCTATTTTCTTAAAAACCTAACATTGGCCATGACTTTTGATTAGTTAGTGATAGGGCTCTTGACCTTGACTTTTGACATACTTTTTAAAAGTTTTAATATTGGTTATAACCTTTGATCGGTTAGAGACAGGACTTTCCTGTTTCACAAGTGCATTCCATGTTACAAGTCTTTTCCAGCGATTCCATGATATTTGACCACATGGCCTTGGCCTTGATGTTTTACCTATTTTCTTACAATCTAAACATTGACCACTATTTTTGATTGGTTAGTGATAGGGCTTTCATATATCACATGTACAAGGCCTTTACGGTAGTACCATAATTTTAGACCACTTTATCTTGACCTTGACGTTTGACCTACATTTTAAAAACTTAACTATTGGCCATAACTTTTGATTGCTGATAGGGATTTCATATTTCACATGTGCATTCCTTGTCGCAAAAGATTATCAGTGGTACCATAAGTTGTGACCTTGACCTTGACATTTGATGCACTTTTTAAAGACTTTAATATTGGCCATAACTTTCGATTGGTAAGTTACAGGGCTTTCATAGTTCATATGCACATTCCTTGTGACAAGACCTTTACAGTGGCATAATAATTTATTTACCTTGTGACCTTGACATTTGACCTACTTTTTTAAAAAAAATTGTAACATCTGCCATTATTTCGATTGGTATGTGATTGGGCTTTCATATTTCACCTTAGCATTCCTTGTCACTTAGCTTTCTATATGTTTGACCTTGTGACCTTGACCTCCTTTTCAAAAACTTGAACATCAGCAATATCGTTTAATTGGTTAGTGATATGGCTTTCATATTTCACGTGCGCTGTCACAAACACATATTGTGTTTTCTTATGAATTATAGGCATGGTTTCGTAATGTATGCATAGCGACAACTGAAAGAGGCAATCAGAACAACAACAAAAAAAAAAAAAAAAAAAAAAAAAAAAAAGAGTGGACCCTTGATCAGACATTCTGTTGCTGCAAGCCAGTACTCCAAGTGACAATGGCAGAAGTTAAATATGCGGTCTGAACTGTTGCCCCGTTCTCTTTACTCACCTTATGTTTAACGGCTGACCTTTAACTTTTTCCTTAAAATGAAATTCCAAGTGCGTAGATGGCACTTTCAAAGTGATACTGACGTCATTGATGTTGTTACAGAGTATCTTGAAGTTCAAGATGCAACCTTCTTCCAAGAATGAGCATCGACGGGCTAAACGCAATAAAGTTCATAATGACTACGCTGAAAAAAATGCCCGCATGAAGCCCTCTCTTTACCCCCCCCCCCCTCGGCGAGGCCGATTTGTTTTCCTCGTACATGTTCATGTATGGCGTTCACGGAGATATCGGTGCATTAACATTACATTTTGGGCCGATTGTTTGTTAATCGACCCAGTTACTGAGCACAGTTCTTCAGTGCTGGTGCCCATATGAGTTTAAATCCAGGTAACTGTTAAACGTATTGACAACCGCGCTCTTTTGCCACTCGGACGTCAGAGTGCTGTGTAAATGAAAGCTACATGTAACTAAAATATTGTCGGGACATTTAGTTTAGACCCAGATCAGACGCCACAGAACACGGTGTCTGGTCAGGGTCTACACTGTTTGCATACAGGTTGTGGGTACTCGTTAGAACCGCCTTGATGAGGCGGTTCTAACGTGTACACACAAGTTATATTTTAGAGCACAAATAAGAGAAAAATCACAAGTTTTCATCTTGAATTTTTCATTTTGTGGCTGTGAAATTTGCTATGTATTTGAATAGGCGGGTTTTCGTTATGTTCCGGCATGATATGTAATTTTCTGCGTTTGAGTTTACGAATGAGAAGAAAATTAATTTCCCCTGTAAAACGAAATGTCCGCTAGGTGTCGCTAGTAAATGTTTGGCGCGGAATAGGCGCACGTGAGAAGTGTTAGTTTATAGCTATCATTCAGCTTTGGACAGTGCGGCAGTTAACATCGTTTTTCTTTTACATTTTGAAGAATTTCATATAATTGATGGATTCTATTTTGGTTTATTAGGTTTTTGAAATTTACATTGTTTCAATGTAAGTTTAAAGATAGAAAAATACTTGATATTTTTAATCAGAGATGTAAGATAATAATTGAATGGTTTGAATTTCATATTAAAACTCACGTTAGTGAGTTATTCAGTTTTCTGTCAAAGCATTTAGTCTTCTGTCCAAGTGCTTAAGGTAATTATAAAACATGTTATTTTGCTATTTGGTTAGTTGTTCTTGGTAACGAAGGTTAAGAAGATTACCCGTTGTCGTCGAATGAAGTGCTATTGGGAATCTAAATTCGACTGTTGTCTTGTGCATTTTTAAAATAACATATTTTGGCAGTAAACAAAGACTGTTGATACTCGTTAGAAGCGCCGCGATAAGGCGGTTCTAGTGGGTAACATAGAAGCCTCCGTGATGTAGTGGTTACGCTACTCGCCTTCTAAACCAGGGATCGAAGGATCGATCCCGGGCTTCTCCAGACTTTCGGATGAGTCTTTAAACCGAGGTCCCATCTCCGTATGACCTTAGCTGTTGGTGGGAGTAAAACTAAAACATTCACTCTCTAGTGTGTAACAGCAATTCCAAAGGCTAGTCCTTACATATATTCGAACCCGCCCATCGCGGCTTGAAGAAATAGATGGGCTGCATGATGCTTCCACGCAGAGCTGAAACTGACCGCACATGAGTACTGGTAAATCGCGTACAGGATCTAAGCCTGCCTAGGCAAAGCAGTGCGAGTCGGACGGTCCATGCTTATAAACCCTGTCGGTTTCATTGGGCGGCAGGACTTGAGATGTCATTTCATCTCAGTGTCGGGTAAAAATCCCACAGAATTGGAAGCAACGTCGCCAAAATGACATATACAGTTTTGGATGGTACCTGATGTTCTGTCTCTGGTCGGGCCCATCGGAGTCTAACTGCTGGTTTTCTTTTGCTCCAGCATTTCAGTGGTTTCTTGCTGTCGAGTCCTCACCGTTGTTTCATCTCTGTGGTTGTTTGATTTTTGTGTTCACGGAGATGTTGCATTGATGAGTTAGGAGGTCTTCATGCGGACTGAACAAATTATGTGTCTAATCGCGAAGGAAGTAAGGGCGAGGGTTGTTGCCACGTAAAAACGATTTATGCAACCCCCACTCCCAGTGGAATTCGTTTCTGCTGACCGTTCCAAGGCGGTTCTTCTGTCGCGGTTTATTTTTGTTGTGGTTTGTCTTTGGGTGATTGTGTTGCTTATATTATTTTATTTTGAATAGCCTATTGGCCATTTTGTGGGAAAGTAACTGTCCTTTTGGCTTTTTGCTGTTGATGTTTCCATTAAGGTCTGTTGTTTCATGTTTGTGTTTCTTTCCCTTTGGTGTCTCTGATGGGAGCTGTGGGTGAATTGTATCGATTCCTGGTCAATGCCTCCACTTTGTCTTGACATGGACGTTAAACCTGAAACCTCAAACATACAAAAACCAAATATTCTTACATATATTAATGCAGAACGACAATTTTTTACGGTTTGTTTGTTTCGTGATATATGATAATCACTCTGTCCCTTATTGTTGGCTTTCCCTTTACTTTGTCCACTTGAAATATATTTATCAAGGTAGTTGGACTATCTCTGTCGCCTTTAACAAGCTGAATTCCTCTGTCACCAATTTTTCCATTTACCAGGACCTGTCAAAATAATACAAAAGAAACCTTTTTCTTGCAGATCAGATAGATAATCCGTGGATAATGCGTGCAAAATAAAACATAAAATAAAGTAAAATGACATGGTTCGGTGGTGTTGTACAAGAAAAAAAGATGGGATAATGCTGCAGATAGATGTTTCTAGCCCTCGCATCCAGAGTATTGAGAGGCCAATCTACAACACGTCACGAAAATACATCTTTTAGGAAAACATGTCCGTGTGAAATAATGTCGGACAACATGGTGTCAGAAGTTACAAATTTTGGGTAAAAATGATAACATCTTTTTTATTTCTGCTTTCAACATAGATTGTGAGTACTCGTTAGAACCGCCTCAATGAGGCGGTTCTAACGAGTACCCACAACCTATGTCTTGGATCAAGAACAAGAAAAATAACGTATACCCCCATAAACCACAGTTTTCTCTATATAAGTGGGGTATAGGGGTCTTCATTTCATGGATTTGTTAACGTGATGGGTTAATGCGTAAAAAATAAAACATAAAATAAAGTAAAATGACAAGTTTCGGTGGTGTTGTACAAGAAAAGAAGATGGGGTTATCATAGTAGGAGATAATGTTGTAGATGGGTGTTTCCAGCCCTCGGGATGACCGTGCTTAGCGGAACCGAGGCTACAAGACCCGAGGTTCCGCTAAGCACGGTCATCCCGAGGGTTGAAAACGCCCATTTACAACAGAACCGCATACATGATTCATATAATCCTTCAGTGTGACTGTTGGTAATTTTCATGTGTCTATTTGTTTTTTTTTGTGAAATATTACCATATTTTACTTTTATGTTACATTGTACCTTGTTTTCACCACAAGCGCCCAGCTACTTTAATATTTTATACATATAATTTTTAATGGATCATATTTGTTTCATTTTGTTTGCGTATCAGTTTTTTATGTATTTGGTTATTTGACTGCAAATAGCCACTCCGATTCATTTATGTACTTATTTATTGCCATGTTTAACAACCCAAACGTTCAATGAGATTTTCATTTAGCCTTATTTCCTAGGGCCATCTCGCTAAAAAAGTACGTTTTAAATGTTTTCATTTTTTGTTCCAGTCATTCATTTTCTAACTTGGGTGAAGTCAGTCTATCTTTGATTAAGATTATTCATTAATTTTCGCAACTTCAACTAGAATGAAATAGGAAAATGTTTACTGTGGAAAATAGAAGTGGAGGCAATGATAAGGAATCGATGTAATCAACCCACAGCTCCTATCAGAGACACCAAAGAGAAAGAAACACAAACATGAAACAACAGACCTAATGGAAACATCAATAGCGGAAAGCCAAAAGGACACTTTCTTTCCCACAAAATGGCCAATAGGCTATCCAAAATAAAATAATATAAGCGACACAAACACCGAAAGACAAACTATAACAAAAATAAACCGCGACAGAAGAACCGCCTTGGAACGGTCAGCGGAAACTAATTCCACTGGGGGCTTAAATCGATTTTACGTGGCCACAGTCCTCGCCCTTACTTCCGTCGCGATTTAGACAAATAATTTGTTCAGTCCGAATGAAGGCCTCCTAACTCATCAGTGCAACATCTCCGTGAACACAAATAATCAAACAACGACAGAGATGAAACAACGGTGAGGACTCGACAGCAAGAAACCACTGAAATGCAGGAGCAAAAGAAAACCAATAGTTAGACTCCGATGGGCCCAACCAGAGATAGAGCATCAGGCACCAACCAACATTACATTGAATTAGATCTCTCTAGTTCTCAATAGGTCTTTACGCTGGAACCGTCATAGAATCTGAGGCCTGACCAATCGGCGTGCAATTAAAGAGGGAAGCAAAGTTGTCAACCGTGATTTGGTTAACTTCCATGTTTGCAGTCTGTCGTATAACATTTATGTTGTACCCAATCTTTTTATATCGAAGAATGATTTTACGAAATTGGGTGCTGAAGTCATTGCGGAAGCAGAAAAATGACACTTGGCACATATTTTCCTTTCCTTTTCTGTCGCCGACCAAAGATGTGAAGTAGAAAAATAACACACATAATATAAAATAAATCCACAAAGGGTTAAATGATCATCCCGCGAACTTATCTTAAACTATTTTCACGAAAAACATTATCAAACAAAAACATGTATAAATATAACTGTTTTACCTTTTTATCTAAATACAATGGGTTTGCGTTTTTGTCTGTCTTTGAATTAGCCATAATACACAAAGAAAAAATAAAATCTGATACTCAATTGAATTCTTTGGCCTGAGCGTTGCAAAAGCCATTCATTTGTACCCGTGCGAGTTATCCGGATATGGCGATATAACGTCACTATCAGAAAAGTGATAGGGAGACAAAAATACTTTTGCAGGAGTTGCTACCCCTAAAAGTGTATTCATTTCCCTTAATATGACGTGATAAAGTCCATAACATGAAACCCCCTAAATCCCACTTTATATTGAGTAAAGTTGAGTTTACGGAGTATAAATTATTTTTCTTATTTCTGCTCCAAGACATAGGTTGTGGGTACTCCTAGAACCATCACAATGGGCACCCACATCCTATGTTTGAAGTGTAAAAAAGAAAAATATCACAGATTTTCATCGGAAAAGTAGCCATTTTGGAGATATGAAAGCAAACACTATGACACACGGGTATGTTATCGTAGTGGTATGACGTTTCGTAGTGGCTGGAATATTTTTCATTAAAAAGACACAAAGAGACTATTTCGCCAGCCAATTGGTCTACTCATCTTCCCCATTCTATAGAAGTTATTGATTAGCCAACATTCTCACTGCCACGTACGTATTGAGGGCCAGGTATTACTATGTTGATTTTGCGCCGTTTTGTAATGAAGTGATACCTATAGAAGTAAAGACAGTCACCAGGAATCGAAACAATTAAGCCACAGCCCCCACCAGAGAAATCAAGGGGAAAGACACACAAACATGAAATAACTAGACCCTAATGGAAACATCAATAGCGGAAAGCCAAAAGTACACTTACTTTCCCACAAAATGGCCATTTGGCTACCCAAAACAAAAAGATATAAGCGATACACACACACAAAGACAAATCATAACAAAAATAAACCGCGACAGATATTCCACTGAGGGGCTTAAATCGATTTAACGCGGCCGCAATCCTCGCCCTCACTTCCGTCGCGATTAAGATAATTAATTTGTTCAGTCCGCATGAAGGCCTTCTAACTCATCAGTGCAACATATCCGAGAACACAATAATCAAACAACCACAGAGATGAAACAACGGCGAGGATTCGACAGCAAGAAATAACCAACAGTAAGACTCCGATTGGCCCGACCAGAGACAGAGCATAAGGCACCAACCAACATTACATAAAATTAAATTCTAATTCGCAGTAACCCTTTACGCTGGAACCGTCATAGAATTTGAGGTCTGATCCATTGGCGTGTAATTAAACAGGGAAACAAAATTGTCAACCGTGATTGTGTTACCCACCATGCCAATATTTTTATATCGAAGAATGATTTTACGAAATTGTGTGCTGAAGTTATTGCCAGTAACTATATATTTTTCTGAATTTATATACTCTGCCACTATACAATTCGGGTTCCGAGAGACCTTGTTGCACAAGAGATTTAAGTCCAACAATTAATTTTGGACTTAAATCGGAATGACGTCTGTACAATTCAGAGAAGTCTTTGCGTAGTTTATGGAACCGATAACCCTGATTAAGAAGTTAAGCAGTTAACAATTCACTGAAACGTAATAAAAATCTACCGAAACGTAATAAATCGTAGACTAAACCGTAGCAAAACATAATAAGACATATGAAAACGCAGGTACATGTAATGCGTAGACATATGTAGAGGACCTCAAGATAAATCGCGTATTACATTTTTGTACGTATTGAATGCGTTTCGTCTACTCGTCTACGTTTTAGTACGTTTTTTACTGCGTGATTTTATTAGGTATACGCCACGTATATCGAAATGCCACGTATGTGTAGCTAGGTCACTATGTAGCCATATACATGTGTAATTACTAGGTTTTGCAACAAGGTCTATCGGAACCCGAATTTTATGGTGACTTTGTATATAAATTCAGAAAATTATATTTAACCGCAATGACTTTCGCTGACCGTTCCCAGGCGGTTCTTCTGTCGCGGTTTATTTTTGTTATGGTTTTTCTTTGTGTGTTTGTGTCGCTTATATTATTTTATTTTGGATAGCCTATTGGCCATTTTGTGGGAAAGTAAGTGTCCTTTTGGTTTTCCACTATTGATGTTTCTAGTAGGGTCTGTTGTTTCATGTTTGTGTTTCTTACCCTCTGGTGTCTCTGATGGGAGCTGTGGGTTGACTGTATCGATTTCTGATCATTGCCTCCACTTCTATTTCACTACGTTTTACTACGTTTATTGCCGTTCTGCTACGTTTAATAATCGCAGTGAAACGTGACAGTGATGTCGTAACAGTGATGTCGTAATATTAAGCCCTATGTAGCGCGTTTTACTACGTTTATTGCTGTTCTGCTACGTGCCTGGGACTTATGTTTAATAGTTAAACCACGATATGGAGCAGCGCATATTATTTCGAGGTTACAGTCCACTAAATACATTCGCTGAGTTATGCTCCTCTGAAAATTTCTTTAAAATATTTTTCCGAAATACTCTTCCTGTTGTTTACATCCAATCAAACTGAGACATAACAAACAGTTACACGATGATGTGTAGCAGTGCATATTGTTTCGAAGTTACAGTCCACCGAATATTAGCAAACTGTTGCCCCTCTGAAAATTTCTGTAAACGCTTACATTTCATACGGTTTACAGCCGACCAAGCTGAAACTTATTTTATTTATAAGGCCATGATGCGGAAAGATGCATATAGTTTCAAGGTTACAGCACACCAAATATTAACATTGTTGTTTCGCTTTGAAAATTCCTGTAAACTTCTGGTGTAGTTTATATCATATCATGCTGAAACTTAGTATATAATTACAATATGATGAGGAGCAGCGCATATTATGTCGAGGTTGCAGTATGCCAAACATTACAATAACACACCCGTGCAACATAGTGCATTTTAACATCTTCAAAATGGCTACTTTTTCTGGTGAAAATCTGTGATATTTTCCTTAATTATACTGCAAACATAGGTTATGGTGCTCGTTAGAACCGCCTCATTGAGGCGGTTCTAACGAGTACCCGCAACCTATGTCTTGGAGTATAAATAAGAAAAATGTTTATCCCCGTAAACCCCAGTTTTCTCTATGCAAAGCGGGGTTTGAGGGTTTGTTTATTTCACGGACTTGTTCACGTGATGTACAAGCACGGATATGCTCCAATGAAAGTTTCTTTAACATGTTTGTTTCTGGCTAACTCCTGGTGTAGTTGCGAATCAAACCGAAACTTAGTAAACAGCAACACGTTGATGCGGAGCGGCGTCTATAGTTTCAAGGTAATGTATTGTCTGTGAACAGTTCCGTAAACATTTCGTTTCAGTCCACTAAATTGTAATTATTAGCAGAATTACGCGTGCAAACGTTTGTTTCTGGCCGACTCCACCTACAGTTTGCATTCTACCAGGCTGAAAGTTGTTTTACAGTTAGACCATGATGTGGAACAGCACTTAGACTATGATAGTGTGCAGCACATAGTCTTAGGTCTCCCCGTACATACATTTAATGCTCTTATTTTTCCAATCCTCAGGGATTGCTTATGCAATTGCTTTTCACTGTTCCATTCTCTTTAATTGCACGCCGGTGGGTCAGGCCTCAGATTCTATGACGGCTCCAACGTAAAGGCTTATTGAGAATTAGAGAGATTTAATTCAAGGTAATGTTGGTTGGTGCCTGATGCTCTGTCTCTGGTCGGGCCCATCGGAGTCTAACTGTTGGTTTTCTTTTGCTCCAGCATTTCAGTGGTTTCTTGCTGTCGAGTCCTCACCGTTGTCTCACCTCTGTGGTTCTTCGATTTTTTGTGTTCACGGAGATGTTGCACTGATGAGTTAGGAGGCCTTCATGCGGACTGAACAAATTATTTGTCTAAATCGCGACGGAAGTAAGGGCGAGGATTGTGGCCACGTAAAATCGATTTAAGCCCCCCAGTGGAAATCATTCCATTGACCGTTCCAAGGCGGTTCTTCTGTGGCGGTTTATTTATGGTGTTGTTTGTTACTTACTGTCTGTATCACTTGTGTCTTTTTATTTTGGATGGCCATATGGCCATTTTGTGGGAAAGTAACTGTCCTTATGGCCTTCCTTTGTTTAGGTTTCCATTATGGTCTGGTCGCTTAATGTTTGTGATTCTTTCCCTTTGGTGTCTTTGATGGGTGGAGTAAGTTAGTTGTATCGATTCCTGATCTTTGTTTTACTTCTACTTTGTTAGGTTACAATCCACAAACACTGACTTGTATAGGGATGATTGGGGGTCGGGGGGTGAAGCGAAGGTGTCGTGCATCCAAATGATATTTGTTTACAGTTGGGCAAGGCCTGCTGTCCTTGCAGTAGGTATGGGCAGAGGGCCATTGTTGTTATTTCTTCTGTTTCTACACTTACATTGTACATGTATCTTCCACAATGTGGATGGTCGCAAGAAACGCTTCACTGAGACAATTCCTAACAGATAGACGCAGACTAGGTATACGTTTTCATTGATTTATTTTTATGGGATTTTGTTTTCGGTCCTTAAAGATCATCTCACTTATTTCGAGCCGATCGTTTAATGGGTACCAAAGTAAAAAGCTCATAGAGGTGGTTCTCACGAGTACCCACAAAATATGCATTGTAGCAGAAATAAACAAAATAATGTATAACCCCTGTAAACCTCCGTTTTCTCTATATAAAGTGGGGTTAAGGAAATGTGTTTCGGCTGTAAAAAGTCCCCCTGCACTTCATCATAGTGTATTTTGTATTTTCTTGTTCTTTTGGATCATTGATTCCATTGTTGAGTATTGAAAATATTGAAGGGTCACTGATGAGGCCTAATTGGCCGAAACTAGCTAGTCTGATCCAGAAATACTTGTACACTCGATACGTTTCATGTTTGCGATGTATTCTTTGCTTCCGAAGGATAACCCCTTTTGTAGGGCATATATGAGGGGTATTCGTTTTAAAACAAATGTAACAGCAAATGATTAAACTTTTAACCAGTGGGTATGAAATCGCAGACCAATCTCCATAGAAGACTGAGAAACTGCAGAAATTGATAAAAGATTGGTGTGTTACTTCGTTATACATACATTACCAGTGTCTGTCCTGAAAGACCATTCTTGGACTTTTTCTGGCATTACGGATCGAAAGTCCTGCACGGCTCGCCTATAACCTCCAGGCTTAGCATAAATTGTCGGTTCCGGAGGGTCGTACCTTAGAATTTTTGCCTGTTTTAGCAATGTTCTAAGTGCATTTTTACCTACAATTAGACAAAGAAAAGTTGTTAAATGAGGTGGCTACTCCTTCAGTGGAGGTTACTGTAAATCCTTTTTAAGTTTTTCGCGGAGTTTTAATTTCGCATTTTGGTTTTCATGGATATTTTTACGTCAAAGTATTTTGGCGGAATGCAGAAACTGGAAAAATAATTTTCGCGATTTTATCCTACTCTTTTCCACATTACGCGCGTGTACCGTCTCAGTTTGTTATAGATAAAACAGTGATGAATCGCTAATCGTTTGTATGAATTATGATTCAATTAGGGGGCACAGTCATTCTTTAGATTGACACTATCCCATGATTCAGTATGCACAACAATTGAAAAATGCAACAGTTCTAAAACTCTAAAATATTTGCTGATTTTGTTTGTGTATATTAGAGTTTAACGGCCCAGTCAACACTATTTAGGTCATTTTGATCCGGCCAGTTTACCTATCAACACTTTTCCTGGACAAACTAATACGTAAGCGGTTAACAAGTAGAGTACACATTTTGTCGTCAGAAACTGACAACTGCCCTTCTTGAATCATCTGAAGGGAGAGAATGTTGCCAATCCCGGCAGATATCGAACACGCGTCCTCCTGATCACCAGTCAGACGCTCATCCGACTGAACCATCTAGACCGGCAATATATTCGCTGAGTACTGTTAAATATTTTAATATCGTGATTACATAGTTCATTAAAGTGTGCTTTTCAGATTCTATTGTATTACACAGCTGCTATCCAACATTTTCGCTCAAATTTCTGCCGACCTTCTCGAGGCGTGTTATTTTTGTGAAATAGATTTTCTCGCGATAATTAGAAGCCTCCGTGGTGCAGTGGTTACGCTACTCGCCTTGTAAACCAGGGGTCGCAGGATCGATCCCGGGCTTCTCCAGACTTTCGGATGAGTCTTAAAACCGAGGTCCCGTCTCCGTATGACCTTAGCTGTTGGTGGGACGTAAAACTCAAACACTCACTCACTCTCGCGATAAACCTGAAAATAAAGTGACCGCGAAAAAAAAACAACATTGATTTACAGTACTCCTATTAAAGTAGTTTTGTGTCCCATGTTAGGAGCAAAATTGTTTTCTTCAACCCATTTTGTGCCAAATGGAATCTTTTTTTTTGTATATTTTAAGTTAGCTTTAAGATGTACATGTACAGTCCAACCTGTGTTAAGCAAGCACCTAAGGGATAATCAAAATGTGCTTGCTTAATACAGGTGAAATTTAACACATTTGCCTTTATTGGGAAGTGAATGCCTGCTTGCTTAAGACAGGTTGCTTGCTTAATAGAGGTGACCACTTTGATAGGTTTGACTGTGTTTGAAAAAAGGCTCAAATGTCTGCAAACATTGTAGGACTTGATCAAACGCCGTCTATGATCTGGACCTGCAATGTCTTCTAGTGTCCCGTTTTTGGGTTTCCGGAACTAACTGGGTTTAGAAAAGCTCATTCTTTTCAGTGTGGCTGAATTTATGGAAAAGAGAACAGAACGTCTAAACAGTTCTCCCTTTATAAATGGCCGGAAAATCTACAAGGTGTATCCATTCTAAGTCAAGGTATTTCTTGCAGGTAACAAGATCTTAAGCTATTGCCTTTAGCGCAGAACAAAATAATGTAAATATGGTAGAAAAATGTTTAGGTCTTAAGTGACAACCAGTTTACTTTAGAATCAGTTTTCATTACCTAAATAACGATAAAACATCCCAGTACATCCTTTCATATCTCCAAAGTGGTTGCTTTTTCTTATGAAAATATGTGATAACTTTCTTATTAACAGTAACACACATAGATTGTGGGGCTCATAGAGGCAGTTCTAACGGGTACCCACAACCAAAATTAAGGATAATGATGTAAACCCCGCTTTAACTATTTAAAGTTGGGTTAAGAGGGGTGCACATTACACAGACGTGTTCTGATGTGTAAGTACAACTGATTGCCCGGATTTTGCCTAATATTTTTGAGCCTGGGTACGTCAATACCTAGAGTAAAAATTGTGCAACGAGAACAGACTCAGAGCAGCATGCGTATCCACGCAGTCTGATCAAAGGCTTCGCTTGTCACAAGAGCCTTCGATCTATACAGCGAGTACAGAGATAAGAACGGCAAAATTAGTTTGAAGCACAGCCCAATCTGAGTCTATTCATGAGGACGCGGGTTCGATTTCTGCCGGGTTTGGCAACATTCTTTCGTGGAGATTGATCGTGAAATCTTTTCTACGGTCATACTCTCCCCCTCAGCTGATTTAAGAACGGCAGTTGTCAGTTTCTGGCGAAAGAATATGCACTGTACTGGTTAACCGCTTACGTATAGGCATGCCCAGGAAAAGTATGGATAGGTAAACTGAGGTAAACAAAAATGACCTAAATAGTGTTGACGGGGCCGTTAAACTCCGATACAAACAAACAAATCCTTTAGGGAATCTTTTTCTTACCTACTGCCGCTATCGATCGTTTCCATCTGAAGTTCATTGGATAACCTGAAAGTGTGAAAAGAATTGTAGATTTACTTGGTTTATCCCCAATTTTCTGTTCAACAATGATTTTTATTTACAAACAGAGAATTGTACATTCGTGTTTGTTTGTTTGTTTGTTTGATTTGAGGTTTAACGCCCCCGTCAACACTGTAGAGGTCATTTTGGAGACGTTGCTCCCAATTTTGTGGGAATTTTACCCGACGTTTAGATGAAATGACATCTCAATCCCTGTCGCCTAATGAAACCGATAGGGTTTATAAGCATTGACGGTCCGACTCGCACCGCTTTGCCCGGGCATGCTTAGATCCTCTAAGCGGTTTACCAGTACTCGTATGCGGGTCGGATTTAGCTCTGCGTGGAAGCATCGTGCAGTCCATATATTTCTTCAAGCCCCGATGCGCAGGGACATTTGTGTCAGTTTCACACCATCATGTTTACAATTCCGTAAAATGAATACCCCTCTAAACCTTTACTTTATATAGAGAAAGTTCTGATTTACAGGGGTATGTATTATTTTCCTTATTTCCGCTGCAAGACATAGGTTGTGGGTACTCGTTAGAACCGCCTCGCCGAGGCGGTTCTAACGAGCACCACAACTTACGTTTGGAGCGTAAATGAGAAAACTGTCACATTTTTTCGCCAGAAAAAAATATAATCGTTTTGGATATCTGAAAGAATTCACAAAGTCACACGTTTTTGAACGTAATATCACGTGTTTTTAACCCTTTTTGTACCACCTAATATATTGCAGGAGTCCATTTCAAAATTTAGGTGTGTCAGTTTGTGTTTTCTTCAAAATTGGTTTGGATAATGGCTAAACGATTTGCAAACAGTGTAGGCCCTGATCAGACGCCGCATTCTGATCAGACGTCATTTTTCTGATTATATTTTTTTGATATTTCTTCTTATTTATACTCAAAATATTGCTTGTAGGGTGCTCATTGGAAACGCCTCATATGCGGTCGGTTTAAGCTCTGCATGCAGCCCAATCTATTTCACCAAGTCGGTTACCAGCGCTTCTTCAGAATTAAGTGGACAAATGTTAAACCTGAGTCTATCATTTGTGCCAGCTGTCTAACAATGAAACGGCCATCTTTCGCAGTAATATACTTGATCTTATTAATGTTAGATTTGGCAACTGCAGACCTTTGAGCATCGGATGGTACAACAAGATTAACTGCATACACACCTGTATAAAGTAATTTGTTGGAAGCTTCTTATATTGCCATAAATGGCTATAAAATGTCCTATCAGGGCTTGCACGTGCTTAAGTTAATCCCTTGTCTACAGAACGCTCGGCAAATCTGGGGCCAGTTTCATCAATAAACATCGTACGATTAATCTTAAATTGTTCTTACGCACTTTTTAAAGAACTGCGTACGTCAGTTTCATCAAAACATCGCAAAGTGGTCGTACGAGCTAAATTTGCGTTTCACTAAAATATGTCGCAATTTTGAATATGCGCTTAAACAGGGCCACTAATTGTCACATGCGTGATCACGTGCCGTCTTGAAATAGCCGTGTAAAGTAGATAACACGTTTTAAGATTATTGGTCCGGTGGAGCTATAGATGTATATTCAGTACAAGCAACGTTTAGTCAACGTGATTCAACGTTGATTCTGCGTTGTTTCAAACTTGTGTTTCCATTTCATTGTCGTAAGATACAGATATTAATTATCTGGACCCATTGCCCACTGTAACACTGGTTGGTTGGTCTGCTTTGTGGTCGTCGTGACGTCAGACAAACGTTGATTTAACGATGTCATAATGAACCTTTTACGAGCGCGTTTGCCAGTAAATGCGGGGCGGCGGGGTGGGGTGGAGGTGGGGATGGGCGGTTCTTCAGCATGAGTGCACGTGTTATAATATTAGATAATGTGAGTTTGGAGAGCATTTTATTACTTTAATAAATTAAGAAATGCCAGAGCATGAATACAAGATTCAATTTATCGTATGAACTTAAAGCACAGTTTATGCATGATTTTAACACGTATTTTACGTATATCAGTTTTCAGTTCCGGTTTGTTGTTGGCAATGGTGACAGGTCTATAACAAATATTATTTTATTGATTGTTCGTCTGTCAGAACGTCCAGCCTTTCTTTCGGCCCCCGCCCATCGGGGCTTGAAGAAATAGATGGGCTGCATGATGCTTCCACGCAGAGCTGAAACCGACCGTACACGAGCCTGCCCAGGCAAAGCGGTGCGAGTCTGTCCGTCCATGCATAAAATATGTTCTATAAAAGGGATATCCTTTGGAAGCAACGAATACACCACTGAACTTGAAAATATGAAGTGTACATGTTTTCTGGGCCAGACTAGCTCGTTTCGGTCAATTAGGAATAATCAGTGACCCTTAAATATTTTCAGAATTCCACAATGGAATCAATGATCCCAAAGGACAAGAAAATATAAACTACACTATGGTGTAGGGCAGGGAGACTTTTTACGGCCGCCACGCATTCCCAGATACCAGCTGTAGTGACGTTTGATAAACCCTATTGGTTTCATTGGGCGACATGGCTTGAGATGTCATTTCATCTCAGTGTCGGGTAAAAGTCCCACAAAATTGGAAGCAACGTCTCCAAAATGACCTATACAGTGTTGAAGGGGACGTTAAACCTCAAATCCACCAACCAACCAGCCAACCGCCCAGCCTTTCAATGAAAAATAAATTCAGTTTATTTGCAACATAGATACTACAGCATGACTGATTACATGAATGTACAATTATACAATTGCCTGCACATAGACGAAATGACAGTAGGCAAGACCACGATCCCCTACCCACGTCGTCGACATTCAAGGTTTTCGTACATACGAACGTACGCCCATGTACGTACGTCCTTCCGCACGAAGTGTATGTACGTGATCCTGTAACCTCAGGTTAAGGCATTGTACCAGGAAGAACCTAAAATTTTAAGAGCTCACATTTTGCAGACTATATGATGGAATGGTGATGGTTTGTATAGGTCAAAAGGTTTATTCAGCAATACACTTGCCCTTACCTATGATCTCTAGGTCAAGTTATGGACTTAGAAAACTTTAAATGTTGAAATTATTTTTTTAAAATCATATAATGGATTTGGTTCATATTTGGTACGATGATAGATATACAAGTTTTATTCAGCATACCCACGCCACTGCCCATGACCTCAAGCGCAAGGTCACAGACTCAGTATTTTAGAGTCAACGGTTTTTAATAAGAACTCACACTTCCCAACCCATTAAATGGATTTAGTTCTTATTTGATATGACGAAAGATACAGGTCATTTCTCCGGCTACTCCGTTTAGTTATCGCATGAATCTGATTAATGATCGGCTCAAAATAAACGAAATAATCTTGAAAGAGCGGGAAAACCAAAACTCAAGGTCAATGTCACATTTGGTACTTTATTTTTTATGGATTTTGTTCATATCTGGTACGATGATACACACTTTTTCCAATATTTATACGCCATTACCCACAGCTACGCCGATGTTCTGAAGGACAGTTTTCCAGCCGAGCAATACTGTCTTTTTTTGGCAACATGCTTTTTGTCTTGGTGAGGATGGTCCATGGGCGGGGGCATATGTGTCGTATTGACAATTCTAGTTTGCTGTGTTAATTTGAGGTACACTGAGTCTTAAGTCCCCGTCAATGTACATATATTTTTAGGCCATTTTGGAGACGCTGCTCCCGATTTTGTGGGGCTTTTACCCGGCATTGAGATGGAGTGACATTATAAACCCTACCTACCAAAGAAACCGCTAGGGTTTAAGGAGCGGTCCCACTCGCACCAATTTTCTTGGGCAGGCTTTTACATTCTAACCGGCTAACCAGTAATCTTCTATCGAGTACCCTCAATCTCTAAAAAATCAACTAAGAAAACCCCCACCCCAAACCCAAACTAGAGATGATAACAAAGGAGACAGTTTCGAGGGTCTTCATTGCATGGGCTTATATAACTAATGGGCTTGATCTGCGAAGGTAAGCGAAATGGTATATTACGTACCACCTTTTTTACAATGTTACTCAAGAGCTTTAACCTATGCTGCCAGTAAGGTCGTGACATGTCCAAAGTTTAAGACGAAAATTTCAATGTGCGATGTCTAAATATTCATCTCAGAATTACGACAAAATGTGCGAACATCGCAGATCTCGAACATTTGATGAAACAGGATTTTTGTCGTAAGAACTTCGTAAGATCTTTTTAAGACGAAAATACGTCGCAAATGCTTTGATGAAACTGGCCCCTGGTCATATCGAACACTACCACACTTCAACTGCATACTTACCGGCACAACAACATATTGTAGCTAGCAGGACAAACAGAGAAATCCAATGGCTGTAATTAGAAAAGCACCCCCTTACAAAGAATCCACAACAATTAAACAAGTACGTACAACGAATACATTTTGTATATCCCTCTTGCTACAGGAAATGTGGGATTTACAAAGACATACTTTACTGTTCTTATTTTTCATTACGTGAAGAAGTCCGTGAAATGAAGACCCCCCTAAACCCCACTCTATATAGAGAAAACTGGGGTTTACGGGGGTATTCATTATTTTTCTTATTTCTGCTCCAAGACATAGGTTGTGGGTACTCGTTGGAACCGCCTCAATGAGGCGGTTCTAACGAGCACACACAACCTATGTTTTGGGCATTTGTAGGATAAATACCAAGGTTTTTCATAAGAAAACTTGTCATTTTGGTGAAAAATGCACTATGTCGCACGGGTGTGTTATCGTAATGGGTTCAAAAACATGGACTGTGAGCATCCACATACTATATTTGTAATTATAATAGTAATAATAATAATAATAATAATAATAATAATAATAATAATCATAATAATAATAATAAAACTTAACAAATAATCATAAGGCAAATGTCAGTTTTCGAACCATTAAAGAAAGCACTGTGGTCCACGGACGTCTTATCTTTGTCACAGTAGCGTGATTTGACTACTTTAAGTTTACCAACACTTCCGTGTGACCATTATGCGGAACAAGGACGACAATCTCGTGTGGAGAAGTGGATGCTTTTCTTTTCTATATCTCCCCGTAACATGATGAGTAGAGGGTCGGGGAAGACCATCCCTCCACACATCTTACATTAACCCTTATCTTGCTGTTCGTGACAACCCCTATCTTTGCAAACAGTGTAAATCCAGATCAGATGGCTTCTGAAGAAGCCATCTGATCAGGATCCACACTGTTTGGCATTCAGTCTATGAATTTATAGCAATAAATTACATCAAGTAATTTGATTGGTTGATAGACAGAAATGGGTGTGGCTTAAATGAATATTTAGCAAGATAAGGGCTAATACAATGCAGTATGGAGTATTATACCTCTCTCACAACTTTCTTTCCGGTATTTTTATGTCATGTAAGAGAAAGATCAATAAAGATTATTTCCTGCATTACTCGTATAAGAATACGGGTTCTGGGAGAGATTATGTAGGATCAACACAAACAAAAGAGAAAGTATGGATAGTTAGAATAGATACAGATGTGGGGTGAGAGCTTGTCGCCTACTGGACACTGTATTGTATTTGAAAAATATTGAGCATTAAAAGTCTGCTGCTACACAAGTACATTACGGTAACTCACCCGTGCGACTTAGTGCATTTTTTTCACATCTCCAAAATGGCTACTTTCTGATGAAAATCCGTGATATTTTTCTTATTTCTACCGCAAACATAGGTTGTGGGTGCTCGTTAGAACCGCCTCATTGAGGCGGTTCTAACGAGTATCTACAACCTATGCATTGGCGCAGAAATAAGAAATATAATGTATACCCCCTTAAACCCCAGTTTTCTCAATAGGGGGGTTAGGGGGTGATCATTTCACGGACTTGTTCACGTTATGTAGGTCATGGTAGGTTTGCCAGTATGTTTTAAATGCATCATAGTTTCCTTCAAAAATGGATGCTTGTTTGTGTGTTTCATATAGAAGCTAAAGCCTTCTGTATTTTAGCACTGAGAGAGTCAATTTGTTTTTGCTGCACTTTGAGTAGTAGATATAGTATTTCATGTTCATGCTTTTTTGGGCTGTGCATCTAAGATCCCATTTTCTTCTAAGAATAAATTAAAGTTGATCAGGAGTTCGCGGATTTGATACAGGCCGGGTCGGCAACATTCTGGAGATTGATCATGACTTGTTTCTTTTTCTACGGTCGTTTTCTTTCTTAATTCGCTGATTCAAGAAGGATACTTGTTAGTTTCTAGCGAAATAACGCGCACTTTACAGGTTAACCGCTTATATACCCGGTCAAAAAAGTAACTATACCAAGTTCCGGGTAATTTTTAGTAGCTATCCGGTAGCCATTCAGCTATAGATGGCTGTAAACATACGAATCGGACGTTTAGCTGCAAAATGCATCAATTTGCATTTGCCCATACTATTCTGCTCAAGAGTTGTCTTCCAATATGTGCCTAGAACGGTTTTGCAAGGAAGTTGACATTGCGCATGCGCAGATTATCATTTTATGTCTGAGATGAAAGATCATATCCATTGAACATCGAAACTCACTTTACCTTTACAATATCTCATGATATTGCCCTACAATCAAGACTTTAATTTGTGAAATTCTCAGATTATCTCCCTTTCAATTAAAAATATAGCAGTTTTCAAACTGTTGTTATTTCTATAGCTGCCATCCAATTTTTGCAATTTATCTAAAAAGCGCTTTGTTGCCACCATTGCTGTTAACAATGATGGAAAATAATGTAGAAAATTCATGCAGCATGTAGCAATGCCAATTGCAATTTTCTATGGAGTTTCAATTGAAAACAGCATTTTACACACACCTTCAGAGAATTGGAGGCTTATACGTGACCTCTGTTTCTCTTAGCAAATGGAGCTTAAGTTCCAAATCTTTTTGTGGATAGACACACAGGGTATCTAATGAAAGGTTACATGTATCAACTTTTAGAAATCTTGTGCTAAGTGTAATTTTTAATGGCGTTGAATCTTGGCGTTTGTAATGATTTATTCTGCGAAATTGTCACAGTGACCCTGTGGGTGTTTAAAACAATAGCCCAGGCTGGCGTGTTTACATAAACACAAACAGTTTGGGCTTTTGCATGGAGAAATGAGTCCTTTAACCGAATCAAAACATTTTTTATGTATTTTTTCATTTGTAGTAACTGTGGTAACAGAAGCAATTTTATGTATAGGAACTTTTTTGACCCAGTATATATAAGCCGGCAAAGTCAGTGAGGCTAGGTAAACTGAAGGGAGGTGGATCCAACGAGTATCCACAATGCATGTTTTGAAGCATATCCCATTTTATTACATGATGTAGCATCAGAGAGTGTAATAAGGTCATGTAATAAATTAGGCAATCTACTACTGGATTAAATATGTAGATCAGTTAGATACGTCCCGTAACGTTACACGTACGGACGTTCTCAATTGCGTCGCGGTGGAATATTGACATTTTTGTAAAAACTGGTGAATAAAATGCGTTTCAAATTTCATATGAAAAATAGAATCTTGAATTCTTGCTCATGTATTATTGAATTTATTAAACTTGTTGATGAAAAGGGATAAAATGCTCGGTGAAGCCTCGCATTGTATTCCTTTTTCTCTCAATTCGTTGACTGTAATAATACATGAACACTCATGTAATTTTTTTTTCTGTCTTTGATGTAGAGTCTACAAGAATATTTATGACCAGAAGCCATTTGTGAGTAGCCACTCACATTTTTTTTCAGCAGAAATAGCAACGTACTTGCTACACAGTTAACAATTTGACCACTTACGAGCTCATTTAGCTAACGATGCTTTGAATAACTGATCCCAGGACTTGTAAACGTGCCGGCCTCGGTAGCTCAGTCGGATACGCGTCTGCTTAGTGATCAGGAGGACGCGGGTTCGAGTCCTGCCGGGGTCGTCAACATTCTTTCGTAGAGATTGATCATGAAATCTTTTCTACGGTCATTCTCTCCCTTCCGCTGATTCAAGAAGGGCAGCTGTAAGTTTCTGGCGAAAGATTGTGCACTGTACTGGTTAACCGCTTACGTATAAGCCTGCCCAGGAAAAGTGTGGATAGGTAAACTGATCGGCTCAAAAATAACCTAAAATAGCGTTGACAGGGCCGTTAAACTACATTACAAACAAACAAAAACTTGTAAACGTGTTTATATATTCAGTTCATCAAACGTGTAAAACTTATTCCGCTGCACCTGCTTGCAAACAGCGATGAGCCAGGTCAAATGGCTTCCGCAGAACTCCTCTGATCAGGATATAATTATACTGTTTGTTAGTCAGTTTGTGGATTTGAATGAATGCATTATTTCAAGCAATTTGATTGGTTGGTAGTCAGAATCAGGAATGGGCGTGATTTAATTTATTCAGCAGGGTAAGGATTTAGGGAAGTGAATACACCTTAAGGATCGGGAACGCTTTCGAAAATAGGTCATTACGCTAACACGCCTATACAAATACATTACCACCTTTAACGTCGAAAAAATGAAATTTTTATGATGAAAAAAATTGTGATATTTTTCTTATTTCTGCTCAAAATATAGATTGTTGGCACTCGTTAGAACCGCCTCATCGAGGCGGTTCTAACGGTTGAAGTGGGTCAAAATTATATAGGCGTGTTTTCGTGATGTTATCTCTGAAGGATATCCACAAAAATAACGAATATCGTAAATGAGTTTTCAAGTCCGCGGAGTGTACTTGGAGTTCCAAGCACATAATTTTACACTTGGGGTACACTCGGATGTATGTAAAATTGACACTCGGAGTGAAACGGTTCATTTACCCGAGCGGTATTATACCATTAAGCCGGAAGTGACACAAATCGACTTCCGCGTAGATGTTCCCATTTGCCAGAAATTGTGTTATAAATGTTTGTTCTAACATTTGCAATGAGGACCGCATATGTTATGTTCGTCAACTAGTATTCATTTCATTCTGTGACTTGCTTTTTCTTTAGGAACTGGCTGCTGACAACCGGTTGTCACCAGCTTGTGAGGCTGCTGACAACCGGTTGTCACCAGCCTGTGAGGCTGCTGACAACCAGCTGATATAAAACTTGTTTACAATGATAAGGTTTTATTTGATATGATTTGAAAATAGACATTTAAGTTATATTTGCTATCCTATCACAAACTGGGGCTGATACTAGCTGATTTAGAACAGGTTCAAACCCTGAGATGTGGAAAAAATACTTCATGTTCTGAAGGATATGGTCTTCAGTTTGCAACAGTTTACTGTGGTTTTTGTTTGTCTGACAATTATTTCTGAATGGTCTCTTGTGTCAAACAAAGTTTTAGATGGAAAAGGACATACATATTTGCCAGTAACCATAAAAAACAACAGTTAATCAAACTATACCAGTATGTGTAGCTATCAGTTTGTTTCGAAGTTCGAGTCTGCAAAATATCTAAAAAATGAAAGCACTGGTGGCCAGTGGTGGATTGTTTATATCTGAGTGTAGGCTGAAAAAATGGTTCTGAACTTTGACTTAAGACTGTTTCATTATATTATCTGCAATACTGATTAATGGGCTCAGTCAAATATTTGACCACCCTGTTACTCGAAAAAAAATCTCAGGACCCGGGAGAATTCCCCCTTAGAAACCATTCAGACCCCCATTACAAACCATATATATATTGTTTCTTTAATATGCTCTTTAATCAATAGGTCTCTCATCGCTGTGGTTCGAGCCTGGGTACAGGTCATATGTCAGATGCCAAGTTCTGCAACAGAAGGTCAGGTGGTTTTTCTCCAGGTACACCTGTTTTCGCCCACCTCTGATTAACGATCGGCTCTATATGAGTGAAATTATCTTGAAAGGGCCATAAAATCAAAGTCAAAAATCAATTCTGTCTTATGATAAGACACAGTCAATGACACCTAAAGGGCTTCCTCAGGTGGTATGCCCCACCCACTCCAGTTTCAAAGGCATGGTAAAACTAGCCGAAATTTTGTCAAAAAGGGTCCATAGTAACTATTAGATGACTTAATTTGATATTTGGGGATATGATAAAATATGGATATAAAATTTTGCAAGAGGGCTTCAAAGGGTCCCCTTGCCTTGGTCCCCAGGGACATGCACCCCATTCCACATCCTCTTCCTTGAAAGGCTTAATGCATGTATCTCAGAAACCGTTCAGATCCCTGCCCCTAAACCATGTTTATTCTTAAGATAAGACGCATTCAGTAATACTGACTGTGGGTCACCAGGGGTATGCCCCACATCTCCAGTTCAAATAAGGCCACCAGAGTGAAACTGTAGATTTTCTTTTGCTCCAGCATTTCACTTATTTAATGTTAGTGAGTCCTAATCATTGATCTATTTCTGTAACAGTTTTGTTTATTTAAATAAAGGTTTAAAGTCCTCATCAACACTATTTAGGTCATTAAATTGGAGAAGTTTGTTCCTATTTTGTAAGACTTTTACCCCACATTGAGATGAAATGACATCTCAAGCCCAGCCGCCCAGTGAAACCAATGTAGGATTGATATGAAATATGTTCTACAAAAGGTTTATCCTTTGGAAGCAAGGAATACACAACAGAACTGGAACTGAAGGCTATAATGCATGGTGGTCGGTCTGACATATATCACTTTGCCTGGTGACAGTTTTGTTTGATTTGAGGTTTAACGTCCCCGTCAACACTGTAAAGGTCATTTTGGAGACGTTGCTTCCAATTTTGTGTGACTTTTACCCGACATTGAGAAGAAATGACATCTCAAGCCCTGTTGCCCAATGAAACCAATAGGGTTTATTAGCATGGACGGTCCGCCTCACACCGCGATTCCTGGACAAGCTTAGATCCTCTAAGCGGTTTACCAGTACTAGTGTGCGGGCTGGATTCAGCTCTGCGTGGAAGCATCATGCAGCCCATATATTTCTTCAAGCCCCTATAGGCGGGGGCCGTGCCTGGTGAGGGGCTTAGACCTTCTAAGCAGTTTTCCAGTACTGCAGCCTGGTCAGAGTTCCCACTCTTTGCCTGTTTACAAAGATATTTTCTAAAATGTTTGCAAGAAGATGCAGCAGACAATATGAACAGATGAAATCTTGGATGCATGTTTTTGTTGTATCTAAAGGGCTAAATCATTTATGTTCATTGATGCTGTTCCTTATGATGAGACACATGACAATGGCATCACCCTGGTATCCCCTTTGGTCACCTAGGGGTATGCCCCTCCCTCTTCAGCACAAATAAGGCTTACTAGCTTTGAAACCCTTCAGATCCCCAGTCCTTAGCCATCTCTGTTATTGCTTCTTATAATGAGACAATGCATTTATTTATTATGTTGACTGGAAGTGCCTCTTTATAGAAATGGAGTCCACATTGGAACTCATTTGAGCACTGGGGGTTGTCTGGGAGACTATTATTGGTAGATCAGTTTTACACATACATGTATTTATACATGTTCCTTGTTTACACCAAATCTGAGATTTTAACGTCACTACAGCTGGTGTCTGGGAATGTGTGGCGGCCGTAAAAAGTCTCCCTGCCCTACATCATAGTGTAGTTTATATTTTTTGTCCTTTGGGAGCATTGATTCTGTTGTGGAATTTTGAAACTATATGAGGGTCACTGATGAGGCCTAATGGGCCGAAACTAGCTAGTCTGGCCCAGAAAACATGTACACTTCATATTTTCCAGTTCTGTGGTGTATTCCTTGCTTCCAAAGGATATTATAGAACATATTATTTGGTTCGAAGATATATATAAGAGCATACAGTGCAAAATTTGAGCCTGTGTACTGGTGTGACCTAATAAACTAGCAGCAGGTCAAGGTCAGCACAATCTATTCAAGTATTTTGGTACATTGTAGTCATAGATTATACCAAGTTTGTTTGATTTGAGGTTTAACGTCCCTGTGAACACTGTAAAGGTCATTTTGGAGACGTTGCTTCCAATTTTGTGGGACTTTTACCCGACATTGAGGTGAAATGACATCTCAAGCCCTGCCGCCCAATGAAACAATAGGGTTTATTAGCATGGACGGTCCGCCTCGAACCGCGGTTCCTGGACAGGCTTAGATCCTCTAAGCTGTTTACCAGTACTAGTGTGCGAGCCGGATTCAGCTCTGCGTGGAAGCATCATGCAGACCATATATTTCTTGCAACCAGACAAGGAAATCCGTGATTTTACCCTGGGATAGAAATTTATGTTCTGACCCTGGTGTTCCGACCCCAAATCGAATATAATCGCGTGTTTGATAAATGCACTGGTTGATTACGACCTCGTATGCGCCGTCTTAAGGTTGACGTCACAGCAACGTCACTTAACATTACTGCAGTGTCAACACAATATGGCGGACATTGGTAACCGAAGTGACTGCAGCATTAAAATCCGCGCTAAGAAATGTAAGGTATGCAAGAAAAAGAATTCTATATGGGTGTGAGGGGTGGATAGAAAAATCCGTCCCTCGGGATCACTGTCCAGC
Organism: Lucinisca nassula; assembly: GCA_963580285.1. Classification (NCBI taxonomy): domain Eukaryota; kingdom Metazoa; phylum Mollusca; class Bivalvia; order Lucinida; family Lucinidae; genus Lucinisca; species Lucinisca nassula. Next base: position 61,909,080 of record OY757021.1, on the reverse strand, counting down.
ATCACTCGGCAAGCCTCGTGATGCCGGACAGTGTCCCTCGGGACGGATTTTTCAATCCACCCCTCACACCCATATAAGATTCTTATATTCTTCAAGCCCCTATGGGCGGGGGCAAAATAGATTATACCAAGTATGACCATACATGTAATTCATACATTCATTCTGGAGGCAAAGTGTTTCTAATAAAAAAAACAGTTTTGGGCAGCCTGTGACCTTGAAAATAAAGTCAATGTCAAAAGACCTAAGTAACTGTTTTTCCAGATCTTAATCATTAAGTTAATGATGCACATACTGATGCAAGTGAATGCACATACTGGTTGATGCAAATGTGGTAAGAATCCACTAAATTGGTTCTAGAGATACACTGCATCAATTACCCAAAGCCAGCAAAAACACACCAAAAACATCATGCCCTTCCCTATGTTGGGGCACATACCTCCTGGTCTCGTTCAATAAAGTTTTCCATATGTTGTATTTCTTTTCAACCCTTACACAATGGAAGTTTTAACTAAAGCAGAGCAACTTTCTGCACCGGAAACAATGCCCCCCTTCCATTTCCCTATTAATGGGCCTCCGTGGATTAATACATGTACGTGTAGGTAAGAGCGCTGACTCTTAATCATTAGGTCTCTCACTGCTGTATTTCGGGGCCACAAGTTCTGCCACGGGAAGTCGGGTCAGAGGTGTTTTTCTCTGGGTACTCCGGTTTTCACGCACCTGATTAACGATTGGCTTGAAATAAGTGAAATAATCTTGAAAGGGCCATAAAACTTAAAAAAAATAGGAAAAAGAAAAAACACTATTATTAATGATTCATTTGGCAAGGTATCGGTACATGTATCCCTTTAATGCATTATACATTATATTTACTTTTTTGACTCTCATACAATAGAAGTTTGGGTGGGCAGTAAATAGATAAAAACTTGTGACTTAGGAATTTTGTATAGCATTTTCTGCATTCATGGGCACATATCTCATAGTCTCATATAACAGCTTTGACAGAAGATCTTCCAATATTTAGCAGTCTCCAATCACCGACAAACCCGTCAGCCAAAAGGGGGACATTTTACAATTCTGTTCTTGACAGCTGGTTTTCACACAGATAGGAAGTGCAAATATTGAACAAAATTTACAAATTGCAAATAAAGTGATATATTCTAGCATCATTTGGCAGCATGCAAACGATCCTAATATCTTATCAATATGTTTCTGCAGCTTAACAATTTTATGCCTCAACCTTAAATTAATATTAAAAGGTCATAAATCCCCAGTTAGATTCTTCCAGGTCTTGGCTGCTATGGAATTACCCCACCCACCTAGACCTTTTTAACTAAATTAAAAATATCTAATGATCATTTCTGGACTTCCCTTTTTATTCACATCTACATGTATGTGGTTAAATTATGATCACATAAAGCAGATACTGCTGCTGAGTTATATTTGTTCTAACAACATCAGTATGCAACATACAATATATAGCAATACTAAATAATAAACCACAAAGACTCCAAGAAACACACCCAAAAAGTTTAATAGGAAAGATAAAGTCATTCAGGATATCATATCAATTAAGAACAAAAGAAAACAAGAGGACCAAGCTAGCTTGGTCCTGTATCGCTCACCTGAGCTAACAGATTCAAAGTTTAAGGAAGTGCCAGCCTTTACTGAAGGCTTTATGGGAGGACATGGTGATGACAGGGTAAGCATTTTCTGAAAATCAAGTAGAATGTAACTCTATGATAAACAGGCTGACCTCACCGGTTTTCAAACTCATTCAAGCTTTTATTCCTGACTTGCTAAGAAGATCCGATCTAAACTGAAGTGGCTATGGTGATGACAAGTTCAAAAACAAGAGTTTTCAAACTCCTCCAAGCTTTCTGCCTGACTTCCTTGTTTGTAAGTTTCATGAAGATCCGTTCAAAACTAAAGGGGCAGCAGTGATGACGATGTCGAAAATAGGCATTTTCAGCAATCAAAGGCACGTCACTCTATGATAAATGTGCCGACTTGGCCGGTATTCGACCTCACCTGAGGTTTTATTCCCAGCCACCTTACATGTAAGTTTAGAGAAAGATCCGATCAGACTTGGTCAGTATTCAAACTCATCCAAGATTTTATTCCCAGCCACCTCACATATAAGTTTCAGAAAGATCCGATCAAAACTGAAGGGGCTACGGTGATGACAAGGTCAAAATTTGGCATTTTTAGCAATCAAAGGGATGTTTCTCTAAAATAAATGAGCCGACTTGGCCAGTTTTCGAACTCATCCGAGGTTTCATCCCCAGCCACCTTACATATAAGTTTCAGAAAAATCCGATCAAAACTGAAGGGGCTACGGTAATGACAAGGTCAAAAATCAACATTTTCAGCCATCAAAGAGACATAACTCTACGATAAATGGGCTGACTTGTCCTGTTTTCGAACTCATCCAAGATTTTATCCCCAGCCACCTTACATATAAGTTTCAGAAAGATCTGATCAAAACTGAAGGGGCTATGGTGATGACAAGGTCAAAAATCGGCATTTTCAGCAATCAAAGGGACGTAAATCAATGATAAATGGGCCAACTTGTCCGGTATTCAAACTCATCCTAGGTTTTATCTCCAGTCACCTTACATATAGGTTCAGAAAGATTCGATCAAAACTGAAGGGGCTACGGTGATGACAAGGTAAAAAATCGACATTTTCAGCCATCAAAGGGACATAACTATATAGTTATAGCCGGTTTTCGAACTCATCCGAGGTTTTATCCCCAGCCACCTTACATATAAGTTTCAAAAAGATCCAATCAAAACTGAAGGGGCTACAGTGTTGACAAGGTCAAAAATCAAAATTTTCAGCAATCAAAGGGACCTAACTCTACGATAAATAGGCCACCTTTGCCGGTATGTGAACTCATCTGAGGCTTTATCCCCAGCCACCTTGCATATAAGTTTCAGAAAGACCCGATCAAAACTGAAAGGGCTACTGTGATGACAAGGTCAAAAATCGGATTTTCAGCAATCAAAGGGACGTTACTCTGTGATAAATGGACCAACTTGGCAGGTTTTCGAACTCATCTGAGATTTTATCCCCAGCCACTTTACATATAAGTTTCAGAAAGATTCTATCAAAACTGAAAGGGCTACAGTGATGACAAGGTCAAAAATCAGCATTTTCAGCAATCAAAGGGACGTTACTCTACGATAAAAGGGCCGACTTGGTCAGTTTTCGAACTCATCCGAGATTTTATCCACAGCCACCTTACATATAAGTTTCAGAAAGATCCGATCAAAACTGAAGGCGCTACGGTGATGACAAGGTCAAAAATCGGCATTTTCAGCAATCAAAGGGACGTAACTCTATGATAAATCGGCGGACTTGGCCGGTTTTCGAACTCATCCGAGGTCTTATCCCCAGCCACAATACATATAAGTTTTAGAAAGATCCAATCAAAACTGAAGGGGCTACGGTGATGACAAGGTCGAAATTGGGCATTTTCAGCAATCAAAGGGTCGTAACTCTATGATAAATGGGCCGACTTGGCCGGTTTTCGAACTCATCCGAGATTTTATCCACAGCCACCTTACATATAAGTTTCAGAAAGATCCGATCAAAACTGAAGGCGCTACGGTGATGACAAGGTCAAAAATCGGCATTTTCAGCAATCAAAGGGACGTAACTCTATGATAAATCGCCGGACTTGGCCGGTTTTCGAACTCATCCGAGGTCTTATCCCCAGCCACAATACATATAAGTTTTAGAAAGATCCGATCAAAACTGAAGGGGCTACGGTGATGACAAGGTCGAAAATGGGCATTTTCAGCAATCAAAGGGACGTAACTCTATGATAAATGGGCCGACTTGGCCGGTTTTCGAACTCATCCGAGATTTTATCCACAGCCACCTTACATATAAGTTTCAGAAAGATCCGATCAAAACTGAAGGGGCTACGGTGATGACAAGCATTTTCCCATAGTAAGTCTATGGGACCTTGTGGTTGCCATAGGAACCAAAGTTTAAGAGCGATTTCAAAAAAAAGTTTATGTCATCAATGCCCCACCAGAGGCATGCTACAGATGAGAAATGATTGAGATCAGCCCGCAGGATACAGAGATATAGCTGCTCAAAAGTGTGGACGGACGGACGACGGACGGACGACGGACGACGGACGACGGAGGACCCACTATACTATAAGCTCCCCTGGAGCCTTCGGCCCAGGTGAGCTAAAAAACTATTAAATTCAGGTTTATACAGCTGGATGTCAGCAGCCTCACAGGCTAGTGACAGCCGGTTGTCAGCAGCCTCACAGGCTGATGACAACCGGTTGTCTGTAGCCTCACAGGCTGGTGACAACCGGTTGTCAGTAGCCGTCGCCTTTTCTTTATAGATGATTGATATCATCACGTGAACAAGACCCAATTTTATATAGAGAAAACTGGGGTTTACGGGATTATAGATTATGTTTCTTATTTCTGCCCCAAGACATAGATTGTGGGTACTTGTTAGCATCACGAAAACACGCCTATATAATTTTGACCCCCTTGAACCCCACTTTTATATAGTAAAACTGGGGTTTCCGGGGTTTATACCTTATTTTTCTTATTTCTGCTCTAAAATATAGATTATTGGTACTCGTTAGAACCACCTCGACGAGGCGGTTCTAACGAGGGCCCACAATCTATATTTTGAGCAGAAATAAAAAAAATATTACAATTTTTCATCATAAAATTTTCATTTTTTGGGCGATAAAGGTGGCCATGTATTTGTATAGGCGTGTTTGCGTAATGGAACCGCTAAGTGGTTGTGGGTACTCGTTAGAACCACCTCAATGAGGCGGTTCTAACGGGCATGTAAATAGGAAATATATCACTGATTTTCATGAAGACATGAAGAATGCACTATGTCGCACGGATGTGTCATCGTAATGCAGCAGAGCACGGCCTCCGTGGCTTAGTGCTCTTAATCATTAGGTCTCTATCCGCTGTGGGGTTCGAGCACCGATTGGGTCACAAGTGAGACGCTAAGTTCTATAATAGAAGGTCAGACGGTTTTTCTCCGGGTACTCCGGTTTTTGTCCACCTCTGGTTACTAATCGGCTCGAAATAAGTAAAATAATCTTGAAATGGCGGTAAAACCTATCCCTTCAAAAGTACAGCATAGCATTTACATGTGGTAGTATTGTATAGGCTGCTTGTTTTATTTTTCAAGTCAAGATAAGGTGGTTTTAATTCCTCTGCTACAATGTTTTAATTGTGATGAGATAGATGTAGAGCCAAACAACGGGGCCTCAGAGAAATTTGCTTTATTTAACGGAAGTTCTGCAGGGATAAATTTGACTGATCAAACCATCGAAATAGGTATTGTTAATATTCAATAAATAATCCAAATATCTGGAAGCTGAGTTTAAGACTTCAAATATTTCAGATTGGTTTTCAACGGAAAGGGACGTCCTTTTCATAACCAAACAAGAACAGATCAGCCACGAGGTGTGCGCAATTCATACCAATCGGAATACAACAATTTGTCTAAATATCTATATATTGTCAAGTAGACAGGTGAGAGCTTCAAGCATTTTCTGGCATGACCATAAAGTATAATGTTTATACTCTTCAGAAGTGAAAAAGGCATTTCTAACATTACATGCAAGATAGTGAGAATCTTATCTATGCAATATCCCTGCAAATAAACCCTATTGGTTTGTTTGCGCAGTCGGGTTCGAGATGTCATTTCATCTCAATGTCGGATAGAAGTCCCACAAAATTGGAAACAACTTCTCCAAACGGCCCTAAATAGTGTTTAAACAATAGTGTTGATGGGGACTTATAAGCCCATTCAAACAAAAAAAAAAAAAGATCAGTTGCATGCATTTTTTCTTCAAAACATGTAAAGGCGGGTACTCTTGATGAGTTCTGGCAATAGTTAAAAAAGTTCGAATGCGTACACACAAATCTATTAGTAATGAATCTAAAGGAAGGAAATGCTAGAGATTTATGTAAATGTAAACCCTTGAACCTGTATGATGTGCCATTTTTCGTATTGATACTGCAAATATAGGTTGTGGGTACTCGTAAGAACCACCTCATTGAGGCGGTTTTAACGAGTGCCCGCAACCTCTGTTTCAGAGGAGAAATAAGAAAAATAAAGAATAACCACATAAACCCCAGTTTTCTCTATATACAGGCCTCATATTTTTCAGGCATTTGCAGGATTTCAGGCTTTTAGAGCTTGATATTTTTCTTCATTTCAGTCTTTTAGATTCTGATTTTTGTATATATAGTCTGTTTAAAAAACTATTTAACCCTTATTTCTGACTATAAGTCAACCGAATTACTTTATATTTTCACCTACCCCATTGCAAACAGTGTAGATCCTGATCAGATGGCTTCTGAAGAAGCCATCTGATCAGGATCTACACTGTTTGCAATGGTAATGTAGTTGGGTCTTGTTCAGCAGGATAAGGGTTGAAGCTGCAAAATCGGGCCTTTCAGGCATGGAAAAGCGTGGTCAGTATGAGGCCTGTATATATTATGGGGTTTACGTCGTGTTCATTTCACGGACCTATTCGCGTGATGAATGCAGTTCCAATGTATGGCGAGTCCGCCTTTTTGTTTTCGATATGATTGTTAAATCGATTTCCAGACTTCAAGCAAAACAGTGAAGACCCCGATTCCATGCAATGTACTTTCGCGTCTGACAAGGGTCTTTTCTGTTGTCCAATGTCCTATTTTGGGACCCTGCGCTTAAATAGTTTAAATAAGCAGCGTAATGTAAGGAACCATAGGTTCCAGAAAGAATGTTTTGGTTCTGAACTGAATGAAGTTTTTAACCATTTTTACAGCCTACACTCTGAGAAAATCAACCCATCATTGCTGTGTGTGGTTTGATTGCTATCGGGTAAGCAGCTCCGACACATAGCTTCATCTTACCTGGACATGTTATCCAAATTTTGTTCACCTACTTTTCATACCAAAAACATGTATCATTGACTATCATGAAAGAAGATTTAAGGAGATTGAAACAATGAACAGATTTTTTTTTAATTTATAAGGGAGACCATTCTCGAGACTCGCTGTTCATTTTCCTAAAATTGAGCGCCCCGAAAAAATAAAAATTAAAACAAGCAAATATCTACTCTTAAAGGAAAAAAAAATCTTTTCACAAGGACCAATTTCCTTCCTTCTTTAGTAGGTCTGTAACCAATTGACAAGGGACACGCATGTATATTGCATGAGTTGCCTTTCCTGTATATGTATCACTTTTCAACTAATATCAGTGATACGTTCGTGGAAATTGATATTTAATTTAAAGGTACATGTTGTTTGAAACAGTACGGACACTGAGATATCATCACGTGAACAAGTCCGTGAAATGAACGTCCCCTTAAGGGGAATGGGAACACCTGGCTGATTTTTCCGCCGTTTTTCAAAGGGAGACAACTTTCGGGACTTCCGGTTCGCTTTTCTATAAGCCCAATCCCACTGAAAAGGGGTCTACTCTTAAAGGAAAGAATTTGCTCCTCAGGAGCAAATTCTTTTCTTTAAGAGTTGACCTCTATTGACATGGGAGACGAAAACACTTTTGCAGGAGTTGCCTCCCCTGAAGGTGTTCCCATTCCCCTTAAATATGTTCTATAAAAGGGTTATCCTTTGGAAGCAAGGAATACACCACAGAACTGGAAAAATATGGAGTGTATATGTTTTCTGGGCCAGACTAGCTAGTTTCGGCCAATTAGGCCTCATCAGTGACCCTCAGATATTTTCAAATTCCACAATGGAATCAATGATCCCAAAGGACACGAAAATATAATCTACACGATGATGAAGGCAGGGAGACGTTTTACCGCCGCCACACATTCCCACACACCAGCTGTAGTGAAGTTAAATATGTTCTATAAAAGGGTTATCCATTGTAAGCAAGGAATACACCACAGAACTGGAAACATATGGAGTGTATATGTTTTCTGGGCCAGACTAGCTAGTTTCGGCCAAACTAGCTACCTCATATTTAACCCCACTTTATATATAGAATACTGTGGTTTACAGGGGTATGCGATATTTTTCTTAATTCTGCTCAAAAACATAGGTTATGGGTACTCGTTAGAACCGCCTCAATGAGGCGGTTCTCATTAGCCCCCGCAACCTATGTTTGCAGTATTAGTGAGATAAATATCACGGATTTTGATAAGAAAAGTAGACTTTTGGAGATGTGGAAAAACAGACACTACAATGTAGGTCGCACGAGTGAGTTATCGTAAAGTTCGTTAACTTTTGTAAACCGAGTTTCTGAAGTTGGTCAGTTCACCTCTGAATTTGCTCATGCAAAGTCTTGCAAACAGGGTTTTATCAGTCATTCTTGCACACCGGACAAGGAAATCCGTAATTTTACCCTTGGATAGAAATTTATGTTCTGACCCTGGTGTTCCGACCCAAAATCGAATATAATCGCGTGTTTGATAAATGCACTGGTTGATTACGACCTCGTATGCGCCGTCGTTAAGGCTGACGTCACAGCAACGTCACTAAACATTCCTCCAGTGTGAACACAATATGGCGGACGTTGGTAACCGAAGTGACTGCAGCATTAAAAATTCGCTTTAAGAAATGGAAGGTATGCAAGAAAAAGAATCCAATATGGGTGTGAGGGGTGGATAGAAAAATCCGTCCCTCGGGATCACTGTCCGGCATCACTCGGCAAGCCTCGTGATGCCGGACAGTGTCCCTCTGGACGGATTGTTCCATCCACCCCTCACACCCATAAAAGATTCTTATATTCTTGCACACCAGACAAGGAAATCCGTGATTTTACCCTGGGATAGAAATTTATGTTCTGACCCTGGTGTTCCGACCCCAAATCGAATATAATCGCGTGTTTGATAAATGCACTGGTTGATTACAACCTCATGCGCGGCGTCGTCATGCGTGACGTCACTAAACATTCCTGTTGTGTCATGACAAAATGGCGGACGTCGGTAACCGAAGTGACAGCAGCATTAAAAATTCTCAATAGAAATGGAAGGTATGCAAGAAAAAGAATCCAATATGGGTGAGAGGGGTGGATAGAAAAATCCGTCCCTCGGGATCACTGTCCGGCATCACTCGGCAAGCCTCGTGATGCCGGACAGTGTTCCTCGGGACGGATTTTTCAATCCACCCCTCACACCCATATAAGATTCTTATATTATGAGCCGTCCCATCTGGATCTCGACTGTCTGCACAGGAATAAGTTAGGTCTTGAGCAGACGTCGAGATAAGATGTGACTCGACAGTGGTAATATTTGATCAAGCTGTGCAACGGTACATACAGACGAAATCTAGGTATCGTAGTCGCAGATCAAATTGACTAGGCGGAGCTATTCGGGTGTTGTCAATATATGTCAAATTCGCTGCGTCCACCAGAAGATTCGGTAGAGCGCCTTTCGCATGCTTTCTGCAAGCGGACCAAATGACCATATACGCCACAGCTTTATTTGTGTTACAGTTGAATTCACACAATCGGGTGACTTGGTTTACCTTTTTGTTAATAGAACATTCCAAAGGCAGGTACAAACGATAGCCCCGCCTTGTCAATCTTATCTGCGACTACTATACATATGTAAGAATGTGCAAAAATGAATAACACGTCTCATATATACACTAAATATTCACGTTTCACCAATGATACTTGTAACATATACCGTTGCTACATGATCAGTAATGCTGGTCCACTCGCCTCAGAGGAGTTATTTTTTTTTTATTCTTTGCATTTGAGGGCCACTGATGAGGCGTAATCGATGCACATACGCACCTATTGTTTAAATACTTTTTGTTTGAGAGCCACTTTTGTGTCTCCGATTGGAGGTGTGGGGTAATTGTATCGACTGCTGATCATTTCCTTTACTTCTGTTTCACTAATGAGTCTGTATTGGCCGAGGAGTGTAGCTAATCGGGCCCCACTGCATCATATTCAATTACACGGCGAATGCCTTGCTTCCAAAAGATAATAATTATGTTATGAAACATATACACACTGGACGAAATTTAAGCAATCCGGTTTGTTTTACACAGGTTTCTCGTCCCTGCTACAATAACCATTAGTATGCAACATCAACACTGTGGCTAGCATAACAAAACAAAACCCAACCAAGAAATGCCGTATTTTGATATAGAAAACGTAAATTGTTCAATGCATATCATTGTTGAATATGTACATTTCCAGTGTAAAGTATAATGTGAACCTATAGAAAACAATTGCGTTCATACTTCCATGAACGCATCGAATCACATGATTTTTAGTGACGTTAAGTGACGTCATTCTAAACCATTGTACTCTACGGGCGTTGATGACGACAACGCTGCTCCAGTAGGGCATCAGAGTGGCCAGCGTAGGTAGATTTAAAAACAAAATTCTCGTGCGTCGATTCGATGGGACTACTTCCGATTTTGATGCTCCCATTCGACTACCTATTTCCACATCAAATTACGTGATTGTCGTTTATTTTTTAGCTTTGACAAAGATAAAAGCGATATATATAAATATTGCTGTATTCAATATAAAGACTAAAACCTGAATTAGCATTTTGGTGTGGGCAGACCAAGGGTTTGAAAATGGCGAATTTTCAACCATGTCGGTACCATCGGGGAAACTAAAAATAAACTATTATAATATTCCTCGCGATTATTCTCACCTATATCATCAATTCCGGCATATATTAATCTGTTCACCTTGAAATTTGTGCCAAAATCGGCGGGGGAGCATTTTTTTGTGCCATTTTTTTTCTACCCACTTCCGGTCGAAACGTGTGTACAAAACCATTTTTGTCTTTCCAAAATGGCAGGTTTGGCTAAAAGTTTTAAGTGAAACTCACAGAATTCCCCTGTATTTGATAACAACGAATGAAAAGCGAGTTGAATACAAGTCTTGTGGTGCCATACTCATCTTCTTCACTGAACAATCCACCTTTCAACCATGTTTGTTTATGATTTACATCAATAATTTTGTCAATACACTGAATGTACAGTATATTTACACAAGCATGACACAGCTGTGTAGACAGTTTGGTGTGACGAAATCATATTAAATTACGTCATATTAAATGACGTCAGTATATCTTATCGACTAAATCAAAGTCCGCATACTACAGATTTTTTTTAACTGACAGATTGGTCTCTCTCTCTCTCTAGAGATCTCTTTCTCTCTCTCTCGTCGTCATTTCTTTCGGTTCATGGTGCATTCCTTACGCGTATCTGTAAACTTTCATTTTGTTTCTCTCTCTCTCTCTCTCTCTCTCTCTCTCTCTCTCTCTCTCTCTCTCTCTCTCTCTCTCTCTCTCTCTCTCTCTCTCTCTCTCTCTAGCATAAAAAGGGGGCCAACGTCGGGCCCGGACAGGCACGTCGTATCGCTGTCGGCCCGACGTTGGTCCGACATGCTCTGCTAGCTGGGTCTCTCTCTCTCTCTCTCTCTCTCTCTCTCTCTCTCTCTCTCTCTCTCTCTCTCTCTCACCCAAAATAAGGTTAGATTGCCAAAATAAATCAACTCATCAGACTGCACAGCATATTAAATAATGCCCCCCGCCATAATCCTGAATCATGCGAGAAAAGAATGACTTGACAAGATATCGAAACGCGCATGCGTACTCTTCGTAACTCCAAGCAGAATTGGCTCTCAGTTGAACAAGGATTTTCTTTATGTACCACGCTCGCGACAACTCCCACTTAGTCCTTAAGACGGACTGATATGTCCTTGACAAATGGGCGAAAAATAATCTTAATCCGGAGGGGAGCATTTTTTTGTGCCATTTTTTCCCAACATGTGTATCAAAGTACTTTGACGTCAATAAATTGAGGGGCCATTGTTTCGCGGCGTCTGCTAAGTCGGTTTAAGCCTTCACACACTCTACCCTTTTCTATAGAACTCAGAAAAGATCATTCTCATTTATTATTCTTCATTTTTCTCCAATCTATATCTCGTAACAAAATGTCATGGCCTATAAATTACCGGAAGTTCTTGTGATTTTCTTCCTTATTTTTTTTGACAAAATATAGTCCCATCCGGCGGAAGCAGATTGCGAATAGAATCATAGCAACGGCCTTAGATGCCGCCCTACTGCTCCGCTCTTTGTAGAAGAACAGCGTGTAAATGATTTTTAGCTTTAAAAGATTGCCCTACAAGCATTTTTTCGCCCAGTGATGAGGGGCAAAATAATGTAAATATAAAAAATAAACTTACTTTTTAGCTCACCTGAGCACGAAGTGCTCAAGGTGAGCTTTTGGATCGGTCTTTGTCCGTCGTCCGTCGTCCGTGCGTCCGTGCGTCCGTCGTCAACTTTTGCTTTAAACAACTTCTTCTACAAAACTGCTGGACAGATTTTGATCTAATTCCACAGGAATGCTCCTTGGGTGATCCTCTACCAAAATTGCTCAAACTGTTCTGCTCGGGTGAACAAGATGACCGCCAAAGCTAAAAATAGAAAAACCTTTAAATTACTTCTCCTGCTTAACCAGTGGATGGATTTTGAATTTATTGCACAGGAATGTTCCTTGGATGACCTTCTACCAAAATTGCTCAAACAGTTCCGCTCGGGTGAACAAAATGGCCGCTAGAGCTAAAAATAGAAAAACCTTTAAACGACTTCTTCTCCTTAACCAGTGGATGGATTTTGAAATTATTGCACAGGAATGTTCCTTGGGTGCCCCTCTACTAAAATTGCTCAAACCGTTCCGCTCGGGTGAACAAAATGGCCGCCAGAGCTAAAAATAGAAAAACCTTTAAACAACTTCTTCTCCTTAACCAGTGGATAGATTTTGAAATTATTGCACAGGAATGTTCCTTGGGAGCCCCTCTACTAAAATTGCTCAAACCGTTCTGCTCGGGTGAACAAAATGGCCGCCAGAGCTAAAAATAGAAAAACCTTTAAAGGACTTCTTCTCCTTAATCAGTGGATGGATTTTGAAATTACTTCACAGGAATGTTCCTTGGGTGACCCTCTACCAAAATTGCTCAAACTGTTCCGCTCGGATGAACAAAATGGCCGCCGGAGCTAAAAATAGAAAAACCTTTAAACGACTTCTTCTCCTTAATCAGTGGATGGATTTTGAAATTATTGCACAGGAATGTTCCTTGGGTGCCCCTCTACTAAAATTGCTCAAACCGTTCCACTCGGGTGAACAAAATGGCCGCCAGAGCTAAAAATAGAAAAACCTTTAAGCGACTTCTTCTCCTTAACCAGTGGATGGATTTTGAAATTATTGCACAGGAATATTCCTTGGGAGCCCCTCTACTAAAATTGATCAAACCGTTCCGCTCGGGTGAACAAAATGGCCGCCAGAGCTAAAAATAGAAAAACCGTTTAAGGACTTCTTCTCCTTAATCAGTGGATGGATTTCGAAATTACTTCACAGGAATGTTCCTTGGGTGACCCTCTACCAAAATTGCTCAAAGTGTTCCGCTCGGGTGAACAAAATGGCCGCCAGAGCTAAAAATAGAAAAACCTTTAAAGGACCTCTTCTCCTTAACCAGTGGATGGATTTCGAAATTACTTCACAGGAATGTTCCTTAGGTGACCCTCTGCCAAAATTGCTCTTACCATTCCGCTCCAGTGAACAAGATGGCCGCCAGAGCTAAAAATAGAAAAACCTTTAAATGACTTCTACACCTTAACTAGTGGATGGATTTTGAAATTACTTCACAGGAATGTTCCTTGGGTGACCCTCTACCAAAATTGCTCAAACCGTTCCGCTCGGGTGAACAAGATGGCCGCCAGAGCTAAAAATAGAATAACGTTTAAACGGCTTTTTCTCCTTAACCAGTGGATGGATTTTGAAATTATTTCAAAGGAATGTTCCTTGTGTGACCCTCTACCAGAATTGCTCAAACCGTTCTGCTCGGGTGAACAAAATGGCCGCCAGAGCTAAAAATAGAAAACCTTTAAACGACTTTTTCTCCTTAACCAGTGGATGGATTATGAAATTATTTCACAGGAATGTTCCTTTGGTGAATCTCATCAAAAAATGCTCATACCGTTCCGCTTGGATGAACAAAATGGCTGCCAGAGCTAAAAATAGAAAAACCTTTAAACGACTTCTCCTGCTTAACCAGTGGATGGATTTTGAATTTATTTCACAGGAATGTTCCTTGGGTGACCCTCTACCAAAATTGCTCAAACCGTTCCGCTCGGGTGAACAAGATGGCCGCCAGAGCTAAAAATAGAAAAACTTTTAAACGATTTCTTCTCCTTAACCAGTGGATGGATTTTGAAATTATTTCACAGGAATGTTCGTTTGGTGTCCCTCTACCAAAATTGCTCATACCGTTCTGCTCGGGCGAACAAAATGGCCACCAGAGCTTCTCCTGCTTAACCAGTGGATGGATTATAAGCCCTTGGGCAAAAAACGGCCCCGCCCCGGGGCCCACTGGCTTTACATAGGCTTATATAGGGAAAACCTTTAAAAATCTTCTTGTCTGAAACCAGAAGGCCCAGGTCTTTGATATTTGGTATTTAGCTTTGTCTAGTTGATCGCTACCAAGATTGTTCAAATTATAGCCCTGGTGCCAAAAACAGCCCCACCCCGGGCCCCACTGGTTTTACATAGGCTTATATATGGAAAGCCTTTAAAAATCTTCTTGTCTGAAACCAGAAGACCCAGGTCTTTGATATTTGGTATGAAGCTTCTTCTAGTGGACCTCTACCAAGATTGTTCAAATTATAGCCCTGGGGCCAAAACTGGCCCCGCCCCGGGGCCCACTGGTTTTACATAGGCTTATATTGGGAAAACCTTTAAAAATCTTCTTGTCTGAAACCAGAAGGCCCAGGTCTTTGATATTTGGTAAGTAGCTTCGTCAAGTGGACCGTTACCAAGATTGTTCAAATTATAGCCCTTGGGCCAAAAAATGCCCCCTGGCCAGGGCCCACTGGTTTTACACAGGCTTTTACAGGGAAACCTTTAAAAATCTTCTCGTCTGAAACCAGAAGGCCCAGGTCTTTGATATTTGGTATGAAGCGTCATCTAGTGGACCTCTACCAAGATTGTTGAAATTATAGCCTTGGGGCCAAAAATGTCGCCGCCCAGAGACCCTTTGGTTTTACATAGACTTATAAAGGGAAATTTTTAAAAATCTTCTTCTCTGAAACTGCAAGGCCCAGGTCTTTGATATTTGGTATGGAGCTTCATCTAGTGGACATCTACCAAGTTTGTTAAAATTATAGCCCGTGGGCCACAAATGCCCCCCACCCCGGGCCCTTTGGTTTTACAGAGACTTATATAGCCTGGTGCATAGACTTATGTAGGGAATATCTTTATAAAAATCTTCTTCTCTGAAACAGCAAGGCCCAGGTCTTTGATATTTGGTGTGTAGCGTCATCTAGTGGACCTTTGCCAAGATTGTTCAAATTATAGCCTTTGTTTTTGTTTGGTATGAAGCTTCACCTTTAAGACCTCCCTCAACATTATGCACATTAAAGCCCTTCAGCCAACAATGGCCCTCCCTGGGGCCCACTTGTTACACTATGGATCAGGTGAGCGATCCAGGGCCATCATGGCCCTCTTGTTCTGCGTTTCATGAAAGTATGAACGACACTGGGTCGCTAACAAAGTTTACATGAACCCCTTCGGGGTTCCTTTACTTTGCACGCGACCCACTGCGTTCATACTTCCATGAACTGCAGAAAAATAAATTTCATTTCTTAAATATTTACATTTCCAGTGTAACGTCTAATGTAAACCTATAGAAACAACGTAGTTTATAGTTCCATGAACGCATCGAGTCACATGATTTTCAGTGACGCCAAGTGACGTCATTCTAAACCATGATTCTCTACGGACGTTGGCGACGTCAACTCTGTTCCACTCTTTGTAGAAAAACAGCGTGTAAATGCTTTTCAGCTTTAAAAGTGTGCCTAATAAGCATTTGATTCGCCCAGTGATGAGAGGCAAAAATGTAAATATAGAAAATAAACTTATTTTTTCTGCTTTTCATGAAAGGATGAACGACAGCGGGTCACTAGAAAAGTTTACATGAACCCATTCGGGGTTCATTTTCTTTGCACGCGACCCACTGCGTTCATACTTTCATGAACAGCAGAAAAATAAATTTCATTTCTTAAATAAACAGAGCTGCAGATTCTGTTAGCGTCATGTTTGCTAAAGTTTCCGGGGTTAAATATAGATCAATTTCGCACCTGATTTAATCAAAATATCGCGAAGGTTCGACACGCACAGATGACTTTCTCATCCACCAGGTCAGACGGCGTTAGCTCTAGCCACTCGCTATGCCTAGATGCGATTCTCTAACATAATCTACTGTATCCAAACAGCAAGAATGCCCCATATATTATGTCCTCCAGGATTCTAGCTTTATAATGGAATGTCACAACTACATTGCGTTAGACAAAGACCACCAATGGTTACAGTTGTCGCAAATAGTAACAGTGATCGACAGGGACCATAACTGACGCCAGTAAGAGAATGTAGGGACAGTAGCTCACCACAATCCCACAGTCAGACAGGCAAGGGATACCGGGAAAGTTTTGTTTGTTGCTTTGATTTAATGTTTAACATGCCCGTCAACACTATTTAGGTCATTTTGGAAATGTTGCTTCCAATTTTGTGGGACTTTTACTCGACATTGAGGTTGAAATTACATCTCAACCCCTTACGTCCAATGAAACCAATAAATTTTATATGCATCGGACGGTCCGACTCGCATCAGTTTGCCTGGGCAGGCTTAGACCTTCTAGCGGTTTACCAGTACTCATGTGCGGTCGGTTTTAGCTCTGCGTGACGGCATCATGCAACCCAATACATTTCTCCAAGCCCCGATCGGCGGGGGCCACAGTAACTGACTACAGGGACAGCAACTGACTACAGCATGACAGGTGCAGTGATCGGGCAAGGAATACAGGGACAGTAACTGACCACAGTCAGGCAGGTGCAGTGGCCAGGTAAGGGATACAGGGACAGTAACTGACCACAGTCAGGCAGGTGCAGTGGCCAGGTAAGGGATACAGGGACAGTAACTGACCACAGTCAGGCAGGTGCAGTGGCCAGGTAATGTATACTGGGACAGTAACTGACCACAGTCAGGCAGGTGCAGTGGCCAGGACAGGAATACAGAGACAGTAACTTAACACAGTCAGGCAGCTGCAGTGGCCAGGTAAGGGATACAGGGACAGTAACTGACCACAGTTAGGCAGGTGCAGTGGCCAGGTAAGGGATACAGGGACAGTAACTGACCAGAGTCAGGCAGCTGCAGTGGCAAGGTAAGGGATACAGGGACAGTAACTGACCACAGTCAGGCAAGTGCAGTGGCCAGGTAAGGGATACAGGGACAGTAACTGACCATAGTCAGGCAGGTGCAGTGGCCAGGTAAGGGATATAGGGACAATTACTGACCACAGTCAGGCCGGTGCAGTGGCCAGGTAAGAATACAGGGACAGTAACTGATCACAATCAGGTAGATGCAGTGGCCAGGTAAGGGATACAGGGCTAGTAACTGACCACAGTCAGGCAGGTGCAGTGACCAGGTAAGGGATACAGGGACAGTAACTGACCACAGTCAGGCAGGTGCAGTGGCCAGGTAAGGGATACAGGCACAGTAACTGACCATAGTCAGACAGGTGCAGTGGCCAGGTAAGGGATACAGGGACAGTAATTGACCACAGTCAGGCAGGTGCAGTGGCCAGGTAAGGGATACAGGGACAGTAACTGACCACAGTCAGGCAGGTGCTGTGGCCAGGTAAGGGATACAGGCACAGTAACTGACCACAGTCAGGCAGGTGCAGTGGCCAGGTAATTGATACAGGGACAGTAACTGACCACAGTCAGGCAGGTGCTGTGGCCAGGTAAGGGATACAGGCACAGTAACTGACCATAGTCAGTCAGGTGCAGTGGCCAGGTAAGGGATACAGGCACAGTAACTGACCACAGTCAGGCAGGTGCAGTGGCCAGGTAAGGGATACAGGGACAGTAACTGACCACAGTCAGGCAGGTGCAGTGGCCAGGTAAGGGATACAGGCACAGTAACTGACCACAGTCAGGCAGGTGCAGTGGCCAGGTAAGGGATACAGGCTTAGTAACTGACCATAGTCAGACAGGTGCAGTGGCCAGGTAAGGGATACAGGCACAGTAACTGACCACAGTCAGGCAGGTGCTGTGGCCAGGTAAGGGATACAGGCACAGTAACTGACCATAGTCAGACAGGTGCTGTGGCCAGGTAAGGATACAGGCACAGTAACTGACCACAGTCAGGCAGGTGCAGTGGCCAGGTAAGGGATACAGGGACAGTAACTTACCACAGTCAGGCAGGTGCTGTGACCAGGTAAGGGATACAGGCACAGTAACTGACCATAGTCAGACAGGTGCAGTGGCCAGGTAAGGGATACAGGGACAGTAACTGACCACAGTCAGGCAGGTGCAGTGGCCAGGTAAGGGATACAGGCACAGTAACTGACCATAGTCAGACAGGTGCAGTGGCCAGGTAAGGGATACAGGGACAGTAACTGACCATAGGCAGGTGCCGTGGCCAGGTACGGGATACAGGGACAGTAACTTACCACAGTCAGGCAGGTGCAGTGGCCAGGTAAGGGATACAGGGCAGTAACTGACCACAGTCAGGCAGGTGCTGTGGCCAGGTAAGGGATACAGGCACAGTAACTGACCACAGTCAGGCAGGTGCAGTGACCAGGTAATTGATACAGGGACAGTAACTGACCACAGTCAGACAGGTGCAGTGGCCAGGTAAGGGATACAGGGACAGTAACTGACCACAGTCAGACAGGTGCAGTGGCCAGGTAAGGGATATAGGGACATTAACTGACCACAGTCAGGCAGGTGCAGTGGCCAGGACAGGAATACAGAGACAGTAACTTAACACAGTCAGAGTCAGACAGGAGCAGTGATAAGGAAATTGATGCAAGGATGATTATGGACCACAGTAAGACAGTTGCAGTAATCGGGAAAGTGATACAGGGTCCCTTAATGACCACAATCAGGCAGGGGCAGTGGCCAGTTAAGGAAAATGGAGGTAACCGCAGTCAGACAGCTGCAGTGACAAGGGATACAGGGACAGTAGCTGACAACAGCATAACAGGTACAGTGATCAGGCAAGGGATACAGAGACAGTAACTAACCACAGTCAGGCAGGAGGAGTGGCCAGATAAGGAATACCGAGAGAGTAACTAACCACAGCCAGAGAGGTGCAGTGGCCAAGTAAGGGATACAAGGAGAGTAACTAACCACAACCAGAGAGGTACAGTGATTAGACAAGGGATACAGGGGCAGCGATTGACCATAACACGATAGGTTCAGTGATTGGGCAAGGGAAACAGGGACAGTAACTGACTCACTGAGGAGGTCCTAACGAGCACCCACAACCTACATGTATGTCTTGGAGCATGAATAAGAAATATGATGTATATCCCAGTAAACCCCAGATTTCTCTATTTAAAGTAGGGTTAAGGGGGTTTTCGTTTCACGAACTTGTTCACGTGATGCTGGTTCTATGAAAAGAGTTTGCTTCAGCACATTGCGCAGATGATCAAACTCTGCGATTGCACAGGCTGATCTAAGCTGATCGAACATACTCGAAAACCCTGTAGTGTTGGCGCGCCAAGATAATCCCTAAATTTTTATCTTGAGATATAGGAGGAATAAAATGACAGTTCGAATCAGCTAATGTGAAAGAGGCAACGGTGTTGGAGTTTTTGAAGTTTCCCAGTAGCTACTATTAATTCCATCACGAAAACACGCCTATATAATTTTGACCCCCTTGAACCCCACTTTTATATAGTAAAACTTGGGTATTCAGGGGTAAACCTTATTTTTTTCTGCTCTAAAACACGATGAGGCGGTTCTAACGAGTACCCACAATCTAAATTTTGAGCAGAATTAAGAAATATATCAGAATTTTTCATCTTGAAGGCGATAAAGGTACAATGTATTTGTATAGGCGTGTTTTCGTAATGATTATCCTGCTCAATAAACTGATTTTGGCACACCCCTATCTGACAATCAACAAATTATATTATTTAATATAATGCATTCATATTAATCTGCAATCTGATGTCAAACAGTTTAGGACCTGATCGGAAGCCATCTGATCTGCATCTACACTGTTTGCAAAAGAAGGGATTATCATTGATCTGCATTTCATTTCATTTCATTTCAAAGCCTTCTAGTGGCCGAGATAACTCACAAGTATAATTATGCATGCATGCATGACAATGTTTATTCTAATGCACTTACGTATGTAACGCGACGTCTGATTGGATAACGTCAAAAATTTGCGACAGTATATTCCACGATATACTGTCGGAAATCCGACGTCACCATGTAACGTCGTTTTTCATTGGCTGACATTTGGTTTTACGCAGCTCACAACACCTGCCGCTTTGTGCAAAATAGTACAATTTTTAACAAAACAACCGAATAAGTGCATTAGAATGGGGATAACTGTATTAAAAATTGTCATTTGGGGAGGTAAATCGTCGGTTTTACGGTCGCAAATTACGTTTTACGGCTCCGCTGACGCGTCGCCGTAAAACGAAATTTCCGACCGTAAAACCTCCGATTTACCTCCCAAAATGACAATTTTTAATACAGTTATCCCCTAAGTATTTAACGTAAAATCCAATGAAACTTTAAATCCTCGAACACGGATAGCTCCTTTACCGCAGTTAATTCTAATATAGGGATCAACCATGGTTGTTCATGCATTAACATTTGCCGGATCCCGAGGAAGCTGTTTGAACATGAGGCCGCTAGGCCTCATGTTCAAACAGCTTCCTCGGGATCCGGCAAATGTTAATGCATTGAAATAACCATGGATGATCGTTGTTCTTACATAACTTACGAATCCGACAGGAAAGTTTGACGAAAACTCCCAAAAGCGCCATATAAATTCCATATAAACTCTTCAAATGCGACAGGCAAACCAAAATGGCGGCCAGTTCAGAAAGTTGTTTACAATGACGTTGTCATGCAATGACGTCATCATAGAACCCTCAAACGCTACCTTCAGGGCGATAACGTTACGTCGCTCAACGTAACGTAAACAAAGCAAGGCCCGTCTTGTGATATCAAAAGCTCAAAATCCATGTTCAAACAGCACGCGAATTTCATGATTTAAACATGGTTTTTGCTGTTTGAGCACGGCTTTCGGTCCATTTGACAGTGGCTTCAAACAGCCATGCGCATAGGTATTTATGCAAGAACACGCTTTTCAGTCCATGGAGGATTCGTTCAACAGCTCCTGTCCATCATAATCAAACTATATACGTATAAAGTTTCAGCTTGATCGGATTTAAATGTAGGCGTTATCCGGAAACGAAATGTTTACAGAAATTTTCAAAGGGGCATAACTCTATGAATATTTAGTGGACTGTAACCTCGAAACAATATGCGCTGCTCCGCCGCATAGTTTATCTATATATCAAGGAGCGTTAGCAGGAAACGAAATGATAACAGAAAAGTTAAGAGGGGCAACATTATTTATCTTGTGCGGACAACATATTATCTTGTTTGCACAACATAGATCTTTGGAAGTTGTGCGAACAAGATACTATGTTGTACGGACAAGATATAATCTTGTTCGCACAACATATTATCTTGTGCGCACAAGATAATGTGCGCACAAGATATTATCTTGTGCGGACAAGATAATATCTTGTGCGCACAAGATATTAAGTTGTGCGAATATCTATGTTGTGCAGACAAGATATTATCTTGTGCGGACAAGATAATATCTTGTTCGCACAACTTAATATCTTGTGCTGACAAGATAATATCTTGTTCGCACAACTTAATTACTTGTGCGGACAAGAATATATCTTGTCTGCACAAGATAATATGTTGTCCGCACAAGATTATATCATGTGCGCACAAGATAATATGTTGTGCAGACAAGATAATATGTTGTCCGCACAAAATAATATGTTGTCCGCACAAGATAATATCTTGTCCGCACAAGATATTATCTTGTGCGCACAACTTATAAAATAAAACAAATCATGTCCCTTCCTGGGTTCCGTATTGTCCATGTTTATTTTATTGCCCTAAAATTAATTCAGATACACGTATCTGACTAGCAAAAGCCATGGAGAGGAAAACACTAAACGATGCACTACGATAACACACCCGTGTGACATATAGAGGATCTTACATGAGTGTTCGTGTATTATTGAATTTATTAAACGAGTTGAGGAAAAGGGATAAAATGCGAGGCTTAGCCGAGCAGTTTATTCCTTTTCCTCAACAAGTTTAAAACATTTTATAATACATATGCACGAATGCAAGATTTTATTTATCACATGACATTTAATGCCCATTTTATTCACAATTGTTAACAAAAATGTCAGGATTCCGTCATTAGTAAACGCGACGTCGTTAAAGACGTCGTACATGTAATGTTACGGGACATATCTAGCTAATTTGCATATGGATTATCGAAAATATTACATGGCATTATTATATTCTCAGAAGCGACATCATATGATAAAGTGCATTCTTGCACACCAGACAAGGAAATCCGTGATTTTACCCGTGGATAGAAATTTATGTTCTAACCCTGGTGTTCCGACCCCGAATCGAATATAATCGCGTGTTTGACAAATGCACTGGTTGATTACAACCTCATGCGCGGCGTCGTCATGCCTGACGTCACTAAACATTCCTGTCGTGTCATCACAAAATGGCGGACGTCGGTAACCGAAGTGACAGCAGCATTAAAAATTCGCAATAGAAATGGAAGGTATGCAAGAAAAAGAATCCTATATGGGTGTGAGGGGTGGATGGAAAAATCCGTCCCTCGAGATCACTGTCTGGCATCACTCGGCAAGCCTCGCGATGCCGGACAGTGTCCCTCGGGACAGATTTTTCCATCCACCCCTCACACCCATATAAGATTCTTATATTCTTTCATATCTCCAAAATGGCTACTTTTGCGATGAAAATTTGTGATATTTTTCCTGTTTATACTCAAAATATAGGCTGTGGGTGCTCGTTAGAATCCCCTCATTGAGATGGTTCTCAAACTATTGGCTATGCGTTCTCGTACGAATCATCTCATTGAGGCGGTTCTAATGAGTAACCACAACCTATCTCTTGAAACAGAAATAAGCAAAACAATGTATACCCCTTTAAATCCAAAAGTTACAGTTCTCTCTTTACAAACTGTAGTTTAAAGGGGTGTTCATTTCATGGACTTGTTTTCATGATGTGAAGAGGACATGCTCACTGAAACACTTTATGTCCTTGCCAACAATTGCACCATTACGGTAATGTTATGGTGCATTGTTAAGGATGACTCACGAGCTGTCTAACGATCTTATGTTAATTGGGGCAACATTCTCATCACCAAAATTTGTTATGCACACCAACTGAGCCAGCGCTTTACAAATATAACTTAGCTCGCACGACAGAGACAATCTAGCCTTATTTGTCATTACGGAAACACGCCTATACAAATACATTGTAACCTTTATCGCCGAAAAAATGAAAAATTTAAGATGAAAAAGTGTGATATTTTTCTTATTTCTGCTCAAAATATAGATTGTGGGCACTCGTTAGAACCGCCTCATCGAGGCGGTTCTAACGAGAACCCACAGTCTATATTTTAGAGCAGAAATAAGAAAAATAAGGTATACCCCTGTATACCCCAGTTTTACAATATAAAAGTGGGGTTCATGGGGGTCAAAGATATATAGGCGTGTTTTCGTGATGGTCGCCCGATGACATATATCTGATACAACATTCCTGAAGTCAAAATTGGCTATATTCATTAATTGATGATGAAGCTTTATGTAATAAAATTATAAATCGTTAATAAACAAAGTGTCAACTATTTTGATACTTATCACCATGACAAATGTAATGCTTTATTGAGTTATGCATGAAAAGGTTCTGTAACATTTGGTCGTTCGGTTAATATTATGCGTTGTCTCATTAATCAACATGCATTTGTCAGTTGTTGTAATAAGGAAACCGCCTCACCAATCAGTATGCATTTTTTGTTTTCCCATTTTAATACCTTATGCAAAACCAATTAGGACCTTTGGACTTCTGTCGTATCAAATATTGTCCATAACCCGTTTTGGGGCTGCGAATGACATCCCATTGAAATGTGCATAATTAGTCAAAGTGAATAGAATGATATGTCCTATATCCATATATGCCTTGAGATTTGATTTGTTTGATTTGAGGTTTAACGTCCCCGTCAACACTGTAAAGGTCATTTTGGAGACGTTGCTTCCAATTTTGTGGGACTTTTACCCGACATTGAGATGAAATAACATCTCAAGCCCTGTCGCCCAATGAAACCAATAGGGTTTATTAGCATGGACGGTCCGCCTCGCACCGCGGT
Organism: Lucinisca nassula; assembly: GCA_963580285.1. Classification (NCBI taxonomy): domain Eukaryota; kingdom Metazoa; phylum Mollusca; class Bivalvia; order Lucinida; family Lucinidae; genus Lucinisca; species Lucinisca nassula. Next base: position 61,884,768 of record OY757021.1, on the reverse strand, counting down.
TCCTGGACAGGCTTAGATCCTCTAAGCGGTTTACCAGTACTAGTGTGCGGGCCGGATTCAGCTCTGCGTGGAAGCATTGTGCAGCCCATATATTTCTTCAAGCCCCTATGGGCGGGGGCGGATATATGCCTTGAGAAGATTCAAACTTAAACCAAAATCATTACGGTAACACACCCGTGCGACATAGTGCACATTTCCAATCTCCAAAATGGCTACTTTTCTGAGGAAAATCCCTGTTATTTTCCTTATAAATACTGCAAACATGGGTCGTGGGTGCTCGTTAGAACCGCCTCGTTGAGGCGGTTCTAACGAGTACCCACAACCCATGTCTTGGAGTAAAAATAAGGAAAATAATATATACCCCCCTAAACCCCCATTTTCTCTATATAATGTGGGGATAGGAGGGTCTTCATTTCACGGACTAGTTCACGTGATGTATGCCTTGAGAAGATTCAAACTTAAACCAAAATACTAAGAAATAATATCACAGTATCATTTTAAAACAAGATATGCACCTCAGCCAGACAAGAGGACCATATATACATGAAGTTTATCAATGCTCAAGGCAATGGACCATGGCATACAAGGCAGGATTTTAGACTGTTGTGCATGCGTGTAGTACAAACCGTATGCAATGAGACTTCAATGACTTAAATCTAATCCTGGTGAATTTATTACGAAAACGCGCCTTTACAAATACATTGTAAATTTTATCGCTAGAAAAAGGAAACTTTTAAGATGTGAAATTGTGATACTTTTCTTATTTCTGCTCAAAATATACATTATGTGTACTTGCTATAACCGCCTCGACGAGGCGGTTCTAACGAGTACCCACAATCTGTGGTTCTAACGAGTACCCACAATCTATATTTGAGCAGAAATAAGGATAAATATCACCATTTTTCACTCTAAAAGTTTAGTTTTTGCGTCGAAACGAATATCCACAATCAATAATTTGAGCAGAAATAAGGAAAATATCACAATTTTTCATCCTAAAATTTTAGTGTTTTTTTTTGCGGCGAAAAATTTACAATGTATTTGTATGGGCGTTTTTTCGTAATGAGTACAAACCGTATGCAGTGAGACTTGTATGACGTAACCCTTATCCTGCTGAATAAATTACTTTCAACAAAATAAACTGCTTGATATGTATTTCTTCAATTCACAAACGGCATGACAAACAGTGTAGGTCCTGATCATATGGCTTCTTCTAATCTGGATCTTCACTGTTAACAAAGGGAGTTGTTGTCCTATTCTGCAGACATTACGATAATTCACCCGTGCAACATATTACATTTTTTTCACGTCTTCAAAATAGCTTCTTTTCTGGTGAAAATCCGTGATATTTGTCTTATTTGCACCCCAAACATAGGCTGTTGGTGCTCGATAGAGACCACCTCATCGAGGCGGTTCTAACGAGTATCCACAACCTATGTCTTGTAGCAGAAATAAGCAAGATAATGTATACCCCCGTAAACCCAGTTTTTCTCTTTATAAAGTGGGATTTAGTGGGATGTTCATTTCACGGACTTGTTCAATTGATGATAAGGGGTACACACCGATGACTCGTTTATTACTTCAGTTCGAGGACAATTCATCACGAAAACAATCCTATATAATTTTGACCCCTTGAACCCCACTTTTATAAAGTAAAACTGGGGTTTACAGGGGTAAACATTAATTTTCTTATTTTCTCGATGAGACCGTTCTAACGAGTGCCCACAATATATATTTTGACTAAAAATAAGAAAAATATCAATTTTTCATCATAAAATTTTCATTTTTTTTTCGGCGATAAAGGTGGCAATGTATTTGTATTGGCATGTTTGCGTAATGTTCCCGAAAATTGATTGAGACTGTGTTGGAGTTTAACGACACCTCAACCCTTGTAGATCATTTTGTGCCGCCTCCGAGAAAAAAGGTAGAAGAGATCATAGAGGAGATGAAAGGAGAGAGGAACACAAATGGACGTGAAGAAACAGAACTATAAATTATAACATTCGCCCTGTCCTCGTACCTGCTGCAATGACTGCAGGTCTTACCAATCTTTATGAACGCCCCAGTGACGCAAGATAAATGAAACCTTCATTACGGTAACTTATCCCTGCGACATAGTGCATGTTTTCACATCTCCACAATGGCATTCAGATTTAGAATGCATTTGTATGGAACTTACCAGTCATAATAGAAAAGTTTTGTTGGGTACATTTTACAGACCACCAAATTCTCCTGCTGCAACCCTGGCTTCCATAGAAGATTCCACTGGTCTTGCTTTTGACACAAACATTAATAATATTTTTATAACAGGAGATTTTAACCTCGATATTTTGAAGCAAGCAACGGGAAATAAAATACGCGACATATGTCAACATTTCAATTTGGAGCAACTCATAACGGAACCGACACACAAAACGGATAATTCGTCCTCCGCTATTGATCTGATATTTACTTCCGACAAAAATGCTGTACTTCTGAGCGGAGTTGGTGATCCCTTTCTCGACCAAAGCATTAGATTACACTGTCCAGTTTTTTTTCGTTCTAAATTTTAAAAAATACATTACACGAGTCTTTCACCGGCATATTTGGCTCTTTGATCGTGGAGACTATCAATCTCTTTCGTAGGAGGTCGAAAATACTAGCTGGAATGAGCTAAAGGATACATATGCCAAAAACATTACTGAAACAATTTCCAACCTGACTTCTAAACACATTCCTAACAAAACAGCAAAAAATCGTCAATCTGATCCTCCATGGCTAACTAATGAAATCAAGAAAATGATCCGTAAGAGAAAACGTATATTCATCAAATTAAAAAAATCAAAAAGTAGATTTTGACAATTACAAACAAATACGAAATAAAATTATAGGAGAAATTCGTAAATCTAAGCAATTACAAACAGAAAAAATGGCAAACAAATTAAAAAACGAAGAAATCAAACAGAAAGACTGGTGGAAAACACTAAACAAGAGGACCAAGCTAGCTTGGTCCTGTATCGCTCACCTGAGCTAACAGATTCAAAGTTTAAGGAAGTGCCAACCTTTACTGAAGGCTTTATAGGAGGACATGGTGATGACAGGGTAAGCATTTTCTGAAAATCAAGTAGAATGTAACTCTATGATAAACAGGCTGACCTCACCGGTTTTCAAACTCATTCAAGCTTTTATTCCTGACTTGCTAAGAAGATCCGATTTAAACTGAAGTGGCTATGGTGATGACAAGTTCAAAAACAAGTTTTCAAACTCCTCCAAGCTTTCTGCCTGACTTCCTTGTTTGTAAGTTTCATCAAGATCCGTTCAAAACTAAAGGGGCAGCAGTGATGACAATGTCGAAAATAGGCATTTTCAGCAATCAAAGGCACGTCACCCTATGATAAATGTGCCGACTTGGCCGGTATTCGAACTCACCTGAGGTTTTATTCCCAGCCACCTTACATGTAAGTTTCAGAAAGATCCGATCAGACTTGGCCAGTATTCAAACTCATCCAAGATTTTATTCCCAGCCACCTCACATATAAGTTTCAGAAAAATCCAATCAAAACTGAAGGGGCTACGGTGATGACAAGGTCAAAATTTGGCATTTTTAGCAATCAAAGGGATGTTACTCTAAAATAAATGAGCCGAACTGGCCAGTTTTCGAACTCATCCAAGGTTTCATCCCCAGCCACCTTACATATAAGTTTCAGAAAAATCTGATCAAAACTGAAGGGGCTACGGTAATGACAAGGTCAAAAATCAACATTTTTAGCCATCAAAGGGACATAACTCTATGATAAATGGGCTGACTTGGCCTGTTTTCGAACTCATCCAAGATTTTATCACCAGCCACCTTACATATAAGTTTCAGAAAGATCCGATCAAAACTGAAGGGGCTACCGTGATGACAAGGTAAAAAATCGGCATTTTCAGCAATCAAAGAGACGTAACTCTATGATAAATGGGCCAACTTGGCCGGTATTCCAACTCATCCTAGGTTTTATCTCCATTCACCTTGCATATAGGTTTCAGAAAGATTAGATCAAAACTGCAGGGGCTATGGTGATGACAAGGTAAAAAATCGACATTTTCAGCCATCAAAGGGACATAACTACAGTAAAACTCCTATATTAAGACCACCTTTGGGACTGTTCAAAAGTGGTCTTTAAGACCACTTTTGAACAGTTCCAAAGGTGGTCCATGACCAGAGGACACTGAATGCAGAAAACACATAGAAAAAACAGCTGAAACCTACTAAATAAGCCTTTTAAAGTAGAATTAGTCTTAATTTTAGGTGGTCTTAATAGCGGAATTTCACTGTATATGGTAAATGGGGCAACTTGGCCGGTTTTCGAACTCATCCGAGGTTTTATACCCAGCCACCTTACATATAAGTTTCAGAAAGATCCGATCAAAACTGAAGGGGCTACAGTGATGACAAGGTCAAAAATCAACATTTTCAGCAATCAAAGGGACCTTACTCTATGATAAATAGGCCACCTTTGCCGGTATGCGAACTCATCCGAGGTTTTATCCCCAGCCACCTTGCATATAAGTTTCAGAAAGATCCGATCAAAACTGAAAGGGCTACGGTGATGACAAGGTCAAAAATCGGCATTTTCAGCAATCAAAGGGACGTTACTCTGTGATAAATGGACCAACTTTGCTGGTTTTCGAACTCATCCGAGATTTTATCCTCAGCCACTTTACATATAAGTTTCAGAAAGATTCGATCAAAACTGAAAGGGCTACAGTGATGACAAGGTCAAAAATCAGCATTTTCAGCAATCAAAGGGACGTTACTCTACGATAAATGGGCCGACTTGGTCAGTTTTCGAACTCATCCGAGATTTTATCCCCAGCCACCTTACATATAAGTTTCAGAAAGATCCGATCAAAACTGAAGGGGCTACGGTGATGACAAGGTCGAAAATCGGCATTTTCAGCAATCAAAGGGACGTAACTCTATGAAAAATTGGCGGACTTGGCCGGTTTTCGAACTCATCCGAGGTTTTATCCCCAGCCACATTACATATAGGTTTCAAAAAGATCCGATCAAAACTGAAGGGGCTACGGTGATGACAAGGTCGAAAATTGGTATTTTCAGCAATCAAAGGGACGTAACTCTATGATAATTGGGCCGACTTGGCCGGTTTTCGAACTCATCCGAGTTTTTATCCCCAGTCACCTTACATATAAGTTTCAGAAAGATCCGATCAAAACTGAAGGCGCTGCGGCGATGACAAGCATTTTCCCATAGTAAGTCTATGGGACCTTGTGGTTACCATAGGAACCAAAGTTTTAGAGCGATTTCGAAAAAAAGTTTATGTCATCAATGCCCCACCAGAGGCATGCTACCGATGAGAAATGATTGAGATCAGCCTGCAGGATACAGAGATATAGCTGCTCAAAAGTGTGGACGGACGACGGACGGACGACGGACGACGGACGACGGAGGACCCACTATACTATAAGCTCCCCTGGAGCCTTCGGCCCAGGTGAGCTAAAAAGTTTATTAAAACCGATCAGTCGTCAACACTCCCGCCCCTTTACAAAGAAGATAATGTTTATTCAAAAGACGAAGACAAGGCTAATCTAATGAATGACTTCTTTATAGAACAAACAATGCTAAATGATGACAATGCCTCTCTACCCACTGATGTTCCTCAATCTCAGAATTTTCTCAGCTTAATATCAACCACTCTGGCAGAAGTTGAATTAATATTAAAGTCGTTGCAATTAGGTAAAGCAGCTGGTCCTGACTCAATCAACAATCGCATTCTTAAAGAACTAGCTATTCCTCTATCTGAACCACTCAGTGATCTTTTCAACTTCTCTCTAAGAAAGTGTAAAGTCCCGAATACATGGAAACAGGCAAACGTGACCCCAATCTTCAAAAAGGACGACCCTTCAATCATATCTAATTATAGACCAATTTCTCTCTTAAGTACTGTAGGCAAAGTCCTAGAAAAAATCGTTCATAAACCCCTTTTAAACTTTATTCGTGACTATAATATACTAACATCTCTTCAGTCAGGATTTATTCCTGGAGACTCAACTGTTAATCAATTAGTTCATATCTATAATACATTTTGCAAAGCTCTCGACGAAGGTAAAGAAGTACGTGCGGTCTTTTGCGACATTAGTAAAGCCTATGACAGAGTATGGCATAAAGGTCTTCTATTCAAACTACACAGCATTGGTATTTCTGGCTCGCTACTGCAATGGTTTACAGATTACTTGAATAATAGACAACAAAGAGTAGTGCTACCTGGAACTGGGCTCCACCCTTGGCCCACTTCTGTTTCTGATTTATATAAATGACATAGTTGTAGACATACATTCTTCTATCAGGCTCTTTGCAGATGATACTAGTCTGTTCATAGTGGTGGAGAACCCCATGCAAGCGGCAGCCCAGATTAACTCTGACCTGGCTAAGATTAACTCATGGGCAACGAAATGGCTTGTTTCTTTCAATCCTGCGAAATCCGAGTCAATGATTTTTTCGCGAAAAATAAATAAACCCTATCATCTTCCTATATCAATGAACCAGAAAAAACATTAACGAAGTACACTCTCACAAGCATTTAGCATTTCGACCGATTGCACCTGGCAGGACCATATAGACAACATCAAAACGAAAGCATGGTTTCGGATTAATATAATGCGCAAACTTAAACTCACACTCGATAGAAAATCCTCACAAACAATATATACTTCTTTTATAAGGCCACTTCTTGAATATGCCGATGTTGTCTGGGACAATTGCACCCGATACGAGGCGAACGAATTAGAAAAAAATCAAAATGAAGCCGCACGAATCGTTACTGGAGCAACAAAACTTGTATCAATCAACTCCCTTCTCTATGATCTTGGATGGGAATCTCTGGAAGCTCGGAGGCATAAACACAAACTTGTACTTTATTACAAAATGCAGAATTTTCTCACACCCGAATACCTATCTTCACTAGTACCACTCACGGTAGGCAGTAGCACAGTTTACGAATTGCGAAACAATGCCAATCTACAGACTGTCAGAGCTAACTCGCAACTTTATTATACATCTTTTCTCCCGTCGGCGACTCGCAACTGGAACGACTTGCCAGATGACAAGAAAAATGCACCCTCATTAGCAGCTTTCGAGTATAAACTACAGTCTAACGAAAGAAAACCACCGTTATATTTTTGTGCAGGTAAAAGATTTGGGCATGTACATTATACCAGACTAAGACCTTATTGCAGCTCGTTACACGATCATCTCTTTCAAAAAAATATTCTAAATAACTCATTTTGTGCTTGTGGAGCGGTTGAGGACACGAAACATTATCTCATGGCATGTGAACAGTACACTGACATAAGACAGGACATGTTAAACATTGTCTCAGCTATTTGCCAACCTGCTTTAAACATCCTTCTGTACGGCAGTACTGATCTCTCTGTGAATGATAACATACAAATATTCTTAGCAGTACAAGATTTTATTATTAAGTCTAAACGATTTTGTACTTCAAATTTAAAATCACAGATTTCAAATGCCTTGCTGGTACTTATCACAGATGTACAAATATGTGTAGTTTTTCTACACGGGCGCACATACATACATAAATATATACATGCAGGTTCATATAAAAAAAGGTTGTGAAACACATCTACCAACTCGAGCCACAGTTAAACAGCTACAGCGTCCAATCCAACCGATCATCAGTCCTTGTCTCACATCACGATTCGAAGAGCGCTACTGAGTTTCTGTTATGTATTGTTTCTCTTGAGACAGCCCAAAATCACAAGACTTGATTCGTCAGTGCTAATTACCTTAAAATCCATTCCCCGTGGAGCCATATGCTTTATTTCACTACTATTCATTTTGTAACCAAAATGAAATTCACTTACAATATCTTCACAACAACTTGCAAATTCGAGCAAGTTTGACAGTTACAACTATAATTAGTACATTGATATTGTAATCGAGGGATACAGATTTGAATAAGTCAGTTGACTTTTTTTCCGAATCCCTTTGTATGATACTTGTATTCTGTGTCAACATTATCTGTGTAAAAGATGTATGTATTATACAAAGTAATAAAGTTTAAACCAATGGCCACTTTTCCGGTGCAAATCCGTGATATTTTTTTTCTTATTTATACTGCAAACATAGGTTGTGGGTGGTATTCAGAACTGTCTCATTTAGTTATTTAAGAGGTTCTAACGAGTAATCATATTCTATGTCTTAGAGCAGAAATTAAAAACTAATTTATATCGCATAAACCCCAGTTTTCTCAAGGACATACAATTATCCCTCACCTTGCTGAATATTTCAATATGCTTCGCCCCCCCCCCCCCACCCCCAATCGTCAGCCTCTTGTGTTGCATGATACTGATCATTGCCTTCTCTTCTATTTTACCATGGATTCAGACGCAGAATAGATAATAGTATATATTCTGATCAGATGGCTTCCGAGTAGCCCGATCTGTTATCACCAAATGATATATCCGGGTTCAGTATGGTGAGTAATAAGTTCTTGAGCTATTTTGTTTCAGTGTATATGAAGAAGATTTAATTTCAAAATTCAATGTTGGACTTAAATCTCTTCTGAAACAAGATCTATCTGAACCCGATTTGTATTGTGACTTAGTATATAAATTCAGAAAAAAATATAATTGCAATGACTTCAGCACCCAGTTTCATAAAATCATTCTTCGATATAAAAAGATAGTGTTCAACATAAATGTTATATGACAGACGGCATGCATGGTAGTTAACCTAATCACGGTTGACTTTGCTTCCCTCATTAATTGCATACCTGTGGGTCAGGCCTCAGCTTCTATGATGATTCCAGCGTATAAGCTTACTGAGAATTAGAGATGATTTAATTCTTTGTAATGTTGGCTGATGCCTGATGCTTTGTCTCTGGGCGGGCCCATCGGAATCTTACTGTTGGTTTTCTATTGCTCTAGCATTACAGTGGTTTCTTGCTGTCGAGTCCCCACCATTGTTTCATCTCTGTGGTTGTTTGATTTTTTTTTTGTTTTCGGAGATGTAACATGTAATGCTGATTGTTGCCAGATGTTCTGTCTCTTATCAGACCCATTGAAGTCTAACTGTTGGTTTTCCGCTGCTCCAGCATTTCAGTGGTTTCTGGCTGTCGAGTCCTCACCGTTTTTTTCATCTCTGTAGTTGTTTGATTTTTTTGTGTTTACGGAGATGTTGCACTGATGAGTTAGGAGGCCTTCATGCGGACTGAACACAGTTTTGTCAACCTTCGCGACGGAAGTAAGGGCGAGGATTGCGGCCGAGTAAATTGATTTAAGCCCCCCCCCCCCCAACCGCACCCCCCCCCGTTGGGGATGGTTTCGCTGACCGTTCCAATGCTGTTCTTCTGATTGTGTGTGTCGCTTATATTTTTTGTTTTAGATAGCCATTTTGTCATTTCATGGGAAAGTAACTGTCGTTTTGACTTTCCGCTATTGATGTTTCCGTTAGGATGTGGTTGTTTCATGGTTGTGTTTCTTTCCCTTTGGTGTCTCTGGTGGTAGCTCTGGGTTAATTGTATCGATTTTTGATCATTGCCTTCACAGCTATTATATCAAGGCTCCCGAATACTGGCTGTCCTATTTCTGAAGTTGCCTGCTCTAGAAACACCTGAAAATGCATGTTGTTGGCCTGTAGTCGTTGGGTATCATGCTTTTGGTTCCATCGATATTGTAATAGAGCATTGCTCATACTCAGTTGACTTAAAGGGACAAATACCCAATAAAGACCACTGAAATGGTCCACCTGGAGCATGCCCATTACAAATGTAAGCGGTGTCTGGATAATTTCACAAACCATAGGTTTTATAAAGTTTGGAGTAGGTCCATTACAAATATAAGGGGTGACTGGTTTAGGTTTTATAAAGTTTAGAGCAGATCCATTACAAATGTAATGGGATATTGTTAGTTTCATATGCCATAGGTTTTATAAAGTTTAGAGCAAGTGAATTAAATATGTATGGGGTGTATTGCTAATTTCATATGGCAAAGATTTAACAAAGTTCGGAGCAGGTTCATTACAAATGAAATGGGTGTTAGTATAATTTCTTATGCCTCTGTCTCTGGTCGGAGTCTAACTGTTTGTTTTCTGTTGCTCCAGCATGTCAGTAATTTATTGCTGTCGAGTCCTCACCGCTGTTTCGTCGCTGTTGTTGTTTGATTGTTGTGGTCTCGGAGATGTTGCACTGATGTGTTAGGAGGCCTTCATGCGAAGATTACATGCACGGTAGTAAATCCAATCATTTCATCTCCATTTCGGGTAAAAGTCTCACAAAAGTGGAAGCAACGTCTCCAAAATGATCCAGTTAACCCATTAGCGGTTGATAACTTTGCGTCACTCTCTAGTTGCACGCCGGTGGTAAGGCCTCAGATTCAACGACTATAGTCAATGACTATTCCAGCGTAATGACTTACTAATAATTAAAGTTTAATTTTACGAAATGTTGGTTGGTACCTGATGCTCTGTCTCTGACCGGGCTCATCGGAGGCTAACTGTTGGTATTCTTTTGGCCAAGCATTTCAGTTATTTTTTGTTGTCGAGTCCTCACCGGTGTTTTATCTCAGTGATTCTTTGATTGTTGCGTTCTCGGAGATGATGCACTGATGAAAATAGCAACCTCCATGCGGAGTGAACAAGTTATTTGTCTAAAATCGCGACGGAAGTAAGGGCGAGGATAGCAGCTGCGTAAAATTGATATTTGACCCCCCCCACCCCACCCCCAGCCGGTGGAGTTCTTTTTACTGACCGTTCCAATGCGGTTCTTCTATCGTGTTTTAATTATGTTATGGTTTGTCTTTTGAGTGTGTGTGTCGCTTATATTATTTTGTTTCGGTAAGCCAATTGGCCATTTTGTGGGAAAGTAACGGTCATGTTTTTTTAATTTCCGCTATTGATGTTTCCATTAAGGTCTAGTTATTTCATGTCTGTGTTTCTTTCCCTTTGGTGTCACTGATGGGAGCTTTTGGTAAATTGTATCGATTCATGATCATTGCCTTCACTTGTATTTACTTGTAAAGTTTGGAGCAGGTCCATTGCAAGTGTAAGGGGTTTCTGGTTAATGTGATATGCCATAGATTTTATAATGTTTGGAGCAGGTCCATTACAAATGTAAGGGGTGTCTGGTTTATTTATATGCCATAGATTTAATACAGTTTGGAGCAGGTCCATTACAAACATTAGGGTTGTCTGGTTAATTTCATATGCCATAGGTTTTATAAAGTTGTGTGAAGGTTCTTTACAAATGAAAGGGGTACCTCGTTAATTTCTTATGTCATAGCTGTTACAAAGTTTGGAGTAGGCACATTACAACAGTAATGTTTGTCTGGATAATTAATACCAAAGAATTTATAAAGTTAAGAGCAGGTCCATAATAAATGTAAGAGGTGTCTGGTGTTTTTAAAACGCCATAGGTTTTATAAGGTTTGGAGCAGACCAATTACGGTTATTCTTATGCAATATATTTTATAATGTTTAGAGCATGGTGGGTCAGGCCTCAGATTCTATGACGGTTCCTGCGTATAAGGCTTACTAAGAATGAGAGAGTATTTAGTTCTATGTAATGTTGATTGGTGCCTGATGTTCTGTCTCTTATCGGACCCATCGAAGTCTAACTGTTGGTTTTCCTTTTCTCCAGCATTTCAGTGGTTTCTTGCTGTCGAGTCCTCGCCGTTGTTTCATCTCTGTAGTTTTTTTAGTTTTTTTTTTTTTGTGTTCACGGAGATGTTGCACTGATGAGTTGGAGGCCTTCATGCGGACTGAAGAAATTATTTGTCCAAATCGCAACGGAAGTAAGGACGAGGATTGTGGGCACGTAAAAGCGATTTAAGCTCCACGGTGGAATTCGTTTCACTGACCGTTCCAAGGCGGTTCTTCTGTCGCGGTTTATTTTTGTTATGATTTGTCTTTGAGTGTTTGTATCGCTTATATTATTTTGTTTTGGATAGTCCATTGGCATTTTTTTTAAAGTATCTGTCCTTTTGACTTTCCGCTATTGATGTTTCCATTAGGGTCTAGTTGTTTCATGTTTGCGTTTCTTTCCCTTTGGTGGCAATTTTTTGGGAAAGTAACTGTACTTTTGACTTTCCGCTATTGATGTTTCCATTAGGGTCTAGTTGTTTCATGTTTGTGTTTCTTTCCCTTTGGTGACTCTGATGATAGCTGTGGGTTTATTGTATCGATTCCTGATCTTTTCCTTCATTTCTGTTTTTTTTTAATTTAATTTTACGAAATGTTGGTTGGTACCTGATGCTCTGTCTCTGGCCGGGCTCATCGGAATCTAACTGTTGGTTTCCTTTTGTCCCAGCATTTCAGCTTTTTCTTGTTCTCGAGTCCTCACCGTTGTTTCATCTCAGTGGTTCTTTGTTTTTTGTGTTCTCGGAGATGTTGCACTGATGAGAATAGCAACCTCCATGCGGACTGAACAAATTATTAGTCTAAATCGCGTCGGAAGTAAGGACGGAGTTTGCGGCCGCGTAAAATCGATTTAAGCGCCCTAAATCCCTCCCAGTGAAATACTTTTCGTTGACCGTTTCAAGGCGGTTTTTCTGTCGCGGTTTAGTTTTGTTATAGTTTGGTTCCTCTTTGTATGTTTGTATCGCTTATATCTTTTTGTTTTGGATAGCCAATTGGCCATTTGTTGTGAAAGTAACTGTCCTTGTGGCCTTCCGCTATTGATATTTCCATTAGGTTCTAGTTGTTTCATGTTTGTGTTTAGTTTCCTTTGGTGTTTCTGATGGAAGGTGTGGATTAATTGTATCGATTCCTTTTCATTGTCTTCACTTCTTTTTTGTATGATATGCTTTCACCTCAAGCGAGACTCAGCCGACATAAATGGACTGTAATTTTACAATTGATTGGTGCGTGATAGTCACACATTGTCATGTAGTTAGAAGAAGAACTATATTAGCATTGCCGATTTCGTTCCTATCCCTTTTTACTTTATTTTGTGTAAACGTTCGTATTATGTTGAACCAAAGATGTTTGAAATAAAATATGTTTAAACCAAACCACCTGCTTCCAACGATGCACTCATACAAGCCATTCTGCACACCTTGGAAAATATTTAAACTCAGACCTGTTTGACCCCCCCCCCCCTCCCTCACAAAAAAAACAACAACAAAAAAAAAATAATAAAAAAATAGGTTTACTCTTCAAGACAACCGACTACGATCCAGGCTGCCACTTGCAGTACATTATGAAAACACGCCTATACAAATACATTGTAAATTTCACCGCCAAAAAGTGATAATTTTAAGCTGAAAAATTGTGATATTTTTCTTATTTCTTTTCAAAATATAGATTGTGGGTACACGTTAGAACCGCCCCATCGAGCACCCACAATCTATATTTTAGAGCAGTTTTAACATATAAAAGAGGGGTTCAAGGGGGTCATAATTATGTAGGCGTGTTTTCGTGATGAACTGGAGCCGGTGACCGCGAGGACCATTCATCGTCAGGCCTAATTGAGGCGCTCTAATGACCGCCCTGCTGCCGCCCAATGAAACCAAAGTGGTGTTTCAGACCGTCCAATGCATATACGCCTATAAGTTTCATTGGGCGGCAGGGCTTGATATGTCATTTCATCTGAATGTCGGGTAAAAGTCCCACAAAACTGGAAACACCGTCTCCAAACTAACCTAAATAATATTGATTGGGACGTTGAATGTCAATTTTAACAAACACACCTTTAATTAGGTCTTACGAAACAAATTTTCAAAAGAACAGAGATGGCTTAGAATTACAGGTTAAAGATGAAATACACTTCATGTTTTTATGTAAAAATTCTCAAGATCTAAGATCGACTTAATAACCTTTATTGGCATGCTCAAGGACCATAGACAATAGAGGCTTTTGAAATATTCTGAAAGTTGGTCAACCCAACTAATGAAAACGAGGCAAAATTGGTCTGTGAGTTTATTTCAGATGCACTGTTGGTCAGGTAGTCTGTCGGTTATGCTTCACAGCATTGACTTTTGCATTGATTTATGGTATAAGATGAGCATCACGTAAACAAGTTCGTGAAATGAGAAATCCAAAGACCCCACTTATTTCGGCTCCAAGACATTGGCTGCGGGTAGTCGTTAGAACCGCCGCGATGAGGTGGTTCTAACGAGCATCCGCAACCTAAACTTGGAGTATAAATGAACAACTAGGGCTAGAGTCTCTTTTCATGTCTTTCAAGTTTCAGGGTCCTTACACTTATGGTTCCGAGGAAGATATTTGAAATGGTTTTTACCATATATAAGCATAGCAGCCATCTTGGCCATGTGACAAGGAACAATTATATATAAACTTTTGTTCCCGTGGGGCAGAGACATCCTAAATAAAATCCGATTCCTATGGGTCCTTCGGTTTCTGAGTAGATGTTTGAAAGTCTGATGATCATTCGTTCCTTGTGAAAATCAGCCAAGGTTATTAAATGACCTGGACCTTTGACAATCAGAGAGGTTCATATAAGACCTATTTGCTGTTTAGAAACAACACTTATTTTGGATACTACAAACAACACTGTTTCACTTTTTTTCTTTTTCAAACGCTTTAAGAGCAAATGTGACATTCTTGTTAAATAGGTAAACGTCAACCAAGCGTCATCATCAATTTAACTTTCGTAGCGCTCGAGTCTCCCTTTTTCCCTGCCAAGTTTTTTCAAAGTCATCTTATTTGTAGATCTGGAAATGAAACCTTTAAAGGGCTTTAAAATATATGGGCATGTCTGCTATCTTGGTCATGTGACTTAATCCAATATAAAATTTAGTTCCCGTGAGGTATTGATCACTTACAAAATGATTTAAATTGACCGAGTGGTTTCTGAGATGTTTGAAAGTGAAATGGACGACGGCCGACGACGAACAACGGACCAGTGGTAGCTCTTGTGTTATTCGGCTCAGGTGAGCTAAAATACGATTACTCTGCAGGTTTCAGTACAATGTTGTAGCTTTTGCTTCAAAACGATTACCTATTTAAGGGGAGTGGGAACACATGGCAGATTTTCCGCCATTTTTCAAAGGGAGACAACTTTCGGGACTTCCTGTTCGCTTTTATATAAGTCCTGTCCCACAGAAAAATGGGTCTAGTCTTAAAGGAAAGGTTTTGCCCCTCAGGAGCAAATTCTTACCTTTAAGAGTTGACCCCTATTGCCATGGGAGACAAAAATACTTTTGCAGGAGTTACCTCCCCTGAAAGTGTTCCCATTTCCCTTAAAGGACGTTCCTATGTCACAGTAAAGCATCATAGAAACGAGCAAAGGGAAGTAGATCACGATGGTGACATACAGAAGAAACGTCATATACCATAAGAAAACTTCATGAAAACTGCATTAATTTTCTTTTAGCATTATAGCATTGGTTTCAACCGCGGAATTGTGAAAATATTTGCGGGTCACTAATTCATTACAAAAACACGCCTTTACAAATACATTGTAACCTTTATCGCCGAAAAAATGAAAATTTTAAGATAAAAAAATTATGATACTTTTCTTATTTCTGCTAAAAATATAGCTTGTGTGTACTCGTTAGAACCGCCTCAATGAGGCGGTCCTAACGAGTGCCCACAATCTATATCTTAGAGCAGAAATAAGAAAAATAAGGTTTACCACTACAAACCCCAGTTTTACTAAATAAAAGTATGGTTCGAAGGGGTCAAAATTATATAGGCGAGTTTTCGTGATGTAGGCCTGATTGGCCGAAAGAGCGCATTTGGCGCAGAAACAAGAAGCCCAATCTTCGCGATCGCTCCCCTGAGTCAATAATACCTACAGTCATACTTTAAACTACAATTCTTTTCGAAAATAAAAAAGCATCCTGTTTAACATTTTTTCAGCCCAATAGTCTAAGGGACCATATTTGCCGTAAATTAGGACAACCTCAAATGAAGGTAATCATTTGATTTGGTAGTACCCAGTCACCCGATAATGCATGCCAAGTTTCATAGCAATCGGCCGAGCAGTAGTTGAGGAAAAAGGCCGTCCTAACGAGCACTCACAACCTACTTTTTGAATATAAATAAGAAAAATATCACAACTATTCATCGGAAAAGAAGCCATTTTGTAGATCTGAAAGACTGCAATATGTCACAAGGGTGTGTTATCATAATGACCGCAATCTGTGGTGACTGATCTCAGTCTACATTGTCTGCCAATGCCCAGGTTGTGGATACTTGGCCATCACGAAAACACACCTATACAAATATATTGTAAATTTTACCGCCGAAAAATGACAATTTTCAGATGAAAAATTGTGATATTTTTCATATTTCTGCTCAAAATATAGATTGTTGGTACACGTTAGAACCGCCTCGATGAGGCGGTTCTAACGATTACTCACATATATATTACAGAACAGAAATAAGAGAGATAAGGTTTACCCCTGTAAACCCAAGTTTTACTATATAAAGTGGGGTTCAAGGGGTCAGAATTATATAGGCGTGTTTTCGAGATGCATAATGGGTTGATTCCTTTCGGCTGAATCAAAAAGGGCAGTTGTCAGTTTCTGGCGAATGAATGTGCACTGTACTGGTTAAGCGCTTACGTATAAGCCTGCTCAGGAAAGTGTGGATAGGCAAACTGACCGGCTCAAAAATGACCTAAAATAGTGTTGACTGGGCCATTAAATCCAATACAAACAAACAAACAAATGTACCTAAAGACATACTTCTCTGCTAAAAATGTTCGAATAAAGTGCAAAGTGTTTCTTTATTAATTGATTACGAACATAATAAAGGCATATTTCCCTGCTAAAAATGTTCGATTCAAGTGCAAAGTGTTCCTTCAGCGCAGAGTTGAATAAAGAGCAAAGAAAGAAAAATGCATTAAAACCTCTTGCATCATGCGTTTGGTCCTGTCACTTGGCTATGCACGCACATAATTCAGGGAATTAAATAGGCGTGTTTTCATGGTGCATAATAGGCTGATATTTATGTAGCTAGAATACCGTCATAAGTTTCTATCAAATTCGACATTCGTGCACAGCATTTTATCAAGTCTTTTAATCGGAACAGCTGTGGGGATCCTCTATAAATCGCAGTTCTCCAGGTGTAAGTGTGTAGTAGGGCTGTACCCAATCACAAAGACTGATCACCATCTGACGTCGGTCGTAGGGGTCTAAATAACCTGTAAAATACAGTAGCAAGTGCGCATATAAAATCACAAAGGCCCTGATTCGAAATCATTTCTTAACGCAAATAATTTCTTTTCATTACGAAAACACGCCTAAACAAATACAATGTACATTTTACCGCAGTAAAAAAAACGCATTTTTTAGATGAAAAATTGTGATATTTATGTTATTTCTGTCTTTGCACTCGTGAAAATTTGGATGTTGTCAACACACTCGATGAAATATTTTAGATATCAACCTCACAAAAAGTAAATATCCTCTCTATATCTTTAAGGTCTAAGGTATTCTATATGATAAGAACCTCAGCACCTTAAATCTGTCCTAACGTAAGTGTTACAATTAGACATTTTACTGGAATAGACGGCAAAATGCATTACGAAACCACGCTGTGCAAATACATTGTAAACTTTACAGCCGAAAAAACGAAAACTTAAGGATGAAAAAATGTGATTTTTTTTTCTTTTTTTTTCTGTTCAAAATATAGAATGTGGGTACACGTTAGAACCGCCTCATTGAGGCGGTTCTAACGAGTACCCACAATCTATAGTTTAGAACAGAAATGAGAAAAATAAGGTTTACCCCTGTATACCCCAGTTTAACTGTTTAAAGTGGGGTTCGGGGGGGGGGGGGGGTCAAAATTGTATAGGCGTGTTTTCGTGATGGAACCGACTTTAGCGAACTGTTTTTTTTTGTAAGTGGTCAAAAAAACTCCCTCGATGTTTTGTTTGTTTGTTTGATTTGAAGTTTAACGGCTCCGTCAAAACTGTAAACTTTAAGGTCATTTTGGAGACCTTGCTTCCAATTTTGCGGGACTTTTACATAACATTGATGACATCTCAAGACCTGCCGCCCAATAAAACCAATAGAGTTTATAAGCATGGACGGGCCGACTCGCACCACATTGAACGGGCAGGCTTAGATCCTCCCAGCGGTTTACCAGTACTCGTGTGCGGGTCGGTTTCAGCTCTGCCTGGAAGCAACATGCAGCCCATCTATTTCTTCAAGCCCCGACGGGCGGGGGCATGTCCCTCGTTGTAACAAAACGTTTCCTATATCATACAAACATTTTCAACCCCTTTTGACACGCTCTTGAGTGATTCATAGAGTTTGAAAGGACCATACAGTACAGGGGATTTAGAAGACATTTATTTCTAATTCATTAAACAACCGCATTGTATGACAAATTCCAGCACGCGTGCCATCACGAGAACACGCCTATATAATTTTGACCCCCTCATACCCCACTTTTATATAGTAAAACTGGGGTTTGCAGGGGTAAACATTATTTTTCTTATTTCTGCTCTAAAATATAGATTGTTGGTACTCGTAAGAACCGCCTCGATGAGGCGGTTCTAATCAGTACCCACAATCTATATTTTGAGCAGAAATAAGAAAAATATGACAATTTTTCATCTTAAGATTTTCATTTTTTCGGCGATAAAGGTTACAATGTATTTGTATAGGCGTGTTTTCGTAATGTTGTGTCCGTTTGATGACACCGGGTGAAATACGAGCACGTATTTGTTTCTCTCGAAGTCCTATAACGAAACACCTATTTTGGATTGATTGTCAATCGACCTATGGTTACTAACTACAGACGCTTCCAGCCAGCTGTTTTCTACGTGACAATAGCTGACCTTGTCCTAAAATCCAGATTACGTTTATAAACAGCATCGCTATTCTTCTGTCTGAGTAATTCTGTAAACTATTGATTGGTCTTGTGTGCTGGGTCATTGGCAAACAGTGTAGATCTGATCAGGGTCTACACTGTTTGATGAAAATACAGGACTATTAGGGTAAAACGAAACAGTCTAAGTTCCAGTTCAGGATCTTTTTTCAAGCCTACTGTCAGAGCGATTGACCCGTCTGTGCAGTCAGTAAGTTGACTATTTTGTGTAAACGTTCTATAAAAAAAGAGATGTAGTTCTACAATGGATCTACTTTTCGAAGCAATATTATAAGAATATGATATGGGGATTCTGTTGTAGATGAGCGTTTCCAACCCGAGGGATGACCGTGCTGAGCGGAACCGAGGCTATGCCGAGGTTCCGCTCAGTACGGTCATCCTGAGGGTTGGAAACGCCCATCTACAACAGAACCCCATATTGGATTTCTTTTTCTTGCACAACACATCCGGTTAGTTTTGACAGCTCGCACATGTATATTGTTTACAAAATAAAAGTAGTGCGGAAGTAGTTCCGGAAGTTGAATAGAATTGAAGCGAATTTATGTTAGTTGCCTGGGTCGGAACACCAGGGTCAGAACATAAATTTCTATCCCAGGGTAAAATCACGGATTCCCTTGTCTGGTGTGCAAGAATATCATTTTCCCATTTCAAAACAACGTTTACATTTCGTACAAACATAAACAAGAGGCCCATGGGCCACTATGCTCACCAGAGCCCAGGTGGGCACTGCCAAATTGCAGCCATGTATTTTAACATGATATCATTTTAATCTGCCAAATGAACCCCCATATCCAAATGAGCATCAATGTGGACTCAGTATATGAAACATTAGGCCTTTTATGAAGTAGAGGGGGTGGGGCATGGACCCAATGGAGCCCTGGTTGGTATCACTAAATGTGTCTTATCACAAAGAACAAGAATATATATGGTTTAGCAGTGGGGATCTGCATGGCTGGAGATATAAGTGGAGGGGTTGGAGCATGCCCTGTCGTTCCCAGGAAAGCCCAAGATTGTTGTCCCTAAATGTGTCTCATCATAAGGACCAAATATATATATGGTTTAGGGGTGGGAATCTGAACGGTTTCCAAGATATCCTTTCATGAAGTGGAAAGGAGAGGACTGGCCACTGCGGACACCCCTATAGTAGGTGTGCTAATAATAAGGAACAAGAACATATATGAATATGGGGTGGGGATTTGAATGGTTTCTGAGATATATGGCCTTTTATGAAGTGGAAGGGCGGGGCACATTGCCTCAGCACAAAGAGACCCCCAAGTTGGTGTGACTGAATGAGTCTTATCATAAGGAACAAGAATATATATGGTTTAGGGGTGGTGATCTGAACTATTTCTGAGATATGTGGCTTTTAATGAAGTCAAGCGGTGGAGCAAGGCCCGGGCATGCCCCGGGGACTCACAAGCTGGTGTCAATGAATGTGCCTTATCATAAGGAAGATGAATATATATGGTTTAGGGGTGGGGCTCTGAACAGTTTCTGAGATATAAGGCCTTTTGTGAAGTGCAGGGGTGGGGCAAGGCCCATGGAGACCCCCAGGTTGGTGTCAATGAAAGTGTCTTATCATAAGGAACAAGAATATATATGGTTTAGGGGTGGGGATCTGTAAGGTTTCCGAGATATTGTGATATTATGAAATGGAGGGGGTGGGGCATGGCCCCAGCACATCCCTGGGGACCCCGGGGTTGGTGTCACTGAATGTGTCTCATCATAATGAACAAGAACATATATGGTTTAGGGGTGGGGATCTGAACAGTTTCTGAGATATATGGCCTTTTGTGAAGTGAAGGGGTGGGGCATGGCTCCGGCGCACCCCGGAAGACCACCAATTTGGGGTCAATGAATGGGTCTTATCATAAGGAGCAAGAATATATATGGTTTAGGGGTGGGGATCTGTAAGGTTTCCGAGATATTGGGCCTTTTATGAAATGAAGGGGCGGGACATGGCCCCGGCGCATCCCGGGGGACCCCCAGTTTGATGTCACTTAATGCGTCTTATCATAAGGAACAAGAGTATATAGGGTTCAGGGGTGGGGATCTGAATGGTTTCCGAGATATTGGGCCTTTTATGAAGTGGAGGGGGTGGGGCATGGCCTCGGCACATCCCGGAGGACCTCCAGGTTGGTGTCACTGAATGCGTCTTATCAATAGGAACAAGAATATATATGGTTTAGGGGTGGGGATCTGAACTATTTCTGAGATATGTGGCTTTTAATGAAGTCAAGCGGTGGAGCAAGGCCCGGGCATGCCCCGGGGACTCACAAGCTGGTGTCAATGAATGTGCCTTATCATAAGGAAGATGAATATATATGGTTTAGGGGTGGGGCTCTGAACAGTTTCTGAGATATAAGGCCTTTTGTGAAGTGCAGGGGTGGGGCAAGGCCCAGGGAGACCCCCAGGTTGGTGTCAATGAAAGTGTCTTATCATAAGGAACAAGAATATATATGGTTTAGGGGTGGGGATCTGTAAGGTTTCCGGGATATTGTGATATTATGAAATGGAGGGGGTGGGGCATGGCCCCAGCACATCCCTGGGGACCCCCAGGTTGGTGTCACTGAATGTGTCTCATCATAATGAACAAGAACATATATGGTTTAGGGGTGGGGATCTGAACAGTTTCTGAGATATATGGCCTTTTGTGAAGTGAATGGGTGGGGCATGGCTCCGGCGCACACCGGAGTACCCCCAATTTGGGGTCAATGCATGGGTCTTATCATAAGGAGCAAGAATATATATGGTTTAGGGGTGGGGATCTGTAAGGTTTCCGAGATATTGGGCCTTTTATGAAATGGAGGGGCGGGACATGGCCCCGGCGCATCCCGGGGGACCCCCAGTTTGATGTCACTGAATGCGTCTTATCATAAGGAACAAGAGTATATAGGGTTCAGGGGTGGGGATCTGAATGGTTTCCGAGATATTGGGCCTTTTATGAAGTGGAGGGGGTGGGGCATGGCCTCGGCACATCCCGGAGGACCTCCAGGTTGGTGTCACTGAATGCGTCTTATCAATAGGAACAAGAATATATATGGTTTAGGGGTGGGGATCTGTAAGGTTTCTGAGATATAAGTCATTTTATGAAGTACTGGGGGCGGGGCATGGCCCCGGCACAACCTACTGGACCCCCAGGTTGACATAAAAGCATATGGCTGAGAGAAGTTTACTAAAGGAACATTTCTATGAAAGTTTTGTCAAAATATCTGCAAAGGCTTTGTAGTTAATGCATTTTTTCAATTTTCCCCATTATAAGTCTATGGAAAATCTAAGTTGCCATAGCAACCAAACTAAAGAGCCGAATTTCATAAAAAAACACAAAACCTGTAAAGGCAAATATGGTGAATACTTCCATAAACTTTCAGCCTCATAGAGCATACGGTTTCTGAAGAGATGATTTTTTAAGTATTTTTTTTTCTATTTTTTCATTTTGGTTTCCATGGTAACCAATACAAATGAGCAGTAGGCCTAAAATCATATGGCAGATAGTAGATTGCCTAAGGAATATTTCTATGAAAGTTTTGTCAAAATATCTGCAGTAGCTTGGCAGTAAATGCCATTTTTCAATTTTCCCCATTATAAGTCTATGGAAACTCTAAGTTGCCATAGCAACCAAACCAATGAGCCGAATTTCATAAAAAACACAAACTTTCAATCCCCCAGCCCAAGGATGCTACAGATAAATTTTGTGCTGAATCGGTCCAGTGGCTTCAGAGAAGAAGATTTTTGAAAGTGTTGACGTCAGACGACGACAGACGACGACGACGACGACAACAACGACGACGACGCCGGACAACTGCCTATCCTATAAGCTCCCCCGGAGCCTTCGGCTCTGGTGAGCTAAAAAGTGCAGAAGTAGAAACAGGACAGTATACCTTGCCTGTTTCGTCCCTTGTCTACCTACATGAATGTTTAACATTAAACTGCTTGGCATACGATGTACATGAAATGCATTTTTTTTTTCATTTTTCTACGACATATAATCTAAAACATGAAAGTGCCGCCTTTTCTTAATATTTCTCTGGGCTGTCAAAGTAAAGCCAAAAAAAAAACGGTTTAATATGAAAGACTGCATGTATAAGCGTCTTCATAATACCTGTGAAGAAGTATTCTTGTCCGGGACTGAGTGCCACCCCACAGGCGGAGCTGCTACTAGCAGTCGCCATTTGGAACAGGTTCAGAGTATAGGGTGGTACCTGGAAGAAGAAGAAGAAGAAAAAAAAAACAAAAAAAAAACAGAATCCCAATGTTAGCTACGGAACCCTGGAAGGGACATCTTTTTTTTTATTTTATAAGTTGTGCGCTCAAGATAATATCTTGTGCGGACAAGATATTATCTTGTGCGGACAAGATATTATCTTGTGCGGACAACATATTATCTTGTGCGGACAAGATAATATCTTGTGCGGACAAGATATTATCTTGTGTGGACAAGATATTATCTTGTGCGGACAACATATTATCTTGTGCAGACAAGATATTATCTTGTCCGCACAAGATATTAAGTTGTGCGAACAAGATAGTATCTTGTCCGCACAAGTTAATACCTTGTCTGCACAACATAGATCTTGTGCGCACAAGATATTATCTTGTCCGCACAAGATATTATCTTGTCCGCACTTGTGCGCACAAGATAATATCTTGTCCGCACAACTTCCCAAGATCTATGTTGTGCAAACAAGATAATATGTTGTGCGAACAAGATCGTATCTTGTGCGCACAAGATATTATGTTGTGCGAACAAGATAATATCTTGTCTGCACAAGATAATATCTTGTCCGCACAAGATAATATGTTGTCCGCACAAGATAATATGTTGTCCGAACAAGATAATATCTTGTTCGCACAACATAATAAAAATAAAAAATCATGTCCCTTCCCGGGTTCCGTAGAATCGCAATGTTAGATTGCGCAACGCATGAAAAAATGACGTACTATTCTCCGATTTTTATCCTTAAAATGATTGTGTGCAGCACATTGACCATATTTGACAATGGTACCTTCTATCTAATAAATTTAGAGTGGCCTATTTTCAATTATAGTGGTATCAGATTTGTTTTGTTTTATGTAAGTTGTACAAAAATGTATAATCTTTGAGCAAAAAGGGGAAAGACCCTGATCAGCCGATGCATATGCAATCTTGGCCTGATTAGATCCTCTTTAACCCATATATGACAATGGAATGTTCTACCTTATGAGTTTGTAGTGGTCCGTTTCTAATTAAAGTAAAATTCCACTATTAAGACCACCTAAAATAAAGACCAAATCTGTTTTTAAAAGCGCGTAGTGAAGGTTTCAAATATTCTTTCTTTGTATTTTCTACGCCGAGGAACTCCTAATAAGAGACCACTTTTGGGACTGTTCAAAAGTGGTCTTAAGATCAGAGCGGAGAACGGACGGGCAGGCGGACGGACGGACGGACTGGCGGGCACCCACGCCAAAATATATATGCTACATGTACCGAATTTTCGATTCCGCGGGATAAAATACTTACTTTACTTCTATAGAATCGGTAAGGCGCAATGGTGTATATCCTTTTGTTACCATTCACGGTTCCAGAATCCAAAACTCGTGCTCTAAGAGCTGAAATTATACAATTCAGCAAAACTCATGATGTGACACTTTTTAGATCTGATCATTGAATATGCTTCTTATGAAGACATCTAAAGCAAATTCTGATGGCATTACACCATCATGGGTGGCCCCCGTCCATCGGGGCTTGAAGATATAGATGGACTGCATGATGCTTCCAGGCAGAGCTGAAACCGACCGCACACGGGTACTGGTAAACCGCTTAGAGGATCTAAGCCTGCCCAGGCAAAGCGATGCGAGTCGGACCGTCCATGCTTATACATCCTATTAGTTTCATTGGGCGACAGGGTTTGAGATGTCATTTCACCTCAATGTCGGGTAAAAGTCCCACAAAATTGGAAGCAAAGTCTCCAAAATGACCTATACAATGTTGACGGGGACGTTGAACCTCAAACCAAACAAACAATACACCATCATGGAAATCAAATTTCTTGTCTTTCTCCAAAGTCAGTGGAGGTCTACTCCCGAGGAGCAAATCCCTTCCTTTAATAGTAGACCCCTTTTTACAGGTAGGCTTAGTTTATAGGAAAATGAACAGAAAGTCATTCAGCCTTATCTTCTTTGTAAAGTGGCGAAAATATGTCAGTTGTATGAAAAATCCTTTAACCCATGTTCTGCGGAATAAATAAAAATAATTTTGTGACACCATTACAAAAGCACGCCTATATAATTTTGACCCAGTTAAACTCCACTTTTATACAGTAACACTTGGGGTTAAAGGGGTGAACCTTATTGTTTCTCATTTCAGCAATAAAATATTGGTTGTGGGTAATCGTTAGAACCGCCTCTAACGTGTATCCATAATCTATATTTTGAGCGGAAATAAGAAAAATATCCCTATTTTTCACTTTAAAATTTTCTTTTTTTTTGTGTGTGTGTGTGTGTGTTTTTTTTTGGGGGGGGGGGGTGAGGGGTGGGGGGCGTATAATTTACAATGTATTTGTACATGTATAGGCGTGTTTTCATAATGTCATCTTTGACTATCAACCTAACAATCACTTGATGTGATTTATATTAATATAATTTCGACAAATGAATAACATGCCCTGAACAATCAGTTCAGATCGAAGGAATCCTTGTAATCTGAGTTTACACAACCGGTTCAGATGGACAGAGTTTGTTTGTTTGATTTAACGTCCCTGTCAACACTGCACAGGTCATTTTGGAGACGTTGCTTCCAATTTTGTGGGACTTTTAAACGACATTGAGATAACATGACATCTCATGCCCTGTCGCCCAATGAAACCGAAATTGTTTATAAGCATGGACGGTCCGACTCGCACCGGTTTACCTGGGCAGGCGTAGATCCTCTAAACGGTTTACCAGTACTCGTGTGCGGGTCGGTATCAGCTCTGCGTGGAAGCATCATGCAGCCCATCTTTTGTTCAAGCCCCGATGGGCGGGTGCCGTGAGATGGACAGGGTATGTATCTTTATGCGAAGAGCAACAAAGACATCACGAAAACACGCCTATATATTTTCGATCCCCTTAAACCCCACTTTATATAGTAAAACTTGGGTTTACAGGGGTAAACCTTATTTTTTTATTTCTGCATTAAAATATAGATTGTGGGTACTCGTTGGAACCGCCTCAATAAGGCGGTTCTAACGAGTACCCACAATCTATATTTTGAGCAGAAATAAGAAAAATATCGCAATTTTTCATCTTAAAATTTTCGATTTTGTAGAGGCGCGTTTTCGTAATGACAGATCAAATCAAAGCACTGACAGTTCTGATTGGGTGCTTGTTTGTAATCCCTGGATAGCGTTAGGCAAATATTGCATCTGGTTGGTAGTTTGTTTTAAAGTATAATAGTTAAAATAGGGCTTGAATATATTTGTGATCACTGATGAGGCCTAATTTGACGAAACTAGCTAATCTGACCCTGGAAATTTGTACACTCAACGGTCCTCATGCCTTTGATGTATATCTTGTTTCCAAAGCAGAATTCTTTACAGAATACATTAACTACAGCTGGTACTGAGGGAGTGTTTGGTCATCAAAATTGTTTTCATTGTTGTTGTGGTTGTTATTAATTTCGATTTTAGAAAAAAGTTAATATTTCTTTATCATATCTTGCAAGTATTTCAGCTATTTGAATTTATAAATGAAAAATTCATGTTTACAAGAACATCAGAAACAAAGCAATCAGAATCTGTTGTAAACAGTTTCTAAAGTGGTGCCTTTCACAATCCTCTTTACTAGCAAAGTATCAATAAAATGGTTGCCACTCCTATCCCCACTTAGACAACCAAGGTAGAATAATTGCGGGTTGCGTCCTAGGACGAATCGACCGATTTTGTGACAGTTAGAGCGAATCGTCTCTAGCACAAAGGTTTGGCGAAACGTCTTTAGCACAAAGGGAATGTGTGGCGGCGGTTAAACGTCTCCCTGCCCTACATCATAGTGTAGATTATATTTTCTTGTCCTTTGGGATCATTGATTCTATTGTGGAATTTTGAAAATAGCTGAGGGTCACTGATGAGGCCTAATTGGCCGAAACTAGCCCGGCTTGCCCAGAAATCATATACACTCCATGGTTTTCAGTTTTGCTGTGTTTTCCTTGCTTACAAAGGATAACCCTTTTATAGAACATATTTATTAACGCGGTAGTCATGGGTTTTACCCTCACACGCTATTTTGAGCTTGGTCTCTCCTTAATCTTCAGCGTTCTGTACGTGACTTTAGTCGCCCAAGGGGGTGGTCTAAATTGAGCAACTTATCACGCTTATAAAAGGCAAGCACACTCCATCCGATGAGGTTCTCCGATGCGGGAGGGATCGTTCCTTCTTAAAAGGGGACAGGTTTTATCCATTTTACGTGCTGTTCGAGTTTACACCCGGTAATCACGTTTAAAATCGATGATTTCTCAAGAACCAGTCTTCAACAGGTCATCCTTTCCTGTTTTTGTCACAACTTTGTGCATACTAGACCTAATCTATCTAAACAACTACTGGTGATAAATGTGTATCCATAATATAGGTAGCTGCACAAGCTATCAATTGTATCCTTCAAAGCACACACTGAGCGTTACTGTCTTGTAGTTCTTACTTTTTAATTGCCTTAAACGGTTCCCAGTGAGATCACGTGCCATATTTGTTAAGTCATTTGACCCAAAATACTTCCAGTAGAAATGGCGGAAGATGTATTGCCTACAATGTGTCAACGTATCAGCAGAATCAGTTCAGGTTTAAGGAAATTATGGCTGCCAAAATAAGGATACCCCCTCCGAAGGGCGAGTACTGAATAGTCTTTAGCATGCTAAAGCTTGAATAGTACCAGCCAGCTTTATATCGTGAAAGAAATGCGATAAGTTGTTTTCTATAACCAAAATAAATTTTATTGATAGAAACACCCCAAAATGACATATGTATTCTTAACCAGGGCGAAAATTATCGAACTCAGCTCTGTATATTTTCTAAGTAGAAGTAAAACAAAGATCAGGAATCGGTACAATTAACTTACTCCACCCACCAAAGACACCAAAGGGAAAGAAATACAAACATTAAGCGACCAGACCATAATGGAAACCTAAACAAAGGAAGGCCATAAGGACAGTTACTTTCCCACAAAATGGCCATATGGCCATCCAAAATTAAAAGACACAAGTGATACACACAGTAAGTAACAAACAACAACATAAATAAATCGCCACAGAAGAACCGCCTTGGAACGGTCAGTGGAAAGATTTCCACTGGGGGGCTTAAATCGATTTTACGTGGCCACAATCCACGCCCTTACTTCCGTCGCGATTTAGACAAATAATTTGTTCAGTCCGCATGAAGGCCTCCTAACTCATCAGTGCAACATCTCCGTGAACACAAAAAATCAAGAACCACAGAGGTGAGGCAACGGTGAGGACTCGACAGCAAGAAACCACTGAAATGCTGGAGCAAAAGAAAACCAACAGTTAGACTCCGATGGGCCCGACCAGAGACAGAGCATATACTGAGTACATGTACTTTTAACCAATTTCATACTGAGATGAATCTGCTAGGTCTACATTTAATATAAGCATACAAAATCATTTCAAAATTCAGCATATCAGGTTGTGTTTTCTTCCATCACGTAAACAAGTCCGTGAAATGAACAACCCCTAAACCCCAACGTATATATAGAGTAAACTGGGGTTTACGCGGGTATACATTACCTTTCTTATTTCTACTCTAAGACATAGGTTATTGGCACTCGTTAGAACCGCCTCAATGAGGCGGTTCTAACGAGTACCCACAACCTATGTTTGCGGTATAAATAAGAAAAATATCACGAACTTTCAACAGAAAAGTAGCCATTTTGGAGACATGGAAAATTGCACTATGTCGCACGGGTGTGTTATCCTAACGACAATATTTTCAGCAATCAGTGTAGTTCCAGAAGGCGGCATTTGATCTGGACCTGCAATGTTTGCCATTTACCCGTGTACAAAATGGGCAATTTTGCATTAAGCTAAAATTCACTCTTCTAATCACTTTGGGGCGATAACATGATGAAATAATGGTGATGATGAGGTTGTTGTTGTTGTTGTTGTTGTTGTTGCTGCTGCTGCTGCTGCTGCTGCTGATGATGATGATGATGATGATGAAAATAATGCTACGTGAATGTTAGGCCTCGTAATCATCACACAAACACGCCTATATAATATAAACCCCCTTAAACCCCAATTTTATATAGTGAAACTGGGGTTTAGGGGGGTATACCTTATTTTTCTTATTTCTGCTCAAAAGCATAGATTTGGGTACTGGTTAGCCCAGCCTCGCCGAGGCAGTTCTAACCAGTTCCCACAATCTATGTTTTGAGCAGAAATATGAAACTATCAGGATTTTTTTTTTTCGGAAAATTTTCTGATTTTGGTGGGAAAATTTTACCAGTATATTTGAATAGGCCCGTTTTCGTAATGTACAGAATGTAACAGGAATTGCTTACCAAAATCTGCAGAACAGAACTTCTCTTCTTTTGACATATCCCGGCATGAGCAACTAAAACTTCCTGAGACGAAAACTACCATCGCCACCAATGACAGCAATACACATTTCTGAAGATGTCCTTCCATTCTAAATAAATAAATGAATAAATAAATGAATAAATAAAAAAAATAAGCCAAATCATTAAACCAACTCATTGGAAGATGATATCCCCGTCCATCGGGGCTTGAAGAAATAAATGTGCTGCATGATGCTTCCACGCAGAGCTGAATTTGATCAGCACACGAGTAATGGCAAACCGCTTAGAGGATCTAAGCCTGCTAGGTTAAGCGGTGCGAGTCGGCCCATTCATTCTTATAAACCCTATTGGTTTCATTGGGCAAAGGGCTTTAGATGTCATTTCATCTCCGTGTCGGGTAAAAGTCCCAAAAAATTGGAAGCAACGCCTCCAAAATGACCTTTACAGTGTTCACGGGGACGTTTAACCTCAAATAAAACAAACAAATCATTAGAAGATGGTACATGTCGCAAAGGTCAGACGAGCCTTTGCATTAGCTTAGAACCTCAGCTACACTCAGACTCATAGAGACGTCCTTGGTGTAGCTTTAAGCCAGAAGTCTTGCCCTATGCGCACACATTGGAGCACGCTTAGAATCCTTTGCCCATGTGTTAGCATTAGCAAGAGCATTGCATAATGATGCTGAAGTCAACGCCCGTATTGACAGAGCTTCTGCAGTATTCCACCGACCACGTGTTAGTAGTTGAGATCGAAGTGGAATCCGACATGACACAAAACTTAAACTTTTCTGAGCACTATTACTCGGATGAGAAACTTGGACAATTTCAAACAACATTCCAAAAGACCGAACCTTTTCCATAGACAACTTTTAAAAATTAAGTGGCAATACTGAATTTTATCATATGACGTCGCGTCTGAGAATGTAATAACGTCTTGTAATACATTCGATAATCCACTAATGAATTAAATCTGCAAATTAGTTAGATACGTCATGTAAAGTTACATGTACGACGTCCTTAACGACGCCGCTTTTACATGTACCAATGGCGCATTATTGGCGGTTTTGTTAAACAGCCGTGAATAAAATGCGTTTTAAATGTCATATGATAAATAGAATCTTGCATTCGTGTTCATGTATTATTGAATTTATTAAACGAGTTGAGGAAAAGGGATAAACTGCGAGGCTTTGAATTATTGAATTATAAAACTCGTTGAAGAAAAGAAATAAAATTCTCGGTAAAGCTTCGCATTTTATTCCTTTTTCTCGACTCTTTTAAATAATTCATTGATACATGAATACTCATGTAAGATCCTCTATATAATGAAAACATAGGTTTCGTCACGAAAACAAAGCCTAATAATAGTATATAAATTTCACCCACTTAACCCCCACTTCTATATAGTAAAACTGGGGGTTGCAGGGGTAAACATTATTTTTCTTATTTCTGCTCAAAAACATAAGTAAATTGTGGATACTCGTTAGAACTGCCTCGATAGATTATGGATACTCGGAAGAACCGCCTCATCGAGGCGGTTCTAACGAGTATCCACAATCTATTTTTTGAGCAATAATAAGAAAGATATCGAATTTTTCATTTGAAAATTTTCATTTTTTGGTGGTAAAATTTACAATATATTTGTATAAGCGTGTTTTCGTAATGTGTCACGGATAGCGTCATGACGTTATGCGTCAGTAACCATGTTGTTACAGGAAGAACTATGGCATATTTAGTAAATGATGATATCCCATTACGAAAACACGCCTATACAAATACATTGTCAATTTGCTCGCAGAAAAAAATGAAAAAAAAAAAAAATAAAATGAAAAATTGTGATAATTTTCTTATTTCTGATCAAAACATAGATTGTGGATACTGGTTAGAACCGCTTCGGCGAGGCGGTTCTAACGAGTACCTACAATCTATGTTTTTTGGCAGAAATAAGAAAACTAAGGTATACCCCAGTTTTACTATATAAAAGTGGGGTTCAAAGGGGTCAAAATTATATAGGCGTGTTTGCGCGATGATGCCATATTTAGTAAATGATGTCAACCAATTATTAACAGTGAAGGCATGTGTTAAGGATAGACTACACATTGGGACAGTGTTTTTAACTGATTCTCACTCAACTGTTTCAAGGAGCAATCCTTTTATGCTTTAAATGAAACTAATGCTGATAAACTTAGGTTTATTATAGCTTGTTTTATGTTGTTTTGATGTTATCAAAGAAAAATTAAAAAACAAAAAAAAAAATGAGTTTTTTTTTTATTTTTGGATTCATTTATTTTACGATTTACTTAGAAAAAAAGGCCCCTTTTCATTGGATTGGCGTTACAACTACTCGCTCTACCAAATGTATCCCAGGTTTTTCCTAACCTTATTAAAAAGCAATATATTGCAAGTTTTATTTTCTGGAACCAAAGGAATCGGTCATAATGGACAAAAGTTTCATTTAAACACAAATGAAATAAGTTATTCAAATTCTGAGATACATTTATCAAGATGCGATTCCAAATAACATTTGTGCTACATGTAAGCGTTATGCAGTTTGTGCACTAACTGAAGAAAATGATCACCAAAGAATTTTGTTTTTAGAAAAGTTGAGAAAAAAAAAACGCCTGCTAAACGTCATCTATCCATCAAAACTATTTTAAATAAGATTGACTGGGCATTGCCCCATTTGCCAATCTTTGTTTCCTAAAATTGCATCAGTATAATACTGGGTGTGTTTTCAGTCAATAAATATGCATATTGTTTTCAAAATTTGCATATTCTACTGATATGCATACATCAATTGCTGACAGGTAAATGATTGACCGTAATTCTAAATGACTCTGTAATTACTTCAAACCTAGTTACAACCTTATAATTTTTTTTTAAAGATGAAACAAGGGAGTTTTAACGGCATTAACGAAAGCTGTGTCTAGTCTCTGAAATACCAATATCTGATTTGTTCCACACCATAAATAGGCCTAAGTGCTTATTTGAAACAAAAGCAAATTTTGGGGTTAACGGTTAATTTTACAGACTATTAATTGCAAGCTTATCAAAAATAGACAGTACGTCAGGCGTTTAACATACGATGTGAAATATAAAATGGATTTAAAACTTGTTATTTTTGAAAAATGCAGACAATTTTGATATCATAATGTATTATATCCTTTAACGGAACAATTCGTTGGACGTAATGACACCGCAAACGACTTTCATATGATAAACAAGACGACCAGGGGCCAGTTGTTCAAAGCATCGTTAGCTTAAAGAGCTCGTTAGTGGTCATATTGTTAACTGTTCTAGCAAGTTTAATATTTAAAATTTTGGTATTTTTGCTGACAAAATGTGAGCAGCTTTTGCGAATGCTCACATTTTTTTTCAGCAAAAATATTAGCATATTTGCCATGATAAACGATCACAGTTTTAACGATACGCTAACTAAAGACGTCGTTAGTTTTGAACAACTGGCCCCAGGATGTCCTGATGTCTCCCCAGAACTCTGGGTAATTTTTGGTAACTTTTTTCATCTGATTGACCACGATGATTGGTACTGATAAAAAGCCGGGGTCAACGTAGGTTCATTGTTTTTACAAATACTGTAGTACTCAGTCTGGAAAAGAAGTGTGTACGGTTTTAATCATACCAGCTATTTTGGTCATGAGACCTGAACAGTTTGAACGAATGTTCCCCGCCCCCCACAACATTGTCAAGCGGGCTGTGTGTGAAATTTAATTGCAACTGACCACGCACTGTCAGAGTACATGTACCCTGGAAAGTTGATGGGGCCAAGATCGCTGAATAACCTTAACATGTAACATTCACTTTCATTCGTATAATGCCTACTTTTATGTCATAATCACGAAAGGTTTCGAAACATGCAATGTTTTACAGCTTTTCATTCAAAAAAACTTAGGGGCCAAAGTTTGATCTCGCCAAAAGATAGGTCAAATTCAATCTAGGGCTATCAATGGAACACATTCCATTATACTCGACACCTAAAGGTACCTACTACTAAGTTTCAAAGCAATTAGCACTGTGTGACAGCAGTTCCGTTATTTAGGCACGGCGGCCATCTTTTTGATATGACCTAAACCATTCCTATCACGAAAACAAGCCTATATAAATTTGTCTTCCTTAAACCCCACTTTTATATAGAAAAACTGGGGTTTTGCAGGGGTATACATTATTTTTCTTATTTCTATAGATTGTGGGTATTCGTAAGAACCGCCTCGTCGAGGCGGTTCTAACGAGTATCCACAATCTATGTTTTGATCAGAAATAAGAAAAATATCGAAATTTATCATCTGAAAATTTTCATATTTTGGTGGTAAAATTTACAATGTATTTGTAAAGGCGTGTTTTCGTAATGCTACAAAATTTTCTTCTGCCATTGTCAACAGGCTGCATATCGAATTTTACTGAAATTGGCCCAGCAGTTTTAGTGAAAATGTCCCTTGATATGTCAATGAACCTGCAAACTCAGTGACAGGGGTCCATTACGAAAACACACCTATATAAATACATTGAAACGTTTACCTCCGAAAATTCTTTTTTTTTGGATAAAATATTGTTTTATTATATAAAAGTGGGGTTCAAGCGGACAAGATAATATCTTGTTTGCACAACATAGATCTTGTGCGGACAAGATATTATCTTGTTCGAACAATTTAATATCTTGTGCGCACAATATATTATCTTGTGCGGACAACATATTATCTTGTGCAGACAAGATATTATCTTGTCCGCACAAGATAATATCTTGTCTGCACAACATAGATCTTGTCCGCACAAGATAACATCTTGTTCCCACCACTTCCCAAAATCTATGTTGTGCAAACAAGATAATATGTTGTCGAACAAGATATTATCTTGTGCGCACAAGATAATATCTTGTCCGCACAAGAGATAATATCTTCTCCGCACAACATAAAATCTTGTTCGCACAACATATTAAAAAAATCATGTCCCTTCCCGGGTTCCGCAGATTTACTGCAGTAAATGTTTTTAAAGGTTTTTGCCATACTTGCAGAGCGGCCTCCCTGGCCATCTGACCTGGACCACTGGAACAAAATTTTGCTTCATTATTGTCAGTAGGCTGGAAATTAAATGTATCCGAATTTGGCCAAGAGTTTTAGAGAAAATGTACTTTGAAATGTCGAATGGTTGATTGTGTTTGGGTTTAACGATACGTCATCCTTAGTGGGCCATTGCGTGTCGTCTCTCAGAGAAAGTGACAAAACGATTGAAAATACGATAGAGATATGAAAGTGCAGGACATATTATAAGAAAGAGGAAAATGAGTAGAAGTGTAGAAACTGAAAAAAATATTACCCCCCCTATACCGTTACCTGCTGCAAGGACAGCAGGCCTTACCCAACAATATCAGTTTGACGCCCTGTGAAACAAGATACACGACGCATTTGCCTCACATAACCACCCCGGTAATTTCAATTGACTTGCAATTTCCAGTATTCTGTGGCCAAGGTCGCCGTATAACCAATACCACTTGCAGTCATAGACCTTCATATTGCAGATTCTCTCGTGTCATAGACCACAATAGTTTTCGATCAGTGCATGCTTTTTCCTTTTCCCTTTCAAAAGCCTTAGATACCAATTTTTACTTGCCGTAAAAGGTCATCATTCGAACAAATTAAATAGTTCTCAGACATCTTATTCTACATATCAAGTCTCAAGGCAATTAGCCCAGTGGTTCTGGAGAAAATCTAAAAAAATATAATAATAATAATTATAATAATAATAATAAACTGTTTCTCATATATGGGTATGGTGGCTGTCTTGGTCATGTGACAAGGACCATTCGAAAACTTGTGGTATCCTCATTGTCGACAGTATGCATATGAAAACTGATCTAAACATACCGTGAACAAGTCCGTGAAATAAAGACCCCACTATACCTCACTTTATATAGAGAAAACTGGGGTTTATGGGGGTATACACTATTTTTCTTATTCTTGCTCCAAGATATAGGTTGTGAGTACTCGTTAGAACCGCCTCAATGTTTGCAGTACTTATAAGAAAAATATTGTAGATTTTCATCCGAAAAATGGCCATTTTGGAGATGTGTAAAAATGCATCAATTCGCACGGGTGTGTTAACCCAGTAGTTTTAGAGAAACCGTCCTTTAAAGTGTCGATGAATCTGAAATCCAGGCGACCCGGGGCTACGTTCGCCTTATGATCTTGTCCTTTGGTATCTACTTTCATGCCACAGACCACAACAGTTTCAGAAAAATACACTGTATTACTTTAATTTAAAACTTATGACACCAAATTTGAACCTGGAGTAAAACAGCTCAAAATCAACCAAGGGCCATCATTAGAATAAACTTTGTAGAACTCGTTTATGAAAATGCATGTTCTCATTTAACTCGCTGCATGCACCTAATTTTACACCATAAACGTCAATAGTTCAAGAAAAATACTATGTTTTGCATTCCTATAAGAAAGCCTTATGGGCAAAATTTGACCTTGCCATAAAAAAGTTAAGGTTAACCTACGGTCATCGTTTTTGCAAACTTCATAGTGTAGTTGATAGTTTTTGTCCTTTAGGATCATTGATTCTATTGTGGAATTTTTGAAATGTTTGAGGGTCACTGATGAGGTCTGTTTGGATGAACCTAGCTAGTCTGGACCAGAAAAGCTTGTACTTTTCAGAACATATTTGGTAATACTTCAAAACCAGATGCTACATACCAAATTTTAGTCAAGGCAATCGGCCCAGTGATTCTGAACAATAAGCGTTTTGAAGGCTTTACCATATAGGGAATGGCGGTCATCACTTTATGACTTTATGAATAAACTGTCGTTCCCCCAACACATGAAGCGTCTACATCTTATTTGGTTTCAATCAGGCTGGTGGTTTCAGAGAAGACGTTTGAAAATGTCTGACGGACGAACGGACGGGCGGTCGACGCAACTTACCATCATATAAGCTCCCACATAGCGTTTGGCTCAGGGAAGCTAATAAAACTTCATGATGGCATCTCCTGAAGCCTAGATATTTTTTCTTGCATACCAGACAAGGGAAGCCATAGCTATAGCTTGGGATAGAAATTCTGTTCTAACCCAGAAGTTCTTGACCAAACTTGAAAATTCTCGTTAATATTGTCGCATGTGTGATGAATAGACTGGTGGAATACGACCTCATATGCACCGTCGTTAAGATTGACGTCACAACACGTTACGTGACGTCACAAAACTTCACTTTAGTGTCATCACAATGTGGCGGACGATGGCTAGCGAGTTGACTGCAGCATTAAAAATCCACGCTCAGAAATAGACGGTATGCAAGAACCTGCTTGGATGTGAGGTGTGGATAGAAAAGTCCGTCCCTCGGAATCACTGTCCGGCATCACTCAGCAAGCCTCGTGATGCCGGACAGTGACCCTTGGGGCGGATTTTTCAATCCACCCGTCACATCCATGTAAGATTCTTATAAGAATTATCACGTTATCAAACCTGTGATATTACCACCCTTATAACCACAAACTTACCTAGAAAAATGCCGAACTTGGTAGCTCAGTCGTATGCGCGTCTAACTGGTGATCAGAAGGACGCGGGTTCGCTACCGGTCGAGGTTGGTAAAATTATTTGATTGATCAAGAAATATTTTTTATGGTCAAGAGGGCAGTTGTCAGTTTCTGGTGAAAAAATGTGTACTGAACTGACAAACTAATAAGTGTGGATAGGCAAACTGACCGACTTGACATGACTTAAATAGTGTTTGCATGGACGTTAAACTCCAAAACAAACAAAGAAAATCTAGAAAATATGGAGCTTGCACTTTTTTCAGTTTTAACAAGCACATGCAATGTATCTTTGGAACAGCATAATAATAATAATAATAATAATAATAATAATAATAATAATAATAATAATAATAAAATATTTAAATTTTCCGTCTCATGAATTTATCATCAGCTCGCTTACAAGACGAATGTTATAATTTAAGAGCATAGCATTTCACG
Source organism: Lucinisca nassula (assembly GCA_963580285.1). Taxonomy (NCBI): domain Eukaryota; kingdom Metazoa; phylum Mollusca; class Bivalvia; order Lucinida; family Lucinidae; genus Lucinisca; species Lucinisca nassula. The sequence goes on along the minus strand of OY757021.1, from coordinate 61,847,447 downwards.
TTGTTTGTACTGTAATGGTCCGAACGTGTGCTTAACACACTTGAATATCCAACTTTCTTTAGAGAATGCGAGTTTTACATTTCTTGTTTGTTTTACTGAAAACAGTTTTTTGGTACACGTATGATGTGCCTAAATGGGTACCTCGAAATTCTGTTTTTAACATAAAACAAAGAATTATCCCAAACTTTATTCGAAAACTCGGGTGCATCGGAGTCTAACTGTTGGTTTTCTTTTGCTCCAGCATTTCAGTCGTTTCTTGCTGTCAAGTCCTCACCGTTGTTTAATCTCTCTTGTTGTTTGATTTTTTTTGTGTTCACGGAGATGTTGCACTGATGAGTAAGGAGGCCTTCATGCGTCTGAACAAATTATTTGTCTAAATCGCGACGGAATAAATGGTGAGGATTGTGGCCACGTAAAATCGATTTCAGCCCACCCACTCCCCACAGTGGAATTCGTTTCACTTACCGTTCGAAGCCGGTCCTTCTGTCGCGGTTTATTTTTGTTATGGTTTGTCTTTGAGTGTTTGTATCGCTTATATTAGAGTGTTTTGGATAGCCAATTGGCCATTTTGTGGGAAAGTAACTGTCCTTTTGGCTTTCCGTTATTGATGCTTCCATTAGGGCTTGGTTGTTCCATGTTTCTGTTTCTTTCCCTTTGGTGTCTCTGATGGAGCTGTGGGTTAATTGTATCGATTCCTGATCATTGCCATCACTTCTATTTTTTCTGCGAAACATTGTTTCCCGTAGTAATTTTAAAGTATATAAAATGTGTCGCTTTTTTATTTTGGATAGCCTATCGGTCATTTTGTGGGAAAGAAACTGTCCTTTTGGCTTTCCGCTGATGATGTTTCCATTGGAGTCTGCTGTTTCATGTTTGTGTTTCTTTCCCTTGGAGCTGTGGGTTAATTGTATCGATTCCTGATCATTGCCTTCTCTTCTATCTTGGTTCCCGTGCATTACGATAGCACACTCGTGTGACAAGGTGCATTCTTTCTTTTCTCCAAAATGGCTACTTTACGGACGAAACTTTACTATTTGTTTTCTTATTTATACACCAAACATAGGTTTTGAGTACTTGTTAGAACTTCAATGAGGCGGTTCTAACGAGTACCAACAACCTATATGAATAGGGTTTTAGAGGGATGTCCATTACACAGACTTGTTAACGTGATGGGCATTTTAATCAGTTTTCTATTACAAAAACCCAGGTAACATGTACAGAAAATTAATGTTGTTCCGCTAAACCTCAACATGACATTAGTTTTGACATGTGCACAAACGCATATATACTCACCGAAAATAGAAACTATACACTCATTTTTAAATTGTCACTGGCAAAACATTTTAATGAAATTTGAATTCCATTTATATAAATTATCATTAGTGGCATGTCTGATTTATCGAATAAAATGTTTAATGTTAGCTACGATTTAACGGGTAAAGCCATAGGTTCAAAGTAAGGGTTAAAATATTGCTGTTCAAGTTTCCATTGAGTCAAACATTTTGTGTCGCGAATGTGATTCCCATTTTTACCAGTTATTACTCTTCACCAAAAGTTGGCAATATTGTTTACAAAATGAAATTTTACACAATGGCTGAAAATTTATCGACCTTTAAATATTGGACCAAACCACCGGAAGTGGGCAAAAAGTATGGCATTTCTTATCGCGGATTTTGTTTTAATTCAATATTTAAGACACAGCTGAAGATGCTAAAACGATTGAATGCACTTTTGGGTCGATTTTTGGCTTGCAACATTATTTTGAAAATTTCGTTGAAAAAAAAAAAAAGCAGATTTTGAGATTTCAATAAAATGTTTGACGTTTCTCGATAATTTTTAGATTTTATGTTATTTTTTTATTCCTTGCTTTTAATTTATTACCTATACGGAAAAAATTTGAAGTCGAAATTCGATTACAAACAGATTTTGTGAAAAATGCACTTTTTTACATTTTCCCCAAAAACTTTATTTTGAATACCAGATTTTCTTTACATTGTTACAGAATTCATGTCTATAGTTAGTCAAATCCTTAATAAGCAATTTTTAACTGAATTATTCACTTGCTTTGTCAGGCGAGACAATATAAAAGTGTATAGTTTCTGTTTCCGGTCAGTATATGTATGCATCGGCTTTCACAATTGACACGGGCATTTACTGATTAAAATACTTGGAAAGTGCTTCGGCAGGTTGTACAATCACTGTTTCTTACTTTTTCTTGAAAGAGTTCGCTTTTTTTTTTTTGGGGGGGGGGGGGGGGGGGGTTCTTTCAATAGTTTTAAGCGTTTTTTGTGATGGTAGACCTCCGTCGCCCGTCAACAGTTTCGAAGAACTTCTTCTCTAGGACCACTTTGCCATTTTAAATCAAATTTTAATAGGAAATAGGTACCAACTGACCTGCAACCAACCAACTTATTGCACCTGAAGGTACGAAAATAAACAAAAATCTTAAACTTGATACATAAGGGACAATGACTGTCTGAGTATCTAAGTGTTTACAACACTAATCACATCTACAAAAAACTTGGTTGGATGCTCATATGCTTGTAAGATAATGAAGACAATTGTGTGTAAAGAATGGTTTGAAGGTGGATTATTTGTCTTCAAGATTGCTGAATGTCATGTATATGTAATACAATTATTCTACATCCGCATCAAGCATCAAACGTTTAAACAGGAACGTTGTACACAAGAGAGCACTTATTTCATTATCTTACATATTCTGATGTCCTAACAAATCTCATCAAAAGATCCCAAGAACCGCCAAGGGATGGACAGCAAAAATTTTACAGTTTGGTTGTGTAGGGGTGGGGGGATGAGGGTGATTTTATCGATTTTACGCGACCACAATCCTCGCGCTTGTTTCTATCGCGGATAATTTGTACAGTCCGCATCATGAAGGATTTCTCACTTTTCAGTGCAATCTCCCAGAACATATCTATCTATCTATCTATCTATCTATCTATCTATCTATCTATCTATCTATCTATCTATCTATCTACAGTCGAACTTCAATGGCTCGAATACCTTTGGGAGCCGTAAAATATGTTCGAGACAGGGGTAGGGGTAGCCACTGACGCCCCTGCCCATAGGGGCTTGAAGAAATAAATGGGCTGCATGATGCTTCCACGCAGAGCTGAATCCGGCCTGCACACTAGTACTGGTAAACCGCTTAGAGGATCTAAGCCTGTCCAGGAACTGCGGTGTGAGGCGCCATGCTAATAAACCCTATTGGTTTCATTGGGCGACAGGGCTTGAGATGTCATTTCATCTCAATGTCGGGTAAAAGTCACACAAGATTGGAAACAACGTCTCCAAAATGACCTTTACAGTGTTGACGGGGACTTTAAACCTCAAATCAATCAATCAATCAATCAATCGAGCCACTGAAGGTTACTGCCAGGAGGCATAACGGGTTTAATTTTGGGACATCCTTTTAGTGTTCTATAATAAAAATTGTATGCTGTGTGTACTCATTAGAATCGCCTCATCGAGGCGATTCTAATGAGTACACGTAAGATACACTTACAGGATTTCTCTAGGGTCTCAAGAACGGGTTCGAGTCAGCCATGGTAAACGAGACATCGGTGTTCGAGCCATCGAAGTTATGTCTATCTATCTATCTATCTATCTATCTATCTATCTATCTATCTATCTATCTATCTATCTATCTATCTATCTATCTATCTATCTATCTATCTATCTATCTATCTATCTATCTATCTATCTATCTATCTATCTATCTATCTATCTATCGTTTGCTATGCTATCTAATCTATCTATCGTTTGGTATGCGATCGTAATTACTCGCAATTGTATACTCCAAATTTACAGGATGAAAGCCTGCACAGCGATCGTGATTCTCCATGCACAGGGGACATCCAGTAAATGACTCGAAGAATGAAGCACTTTGTGGCATTCATCTCTGCAACTGATGCCAATGGAGCATGTTCGGACACCGAAAATTTATCACCGCTGCCAGAGAAAATCGAACCGGGGACCTCTACCATCAGAGTGCACTAACCACTGAGCTATTATATCCCGATCCGAAATATGGTGACCATTTAGCATTTATTTCTGCAAATGCTGTCAACTGAGCATTTTCCGACACTCAAATTTTATCATCACTGCTGGGGATCAAACCAGGACCCATATCATCAGAGGCAAGAGCACTAGCCACTGAGCTGAGAGAGAGAGAGAGAGAGAGAGAGAGAGAGAGAGAGAGAGAGAGAGAGAGAGAGAGAGAGAGAGAGAGAGAGAGAGAATGTATACGGTGTATCAACATAGTGACGCGCTGCCACTATTACGCCATATTATTGACCTGCTTTGACGTCACAATTGTCAGTTTTAAACTATAATGAGATCGCCATTTTGAAAATCGCCATTTAAAAAATACAGCCTTTGAATGATTTCAGAATGTTGCTTATGGAAGTCCGTCTTATCTAAGGGTCTTAGTGACATGCACCCAGCCAGTGTACAATCAATTCGGTTGCGGTCGGTTGTTCATAGATTAAGCACAGATTCCTAAAAATATATCTCCTCGCACAAATTCATTCTCAGCATAAAAATATAGCCAAATCTGTTAGAGAGCATTTTTCTGTACCATGTTGTACTGAGATGTGTGCCATCAATAGGGAGACATTCCAAATCACAGCGGTGCTGTTGATGGGACGCATATTCACTCATTTACCGCCTTGGATACCGTCCTACTATAAACTTAAGGGTAAAAGAAACACCTCTCATTATTGAATTAGCTTTTTTCTATCAGAAACGCTGTTGATTTAGCCAAGTCATGCTTGTATAAAAAAAGAAAAGATGAACGTTCGTCAATGGTAACAATGAAGTTCAAGTTGTATCCAACCAGGTGCTGGAGTCAACCGGAAGCTGTATATAGAACCGGAAGCTTCGTCAAATTTTTACACTTACAGCTGTTGGTTTTTGAGCTTTTGAATGGGTGGGTATGTTCTCATAAATAAATGCACGTGTTACCGTTAACACTCGTTGTTTGCCGTCGAAACTAGTTGTTTGCCGCCTTTGATGGCAAACAACTCGTTGGTTGGTTGCTTTACAAACAGCGGAACGAACATTTGTACAAATGGTTCAGGAATATGCATTCCAACAAATTGCTGTTAAGTTAACCTTAAATAACAAGATTAAGACACCTTACCTTGATTGCCAATTTGCGTCGTCGACGGGAAATGTCTAAGAATGGATGAGGTGACACTTATATTTCAGTAACAACATTTAAATAAAGATATTTTCGTGATACCAGAGTCAAAATTAACATATTAAAATATGATGTTTGTGGGACGGGATCACAAAGTGATAATTAACATATTAATATATTTAGTTGGAGGGACATCCATAAATGAGCGAAACATATGCATACAGTGAACACATCCGTGATATGACCCCGTCCGCAGTCCCAAATTTATATAGAGAAAACTTGGATTTTCAGGAATATACATTATTTTCAATATTTCTGCTCCAAGACATAGCCTGGGTTTGGAGTAAAATTAAGGAAAAAGTCACAAACTTTCATCAGGCGTTTTTGAGATATGACAGAGTGTACTATGTCACACGGGTGTGTGGAATTAATGAAATTATTGGTCTTACCCGTTCACGCAGTCGAACGTCAGTGGTTCGAACAACTTTGGGACAAAATGTTCGATGCAGGATGGTGATATTGTAGTCGCAGATAAGATTGGCAGGCCATTGCAGTTCAGACAATGTAAATATGTGTCTAATTCCCTGAGTCCGCAAGAAAATTCAGTTGTGTGCCTTTTGCTCGCGAACCAAATTACCATATACACTAGAACATTGTTTGTGATACAGTTGAATTACATAACATAATCGGGTGATTCTTTGACGGTTCCAGCGTACAGGCTTACTGAGAATGAGAGATAATCTAATTTTGGGCATATTGTGGGAAAGTAAGTGTCCTTTTGGCTTTCCGCTATTGATGTTTCCATAAGCGACTAGTTGGTGCATGTTTGTGTTTTTTCCTTGCTGTCTGTGATGGGAACTGTTGGTAAATTGTATCGATTTCTGATCATTGCCTTTATGTCTATTTTGGTTAAACTTTCTGTTAATAGAATATTTGAACGACAGGTGCAAACGATAGCTCCGCACTGCCCTACTATTGTTTGTTTGATTTGATGTTTAACGTCCCCGTCAACAATGTATAGATCATTTTTGAGACGTTGCTTCTAATTTTGTGGGACTTTTACCCGACATTGAGATGAAAAGACATCTCAAGCACTGCCGCCCAATGATACCAAAAGGGTTTATAAGCATGGACGGTCCGACTTGAACCGTTTTGTCTGGGCAGGCTTACATCCTCTAAGTGGTTTACCAGTACTCGTTTGCGGTCGATTACAGCTCTGCATAGAAGCATCATGCAGCCCATATATTTCTGCAAGCCCCAATGGGCGAGGGCGGCACTGCCCTAATATACAACAGTGATAATTAAGTAATCCGTTCAATGTTCTTTAGAATAAAGGTACATGCATATTGTATGTATACACTCAATTAACCTCGTCGATGCAATTCTAATAAATATCCAAAACATATTTTACGATAAAGGACGAAACACGCTACAAATCATCACGAAAACACGCCTATATAATTTTGAACCCTTGAACCCCACTTTTATGAAGTAAAACTGGGTTTTACAGGCGTAAAGTAACCTTTTCTTCTTATTTCTTCTCTAAAATATCGATTGTGGGTAGTTGCTCGAACCGCCTCACCGAGGCGGTTCTAACGAGTACCCACACTCTATATTTTGACCGGGTGAGGCGGTTCTAACGAGTACCCACACTCTATATTTTGACCGGTTCTGTTGATAGAATCCTGAGGCGGTTCTAACGACCATCAACAGTCTATGTTTGGGAGTATAGATTAGAAACATATCACAAATTTTCATTGGAAACATAATCATTTTGATAGTATGAAAGAATACACTTTATCATATATTTACCACTTAAAACTTTGGTTTTGAATATGCGTTTCGAACGTGGAATCCGTGCGCGTATCAAGTACGCTGAAGCGTAAGCACGTGCTGCCGTATCACAAGCCAATGGCCGACTTCACCTGAAGTCAATGGCAATTTTGGCCACTTTGGTTGCATTTTCCTACATTACACCTACGGCAAGGGTCAAAATTAGGCAAATCCATAAACAGCCAATCGAAAACGAAGACTTCTTCTTCCATTTTAAAGAGTGCTCATTAGTGCGCTTGCGTGGAAAACCGAACTAACCATTTCTCAAGACACGGGTTCATTGCTTTTTATTGACATGCGCAAATACCGATCACATGACCTGCTAATAACACTGGCCTCCTATGTTCAACTGATACCGTCGTTGCTGTTTGGAGTACTGTGGTTCGAGGTGAAGTCGGTCCATATAACATCACACACCCTTTATCATACGTATACATCACGTTCTGCAGCATCTAACATGTGCCGTGTAAATAGGTTGTCGTGTAAATGGAGTTTCTCTCTTTTTGGAATTTATGAAAAAAAAAAAAAAACACGTGTTTATATTTGTTTTTGATTAAACAGGTATACACACAGAAATGTCTTGTCAATAAGAATGGTATAAACAAAGCAAAATATTGCTTTCTCTTTCACCTAAAGCTTTGCTTTGTTTTTAGAAAAGCTTGAAACATAAAAGCACGATTCGATATTTAAGGATAAATAGATTATGATATGGCATTTTTATTATCATACCCCATACCTGAAAAATGCCATATGGTGAATGACTATCCTGCATTGCTCGGGACCAATGTTAACCTAAGGTCATGTGATTTTAAGCTGAGGTCAAAAACCAATAATCATATTTTTAATTGTGTCAGTTAATAAAATTGGCTTTAATCAAGGAAGTCCGTATTGGTCCAGTTACATGTCTTGGACCTCGGCCTTTGGCCTCAGGCCAATACATTAGACCACAGGCTTGTAACTGTACTAATACAAAATTACTTGATTAATATCATCATACTATATTAGCCATCTCTGTTCGAGAAATTGAAGTTTCACTGTACATTGGAAGACATAGTTTACACATTTATATAAACATGATTAATCCGTTGTACATGTATATAAATGCACACCTTTTTTGCGACCAGAACGTTTTGCGTAGATATACACGTTCTTCGTGTAATTGTGTAGAGGTTCTTGAAAATGATGTGAAAAGGGAAATAAATGTGAAATTCAGACAAAAGTCAAACTGGTCAAAGTGTTAAATCTGTTTAATTTGTTGCGTGAGAAAACCACGTATATCAGGTACAATAACGTTTTATTTACTAATGTTGGCATGTTTTTCTTTTGTAATTACCTGTATTATTATTTTTGACGCTCGAAACACAGTTTCTTGATGTTCGTTAGCACCTCGATGTGGCGATTCTAAAAAGTATAGATAGTCTGTGTGGTAAGGAAGAAATAATAAATAACAAACGAATCTTAGTACTTTTGTTTAATACTTAAACACGGCAATTCTTACACATTTTCTTTACACAAGTAGTTCTTGAAATGCATGCAAATAGTTCAGTAAGAGAAAAGGATATGTATGTCACATTCTGATTGACAGCAAATTAAAAGTTTTTCCATAGACACTTTGTGAAAAAAATGTTTTGATTATTTTGGATACAATATCAAAAGATCATTTGATGGATATTGTAAGGGTGCGTAAGGAACATACTGAACTCTGTACTTTTGACAGTTTTGTATTGGAAGTTGTGTTTCAAACTTGCCAACGTGTACGTTGTTCTGTGCCCTGACTTTGGAGAGAAGCAATACAATATGCTAACTTAAAAGATGTAGCACCACTTTAGTCACAAAGATAAATATATAGCTGCCCACAAGATATCTTTTTAGTAATAACAATAATAATTATTATGATACTACTATAACTACTCTTACTACTACTACTACTACTACTACTGATAATAATTTTAATAATGCAACGATGATGATAATAATTTACCACAGGTAATATAACGAAGATGATAAAAATTATAATGTTACTACTTTTTCCACTACTGCTAATATTATTGGGCCCCCGCCGATCTGCGCTTGATGAAATAGATGAGCTGCAAGAGGCTTCCATGCAGAGCTGAAACTGACCGCACATGAGTACAGCTAAACCCTTTAGGAGGTCTTAACCTTTTGGTTTGTTTGGGCGGCAGGGCTTGAGATGCCATTTCATCTCAATGTCGGGTAAAAGTCCCACAAATTGGAAAAAAACGTCTCCAAAATGACCTTAAAAATGTTGTCGGGAATATAAAATCTCAATACAAACAAACAAACCACTACTACTGATGATGTGTTTGTTTGTTTGATTTGAGGTTTAACGTCCCCGTCAGCACTGTATAGGTCATTTTGGAGACGTTGCTTCCAATTTTGTGTGACTTTACCCCACACAGAGATGAAATGACCTCTCAAGCCCAGTCGCCCAATGAAACCAATAGGGTTTATAAGCATGGACGGGCCGACCCGCACCGCTTTGCCTGGGCAGGCTTAGATCCCCTAAGCGGTTTACCAGTACTCGTGTGCGCGTCAGTTTCAGCTCTGCCTGGAAGCACCATGCAGCCCATCTATTTCTTCAATTACTACTTATAATAATAATTTGAAAAATAAAAACAATAATTATTATACTCTTACTACTACTCCCACTACTGCAACATAGTACTACTTGTATAATAATTATAATAACCATCAACAAAACGATGGTAATAATAATTGTATCTTGCTACTGCTCCCACATCTACTACTACTACTACTACTACTACTACTACTACTTCTACTACTACTTCTACTACTACTATTACTAGTATCACTGTATTACTACCACTACTTCAACTACTATTATTATTATTATTATTAACGTGATAAAAATAAAGTGGATAAACAGTAGCTAATATTGTTTGTAGGAAAGAACATTTAACAATAACAATGAAAATAATGATAAACAACGATAATAATAATAATAATAATAATAATAATATCGTGTTGTTCTTGATATTGGAAGGTGGTTGCTAAGTATAAAGAAGACCAGTCTTTTTTGCTGATTGTGCTGATCAGTCATGGTCGAATTCAACTCTGTGAAATATACATTGCTAAATTCAACACAGGTTTCCACGTCAGTTTAGATATTCAATGTATGAAATTCAACAAAAAGGAACAAAAAATGTACAACCGGAATTTGATACTGCAAACTGAGTGTTCATGTTATTCTAGGTAATAAGTTTATAACTAAACGGCTTTAATAATGATATCTCTTTGCCTGTTTCTTTCCGAAATGGAACAATGCAATCACAATCGAGTCACTTGATATGGCACTTTGTGCCATATCTTTTCTTGTTAATTTCATCATTTACAATTTCACTGCAAAATTTCGGAAATATTTGAGGGTAGCCAATCTGTTCAAGAAAAGCGTCTACACTTCTTAAGTTTCAGTACTGTGCTGTAGTCCTTATCAGAACATTTACGTTTTGATGACAAGGTCATGGTCACGTGATGAGAAGTACTAGACATGCGAAAGTTTACGTCATTGTCTGTGCTTTAGCGGCAAATTTCACATATAAATTAACGGGCTTTTGGATAAACTGACGTAGCCCTAGAGTTCCAAAAAAAAAAAAAAAAAAAAAAAAAAAAAGAAAGAAAGAAAACGGCTATTTTTTCAATTTTGACAGAAAAGGTAATTACCGCTGCTTGTCGCCTGTTACGTATTTGAACGACCCTTTCATCATTAAGTGCATTTGTTAATGTCGCTTTAATGCATTCATTTATTAAAATAACTGTTGCACAGGAATATTACAATGACGTAACCTATGCAATAACAGATGTAACAAACAAAACTTTGTCTTAGATATTAACTGTCAGCAAACGCATTTGCTCACTCAGAATCAAAGCACTGAGAGTATTGGTGGGTCGATTGTCTCTGAGTGTAGGCTGGGAATGTAATCCTGGACTGATGTTTTTTATTTGAGGTTTAACATCCCCATCAACATTGTATAGGTCATTATGTAGACGTTGCTTTAATTTTGTGGGACTTTCACCCGACAAGTCTTGGTGAGACTTAAAATTTCGTTTAGCCCTTAATTCCTGTTTTTAAGCAAAAAAGCGATCCTGAACAGAGGCTTCGTTTTGCGGCGTCTGACGCTTAAACTCCTGCACTGTAAACAAACAGTGTAGACCCTGTTCAGAAGCCGCGTCCAGTGGCGTCTGATCTGGCTCTACACGATATACCAAGCCCAACCCATGGTTCCAGCCCAGATGACCATAGTACGCAACACGCTGACATCACGGCGATAATATTTTCCCCTTTTGTACCAAATGGAATCATTCCTCCTTATATATTGCAGGAGTGCTTTTCAAAATTTAGGGGTGTCGGGTTGTGTTTTCTTCAAAATTTATTAGGAAAATGACTGAACTTTTGGCATACAATGCAGGCCCTGATCAGACGCCGCGTTATGCGGCGTCTGATCTGGGCCTGTATTGTTTGCCAGGGTACCCGTTTGGGGGTTTCTGGTACTAAATGGGTTAACGCTGCTATGTTCTAAATTACCTGGATTTCCTACCAATCAGTGATAGTCACGTGGACTTTAGCACTGAAAAGTTTCTATGCTGAGTAACTTTGGATCGACAGATAAACATCGACCCAAAATGTCTTCCCCATTTGAGCGAAGAAGCGTCTTTTTTCGTCGAGCATGATCCAACCATTGTTTGACTAGCTACTTATCGTGCATGATGCGTCCACGCAAAGCTGAAACCGACCGCACACGAGTACTGGTTAACCGCTTAGAGGATCTAAGGCTGTCCATGCAAAGCGGTGCAAGTTGGACTGTCCATGCTTTCATTGGGCGACAGGGCTTGAGATGTCTTTTCATCTCAATGTCGTGTAAAAAACCCACACAATTGGAAGCAACGTCTCCAAAATTACCTATACAGTGTTGACGGGGACGTTACACATCAATTTAAACAAAACAAAGCTACTAATCGTGAATTAACCGTCTCAAGGCAGCTCTTCTGTCGTGGTTTATTATTGTTAAAGTTCGTCTTTTCATGTATGTATTGCTGATATAATTTTATTTTGGATAGCCATTTAGTCATTTTCTGGGAAAGTAACTGTCCTTTTGGCTTTCGGTCTGCGACAATTTCATTATACAATAGAACTTTTATGGCTCGAACACCGATGGCTCGTTTACCAGGGCTGTGTCAAACCCATTCTTGAGCCCCGAGGGAAATCCTCGACATGAGAAATAGTGGCGGATAGTTCGAACACCACTGGGACCGCGAAAATCCGTTCGAGACAGGGGTAGTTCGAGCCACTGAGGGAGGCTGCCAGGAGGTATACGATATACTTTTGGAAATTTTTTCGGAGTTTTATAACGAAAATGTATGTTGTGTGTACTCATTAGAATCGCCTCATCGAGGCGATTCTAATGAGTACACACAGCATACATTTGCAAGATAAAGGACGAAAATCTTCTAAACCACCCCCACTATTTCTTATGTCGAGGATTTCCCTCGGGGCTCAAGAATGGGTTCGGCACAGCCCTGGTAAACGAGCCATCGGTGTTCGAGCCATCGAAGTTCTACTGTATACGGTTTTATAAAACTTACCATTGTACAACCACATAGAACCATTCAAAAACGTGATCCAATAAGTTGACGACAAACCTTTTGATTATCCGTTCCGAAATCTTTATTATGTCTGCCGAGAGCAAAATGTTAAGCATTCCAGTATTTGAGTATATGAAATCACACAGCAAATAAGCAAAAGAAACTGTACAAACTTATAACCATTCCAATATTCTGTATGCAACATTTGTGTGTTTGTGCATGCTTTTGTTCGTCTACCCTGACTGACAAAATTGACTGTCGGCAACAGTTTATACGACATCAGTTTGCAGGTCCAAAACAGTACGAGATTAAAAACAATAACGGAAACTGCTCTCAAAAGCGTTCAAAAATATGAATATGTCGCAAAAAGGTGTCCTTGTCGTGAATTTATTGCATGTTGCACCAAGTGGCATGGACTGGCCCATATATTATAAGTAAAATAATCAACAAGCAGCATATTTTAAGTTGAACCAAACAACTGGAGTCCATTCTTATCTCAGCAACAAACATAGATATCATTTTATGTCATCACGTTGAACATTTACATGAAATGAACACCCACTAAACCCCACGTTTTGTAGAGAAAATGGGGTTTACGGGGGTATACATCATTTTTCTTATTTCTGCTCCAAGAAATAGGTCGTGGATACTCGTTAGAACCGCCTAAATAAGGCGTTTTAACAAGCACACACAACATATGTCTTCAGTATAAATAAGAAAACAAAATCTCGGATTTTATAAGAAAAGTAGCCATTTTGTTGATGTGAAAAATGCACAACGTCGCACGGGCGTGTTACCATAATGTGCTGCTTAGCTCTGACATGTTATAAACAAGAATGTGGAAAATATATACCTGTCTCCATATTTGAATAGCTCATCAATGATTGACAAGCATCTTTTAAATGACATTTTTGTCGAAAAGATGTGTGCTACTTTCCTTTGCTTCATTCTCTTCTTTTTCTTTTCTCAGTGAGACGGTTCCTATGTGTACGAGGCCTGTAAGCACAAAATAAGTAAATAAAAAACAAAACAAAACCAAAAAAAACAACAACAACAACAACAAAAAAACAACATCCCTTAAACCACATTTTCTTTATATCAGGTTGACCGATTTTGTACCGGAAATCCCCAAAGGGAGCAAATTCTTTCCTTTAAGAGTTGACTCCTATTAACATGGGAGGCAAAAATACTTTTGCAGGAGTTGCTTCCCCTGAAGGTGTTCCCAGTCCCCTTAATATTGCAGTTGCTAGTATTTGTGCAAATGCAAAGACTACTCGCAATTTTATATCAAACATTTGAGAGAAGTAGACATTTTACTTGCTAGAACAGTTAACATTTTGACCCGAATAACTAGCTCGTTAAGCTAACGATGCTTTGAACAACTGGATCCTGATATGCCGATGTGGTTTAGTTTTATTATATTCAATTTGTATCGAATGATAAACGTTTTGACTTCAAGGTTTTTCGTGATGAAGTAAACGACTTCTTTTTTTGTGAACTCATTTCGAATTTATTTGTTATACGGAAAGAGTGGCCTCATTGTCGTTTCCCAGTCTCATCTATCAATGATCCATGCATCAGTAGTCTAAAATGTTTACGGCAGACGTAGCATTTCTGTAACTGTACAGCAGACGTCTGTATAAAATTACATGTTTAGAAATTGCATTGGTCTAATTATCAAATCTGGGGCTATACAGACTCCAGACCATATTCTATATTAAACACTGCTTATGCAACGCTCTGACCTCACAGAGATAAGACTAGCGCGGCTATTTTCTATAAATAATTAGTTTATACAAATTTATTTAAGTTAGGGTCAAGCTCATTTAATCGCTTTCGAACGCTCATTCCGGATGTTTTCACGCGCACGAGAGAGAGGCAGTGACTATAACACAACTGCTAACCCATTTACACCTGGGTGGAGTGAGTGGTGTCATTACGTGTCTTGCCCAAGGACACACCTCGATACAGGGTGCCGGATTCGAACGCACAACCTCTCAATCATGAGTCGAACGCGTTAACCACTGCACTATCGAGGCTGACCCCTATAAATAAGTGTTACCTGGATTTCTGATAAGTCAGTGATAGTCAAGGGGACTTCACAATGGAAAAGCTTCTGCTCTTTATAAATTCGGGTCGATTGATAAACAATCGACCTAAAATCATTTGAGCCCAGTTGTTAAAGTTGTTAACCCATATATGCCTAGTGGCTTTTTTCTGGGACATTGTAAAATAGTGCAGAACCAGATCGGATGCCTTAGAATGCGGCGTTCGTTTTGCTTAAAGAGATCCATTTTATATATTATTTGCTACGAACAAAAACGAACCTGACACCCCTATAAATAGAAATGGGCCACTCCAATCCTACTAGGGTGAAGATTCCATTGTCATATATGGGTTTAGGTTTGGGTTGTGGATCACATAAGACATACATCGGCCTCCTCAGCTACGCCGGCTTGTCAGAGGCTAGGACTTGTAGATATATACAGTGATAATCCGCTATTAAGGCCACTTAAAATTAAATTATTTTGAAGGCTGCACTTATTTTTTCTTTTTGTTTTCTGCCAACAATGTCCTCTGGTAAAGAACCAGCTTTGGGACTTTTCAAACGTGGTCTTAAAGACCCCTTTGGAACAGTCCAAAAGGTGGTCTTAATATAGGATTTTTACTGTATTTTATTCACACATCAGGTTAACAATTCCTTGTTCAAAATATCCCTGTTAAACCAAATGTATATATATATAGAGAGAGAAAAAGAGGCCAATCGGGGGTATTCATTATTTTCCTGTTTTTCTTAAAAAACATGGATTGTGGGTACTCGTTAGCACCGCCTCAACGAGGCGGTTCTAATGGGTACCAACAATCTATGGTTGAAATAGATAATAGTTACGATAACACATCCGTGCGTCACAGTGCGTTTTATATCTCCAAAATTGCTATTTGTTCTAATGAAAATCCATGATATTTTTATCATTTATACTGCAAACATAGATTGTGGTTGCTCGTTAGACCCGCCTCATTAAGGCGATTCTAACGAGTACCCACAATCGATGTCTTGGAGCAGAAATAAGAAAAAAAATAATAATCTATATCCCCCACGTAGACCCCAGTTTTCTCTATATAAAGTGGGCTTTAAGGAGTGTTAATGTCACGGACTTGTTCACGTGATGAGAAAAAATCAAACATTTTCACGAGTAAAATGCTTGTTCTCGAGATAAGAAATTCGCCATTTTAGCGCTTGCGTGAATACTAGTAATGAGCTGTAAAGAAAGTTTTCTCATGGTATGTCTTCAGATACTGTCAACTACAACTTTTCTCAATTTGACAGTTACACGATTCTTTTTTTTTTTTTTTTTTAATATTTCCTTGTCAACGCTACTGTCTTTCATAATCAGATTTATATTTCGTTTAATAATGTAATGAATATACAATATAGCATCTGCACTTATACATGCATCACAAGAGAAAGTGTGTCTTCAAAATTTCAGATCAGCCTACGCAGTCATACAGTCTGTTCGGAGTCTTTTCTTCGCACTATACGATGTCCGATAACCAAAAGCGTCTTCATACAGATCATTACGTACGGGCATATGTGGCCTAGCGGATGATGGCACTGAGTCTTAATCACAAGATCTGTCAACACTGTGGGTTCGAGCCTTGCCCGGGTCACAAGTGAGACGCCAAACAACGGCACTCCGGTTTTCGCCCTCCTCTGATTAACGATCGGCTCGATACGAGTGAGATTATCTAGAAAAGGCCGTAAGACCAAACTAAAACAAACAAACGAACAGACTATCACGTGAACAAGTCCGTGAAATGAACGCAACCCCCCCCCCCCCACACACACACACACTTGAAACCCACTTTATATAGAGAGACCTGGGGTATACATTATTTATTTTATTTCTGCGACAAGACAGAGGCTTTGTCATACCGCCTGTCATGAGAAGGCTTCGTTTGTACTTTAACAGACTGCATGCATGGTAGGAAACTCAGTCACGGTTGCTATGTTTGCTTTCTTCTTTCACCAGGTATAGGGAAATTGTTTTATTTAAAGACTGTCTTTAAATTCAAAGACTGTCTGTAAATTTAAAGACTTTTTAGTCTGTAAATTTAAAGACTGACACAAATAATATCATGAACATGGTGTAAAACGGAAAAATCGCACTTTGCTATTTATAGTAATTTTGGCGTTATCCATTGTCTATTTAATTATATGTAACTGCAAATTATATAGCTGTCTCTATTTAATTAAATTGCTTCCACCGTAATTGAAGAGTTCTCATAAAAACAGTTTGGGCCCATCGGAGTCTAACTGTTGGTTTTCTTTTGCTCCAGCATTTCAGTGGTTTCTTGCTGTCGAGTACTCACCGTTGTCTCACCTCTGTGGTTCTTTGATTTTTTGTGTTCACGGAGATGTTGCACTGATGAGTTAGGAGGCCTTCATGCGGACTGAACAATTATTTGTCTAAATCGCGACGGAAGTAAGGGCGAGGATTGTGGCCACGTAAAATCGATTTAAGCCCCCCCCCCCCCCCCAGTGGAAATCATTCCACTGACCGTTCCAAGGCGGTTCTTCTGTGGCGGTTTATTTATGTGTTGTTGGTTACTTACTGTGTGTATCACTTGTGTCTTTTTTATTTTGGATGGCCATATGGCCATTTTGTGGGCAAGTAACTGTCCTTATGGCCTTCCTCTGTTTAGGTTTTCATTATGGTCTGGTCGCTTAAAGTTTGTGTTTCTTTCCCTTTGGTGTCTTTGATGGGTGGAGTAAGTTAATTGTATCGATTCCTGATCTTTGTTTTACTTCTACCTTGTAATAAGATTCATATGTAAAATGAGCCCAGTAATGAATGTGTAAAACGATTTCATCATTTTGCCAGTATACCGACCACTCGCTTCGACAGACAGTTTTGCTGACAACTAAAATTGATGAAAGTTTTAGACGGACTACAACAGTAAATCGCCCCCGCCCATAGGGGCTTGACGAAATGTATGGGCTGTATGATGCTTCCACGCAGAGCTGAATCCGTTCCGCACACTAGTACTGGTAAACCGCATAGAGGATCTAAGCCTGTCCAGGAAACCCGGTACGAGGCGGACAGGGCTTTAGATGTCATTTCATCTCAATGTCGGGTAAAAGTCCCACAAAATTGGAAGCAAAGTCTCCAAAATGACCTTTACAGTGTTGACGGGGACGTTAAACCTCATATCAAACAAACAAAACAACAGTAAAATGTTCGAAAACGAAAGGACACCAGTACGAAGTTTATCTTATGTTCGACCTTTGACAGATATTTCCTCCCTTACCGCGGAGTTTCACGGCATTTTGTCTGCTTAGTGCAATAACGCATAATGGCAGTTACACCGTTATTGCACTAAGCAGACGATTTGTGGTCTAAGGGAAGCAACTGTGTTGTTTTATTTCTTAATTATTTCTATCATTAAAACGATATTAAAAGACAATAAAAATTCATGCAGTCTTTAGCAACGCACGTTTTATTAATGAGATGAACACTGAATGCCAAATTTTCGTGTTACATCATTTTCATGATTTTCCGTTGTGTTACATGTACTCAGTGTTAGTCTTTAAATCTACAGATTAAAAAGTCTTTGAATTTACAGACAGTCTTTAAATTTACAGACGGTCTTTAAATTTAAAGACAGTCTTCAAATAAAACAACTTTCTTATACCTGTTCACTGCACTCCGGGGTGAGTTGAGACGGGCCACAATTATGACGACTCTTGCCTACTAACTTCTAAATAAAAGATGGTTGGTGCCTGTTGCTCTGTCTCTGATCGGACTCCTGTTATTTTTTGTTTTTGTTTTGTTTCATGCTGTCGATTCCTTAAAGTTGTTTGGTGTCTATGATGGGAGGTGTGGGTTAATTGTATCGATTCCTGGTCATTGCCATCACGTGTTTTACCTCACCATTAATTAATTCGTTTGATTTTTGGAGATTTACACTGATGAGCTAGAAAAAAAACTTACGTCATGGGAATGAACACACTACGCATGTAAACGACAACAAAACAATGGCGATGGTTGTGGCTATAGTAGTCGCAGATAAGATTGACCAGGCGGAGCTACCGTTTGCACCTGCCTTTGGAATGTTCTATTAACAAAAAGGTGAACTAAGTCACGCGAGTGTGTGAATTCAACTGTAACACACACAAACCTGTGGCGATATATGGTCCTTTGGTCCGCTTGCAGGAAGCATGCTTAGGCGCTCTACCGAATCTTCCGGTGGACTTGGCGAATTTGACGTATATTCAACCTTATCTGCGACTACTATACGTAAAATCGATTTAACCGTTTGTACATTAGTGGACTCTTCAATTTCAATATGTTGGACAAGTCAGTTTGTCATATAAGGGGTGTGAGTCCTATTTTTGTCGTTTTTATTATATTTTTGATAGAAAATTCTGTTAGCAAATAGTACAGGCCCTGATCAGACGCCGCGTTCTGCTGCGTCTGATCTGGGTCTGCACTGTTTACCAAGGTACATGCACCCTTTAGGGGTTTCACGCATGCAACGGATTAATTTCCCCAGTAATATTTTAATGATCGTTCCAAGGCGGTGCCTTTTAATGGCTTTTACTGGAATCGTTTGACGTTGCATGTAATCACTAGATTTTGGAAAGACGCACAATAAATGGCTATTCTATCAAAATTGGTCTACACCTAAATAAAGATTGATCTAAAAGTGAAAGTGCAAACGAATGATTGGTTTAGCATAATAGTGGCCCTATTGTCTGTTGTTTCATGTCTGTGTGTCTTTCCCTTTGGTGTCTCTGATGGGAGCTGTGGGTCGATTGTATCGATTCCTGATCATTGCCTCCACTTCTATTCTACACTGTAATATGGAAAATATGAAATACTTGTAGGGAGCCTTTTTCTAAGAATATACGCGTTTGTGTATTCGTTCTTTCATTTTGCGGTAACATTGCCATATAGCACGACTAGTACTCAGTTGACTCTAGTGGGCACTTTACTCGTACTGATGCACTCGAATCCTTCACCTGATACTCAGTTTAAAGGGTGTTGGGTTCATTTCATTTATGTTCTCATTCGACGTCGTCTCAAAAGAACATAAATCATGTTATTTTGAACAGTGAATCCTGCTGCGTCCCCAAACCGTACCAAAACTTAATACAGTTTTACAAATACAACTGTATCATTACATCAATGGAATAATAATACAGCTGTAAAATATGTTCTACGAAAGGGTTATCGTTTAGAAGCAAAGAATACATCACAGAACTGAAAAAATATGGAGTGTACAAGTAATTCTGGACCAGACTAGCTAGTTTCGGCCAATGAGGTCTCATCAGTGAACCTCAAATATTTTTTAATGGGATCACTGATCCCAAAAGACAAGAAACTATAAACAACACTATGTATAGGACGGTGTACATGCAAGTCTTACACACAAACAAATGACATCTTACCTATTATACCAAGAGAAAGCAGATCGTTTAAAAAAGAACGTACGGGTATGCCATAAGTAAATAAATATATATATATTGATATTTTTATTATTATTATTTTTTTTGTTATAGACATTTTATATTTGATATTCTAACGGATGCTTCCATTCAAACAAGGTAAGCCCGAGAAGATTAAAATATAGCTGAAATTTCTGAAAATCTATTTAAATAAATATTGCAAAGATTATTACTTGCAGTTTCATTGTTTTCTCGTATATAAAAGGTTGCCTGTTATTGTTTAAGCTTGCAAATTAGGGACCAGAAAAGTAGGTCCGGTCTTTAATCGGTCACTAGACGTATAATAGGTCAGTAGAAGGTATTGTAGGTCACTACCGATTATAGCGAGCAGTTATTCGATCCCATTGATTAGGTTACTAGAATGCCTGATTGCGGTATAAAGTTTGTTCTACCCTCTGTAAGCCGGAGCTAAAGAAAACCACCAGGTAGACCGAGAGTCAAAACCATTACGAAAACACGCCTATTCAAATACACTGTAAATTTTACCGCCGAAAAATGAAAAATTTCAGATGAAATTTTGTGATAGTTTTCTTATTTCTGCTCAAAATATAGATTGTTGGTACACGTTAGAACCGCCTCATCGAGGCGGTTCTAGCGAGTACCCATAATCTATTTTTAGAGCAGAAATAGGAAAAATAAGTTTTACCCCTGTAAGCCAAGTTTTGCTATATTAAAGTTTGGTTCAAGGGGGTCAAAACTATATAGGCGTGTTTTCTTGATGCAAAGCATCAGGCACCAACCACTGATAAAATAAAAACCTTAGAATTTTGAGTTGGGGCTGTCGTCGAGTCAGAGACATGACACCCCACGTCGTTCAATGAAAATGAGGGAAGGATGGTCATCATGGGTCAAAACCTAGACATGCTGTCTGTGCATAACACTTATATTGTACCCAAGTCTTTTATTGCGTTCAATGATCTTTTTGAAATGATTCGGAAAATCAGATTTTGTTTCATAATATTTCGAAATGTATTTAAAAATCTCAATAAACTCTGGTTCTGATATGTCCTGTTGCAGAAGTGTATTTAAGTTAACTCTTTTTTTCCGACTTGTTGAAAATGTCGTCGTTGAAATTTAGAAAATGCTTTCCTAAGCTTATGATACCGAATGCCCTGTTTAATAAGCTTAGAAGTAGTTTAGGTCGTAGTACCAAAGCGTTAATCCAAAATCGTTAATCCATAGACAAAATGGCAAATATCAATGTTCGGATCAACAGACATGGACTCCAGAAGAGTTTAATCAGGCGTCCACGGATATTAAGCATTACTTGGTAAGCAAGCTTCGCCCTCCATGCCCATCGACCCGAACGAAGAAAAGATGTAAATGCCGAGAAGGGTATGTCCGAGATTTTGGAAGTCTTCCTATGGCTTTCCATTGGCAAACATATCAGAAATAATTCTGGAAATGGCCACATTGTACGGATCCACAAGATCATGGTGCCTCCCATAAAACTTAGAAGTAAGAAATTTATCTCGATTGTTAAAATCGTCAACATGATATAAAACTCTAGCGAAACGAAACAATTGAGACATATATACTCCATATGAAGGAGAACGGGAGATATCTCCGTCGTAAGAATGGAAAATGTACTATGTTAAAGTCAAAACCATACCGTTTGTCGTATATATTTGATAAGTTTATACTGTAAGAGACCGATGGATCCAAATAAAAAATGTGTGCTGCAGTAACCGAGGAATTAGTCCTTCTTAATTTCTGTTCAGAGGGATCA
This sequence comes from Lucinisca nassula, assembly GCA_963580285.1. Taxonomy (NCBI): domain Eukaryota; kingdom Metazoa; phylum Mollusca; class Bivalvia; order Lucinida; family Lucinidae; genus Lucinisca; species Lucinisca nassula. The sequence continues at coordinate 61,825,589 of OY757021.1, read as the reverse complement.
ATCTTGTCAGTCATTTGATGCAAATGAAGATTGTCAATATTAAGTAAATCATCCAGATACCAAGAAGTTGAATTAAAAGCATCAATTACATTAGCTAGAGTTCATTAGAGAGAGAGACAAAATGAAATCGCCCGTCACAAAATAAAAACAGATCTGCAACAAGAAGCGTACAGTTATTTCCCACCGGAATGTCAACGGTTTGTCTATATTTCTAATCAACATTACCAAAAAGAAATGTTAGGGCCTCACAGAATTTTGTGACATGACTATGTTCTTCAGAGGTAAAAATGCGTGTTCTTTTCATTACAAACCAAATCAAGTGATACCTAACGAATAAAAGTAGAAGTGAAACAAAGATCAGGAATCGATACAATTAACTTACTCCACCCATCAAAGACACCAAAGGGAAAGAAACACAAACATTAAGCGACCAGACCATAATGGAAACCTAAACAAAGGAAGGCCATAAGGACAGTTACTTTCCCACAAAATGGCCATATGGCCATCCAAAATAAAAAGACACAAGTGATACATACAATAAGTAATAAACAACATCATAAATAAACCGCCACAGAAGAACCGCCTTGGAACGGTCAGTGGAAAGATTACCACTGGGGGTCTTAAATCGATTTTACGTGGCCACAATCCTCGCCGTTACTTCCGTCGCGATTTAGACAAATAACGTCAGTCCGCATGAAGGCCTCCTAACTCATCAGTGCAACATCTCCGTGAACACAAAAAATCAAAGAACCACAGAGGTGAGACAACGGTGAGTACTCGACAGCAAGAAACCACTGAAATGCTGGAGCAAAAGAAAACCAACAGTTAGACTCCGATGGGCCCGACCAGAGACAGAGCATCAGGCACCAACCAACATTACCTTGAATTAGATCTCTCCAATTCTCAATAAGCCTTTACGTTGGAGCCGTCATAGAATCTGAGGCCTGACCCACCGGCGTGCAATTAAAGAGGGAAGCAAAGTTGCCCACCGTGATTGGGTTAACTACCATGCATGCAGTCTGTCGTATAACATCCATGTTGTACCCAATCTTTTTATATTGAAGAATGATTTTACGAAATTGGGTGCTGAAGTCATTGCTGTTATATATTTTTCTGAATTTATATACTTAGTCACCATAAAATTCGGGTTCCGATAGACCTTGTTGCAGAAGAGATTTAAGTCCAACATTGAATCCCGAAACTAAATCAGAATGGCGCCCATAAAATTTTGAAAAGGCCCCGCGCAGTCCACGGTACCGATAACCCTGACTAAGGAGTTTAGCCGCCAACAATTTATTACGAGTGTCGAAGCCAGCCACACGACCAACTACTCTAGCAAATCGAACTAATCGCGAAATACAAACGCCACAGGATATCGCACGAGGAACATCCCCATCCAAAAAAGGAAAATTTACAATCCCAAAATCAAAGTCATCGCGTTTATCATATATTTTGCACGAAACAAGCCCATCTACAACAGACAGACGCAAACCTAAAAACGGGGCCCCGGTATCAGAAGAACCTGCCCTACCCAACCGAAGCTCTGGGGGGGGGGGCAAATCTGACTGATCAAACCATCGAAATAGGTATTATCAATATTTAATAAATCATCCAAACATCTAGAAGTGGAGCTAAAAGCTTCAATAATTTCAGATTGGTTATCAATGGAAAGCGACAACATGAAGTCTCTTTCATAACAATACAATAACAGATCAGCCACAAGAGGTGCGCAATTCGTACCCATCGGAATACCCACAATTTGTCTAAATAACTTAGTACCGAATCTAATATAAATATTGTCAAGTTGAAAGGTGAGGGCATCACACACTTTCTGACATGACCAAAGTGTATAATTCTTATGCTCTTTAGAAGTGAAAAATGCATTTCTGACATTACATGCAAGATAGAGAGAATCTTCTCTGTGAAAAGCCCATTCAATTAAATCATCAAGCTTTTCTTTTATATGATTTTATAAGTCCATTGAATTAAATCAATCAATATATCTTTCACCAGTATATACGGTAGAGTGGAATAAAGGGTGGAGAAGTCATATATAGACAAAGGAGACGCTCGAAAACTTTTAAGTTTATTCTAAACCTCACCAGAGTTTTTGTTTGACCAAAATGACTTACTTTTTCGCAATACCGTACACCTTATATTAGGCAAGTTCGTAGTATCTAGGACATATCTTAAAAAAAACTAGCCTGTTATCTTTTATCAATTAATTACTCATTTGTACAGACGGCTTTCGATTTTTTTGCGCTGTTGTTGTTGTTTTTTATTTTCTATTTCCTTTATTCCACAGCCTTATATCAACATACATATATTCAGACATTTCGCAATATAATAATTATGTAGACCTTCTAAATTGTTACCGCCATATTCACAAAGTATTAATCACAACAAGTATAACAGAAGCAAGTGTTTAATAGAGAATCAAATTCAACGGAGAGCAACTCGATGCGATATTAAGAAAATATCCTACCAGGTTACCCCTCTTTGGTATTATATTACCTACCTCTCCCGCTGAAGAGAAATAAAAAAGGAGAAGAGAAAGTTTATACTATATCAATTATGTGATCATCATAGACGTTTAGTTTGTTTGTTTATACTGGAATTTTATGGCCCGGTCAACACTATTTAGATCATCGGTATGCAATTGTGGTGGCTGATATCCTGAAAGAAACGATGGACTGTCTAGGGTTATTTGTTTTACTGTCCTTTCGTATTTTTTTCTCTCCATATACACCAGTGCTATTTCGTCAGATTCTCAGGAACTATTATAGGTAACAGCCTCAAAGTTGATATGCAATGCAATAATGATGGCATATATCGTGTAAGAGACAATGGGCTTCAGCTTCTATGTATATTTGTTCTTTCCGTCTTCTTTCTCTCCATCATGACCAACGTCAAATATTTCGTCAAAGATTTCTCAGAAACTATAAGATATTAAAGCCTCAAACTTGGTATGAACTGCAATAATGGTGGCTAATATCGTGTAAGGGACAAAATGCTTTCTAGGCTTATTTGTTCATCTGTTCTTTCAGTCCTCTTTCTCTCCATATTGGCCAATGCTATTTTGTTGTCAAAGAATTCTCCGGGCTGTTAAAGATAGAAGCCCCAAACTTGGTATGCAGTGCATGATGACGACTTATACGAGTAAGAGACAGTGTTTTCTAGGCTTATTTGTTCATTTTTTCATCCTTCTTTCTCATCGTATATGTTAATGTTATTTTTTTTGTCAAATATACAAGCCAGAAGCCTCGAACGTACTTTTATGCAACAATGAACATTTAACTGTATCGTGTAAGAGACAATGAGCTTGATCGGATTTGTTTTCATTTGTTCTTTAATTCTTGCGTCGCTCCATAGAGGCCAATGGTTTCATCAAAGATTTCTCAGGAACTGTAAAAGTCATTGCCTTCAGTTCAGTTTCTAGGCTTATTTTTTCATCTGATTTTTCATTCTTCTTTCTTTCCATTTTGGTGAGTGGTACATTTCTTGTCCAAGATTTCTCTTGAACTACAAAAGCTTGAAAATTAAAAAGAGAAACGATCAGGAACTGATAAATCAGATCCCAAATCTTTCCAACAATATCACCAGGGAAAGAAGTCGAAACATGGAGTGACGACAGTAAACAAAACGGACAACAGGTGAACCGAGTCTCGAACTGGTGGTGACTCAGGATATCCAAACCTGACTAAAATGGAGCAATATACATAATGGGGGAAAGAATCAGAATCACAAACATGACATACATTAATCTGGAAGGACAAACGAAACTAAAAATGAACAATCGAAAAGGTGGGAGAATCAGAATCATTAACGTAACAACAATGGACGGTCAGTTAAATTACTGGTGGGTTTAAGTTAACCTTACGGGAGCCCAACCCTCACCCTCACTGTCACTGTGGTTCAACCAAGTATTTGTTTGGTTCGCGTGAAGGTTTTCTCAGTCATCATTGAATCAACTCGGTAAACAAAGTAATCCCCGTTAAAGTCAAGTTGACAGAAGGATGAGGACTCGAAAATAAAGCGCACTGAGCCATCTGGGGCAACGCAACAGGATCACTAGGACACAAGAAAACCAACAGTTGAACCCCGTTGGACCAAGCAACTGACATAAAAGTTCCGGCTCCGATCAACTAATAAATAGCTTTAAGCCAAAGCCATCATGGAGTCTGAACACGGATCCACCGGCGTACAATTAAAGAGGAAAGCATAATGTCTGACCGCGAAAGGGTCAAACACAATGCATGCAGACTGTTTAATAAAAAAAATTATATCCAATACGTTTGTAGCGTTTAATAATATTCTGAAATTATTCAGAAAAAATAGGTTTGCCTTTAATTGCACGACCCGCAGAAAAAGCGACCGACTGAAGTCGGTTGATTTTCTAAGAGTGCCCTAAAATCACCGTGTCATTCTGTCATTCGGTCATTCTGTCAGTCTGTCAGTCTGTCAGTCTGTCTGTCCGTCCGTAACCCGTTTGTGAAAATTGGAGATAGTGACTTAACTGCTTGGAATATTTAAACAATTTTTGGCATACTGATAGATATCAATGAGATCTAACCAATGAACTTGCGAAATATTACATTCCATTTAGTATAGCCTCGCCGAGGCGAAAAATGAAAATTTTCGAACTGCTTCTCCTCGGAAACTATTGGGCCGATTGAAGTCAAATTTCATATGGAGCCTCTATGGAATGGGGGAAACCAAACTTTGTTCATGGGGTCCAGGTCACATGACCAAAATGGCCGCCAAGCCATATATGGTCTGTCTGTCTGTCCGTCCGTAACCCGTTTGTGAAAATTGTTGATAGTGACTTAACCGCTTGGAATATTTTAACAATTTTTGGCATACTGATAGATATCAATGAGATCTAACCAATGAACTTGTGAAATATTACATTCTATTTAGTATAGCCTCGCCGAGGCCAAAAAGGTGAAAATTTTCGAACTGCTTCTCCTCGGAAACCTTTTCGGCCGATTGAACTCAAATTTCATATGGAGCCTCCATGGGATGGGGGAAACCAAAATTTGCTCATGGGGTCCAGGTCACATGACCAAAATGGCCGCCAAGCCATATACGGTCTGTCTGTCTGTCCGTCCATAACCCGTTTGAGAAAATTGGTGATGGTGACTTAACCGCTTGGAATATTTAAACAATTTTTGGCATACTGATAGATATCAATGAGATCTAACCAAAGATCTTGCGAAATATTACATTCCATTTAGTATAGCCTCGCCGAGGCGAAAAATCCGAAACCCGTTTGTGAAAATTTGTGATAGTGACTTAACCGCTTGGAATATTTAAACAATTTTTGGCATACTGATAGATATCAATGAGATCTAACCAATGAACTTGCATAATATTACATTCCATTTAGTATAGCCTCGCCGAGGCGAAAATTGTGAAAATTTTTGAACTGCTTCTCCTCGGAAATCATTGGGCCGATTGAAGTCAAATTTCATATGGAGCCTCTATGGTATTGGACTGACCAAAATTTGCTCATGGGGTCCAGCTCACATGACCAAAATGGCCGCCAAGCCATATATGGTATGTCTGTCCGTCCGTAACCCGTTTGTGAAAATTTATGATAGTGACTTAACCGCTTGGAATATTTAAACAATTTTTGGCATACTGATAGATATCAATGAGATCTAACCAACGAACTTGCCAAATATTACATTCCATTTAGTATAGCCTCGCAGAGGCGAAAAATGTGACAATTTTCGAACTGCTTCTCCTCGGAAACCGTTGGGCCGATTAAAGGCAAATTTCATATGGAGCTTCTATGGCATGGGGGAAACCAAAATTTGCTCATTGGGTCCAGGTCACATGACCAAAATGGCCGCCAAGCCATATATGGTAAAAACCCTTCAAAAATAGTCTTCTCCAGAACCACTGGGCAGATTTCCACGAAACTTGATAAATGGCATCTGGGACGTAGGCCCATCATAAATTGCTAAAATAGTGACCCTGGGTTGACCTTGACCTTCTTTGTGCCTAGGTCAAACTTTGACACATATGCTTTTGTATTGGAAAATGTGAGAATGCATTTTATCCTGCAAACGATTCAGAATACAGTACTAAAGTATTAGATATATTTTTGCTCCTTACGATAAGGCCCATTTATTTCGGGAACCGTTTTAGGTCCAGGTCACATGACCAAAATGGCCGCCATACCTATATATGGTAACACTCATAAAGCTAAAAGCATCCGGCGGGTCGTGCACTTCAGCTGAAGCAATGGTTTTCTTTATTATATTTATATATAATGTCGCAAAAGATAAAAACTCAGGAAGTGACATCCCCTGCAGCAAAAGTCTATTTAATCCAACCTTAAATTTAGAAGTTATTTGACAGTTTCGGTGATAAAACTTTGAAAATGCTTTCCGAAGTTTATATCAATACGCCTAATGCAGCAGTTTAGCCGTTATCGAAGGTAACAGAAAACGTGATAACAACGTTAGCATTTTGTTATATCTAGGGTTTTTTTGCAACATAACTTTGCGCAAACGTAAATATGACGTTTGCAATACGTTGCAGAACAAATATGTTGGAACCAACCATAAGCAAACATTGTTGGAACGTTTGATTGTCAACATACAAAATCATATGCGTATCCAACGTGTTCTCAAATTCAAAATGCGTAAATGGATTCTTTGCAATGTTTCCATTTTTGTCATTTTTTCAGGTAACATTTTGTCTATTTTGAAACGATTTCCCGTTGAATAGTTCAAATTACACATGTTTTAATTATCAATATTTAGTTATAAAATATCGAAAAGTATTTAAACGTAACAGACCCAACTCCATATGCTTCTTTTTACGCAAATATCGAGCAAAAGATGTCGTGGATAAAGAAATCAAAGAAGTCTGAAAAGCGTGTATACTTTGAGTGTTATTTTCCTTGTGCTGAAACAAGCGACACACAATGTAATACTCAATTCAAGCAACATGAAAACTTTTCAGCTGTAACTTGTATGTCTTAAATAAAAATGGAATAACCGCATGTTTGCTGCTGTCATACGTTTTCGTGAATACATAAGTGTGCATGGCTATAACACCTGTGATCAGAAACGTGCTTTGTTAAATTTGTTAAATAAATGCTGTTGCAAATGAATTGATTTTGACAAAACCTGTATGTGAATGTACCTGTCGCATATGGCAGATACAAAATGTCACAAATAAATTGTTGTCAGACACCCAAACGTTTTGGCAACGTTTCTGAAACGTTTGAGCAATGCCATTGAATCCTTATTTCATGAATGAATTAATTGCCAAGCCCATTTCTGATTATAAACCAACCATGTTTAATTTACTTGTTATGCTGTGTTTGTTTATTTTGACATTTTCAAAGTGCATGACAACCTGTCGATCCTGATCAGGAGCCACCTGATCTGGATCTACACTGTTTGCATTGGACGTTCGCGAGCTAAGCAGGATAAAGGTAAAAGTTTTTTAGTTATTTATAAACTGTAAATATGTACATGTATATATATATGTATTTATTTTTCATCATGCCATGTCCATTATCTGCGCGTATGGTGTGATGCACTGGCTATTTTTTTTTTTTTTTTTTTTTTTTGGTTTTGGTTTTACGGCCCTTTCAAGATTATTTCACTCATATCGAACCGATCGTTAATCAGAGGTGGACGAAAACCGGAGTACCGAGAGAAAAACCACATGACCTTCCGTTGCAGAACTTGGCGTCTCACATATGACCCGAGCGAGGCTCGAACCACAGCGGTGAGAGGCCTAATGATCAAGAGTCAGCGCTCTTAACCACTAGGCCACGGAGGCCCGTATGCACTGGCTATATATTACATTTATAAAATTCATTTAAAATATTTTCACTAGAACAGACTTTTTTTTAATTTGTTGAATTTTGTCACACTCGACAGAGTTTATCATGTATTTAGTTTCATTAACATTACGATATTTCATCCGTGCGACATAGTGCATTTTTCACATCTCCAAAATGGCTACTTTTCTGATGAAAATTCTAGTTATTTTTGTTATAATTGTTCGAAAAATAGGTTGAGGATGCACGTTAGAACCGCCTCAGTGAATTCATGTTTGTGGTTCTCTCACTTTGGTGTCTCTGGTGGGAGGTGTGAGTTAATTGTATCGATTTCTGGCCATTGCCTTCACTTCTATTTTACAATATTTAACAACAGGATTCTTAATAGCGATGAGACACGAAGTGAGAATTTAGAAAGTTAAGTAGAAGTAAAACAAAGATCAGGAATCGATACAATTAACTTACTCCACCCATCAAAGACACAAAAGGGAAAGAAATACAACATTATGCGACCAGACCATAATGGAAACCTAAACAAAGGAAGGCCATAAGGACAGTTACTTTCCCACAAAATGGCCATATGACCATCCAAAATTAAAAGACACAAGTGATACACACAGAAAGTAATAAACAAAAAAATAAATAAATCACCACAGAAGAAACGCCTTGGGACGGCCAGTGGAAAGATTTCCACTGGGGGGCTTAAATCGATTTTACGTGGCCACAAAGTAGAAGTAAAACAAAGATCAGGAATTGATACAATTAACTTACTCCATCCATAAAAGACACCAAAGGGAAAGAAATACAAACATTAAGCGACCAGACCATAATGGAAACAATACTCGCCCCCACTTCCGCCGCGATCCAGACAAACAACTTGCCCAGTCCGCATGAAGGCCTCCTAACTCATCAGTGCAACATCTCCGTGAACACAAATAATCAAAGAACCACAGAGGTGAGACAACGGTGAGGACTCGACAGCAAGAAACCACTGAAATGCTGGAGCAAAAGAAAACCAACAGTTAGACTCCGATGGGCCCGACCAGAGACAGAGCATCAGGCACCAACAAACATTACCTTGAATTAGATCTCTCTAATACTCACTAAGCCTTTACGTTGGTACCGTCATAGAATCTGAGGCCTGACCCACCGGCGTGCAATTAAAGAAGGAAGCAAAGTTGCCAACCGTGACTGGGCCAACCACCATGCATGCAGTCTGTCGTATAATATCCATGTTGTACCCAATCTTTTTATATCGAAGAATGATTTTACGAAATTGGGTGCTAAAGTCATTGCGGTTATATATTTTTTTCTGAATTTATATACTAAGTCACCATAAAACTCGGGTTTCGATAGACCTTGTGGCAGAAGAGATTTAAGTCCAATATTTAATTTTGAAATTAAATCAGAATGGCGTCTATAAAATTTTGAAAAGGCTTTACGTAGTTTATGGTACCGATAACCCTGATTAAGAAGTTTAGCCGTTAATAATTAATTACGAATGTTGAAGTCAGTAACATGACTACACACTCTAGCAAATCGAATTAATTGCGAAATATAAACGCCATAGGATGGCGCACGAAAAAAGGAAAATTTACAATCTCAAAATCAAAGTTATCGCGTTTATAATAAATTTTACATGTAAAAAACCCATATACAATAGATAGATGTAAATCCAAAAACGGGGCCTCAGTATCAGAAGAATTTGCTTTATTTAACTGAAGTTCTTGTGGGGGGGGGGGGGGGGGGGTAAATCTGACTGATCAAACCATCGAAATAGGTATTATCAATATTTAATAAATCATCTAAATATCTAGAAGTGGAGCTACAAGCTTCAATAATTTCAGATTGGTTATCAATGTTAAGCGACAACATGACGTCTCTTTCATAACAATACAAGAATAGGTCAGCCACAGGAGGTGCGCAATTCGTACCCATCGGAATGCCCACAATTTTATCTAAATAACTTAGTACCGAATTTAATATAAATATTGTCAAGTAGAAAGGTGAGGGCATCACACACTTTCTGACATGACCAAAGTGTATTATTCTTATGCTCTTTAGAAGTGAAAAATGCATTTCTGACATTACATGCAAGATAGATAGAATCTTCTCTGTGAAAAGCCCATTCATTTAAATCATTAAGCTTTTCTTTTATAAGATTATGAGAAAGTGTAGTGTAAAGAGTGTTAAAATCGTAAGTAGACAGGAAGAAATCTGTTTTGGTCTATAAAAAATTCGAATGAGGTTTTAAATAAATTGAAATCTAGACATTTTCGTGCTTCTAGTCTGTCTACCTACGATTTTTCCACTCTTTACACTACACTTCCTCATAATATTTTAAAAGAAAAGCTTAATGATTTAATTGAATGGGCTTTTCACAGAGAAGATTCTCTCTATCTTGCATGTAATGTCAGAAATGCATTTTTCACTTCTAAAGAGCATAAGAATTATACACTTTGGTCATGTCAGAAAGTGTGTGATGCCCTCACCTTTCTACTTGACAAAATTTATATTAGATTCGGTACTAAGTTATTTAGACAAATTGTGGGTATTCCGATGGGTACGAATTGCGCACCTCTTGTGGCTGATCTGTTCTTGTATTGTTATGAAAGAGACTTCATTTTGTCGCTTTCCATTGTTAACCAATCTGAAATTATTGAAGCTTTTAGCTCTACTTCTAGATATTTAGATGATTTATTAAATATTGATAATACCTATTTTGATGGTTTGATCAGTCAGATTTACCCCCTAGAACTTCAGTTAAATAAAGCAAATTCTTCTGATACCGAGGCCCCTTTTTTGGATTTACATCTATCTATTGTAGATGGATTTGTTTCGTGCAAAATTTATGATAAACGCGAAGACTTTGATTTTGAGATTGTAAATTTTCCTTTTTGGATGGTGATGTTCCTCATGCGCCATCCTATGGCGTTTATATTTCGCAATTAATTCGATTTGCTAGAGTGTGTAGTCATGTAACTGACTTCAACACTCGTAATAAATTATTAACGGCTAAACTCCTTAATCAGGGTTATCGGTACCATAAACTACGTAAAGCCTTTTCAAAATTTTATAGACGCCATTCTGATTTAATTTCAAAATTCAATATTGGACTTAAATCTCTTCTGCAACAAGGTCTATCGGAGCCCGAATTTTATGGTGACTTAGTATATAAATTCAGAAAAATATATAACCGCAATGACTTCAGCACCCAATTTCGTAAAATCATTCTTCGATATAAAAAGATTGGGTACAACATGGATATTATACGACAGACTGCATGCATGGTAGTTAACCCAATCACGGTTGGCAACTTTGCTTCCCTCTTTAATTGCACGCCGGTGGGTCAGGCCTCAGATTCTATGACGGCTCCAACGTAAAGGCTTATTGAAAATTAGAGAGATAATGTTGGTTGGTGCCTGATGCTCTGTCTCTGGTCGGGCTCATCGGAGTCTAACTGTTGGTTTTCTTTTGCTCCAGCATTTCAGTGGTTTCTTGCTGTCGAGTCCTCACCGTTGTCTCACCTCTGTGGTTCTTTGATTTTTGTGTTCACGGAGATGTTGCACTGATGAGTTAGGAGGCCTTCATGCGGACTGAACAAATTGTTTGTCTAAATCGCGACGGAAGTAAGGGCGAGGATTGTGGCCACGTAAAATCGATTTAAGCCCCCCCAGTGGAAATCTTCCACTGACCGTTCCAAGGCGGCTCTTCTGTGGCGATTTATTTATGTTGTTGTTTGTTACTTACTGTGTGTATCACTTGTTTCTTTTGGTTTTGGATGGCCATATGGCCATTTTGTGGGAAAGTAACTGTCCTTATGGCCTTCCTTTGTTTAGGTTTCCATTATGGTCTGGTCGCTTAATGTTTGTTTTTCTTTCCCTTTGGTGTCTTTTATGGGTGGAGTAAGTTAATTGTATCAATTCCTGATCTTTGTTTTACTTCTACTTTGAAGCACGAAAAAGTCTGGATTTCAATTTATTTAAAGTAGAAGTAAAGCAAAGATCAGGAATTGATACAATTAACTTACTCCATCCATAAAAGACACCAAAGGGAAAGAAATACAAACATTAAGCGACCAGACCATAATGGAAACCTAAACAAAGGAAGGCCATATGGACAGTTACTTTCCCACAAAATGGCCATATGGCCATCCAAAATTAAAAGACACAAGTGATACACACAGTAAGTAACAAACAACAACATAAATAAATCGCCACAGAAGAGCCGCCTTGGAACGGTCAGTGGAAGATTTCCACTGGGGGGCTTAAATCGATTTTACGTGGCCACAATCCTCGCCCTTACTTCCGTCGCGATTTAGACAAATAATTTGTTCAGTCCGCATGAAGGCCTCCTAACTCATCAGTGCAACATCTCCGTGAACACAGAAATCAAAGAACCACAGAGGTGAGACAACGGTGAGGACTCGACAGCAAGAAACCACTGAAATGCTGGAGCAAAAGAAAACCAACAGTTAGACTCCGATGAGCCCGACCAGAGACAGAGCATCAGGCACCAACCAACATTATCTCTTTAATTTTCAATAAGCCTTTACGTTGGAGCCGTCATAGAATCTGAGGCCTGACCCACCGGCGTGCAATTAAAGAGGGAAGCAAAGTTGCCAACCGTGATTGGGTTAACTACCATGCATGCAGTCTGTCGTATAATATCCATGTTGTACCCAATCTTTTTATATCGAAGAATGATTTTACGAAATTGGGTGCTGAAGTCATTGCGGTTATATATTTTTCTGAATTTATATACTAAGTCACCATAAAATTCGGGTTCCGATAGACCTTGTTGCAGAAGAGATTTAAGTCCAATATTGAATTTTGAAATTAAATCAGAATGGCGTCTATAAAATTTTGAAAAGGCTTTGCGTAGTTTATGGTACCGATAACCCTGATTAAGGAGTTTAGCCGTTAATAATTTATTACGAGTGTTGAAGTCAGTTACATGACTACACACTCTAGCAAATCGAATTAATTGCGAAATATAAACGCCATAGGATATAAACGCCATAAAACCTCATTCGATTTTTTTATAGACCAAAACAGATTTCTTCCTGATCTTTCAAAGACTTTATCACAATATTTAATCACATGCGTTTTAATAGCAGTAAGACAGGAAGTTAATAATTTAGAAAGTTCAGTGGTAGTGCAAGAGCTAGAATTTGCAATAAACCGTGCTTTGTAAGGTCTTTTATGAAGTTTTGGTAACCAGTATAGCGTAGGAAGCTTGTATTGGCCTTCGGTAACACACACAGCAAACTTGGTGGCTGAATGACAAAAATGTTTATCTACTATAACTCTCTCTTCAGCTAAAGGCTGAAGTTCATAGGCCTTAGTACCACCAAGCTCCTGCTTAAGCGTGTTAACACTTGGAGTCGTCACACAACGACGACGTTGTAGCGGCCTTGTCTGCAGGGGGCCAAAACAAACTTCTTATGAAATTCTTGAATACCTAGTTTAAGATGACGTAAAGACGTCATAGGCTTAGGAGGTAATAAGTTAGTATTTTGAGAATAGAAAGAAATGCGTTTATTCACTAGTTTTAAAATGCTTAGTTTCCAGTCCTTAAGGGCTTTATGCTCAACATACTCTCGCTTACACCATCGATTACCGAATTCATTCAAGGAAGCAGCGATTTCATCTCTACATTAACTGAAATCAATTTTAGAAGGAAACCGATATTTCGGTCCTTCAGAAATTATATTCCTTATCCTAGAATCAGGATTAATTTTCAAATTGCCAGTAATTACATGACCAGCAGCAGGATAGCAATACACTGAGTTTTTACAATCACGTGAATCAGGGGTATTTGTAGATCAAGAGCTGGAGGTAGCAATAAAGCGGGTGACCTAGTATATAAACTAAAAAAATATATACTTGCAATGACTTCAGCGCCCAATTTTGTAAAATCAATTTTCAAAATAAAATGATTGGCTACAACATTTAATGTTATGCAACAGGCTGCATGCATGGTAGTTAACCCAATCACGGTTGACAGCTTTGCTTCCCTCTTTGATTGCACGCCGGTGGGTAAGGTCTCATATTCCATGACAGTTCCAGCGTAAAAGTTATCTGACAAGTAGAGAAAATTTTATTTTATACAATGTTATTTGGTGCCTGATGCCCTTTCTCTGATCGGGCCCATCCGAGTCTAACGGTTGGTTTTCTTCTGCTCCAGCATTTTAGTTTTTTTTTCTTGCTGTCGAGTCCTTATTGTACATGTAGTTTAATCTCTGTGGTTGTTTGAATTTTGTGTTCTCAGAGATGTTGCACTGATGAGTTAGGAGGCCTTCATGTGGATGAACAAATGTGTCTAAATTTCGACGGAAGTAAGGGCGAGGATTGCAGCCGCGTAAAATTCAATTTAGCCTCCCCACCCGCCGCCCACCTGTGCCATTCGTTTCACTGATCGTTCCAAGGCCGTTCTTCTGTCGCGGTTTATTTTTGTTGTCGTTTGTCATTGTGTGTGTGTATCGCTTATATTTATTTTGTTTTGGATAGCCAATTGGCCGTTTTTGAGGGAAATTAACAGTCTTTTGGGCTTTCTGTTATTGATGTTTCCCTTACGGTTTAGTTATTTCATGTTTTTGTTTCTTTCCCTTTGGTGTCTCTGATGGGAGCTGTGGGTTAATTGTATCAGTTCTAGTTATTTGCCTTCACTTCTATTTTTATATGGTCGTTTTCGCAGCTTTGGTAACCACTACATCGTTGGAAGCGTATCCTGGCGTTCTTTAACATTCACTGAAAACCCTATGGATACATTGGTGCTGAGGCCATTGATGAATGACTTTTCGTCTAATTGAGTCCGTTCGTAAGCCTCAAACATAGTAAGCAATGCAATTAGTATTACTTTGATTTTGTAAGTGACAAAGGGCTTTCCCGTCTTATTTTTTAATTCATTTTCTTTCTCTCCATGGAAGTCTAATTATAAAAATGTTATTCAAAAGGGCGAGAGTTGAAATTTCATAAACTCCGGAGTTGAAGCCCCCTAAGTTATTTTACTACTGACCGTCCCAAGGCGGTCGTTCTTTTGCCGTGTCTTATTTGTTATTTGGCTTTGTGCCTTTGGTTAATGTTTCGTCTGTTTTTGTGTGTGCCTCCGTGTCACTTTCTATAGGTGACTTGAGACGGCTGGGTTCTTAGATTGTGTCCTTTCCCGAGTGACCTTTTCTGACTAGTTTGTTAAAGATTTCAAAGAAACCATAAAAGTTGGAAGCCTCAAATTTGCTATACAATACTATCATGATGACGATATCGTGCAAGGCACAGTTGGCTTTCCCAGCTGAAGCCAATACGATTTTTGGGTCTTTAAAAGTTACAAGCGTCTAACTTGGTATGCAATCGAACACTAGTAAATACGAATTAAAACGTCTCCCCGTTCATCATCATAATGCAGATTATATTTTGAGATTCATCTTATCATTTCCGATTTTCGGCGATAAAATTAACAATGTATTTGTAAAGGCGTGTTTTCGTGATAGCAATCTGTTTACGGTCATTCTTTCCCTGTCGCTGATTTAAGAAGAACAGTTGTCAGTTTCTGGCGGAAAATGTGCATTGATGCCTGCCGAGGAAAAGTGCGGTCAACCGTTTCGATGTTCTACATAGTGTCGACTGGGTCGTTAAATTTCAAACAAAAAAACTTTCATCATACTTCATATTACACGACTTTGACGCTTCAAAACGAATATAAATTCTTATGACAAAGGTTATGCAAAATGATGATGACGAGGAAGTACCAAAATCAAGGAATATAGGCAATCAAAGAAAATGGACAAACCCAGTAAGTACATGGTTAGTAAGTGTCTTAATTATAAAATATAATCGATGAGCCATAGACAATTTTATAGGGGCGAACTTCAGCTAACCACTATAAAACTGTCGCGGCGAACCGATTACATCGTATTATTAAAACACTAATATACATGTATTTAGTTTATACCGAAATTCAAAACATTCAAGGGTTTTTTCTATAGTTGAGCAAATTTAAGCAAAAACGACAGCAGACAGAATGTCATGTAAAACGACATTGACTGCCATGGCGCACACATGTAGTATTATAACGTGACATCAAAGAGTGTCAAGTTTCTGACGACACCGCGCCACAGAGACGCAGGAAACAACATGCATGCTCGAATAGACGTTTCTCCTCGCTTTACATTCTATATGAAAATCTGCAAATAAATAGTTTATTTAAGCTTTAGAAATTATTTTCGGGTTGAAAGTTTACCGCAGTAGCAGTGCGCAATTATTCTAACGGACCATTCGAACCAGGAAAGATCGAGAAGATAACATCACGAAAACACGCCTATATAATTTTGACCCCCCCATTGAACCCCACTTTTATATAGTAAAACTGGGGTTTCCGGGAGTAAAGTAGAAGTACAACAAAGATCAGGAATCGATACAATTAACTTACTCCACCCATCAAAGACACCAAAGGGAAAGAAAAACAAACATTAAGCGACCAGACCATAATGGTGACTTAAACAAAGGAAGGCCATAAGGACAGTTACTTTCCCACAAAATGGCCATATGGCCATCCAAAATAAAAATACACAACTGATACACACAGTAAGTAACAAACAACAATATAAATAAACCGCCACAGAATAACCGCCTTGGAACGGTCAATGGAAAGATTTCCACTGGGGGGCTTAAATCGATTTTACGTGGCCACAATCCTCGACCTTACTTCCGTCGCGATTTAGACAAATAATTTTTTCAGTCCGCATGAAGGCCTCCTAACTCATCAGTGCAACATCTCCGTGAACATTAATAATCAAAGAACAACAGAGGTGAGACAACGGTGAGGACTCGACAGCAAGAAACCACTGAAATGCCGGAGCAAAAGAGAACCAACAGTTAAACCTTATTTTTCAGAAATAAGAAAAATATCACAATATTTCATCATAAAATTTTCATTTTTTCGGCGATAAAGGTTGCAATGTATTTGTATAGGCGTGTTTGCATAATGAGAATTTAGCTGAAAATTGCGAAATTCTGTTTAAATAAATATTGCAAAGATTATTACTTGCATATTCGTTGTTTTCCCGTTTATTGAAGGTTGCCTGTTATTCTTTACACTTGCAAATTTGGGACCTGAAAAGAAAGCCTGGTCTATAACGGTCACTGGACGTGTTGTAGGTCGCTACTGATTAAGGCGTGTAGTTATTCGACCCATTTATCAGGTTACTAGAATGCCTGTAAATGCGGTATAAAATTGCGTATACACACACACACACAACGGCATGCAAACTGACCATTATCTCTTTCCTATGGGAGGGAGTTAATAGGTAATGCTATAAAGTAAAAAAAGAAAAAGAAACCTATCGACACCGTTACAATTACCATGAATTAAAGTCCATGTAGTAATGCGTCACACAGATTGATCAACTCCAGGTCCGCCGCATCGGGTCGGTCACCAATGTCAAACACTAGGGGTCTGAATCGCTTTTACGGGGCCCCCATTTCCATCCTGGGTTCAAATTGTGTTAAAATAGAAGTGAAGGCAATGGTCAGGAAGCGATACAATTAACCAACAGCCCCCATCAGAGACACCAAAGGAAAAAAACACAAACAAGAAACAACTATACCTTAACGGAAACACCAACAGTGGAAAGCCAAAATGATAGTTACTTTCCCACAAAATGGCCAATAGGCTATCCAAAATAAAATAATATAAGCGATACACACACTCAAAGACAAACCATAACAAAAATAAACCGCGATAGAAGAACCGCTTTGGAACGGTCAGTGAAACGAATTCCACTTTGGGGAGGGGGGGGGGGGGGTGGGGGTTAAATCGATTTTACGAGGTCACAATCCTCGCCCTTATTTCCGTCTCGATTTAAACAATTAATTTGTTCATTCCGCATGAAGGCAACTTAACTCATCAGTGCAACATCTGCGTGAACACAAAATCAAACAACCACAGAGATGGAACAAATGTGTGAACTCTACAGCAAAAAACCACAGGAATGCTGGAGCAAAAGAAGACCGACAGATAGACTCCGATGGGTCCGACCAGAGACAGATCATCAGGCACCAACCAACATTAAAGAAAATTAGATACTCTCTAATTTTCAGTAAGCTTTTACGTTGGAACCGTTAAGAATCTGAGGCCTGGCCCAACGGCGTGCAATTAAAGAGGGAAGCAAAGTTGTCAACCGAGAATGGGTTAACCACCATGCATGCAGTCTGTCGTATAACATTTATGTTGTACAATATCTTTTTATATCGGAAAACGATTTTATGATATTGGGTGCTGAAGTCTTTGCATTCATATATTTTTCTGAATTTATATACTAAGTCACCATAAAACTTTCTGAATTTATATACTAAGTCACCATAAAATTCGGGTTCCGATAGACCTTGTTGCAGAAGAGATTTAAGTCCAACATTGAATTTTGAAATTAAATCGGAATGACGTCTATAAAATTTTGAAAAGGCTTTGCGTACTTTATGATACCGATAACCCTGATTAAGAAGTATAGCAGTTAACAATTTATTACGAGTGTTGAAGACAGTTACATGACTAGACACTCTGGCAAATCGAATTGATTGCGAAATCGCCATAGGATGCCGCACGAGGAACATTACTATCCCAGGAAGGAAAAATCACAATCTCAAAATCAAAATCATCGCGTTTATCAAAAATGTTGCAGGAAACAAAACCATCTACAATAGATAGCTGTAAATAAAAAAACGGGGCCTCGCTATCAGAAGAATTTGCTTTATTTAACTGAAGTTCTGGGGGTAAAGACTGATCAAACCATCGAAATAGGTATTGCCAATATTTAATAAATCATCCAAATACCTAGAAGTCGAGTTAAAGGCTTCAATTATTTCAGATTAGTTTTCTGAACATATTTATAATTACACACAAATTTTGGTTTATATATAGGCTTTTTAACTCAGACAATACAACGCTACAGAAAAAGAAAAGAAACTGAAATTAAAACACGGTGGTGAAACAAAAACAAAAAGCAAACTTCATTAAAACGCATTTAACTTCGCCTAATGATCAAATCAAAGTCTGACACCGCGATCTGCAGTGTTTGATCTGGGTCTCCATTCTTGCCTATTCCTATGTTCTGGACACAGGTTTATAAGTCAATTTTATGTAGTTTGGACAAGCCAGGTGTTTCCATCTTAACCGACATTCCTGCACATCATTCTATCAGTCTTTTAATGAGAGGAACAACTATAGTAATTCTGTATAAATCGTCGTTGCAAAGGTGTAAGTGTGTAATAGTTCTGTACCCAGTCACACAGACCAACCCTTATCTGCCTTCGAGCCCAGTACCAACCCAAACCTCTGGGGGTAGTTTCAACATGGCCTATCAAATAAAGAAACAATACTGGTATTAAAGACAAACTGCCACGGAAGATATTAGTATAGCATACTGCATAACTGAATACGTTCACAATAAAAGATATACAGTTAAAATTCGCGGCCACAGATAGCTGACTTACCATATTTGAGTCGCACTAGTGCTCGAGTCTCAAGAGCCCTTTCCCAAAACTCCAGGTGAACACATTTCATGGATGTTTTAGGATCAGCCTTGCTTATTGTATCTACGAATTATTTTTTTTACCCCAAAGTCATCCTCATTATGTCTCCTGATCTATCTCCAAAACAAAAAAAATAACGAATAAAAAAGAAGAAACACACACACACACACACACACACACACACACACACACACACACACACACACACACACACACACACACACACACACACAAACATAAAACCACCAAACCCGATTAGTGTTCAAGCAATTCAAAGTCGTTTGTTCTTTTGTAGCCGTCAAATAATGCATAGTTTATTTCTCGCTTTCGACGCCAACTCATGACGTGTGCCCATCGTTGATTAACTTCATCAGTGGCAACACTGTGGCCTTTGTTGCAATCATTAATGAGTAATGTCCCTTTTTGGAGTATAAAGGTGCTTAGTACAGAAAATAAGGAATACAGTAAATTTTCTAAATTATGACCACTCTTGGGACCGTTCAAAAGACCACTTTGGAGTTCAAAAGTGGTCTTGAAGGAATACCACTTCTGAACAGTCCCAAAGGTGGTCCCTGACCAGAGGACACTGAGTGCAAAAACACGAAGACAGATTAACTGTATCCTTCTATATAAGTTCTTTAAATCAGAAGTAGTCTTAATTTTAGGTGGTCTTAATAGCGGATTTTCACTGTAATTATATACCCTACAAAGTGAAAAATGTGACTGTCAAAACAAAATACCACATTATATGATTACGTAATGTCAACGTTAATTATTTTGCACACATTGTATCATTTACATATAAAGAAGAAAATACAACCAACAAATACATTAGAAAATGTTCTCAACATCTGCATTCAGCTCAATACAAATCAAAGAAAATACACTAAAACCATTCATAATCATTAATCAAAACTATGCCTATATTTGGATTTAACTTTTCGCGAAATAAAACAATACAGATGGCAAGACAAATGCACTGTAAAAGTTAAATATATTGTTTTAAAAGCCATTGACTTACACAACACAATACTATAGTTTAAGTGCTGTACATGTATTTAGTATGTTATCCGTGTACCTGCATTGTATCTTCAAGTATATATATTGAAAGCTAATTCTAATTCGACCGAACCAACAAGACCATCCTGTGCATTGTTCAAGGAAGCATATGTTGCAGCAATTCTACAACATCCAGAATAAATAGTTCTGATGTATTACTCTAAAATATGGAATGCCGAAATTGTTTGATAGTGGTTTAGTTTATTTGTTTCTGACAGGTTGGGTAGCTTCCAAAACAATCCCATAACCACTTCAGTCCATAATAAAAAATAAAAGCGCTGCAAGAACTGCATCATGCCCCGCCACTGCACTTGGCGTCAAGCATTTGTTATAACTCTGTCAAAAGTGCACATAAATGACAAGACATGGGTTAAATGCTATTCAACAGACTGCATGACTCGTATTTTTCCAAAAAGTTTTGAAAGAAAAGCAAAACAAGTTCTTAGACGCTTGACGGCGGGTCGTATCTTTGACTACATGACGCCCACACCTTAAAAAAGATAATAAGAGATCATTTGAAAACTAAAATTATTATATGCAGCAAAGGCAAATCTCGATTTTACTGAGACATTTCAAAAAACATTACTGTAATAGGCACATTCATTCACGCATTCAAGCGCGCTCTTTTAAACCACCACTTTAGAGGTATAAAATAGCTCGAATGACCTCAGTGGAAAATGCAAAATAAACAAACTGCACCCTTGTAATATTCGGCTTTTAACACATGACGTCGCGTCTAAGAGTGTA
This sequence comes from Lucinisca nassula, assembly GCA_963580285.1. NCBI lineage: Eukaryota > Metazoa > Mollusca > Bivalvia > Lucinida > Lucinidae > Lucinisca > Lucinisca nassula. The sequence goes on along the minus strand of OY757021.1, from coordinate 61,804,445 downwards.
ATAACGCTATGTATTATTTTCGATAATCCAGTAGTGGATTAAATATGCAAATTAGCTAGATACGCCCCGTAACGTTACGTGTACGACGTCGCGTTTACTAATGGCGGAATATTTATATTTTTATAAACAATCTGGTGAATAAAATGCGTTTTAAATGTCATATGATAAATAGAATCTTGCATTCGTGTTCATGTATTATTGAATTTATTAAACTCGTTGACGAAAAGGGATAAAATGTTCGGCAAATCCTCGCATTTTATCCCTTTTCCTCAACTCGTTTAATAAACTCAATAATACTTGAACACTCATGTAAGATCCTCTATCTATGGGAATCAAAATATGTTCTATAAAAGGGTAATCTTTTGGAAGCAAGAACTACAGAACAGAACTGAAAACTGTAGTGTACAACAAACTAGGTAGTTTCGGCCAATTAGGCCTCATCAGTAACCCCCAGATATTTTCAAACTTCCGCAGTGGACTCAATGATCCAAAAGGCCTAGAAAATGTAATCCGTTTAATCAAAATAAAAATAAAAAATGAGTTGTTTTTCTTTTCTGAAGCGTTCGGGAAACTACGGCGTATAACCTGTTGTACTAAATGCATTTACTAAATCGCCATAAAGTGTTGTTCTGAAATGCACTAGTTAGTAGACTGTCCAAAGCTGTTGTGGCTTGTTACATGAAGTGTCACTATTTATCTTTTCATGCATGCCATGCTCATAAAGTTTTTATTTTGGATGGCCGTTTGGTCGCTTTCTGTTTGTAGTATTTTAGTTACGGTTGTTTTGAGTTGGTGTTTCTTACTTTTTTTGAGCGAGAGATGTAAAATAATCATATCGATTCCTGTGTATGCCCTTCAATTCCATTTTGCATTTCATATATTTCAATGGAATTATATCACACTTATTTGTATCAAATAAAAAGAAAATACAAAAGAAAATGAACAATAAAAAAAAATAAAACATCAAATGATGGTTTTAATGAATTTAATGTTTTGCTTCTATTCAATTGATTCTCTTGATTACAGTATCTGCAGTTCGCACGCGTAGTAATTAGGGGTATTGAGAAACTCATCCGTATCATGCAAACGTTCGCGGATGCATTCGTGTAAACGTGAGATCGGGGAAATGCGCTTTGGCAAATATGAAAACATGATATTGCAATAAGGCTGTGGTCCCTTTAAAGCCATGTAAAGCTGTTGATGACATCTGTTTTTTTATATTTTTTTGGCTCACTTAAAACGTATCATTACGAAAACACGCCTATACCAAAACATTGTAACCTTTATCGCAGAAAAATGAAAATTTTGAGATAAAAAATTGTGATATTTTTCTTTTTTTCAGCTCAAAATATAGATTGTAGGTACTTTTTAGAACCGCCTCGATGAGGCGGTTCTAACGAGTACCCACAATCTTTATCTAAGAGTAGAAATAAGAAAGGTAAGGTTTACCCCTACAAACCCCAGTTTTACTATATAAAAGTGGGGTTCGAGAGGGTCAAAATTATATTGGCGTGTTTTCGTGATGTGGTCCCTTAAAAGCCATGTAAAGCTGTTGATGACATCTGTTTTTTTTTTTCTTTTTTTGCTCACTGAAAACGTATACAAAAGATCACTGCACAAACACATGATAGAAGAGCAGTCGTGTCTATATATACTTACCGAAAATAGAAACTATTCACTCGTTTTTAAATTGTCACTAGTAAAACATTTCAATTGAATATGAATTCCAGTAACATACATTATCATCAGTTGAATGTCTGCTATTGATTTATCGAATAAAAAGGTTTAATGATAGCTACGATTTAACGGGTAAGGCCACAGGTTCAAGGCACCGGTCAAAATCTTGGTGCTCATGGTTTCCATTGAGTCAAACATTTTGTGACGCGAATGTGATTCCCATTTTTACGAATTGTTACTCATCATCTAACACTGGGAATATTGTTTACAAAATGATTTTTTCCAATGGTTGAACTGTTATCGACCATAAAATATTGGACCAACCCTCCGGAAGTGTGCAAAAACTATGGCATTTTTGATTGCGGTTTTTGTTTTAATCAATATTTAAGACACAACTGAAGATGCTCAAACGATTGAAGGCACTTTTGGGTCGAATTTTGGCTTGCAACAATATTATGAAAATTTCGCTGAATAAGCAGTTTTTGAGCTTTCAACAGAATGCTTGTTTCTCGATAATTTTTAAATGTTTTTTTCTTTATTCCTTGCTTTTGACTTATTACATGTACCTATACGAAAAAACGCTGAAGTCAAAATTCGATTAAGAAAAAACAGATTTCGTGAAAGATGCACTTTTTTACATTTTCATCAAATACGTTTATTCTGAACACCAGATTTGCTTTACATTGCTACACGATCCATATCTGTAGATAGTCAAATCCTTAATCAGTAATTTTTAACTGAATTATTCACTTGTTATGTCAGGCGAAACAATTTAAAAGTGCACAGTTGTTTCTATTTCCGGTCAGTATAGGTATTGTTTGAATCTTGGTTAGAATTAAGTGACATCCGGTCAAGATGAACAAAGGAAGCATAGCTGTTAGAGCCATATGAATCTGTCGAATCGCGGGTTAATTGATTTCAGGTTAAACGTCCCCGTCAACACGGCATATGTCATTTTGGAAACGTCGCTTCAAATTTTGTGGGACTTTTACCCGACATTGAGATGAAATGATTTCTCAAGCCCTGTCATCCAAAACAAACAACAATAGGGTTTATATGCATGGACGGACACTACTTTTCCTGGACAAGCATAGAACCTCTAAGCAGTTTACCAGTACTCATGTGCGGTCGGTTTCAGCTCTGCGTGGAAGCATTATGCCGCCCAACATATTTTCTCAAGCCCCGATAGGCGAGGGCCGTATGTGTTAATTAAACCTTGAAATCGGTTTATAGTACCTGTGAAAAAATACTGTTGACCAGGCCTTAGAATCACCCCACAGGCGGCGCTGTTGGTAGCAGTCACAACTTGGAACAGGTTCAGGTAATAGGATGGGAGCTAGAAGAGAAATAAATAATAAACAGAAAAATATCGAACGACATACAAGAAAGGGGCTCTTCAGTCTCTGATTGATTAACGTCAATATAAGAATCTTATATGGGTGTGAGGGGTGGATGGAAAAATCCGTCCCGAGGGTCACTGTCCGGCATCACGAGGCTTGCCGAGTGATGCCGGACAGTGATCCCGAGGGATGGATTTTTCTATCCATCCCTCACACCCATATAGGATTCTTTTTCTTGCATACCTTCCATTTCTATGCGAATGTTTAATGCTGCTGTCACTTCGGTTACCGACGTCCGCCATTTTGTGATTACATAACAGGAATGTTTAGTGACGTCACGCATGACGACCCCGCGCGTGATGTTGTAATCAACCAGTGCATTTATCAAACACGCGATTATATTCGATTTGGGGTCGGAACACCAGGGTCAGAACACAAATTTCTATCCCAGGGTAAAATCACAGATTTCATTGTCTGGTGTACAAGAAATTATGATATCACACGCGTGTGACAAAGTGCATTTTTTCACATCTTCAAAATGGCCACTTTTCTGATGAGAATCCTTCATATTTTTCTTATTTGTACTGCAAACGTAGGTTGTGGGTGCTCGGTAGAAACGCTTCATTCTAACGACTATCCACGGCCTATGTCCACTGCCTATGCCTTGGAGCAGAAATAAAAAAAAATAATGTTTACTGCTGTAAACCCCAGTTTTCTTTATATAAGGTGGGATTTAGGGGGTGTTGTTAACGGTTTAACGGACTTGTTCGGACCTGAAACGAGCAAAAACAGCCAACTAATATGGCTTAACATACGATAGCTAAGGCTTCTTCCACATGTTTGCAAGGAGCAAAGGCTTTTGCAAGAAAGCATTTTCGCGTACATCACGTGAACCAGTCCGTGAAATGAATACCCCCCTCCCTTAACCCCACTTTATATAGTGAAAACTGGGGTTTACGAGGGTATAAATTTTCTTTCTTATTCCTGCTCCAGTACATAGGTTGTGGTCAACGAGGCGGTTCTAACGAGCACCCACAACCAATATTTGCAGTATTTATAAGAAAAAATATCACAGACTTTCGTCAGAAAGGTAGCCATTTTGGAGATGTGAAAAATGCAATATGTCTCACGGGTGTGTTATCATAATGGGCTTGCCTGAGCATTGGACGGTCGCCTATGCAATAACAGCCGGAATTAATTGTGTTACTCGTCGTTCTAATACGTCCATACAAACCTAATTTTTCGGAACAATTTCAGAATATTAGTAAACGTTACAAATGCATTGTATATAAAACAAAATCTATTCAACCGTCTGCACGCATTGTATTTGACACGGTCATGGTCAGACATTATGCTTTCCTCTATAATTACGCGCCGGTGGATCGGGGTTTAGACTCCATGATGGCTTTGGCGTAAAGCTATTTATTAGTTGGTTGGAGCCGTAACCTTTATGCCAATTGCTTGATCCAACGGGGTTTTCTTTTGATCCGGTCTTGGTGGCGTTGCACCGGATAGAGAAGCGCCTTTTACTGTCGAGTCCTCATCCTTGTGTCAACTTGGCTTTAATTGGGATTTCTTTGTTTACCGAGTTGATTCGCTGATGAGTCAAAAAAACCTTCACGCGGACCAAACAAATACTTGGTTGAACCACAGTGAGAGTGAGGGTTATGGTTGAGATCCCGTGAAGTTAACTTAAACCCATTAGTACTTTTTACTGACCGTTCCAAGTGCGTGCTTTTGCTGTGGTTCGAACATAGTTTGTGTTGCTGGTTCTGATTCTTTCCCTAAACATATATGTTGTTACGTTGATGATTCTGAGTCTTCCCCACTTTTAGGTTGTTCATTTTAGTTACATCTGCCATTTCAGTTTAATGTTTTTGTTGTTGGTGATTCTGATTCTTTCCCCCATTATATATATTGCTCTTTTTCAGTTAGGTTTGGATATTCTGAGTCATCACCTGTTTGGGAAAGAGCTGCTATCTCGGTTTGCCTGTTGTCCGTTTTGTTTACTGTCGTCACTCCATGTTTCGACTTCTTTCCCTGGTGATATTGTGCGAAGAATTTGGGATCTGATTTTATCAGTTCCTGATCGTTGTTCTTTTCATTTTTCACTGAATTTCCCATTTTTCTCATCGGCTAGCGTTTTCACAAGTTAACATCACAAAAACACGCCTATATAATTTTTTGCCCCGAGATCCCCACTTTTATACAGTAAAATTGGGGTTTACAGGGGTAAACCTTTTTTCTTATTTCTGATCATAAACATAGACAGTGGGCGGTCGTAAGAATTGCCTCGATGGGGTGGTTCTAACGAGTACCCACAATCTATATTTCGAGCAGAAATAAGAAAAATACCACAATTTTTTATCTTAAAAGCGTCAGTTTTTCGACGATAAAAGTTTCAATGTATTTGTATAGGCGTGTTTTCGTAATGACATGATATAACGAAATTACATAACTGATTGTTTAGCAATGTATAGAATACTGCTGTTTCTTTCACCGCTATTTTCCACGTGACTGGTAAACGACATTGGCAGACAGTGTAGACTCATGCCGGTTGTAGCAGAACGCGTTGTCTGACAGGCGACTACACAGACAGACTGCATGCATGGTAGTTAACCCAATCACGGTTGGCAACTTTGCTTCCCTCTTTAATTGCACGCCGGTGGGTCAGGCCTCAGATTCTATGACGGCTCCAACGTAAAGGCTTATTGAGAATTAGAGAGTTCTAATTCAAGGTAATGTTGGTAGGTGCCTGATGCTCTGTCTCTGGTCGGGCCCATCGGAGTCTAACTGTTGGTTTTCTTTTGCTCCAGCATTTCAGTGGTTTCTTGCTGTCGAGTCCTCACCGTTGTCTCACCTCTGTGGTTCTTTGATTTTTTGTGTTCACGGATATGTTGCACTGATGAGTTAGGAGGCCTTTATGCGGACTGAACAAATTATTTGTCTAAATCGCGACGGACGTAAGGGCGAGGATTGTGGCCACGTAAAATCGATTTAAGCCCCCCAGTGGAAATCATTCCACTGACCGTTCCAAGGCGGTTCTTCTGTGGCGGTTTATTTATGGTGTTGTTTGTTACTTACTGTGTGTATCACTTGTGTCTTTTTATTTTGGATGGCCATATGGCCATTTTGTGGGAAAGTAACTGTCCTCATTGCCTTCCTTTGTTTAGGTTTCCATTATGGTCTGGTCGCTTAATGTTTTTGTTTCTTTCCCTTTGGTGTCTTTGATGGGTGGAGTAAGTAAATTGTATCGATTCCTGATCTTTGTTTTACTTCTACTTTTCATCAGTTGCATTAAGAAGAGGAATTTCAGAGGTAAACGAAAAGCCTAGCGCACAACATATCTTGTTTGCACAATTTATTCCGACCTATAAGATATTATGTTGTCCGCCCTAGGTCTATGTTGTGCAAACAAGATGTGTTGAGCGAACAAGATAATATATTGTGCGCACAAGATATTTAAGTTGTGCGAACAAAATATTATATTATGCGCACAAGGTATCAGGCTGTCTGCACAGGATATATTATGTTGTCCGCACAAGATAAAATCTTGTGCACAAACATATAATCTTGTGCGCACAAGATAAAATCTTGTTCGCACAATTTAATAACTTGTTCGCACAACATAAAAAAATGAATGTCCCTTCCCGAGTTCCGTAATTTTAAATCAGCAGGGGGTTCAAAGCATATGATTAGACACTAATATGACTGAGCTGTAATAATTATTTATATCCAGTACTTTTTACTAAATATATGGGCAGGATTTCAACAAAACGCTGAAAACAAACTTCAGAAAATCACCAGGCAATTATTGTTTCTCCGCTTTACCGATTCCACGCCTTGGTAAAAATTCGGCGAGCTTGGCGTACGCCGGTAGTTCGCCTACTGGATGAGCCGGTCACGTAAGAAGTTCCAATAAAACGTACACGCCATTTCGCCGTCATGTGATAAAAATCAATCGAGTACCTCGCCGATTACGGACCACCACCGGCCGACGACCGGCGAAACAAAAGAAACACAGCCTATGACCTTAAATTTTAACCCGAACAACCCTATAACCCGCTACAGATACCTTTGCAAACAGCTGATGATGAACCATAGCATTACGATCTACACGGCTCTCTATCCTTTTGAAAACTATCGGCTAAATGCTCTATTTTAGGGGAATGGGAACACCTTGAGGGGCGGCAACTCCTGCGAAAGCATTTTTGTCCCCCATGTCAGGAGGGATTTAAGCAAAAACCTTCCTTTAAGAGTAGACCCTTTTTCAGTGTCACTATAGAAAAGCGAACAGGAAGTCCCGAAATTAGTCTCCCTTTGAAACATAGCGGAAAACTATGCCAGGTGTTCCCATTCCCTTTAATGGAATGGACGTGCCGAAATCCACTGACGAAAGATTGCACTTTAGAAACTCAGGGAAGAAAGGGTTACATTTTTCAACAGCTGGCACTTTAAAATAGTTCTCTTTTTTTATCTTCCCAGAAAACAGATTTTAACATTTGATGCAAAGTAGTCTCCATCGATGAAAATTTGCATAAAGAGTCACAACCTGTTTTAAAGGAAAATACATGTTACAGCAATATCCTCAGTTTGTCATATGCTGAATTAGCACAGAGAGTGAAAAAGCTTAATGATATATCCATGTATAAATCGGGTGTCCATTCAGATAAGTATTGGTAGCATGGTAGCTCAGTGGTTAGTGCACTTGCCATTGGTGCTAGAGGCCCACGGTTCGATTCCCGGCAGCGGTAATAAAATTGCAGTGTCCGAACATGCTCCACTGGTATCATTTGCAGGGATGAATGCCACAAGTGCACCGTCCTTCGGATCGGGACGTTAACTGGAGGGCCCCTGTGCAGGGAGAACCATCCCCTGTGCATGTTAAAGATCCCTACCGTAGTTAGATGATTACTGTGAAGGCGTCCATCCTGCAAACCTGCAGTGTATGTAATGTACATCTGCGAGTAATGGTCAAATGTGACCGATCGCAGTATCAGTAGAAAGAAAGACAGACAAAGAGAAAGAATTGTTTGTTTGTTTTGAGGTTTAACGTCCCCGTCAACACTGTAAAGGTCATTTTAGAGACGTTGCTTCCAACTTTGTAGGACTTTTACCCGACATTGAGATGAAATGACATATCAAGCCCTTTCGCCCGATGAAACCAGTAGGGTTTATAAGCATGGACGGGCCGACTCGCACCGCTTTGCCTGGGCAGGCTTAGATCCGCTAAGCTGTTTACCAGTACTTGTGTGCGGGCCGGTTCCAGCTCTGCGTGGAAGCATCATTCAGCCCATATATTTCTTCAAGCCCCTATGAGCGGGGGCCGTGGGGAAAGAAAGTGCATGATTATTTATCTCCAAATTGATTGCCTTTCTGGTGACACGATGTGGTATTTTTTCGTATTCATCGTCCAAACATAGGTTGTGGGTGCCGTTTAAAGAGATGTTCACTACACGGGGTTGTTATAGGAGTCGCAGATAAGATTGACTAGGCAGAGCTATCATTTGCACTTGCCTTTGGAATGTTCTATTTACAAAACGGTAAACCAAGTCACCCGATTGTGTGAATGCAACTGTAACACAAACAAAGCTGTGATGAATATGGCTGTTTGGTCCGCTTTCAAAAAGCATACGAAAGGCACTATTCTGAATCTTCTGGTAGACTTGGCGATTTTGACATATAATGACGGCACCTGGATATCTCCGCCTAGTCAATCGGCACCTGGATATCTGCGACTACTACCAAGAGAATATAGGCTATCATCGACTGGCGTCTGCGTTTTAGCTGACAATGCGATATAAATAATGTGGCATGCACGATTAGCAAAGAAACTTTGAGAATCTTGTTAGCCGGCGCATAGGCAATCTAAGATCGAGATTATTAATATTTTTCATGTTCAGATTTGTAATCCTAAATCAATTCAGCCGAGATGCTCATTAATCCTGTACCATGGCTCTTAAAGCTGAAACATATTCAATAAAACTTATCATATGACCCGCTTAGCCCAGGTCACACATCACCGGATAGGACTAACGTACGTAGAACGGATAAATAAAAAATAAATCCGTTCGTCTCCGTTCACAACCGTTTGGTGAGTCCGTTCCTTGAACGTTGATATCCGTTAATGTCCGTCCTATCCGGTGGAAAGTTTTGATACGAAAATTCCAACAACAGTATTTATGTTTTAAGATTCATGAGCAGGATACATTTAATGATGAGCATGAAAAAGCCAAATCTTATGTTGAGCATGAAAGAAGTTTTAAAATTATACTCGGGGACAAATCAGCGTCTTCAGATCCCAAAGAAGCTAGTGCTTATATCTTAGGCTTCGTTGAAGTTCACAGATGGATAATAAACAGACAGACCGACGGACCGGGAAACAGACAGACAAACTGAAAGAAGAGCGGGCGAACGGGTGGACGTTGGTAGAGACAGGCAAACTCTATATGCTACCCATTCGTCTTGTCCCGGAACATAAAAAAACACTTACGTTACTTTTATACAATCGGTAAGGCATAATTCTGTAGATCCTTTTATTTCCAACCACCGTCCCATAATCCTGTACCATGGCTCTTAAAGCTGAAACATATTCAATAAAACTTATCATATGACCCGCTTAGCCCAGGTCACACATCACCGGATAGGACTAACGGACGTAGAACGGATAAATAAAAAATAAATCCGTTCGTCTCCGTTCACAACCGTTTGGTGAGTCCGTTCCTTGTACGTTGACATCCGTTAATGTCCGTCCTATCCAGTGGAACGTTTTGAACATGTTCAAACCTTGGAAGGGGCACGAACGGATAATGTCATCTGGTTTGTTTATGTTATTTATTCGCTTTGTCCGTTACTTGTTCGGTTCTTGTTCTGTACTTGTCCGGTTCACATCCGTTGGTGTCCGGTGGACCCCATTCGCGACCGGGCTTCTACCGGATCTGAAGGTTTTCCGGACTAATATCGCATGCTGAACGAAAACAAACCTATAAGGAACGCACAGCAACGGATATCTGACGGAGGTTGAACGGTTGGCTGTTGCCAATTGGTCCAAAAGGTGACATACATGTACGCTTTTGGATTTATCATATACTTATTCTTGTATTGCCCTTGAGACAACAGATTTTGCACCCCTATCTCACTATAGTATCACCCCTTATCTCACTATCTCGTCTACAAAGGGCCGGGACAGACTTTCGAGGGCCGGGACAGAAGTCTGTCCCGCCCTTGAAACAAACTGTCGGCCCTGCAAATATAAATACATGAGAAATGGCATAAAATATTTAAATGACAATGATAAATAGCTGGAAAAGTCAAAATATGTTTTTTCATTCATTTTTGTGTTATTTTTTTTTATATAAATTTCAGCTAGATCTAAATTCTTACCTTCTCGGGCTTTCCTTGTTTGAATGGTCCGTTGGAATAATTGTGCACTAGCTGCTATTGCGGTTGAGTCTGAACCTCGAAAATAATTTCTGAAGCTTAAATATTTTAACTAGTTATATTTGCAGATTTTCATACAGAATGATAAGCGCTGAGAAACTTTTATTCAAGCGTTCATGTTGTTTCCTACGTCGCTCTGGCGCGGTGACGTCAGAACCTTTGCACTCGTTAACGCCACGTAAACTGCATGTACGTGTGCGCGCCATGCACTGAATGTCGGTGTACATGCCAAACTGGCTGCTGTCTTTTTTGCTTAAAGGGGGAGTTCCAAATCTGCCCACGCACAGATTTTCTTGAAACTTCAGTTGTTGTTTACTTGAGGTCTATCAACTATATATATAACTTTGTTTCATTTGATAAATTACTATAGGTCTCAGGAGAGGTCCCTGAGGTAATCCCCTGTAAAGATCATACACACCTGTGAACTTTTCAGTCTTAAATCAATAGGTATGATTATTTTCAAATTTTGTTGCTTTGCTTGGCAACAGAACTCCATAAGGATTAATCTAATACAAAAATTGTAAATGTGTCTATGTCTTTTAATCTTCCTGATAAATTTATTTACAACATTTCTTCTATTTTTCATAAAAATTTGCAAAGATTAAGATGTTCATCATAAGTATTAGATGTGTTACTGATCTTGTCACCACATGATATTGCATATAAAATAGGCCACATATGTGCTCTATATAGCAAACAAATTTCAATAAAATCAGAAACCGGTAACAATGTTTTTGAAAGCTAGATATGGGTTCAGGTCAATTTTTGTGCCAAAATCAGTTTCAATACCAGGGGACAAGATTTCCTTAAAGTGTATTTTTATTGTGTTTTATGTCCATTTAGGATCACCTTATCATATAAAGCTTAGCATAGGCATTTATATTTTATTTTATAGCTGATATTATATTTAGATGTAGTTATATCAATCGCATATTTAGTCATATGTATGCAGTACCTGCCATCAATGTTAAGCTTTCTAGCTCTGTATTCATCAGTTTTACAAATGGCGTGAATCAGCTGTTAGCTGTACTACTAGCATATTTGCGGAGCCAAAATCTGCAGTTGGCTATATATTTTTCTATAGCACTGATAGCAAATATACTGTTGGCTCTTTTCTTCCTCTGAAATCGTTTGAAAGTATGAATAGTCTTCAATATTATATTTAATCATACTACTCAAAATAACTGGTTGTTTTCCAGATCATATTTAAGAATATAACTTTCTTACACGGATTTGCACAGCAGGCGACATTTGTTACGTTTTAAGTAGACTGTAGCTTAGTTCAGATTTTGAGGGGACATTGTCAGAGTAGCAAAAGAGCCAAAACAACAGTGTTTCCATTTTGTCTACAGTAATCTATGTATACAGTGGGCCAAAAGTCTGTGGTATTATGAACTACATGGCACACCATAATAAAAACATCATAATTCTTGGCTATTCAAGCAAGCTGTGCCATTCCAGTATGACAGACTTTTCAAACATTTTAAGTTGACTGCATCATACTTATAATACTGCATTATAAATACTTATTATAGAATCCAGAAAATTGTCTGGTTTACAGAACCATCCATTTTACTTGCCAATTCAACAGCCTTTGTCATAATAAGCTTTAGCAAGCTTTCAGATTACATTAAATACAAAAACTCTTGTTATATAATGAAATATATTTTTATTGAATTGTTAATGAACGCTCAAAATAAATTGTGTTATTGGTGTCCCCCAAGGTACCATAACTGATACAGCTGCTGATTATATGAGCTCATACTATACCCATCACGGTTTTAACATACATATATTCATGTTTATATATATTTTTGCGAGCAATTTCTTGATTGAAAATGTTATACCATATCTACAAATGGTTTGAAAAAAAAATAAAAATCTGACCATTACCATTCAATGTTCAAATGCAGTATGTTACCGGTCTCAGATTTTCAAGAAAATTTGACAAAATGTTCTACACATATACGGGCAATTTTCATATTAAAATGATGAGGTGACAAGAACTGCAACAGTATGAAATCAAAAGTCAAACATACTCCAAAAGATTTTATGGTTGTGAAGTCTAGGGTCTCCTCCATATGAAATTGAGCATGGTCTATGGAACTTTACCTGAACAATAGTAAATGTGATACAAATATAATCTCAAATGACTACAATGATGCCTGAGAACAAAATAACTCCAAAACATAAGAAGCTGTTGTGTATATGTATACTTGTTTGGGGGTACCCCTATTTTCAGATGCAGAAATAAACAAAACATTGTAGATTTATAATGAACACAGATATGAGAGTGAAATAGCTAGATAATGAACAGTCATTTACCAGGTATTAATTATGCACAATATCATGGACATCTGTGCGTGGGCAGAACCTTATGGAAATTTACTATAGGCTGGAACTCCCCCTTTGCTAAATTATTGCAAAACCCCTTCAGAGTTTTGAATTTCGTAATTACCATAGAATTACTATATCTTAGAATATTTTTACGGAAATAAGTATACGATAAAAAGAACATAACTCGGTTGTTTTGATATCGGCCCTGGCCTCGGCCCTCGGCCTGTCTCAGCCCTCGCCGTTCCGGCTCGGGCTGAGACAGGCAACTCGGGCCGAGACCAGGGCCGATATCAAAATAACCGTGTAATATTCTATATATACTATACAAGGGGGCTTCTTCGTCTCACTCATTATGTTTTTGTGTACCTATATGAGCGCATGGTGTGCTGTACCAGAGGCTGGTTGCAATATCGAGCGGCAGTGCTCCAGGCAAAGGGGGAGCTCCTGGGTGGAAATCTTCACATTGTCTTTTATGAACAAAACATACGAAGGCGGCGCATATTGCGGAAGTTGTGTAATAGGGCATGGACTGCATGCTGATGCCTATCAAGGTTAGTTTTTTTAAGTTGTTATTCTTCTTGTCTCATAATCAACCTATTTAAGAACCTGACATTCTTCTTGCTGATCTTTGAGGCGGCAATACATTTTAGGGTTCTTTTCACTGACCGTTTCTTCTGTCGCGGATTTTTTTGTTACAGTTCGTCTGTGAATGTATGTGTATCGCTTATGTATTTTTGTTGTGGTTAATTGAAAGTATATGTCCTTTTGGCTTCCCGCTAGTGATGCTTCCATTGGGGTATACTTATTTCATTTTCGTAGATTTTCTCTTTATTGTCTCTAATGGGAGGCGTGGGTTGCTTGTATCGATTCCTTATCTCTGCCTTCATTTTTATATTCTTGGAGATGGTTGAATTCTGAGACGAGACGAAGGACTGACTGGGGCTACTTGCATTGCTCTGGCCCGTGCCTTCAATACCTCTGGCTTCAAACATGGCTCCATCCTATGAATTATGGACCTCTACCGCGTGTTGATAAATTTTTGGGCAGCTGGATTTTACTAAGTGTCTTGGCTTGCATGTTCTCGGCTGCCACCGAAGAAGAGGGAGCTCTTGCAACTGGTCTTTCCCTTCCTCTTGCCAGCATTTTTTTTTAATTTTCCTTCGTAGCACATCTGATGGGCCTTTCAGTCGAGAGAAAAATTGTGTGGCAAAGTTCCGATTTAACGGTCTAATTATACGCGGTTTCGACGTCACGTTTTATCCGATGTGCGTCTGTTACTCGTACGGTTCATTCGCTTCTCGTCCGTTACTTCTGTCTGTACATGTTCGGAAGTCGTACGGGCATTGTGCGTTTTATGCGTTTCAAACTTCGATCATTGGTGTCTTGCGATTTTCACCACCGAACAACAACGGATGATACAATTTGCATTTATTTTTTATCCGGTAGACGTCCTTTAGAGCTGTCTGGTGTTGTTTCTAATATTTTGACTGCATTGAAAGAGAACAGATACACCGTTCATTACGATAACACACCCGTGCAACAAAGTGCATTTTTCATGTCTCCAAAATGGCTTATTTTCTAGTAAAATCCGTGATATTTTTCTTATTGCTACTGGAAACATAGGTTGTGGGTACTACTCGTTCTAACGAGTACCAACAACCTATGTTTTGGAGCAGAAATAAGAAAAATAATGTATACCCCCGTTCAGCCCAGTTTTCTCTTTATAAAGTGGGGTGTACGGGGGTGTTCATTTCACGGACTTGTTCACGTGATGATTGGCGACAAATCTATCTCCATGTCTATCTCCAATGTCAGTTTGGGTCTGCTCTTAGAGGAAAGAGAAAGTGCACTTGTGGAGCAAATTCTTTCCAATAAGAGAAGATCCCGATCCCTTTTTCAGGAAGGCTGAGTTTTTAGGGAAACGAACCGAAAGCCTAGACATTTGTCTCCTTTGTAAAAATGGTGGAAAATATGTCAAGTGTATCATTAATTTTCTACATAAGGTTTGGTTTGGGTTTAATGACACGTCAGCGCTTGTGGGTCATTTTGTATTATCTCCCAGAGAAAGGGAGAAAAGGGATAGAAGAGATTATAGAGGAGATGAAAGACAGGGATAGGGCAGGAGAGAAAAAGGTATGGAAGTGTTGAAACAGAAAAATATAACAACATTTACCCCCTACCCTTACATTTTGCAAGGACAACACGCCACAGAACGCGGCGTCTGATCTGCTTGGGTTGCAATTTAGTTACAAAGGGCCATAACTCAATAAACAATTTCAGATTTGTTTTTTTTTCCAAAAGTTAATCAATTCATCTTCTCATCATTCCCAATCAGTCTGTAAAGTTTCAGGGCAAAAGCTCAAATTGTTTTGAGGTTTCTTGCGTTAAAATGCCCAAAATTCGCAAAAAAATTCGATTTATTTGTTTTTTTAAAAAAATATCCAGTTCATCTTCTCATCATCCCAGATCAGTTTGTAAAGTTTCAGGGCAATAGCTGTAATCGTGTTTAGCTCACCTAACAAGGTGAGCTTTTGTGATCACATTTTGTCCGTCGTCCATGTGTCCGTGCGTGCGTGCGTAAACAATTTCTTGTCCGCACGATAGCATCTTCATTTATAATTTGATTTTAAACAGGCTTGCACACAACTTGTACCACCATGAGATCTGGGTTCCTTTCTTGAACCAGCCATGTCCCCATCATGTGTTACGGAGTTACGGTCCCTGAAAGGGCAAAAATTGCCTATTTTGGTCTTGTATGCACGATAGCATCTTCATTTACGATTTGATTTTAACCCGACTTACACAACTTGTACCACCATGAGATATTGGTTCCTTTCTTGAACCAGCCATATCCCATCATGTGTTACGGAGTTACGGCCCCGGAAAGGGCAAAAAATTGCCTATTTTGGTCTTGTCTGCATGATAGCTGTTTTATTTATGATATGATTTTAACTAAACTTGCACACAATTTGTACCACCACAAAATATCTCGGTCAAGTTAAATATCTCGGTCAAACTTGCTCAGAATGATCATCTGGACAATATCTCAGTTAAGTTCGAACATGGGTCATGTCAAATCAAAAAGTAGATCAGTAGGTTATTTTGTCATAACTTTTGAACCGTTTGAGATAGAGCCTTCATATTTGGCACGTAGGTTCCTTGTGACAAGGGCTTCCCACTAATATAAAGATTTGACCTGTGGCCTTGACCTGTGACCTACTTTATCATAACTTTTGAGCCATATGAGATAGAGCCTTCATATTTGGCATGTATGCTCCTTGTGACAAGGTTTTCTCAACCATTCAAAACTTTTGACCCATTACCTTGACCTTTGACCTACTTTGTTATAACTGTTGACGCATTTAACATACAGCCTTCATTATTGGCATATAGGATCATTCATAGGAGTGAGTGTTTGAGTTTAAGTCTCACCAACAGCTAACGTCATACAGTGATGGGACCTCTGTTTAAAGACTAATCTGAAAGTCTTGAGAAGCCTGGGATAGATCCTACTACCCCTGGTTTACAAGGCAAGTAGCATGACCACTTCACCATGAAGGCTTCTAAACTTGATTAGAAGGTTGACGTGTAGATGACCCTCTAGGAAAATAGCATAACGATTAACAAATTGTCACAAGAGCTAAAAAAAAAGAAAAACATTGTAAATTTGCTTCAAATGCGAACTCCTTCTAAACCTTTGGGCCATTTGGATCTAAAATTTCACAGGAATGTTGCCTAGGTGACTCTCTACCAAAGTAGTTAAAACTCATTCCACTGCAATGAACAAGATGGCTACCAGAGCTAAGAATAAAAATAAATCTTCAAACGACAATTCCTCCTGTACCCTTGGGCCAATTTCATTCCAACTTCGCAGTAATGTTGCTTAGATGACCCTCTCCCAAACAGGCTAAAACAATCCGGCTCCGATGAACAAAATGGCCACCGGAGCTAAACAAAAGAAAAAAATATTGTAAATTTGATTCAAACGTGACCACTCCTAAATCCTAAGGTCAATTTGATTCAAACTTCATAGGAATGTTGCCCAGGTTACTCCCTACGAAATGAGCTAAAATCACTCTGCTGATGAACAAGATGGCCACCATAGCTATAAATAGAATGTACTCGAGACACACAGGTGAGCGAACCAGGGCCCTCAGGGCCATCTTGTTGAGATATCTTGCTTTCAAGCTTAAACTGCCCAAAGTGGCAAAGGGCCATAACTCAAGAAAAAGCTGATCAGTTCATATACTAATAATCCCCAATCAGTCTGTAAGGATTCAGGACAATAGCGCAAATCTTTTTTGAGATACCATGCTTACAAGCGGCCCCCGCCCATAGGGGCTGGAAGAAATATATGGGCTGCATGATGCTTCCACGCAGAGCTGACTCCGGCCCGCAAACTAGTACTGGTAAACCGCTTGGAGGATCTAAGCTGTCCAGGAACCGCGGTGCGAGGCGGACCGTCCATGCTAATAAACCCTATTGGTTTCATTGGATGACAGGGCTTGAGATGTCATTTCATATCAATGCCGGGTAGAAGTCCCACTAAATTGGAAGCAACGTCTCCAAAATGACCTTTACAGTGTTGACGGGGCGTTAAACCTCAAATCAAACAAACCATGCTTACATGCTTAAAATGCGCAAAATGTCAAACGGCCATAACTAAAGAAAAAAAACAAAATTCAGATTTTTGGTCAAAGGTTGATCAGTTCATCTTCTCTTCGTCCCCAATCAGTCTGTAGAGTTTCAGGGCAATAGCTGTAATGTTTTTGAGATATTTTGCTTACAAGCTTAAAATGCCCAAAATTCCAAAGGGCCATAACGCAAGAAAAAAATCGGATTTTTTTTTCCAAAAGTTAATCAGTTCATTTAGTCATCATACTGTTTCAGTCGGTAAAGATTCCGGGCACTAGCTCAAATCGTTTCTGAGATATCTTGTTTACAATCTTAAACGCCCAAAGTTTCAAAGGGTCATAACTCAAGTAAAACAAATCAGATTTTTTTTCAAAATTTGAACAATTCATTTGCTCATCATCGCCAATCAAAGGACCATACCTCAAGTAAAACAAATCAGAATTTTTTTCAAAAGTTGAACAGTTCATTTTCTAATCATTCCCAATCAGTATGTAAAGTTTCAGCGCAATAGCTCTAAGGGTTTTTTGATATATCTACCTTACAAGATTTCATAGCATTTTTTGCAAAGGGGCATAACTCCAGAAAGGGGCATAATCCTGATGAGAATAAAAAACACGGGTCAATTATTTTTTCATTAGGAATTTATATATGAAATTTCAAAAACCTAGCATGCACGGTTCAAAATTGCTGTAATGATTCGGGGCAATAGCTCAAATCATTTTTAGAAAGCTTGCTTACAAACTTAAAATGCCCCAAAATTTCAAAGGGCCAAAAATCAAGAACAGAAGAATTCGGCTTTTTTTCAATAGTTGATCAGATTATCATCGTTTCCAATCAGTCTGTAAAGTTTCAGAGCAATAGATGTAATGGTTTTTAGATATCTTGCTTACAAGCATAAAATGCCCAAAATTCCAAAGGGACATAACGCAAGAAATAAATTCGGATTGTTTCCAAAAGTTAATCGGTTCATCTACTCATCATCCCGAATCAGTGTGTAAATTTTCAGGGCAATGGCTCAAATTGTTGTTGAGATATCTTGCTTACAAGCTTAAATCGGTTAAAGTGTCAAAGGGCCATAACACAAGTAAAACAAATCAGATATTTTTCAAAAAATGATCAGTTCATTTTCTCATCATTCCCAATCAGTATATGTAAGTCAAGTTTCAGCGCAATAGCTCTAATGGTTTTGATATATCTTGTTACAAGATTCCATACCATTTTCTGCAAAGGGGCATACATGTTACTCCAGAAAAAACATATAGTTGGCCATCCAAACCACGAAAAAATACTTCTGATGGCAAAATTGAGTAGAGTATGGCATCCATGCTAATAGTGTTCTTTAGTGTGATGCAAAAGTGATAGGGGTGGATGCCACTTCTGAAATTGCCCCTGAGCCTCAGAATTAGGTCAAAGGTCAAATGAGTGCAAAAATACAATAAAATTTGTATATGCTGGTATTTGTGCCCTCTCTCTATCTAAGCAGACCAAATAAAATTAATTCAAACACCAGCAATGTACTTAGGACATATTGTTTATGCATCATTTGTGAGAACAGAAGTTGTATCATAGATTTGGCCAGGGTCAAAGGTCATTTAAGTATAAATTGTCTTTAAATATGCATCAATATTTATTGTACAAAGAATTATCTAGTATGTCAACTGAAACAAAGCCAAATGAGTTGCCATTTCCTTATCTAGGGAGCATAAAACCCACACATTATACAAACAGCATAATGGCCAACCTAATCGGCCTTAGGTCAAAGGTCATTTAAGTACATATTTGGCAAAATATGTTTATTTTGCAAAATACGTTGTTTATTCACATGCCATCCATTGTTATAAGTAACATTCCAAATCGTCTTCTGAGTTCTTACTAAACGCCACAATGATATATCAAGGATATAGTATATGATGAAGATATATCTAATAATAACACAAGTGGGTCATCATCAAAGGTCACGTGCAGCTACTGTAAAACACTTATATTTGGCGGTCATTTTATTTTGGCGCTATTTGGAGTCAAGGAAAAAATGCCAAAATAAAAATCCGCAAATAAAAGAGAAGAAACTTTATTCTACACATCGCAGTTATAATGCGTCAATAGGTCATATGCATCATTGGTGACAAAAGAAAAAATGTATTTACGTCTTTAGAAGCCGAAATAAAGAAAGACAATGTTGTAGTCATATGACAGCTCAAAATGGCTGAATGAAAACAAACACACCTTGAGAGTTATTGTCAAAATTGTGGATGTAATTAGTAATTGATTGATGGCTTTGACTGTGAGCTCAATATGATGGGTAAACCAATCAGATAAGAGGAAAATGACACACCTCCAGAAAGACATTTGGATTATCAAGGTAGCACATTGGGTTATTCATGCGGTGAACACAAAAATTTAACTAATTACTACAGTTTTTGCATGACGGTGTTGATGACCAACTCCGATGATTTTTGTCATCTTACATGGCTTTGCAGATTCGACCGATTCTTTTTCTTCGGAAATCGAAAATCCGCCATAATATAAATCCGCGAAAAGGTCTACTCATAAAAAGCGCCAAAATTTGCTGCCGCTTAATGTAAGTGTTTAACAGTTATCAAAGTTTGTATTTTACAAGATGCCACTTCATTTTAAGAGCCGTTTAGATCACTACAATGTAAAGGGTAACAGCTAATATGTATTCGCGATTGTGCCCATATGATTTAATGATTTTACTTCAACATTGACAAGTCAAACCAAATAGGGGTTTCTCCGATATCACAGATACGAGCTTTCTTCCGCATAATCTGAAATGTTAGACATAGTCATATATAAATAACAAGCCATTTTAACTTCATATCTCGACTTCTAGATATTTGGGTGGTTTATTAAATATTAACAATACCTATTTCTATGGTTTGATCAGTCAGATTTACCCGCAGAACTTCAGTTAAATAAAGCAAATTCTTCTGATACCGAGGTCCTGTTTTTAGATTTACATCTGTCTATTGTAGATGGGTTTGTTTCCTGGAAAATTTGTGATAAACGCGATGATTTTGACTTAGAGATTGTAAATTTTCCTTTGTTGGATGGTGATGTTCCTCGTGCGGCATCCTAAGGCGTTTATATTTCGCAATTCGTTTTGCCAGAGTGTCTAGTCATTTAAATGACTTCAACACTCGATATAAATTGTTAACTGATAAACTTCTTAATCAGATCTATCGGTATCATAAACTACGCAAAGTCTTTTCAAAATTTTGAAGACGTCATTCCGATTTAATTCCAAAATCCAATGTTGGACTTAAAAGGTCTATCGGAACCCAAAATTTATGATGACTTAGTATATAAATTCAGAAAAATATATATAATTCAATGACTTCAGCACCCAATTTCGTAAAATCTTTCTTCGATATAAAAAAAATGGGTACAACATAAAGGTTATACGACAGACTGCATGCATGGTAGTTAACCCAAGCACAGTTGACAACTTTGCTTCACGCTTTAATTTCATGCCGGTGGGTCAGGCCTTAAGATTCCACGACGGTCCCAGCGTAATGGCTTGCTGAGAATTAGAGAGAATTTAGTTTTATGTAATATTGGTTGGTGCCTGATGCTCTGTCTCTGGTAGGGCCCATCGGAGTACAACTTTTGGTTTTCTTTTGCTCCAGCATTTCAGTGGTTTCTTGCTGTTCTCACCGTTGTTTCATCTCTGTGGTTGTTTCGATTTTTGTGTTGCACTGATGAGTTATGAGGCTTTCATGCGGACTGAACAAATGATTTGTCGAAATCGCGACGGCTGTAAGGGCGAGGATTGCAGCTGCATAAAATCGATTTAAGACCCCCCAGACACCCCCACCCAGCGGAATTCGCTTCACTGACCGTTCCAAGGCCGTCCTTCCGTCGCGGTTTATTTTTGTTATGGTTTGTCTTTGAATATGTGTATCGCTTATATTATTTTGTTTTGGATAGCCAATTGGCCATTTTGTGGAAAAATAACTGTCCTTTTGTCTTTCCGCTACTGATGATTCCATTAGGGTCTAGTCATTTAATTTTTGTGTTTCTTTCCCTTTGGTGCCCTTGATTGGAGCTGTGGGTTAATTGTATCGATTCCTGATCATTGCCTTCACTTCACTCAAATACACGTAACAAATGTATTTTTTTTATAATAAATACTTGTCATCAATACATCCTTGTGTTAAATATGACAGAATTTGATTAGAAAACATCCATTTTTTACGAGTTTTGTACTGAAATAACCCCTGACCTATAAGACTGACATACTTAGAGGGTACATTAAAAATAATTTTCCATTGTTCACTGCACCTGGATTGTCTTATGGTGATTTTAAGCAAGCAATTTCCCCAAATATATGTTTATTTTGTACTCATTTGACCTTCTTCTTGGCCTCAGACCCATTTCCAGACGTGGCACCTACCCCTATGATTGTTGACACACATCAAGGATTACATTTAGCATGGGTGCCATACTCTAGTGAATTTTGTCATCAAACGTAACCTATCAAGCTTTTTTTGCACCTGCTTAGTCACGCATAAAGGATGTTTTTATGTGTTGTTAATTGGTTAATCTATTATTGCCAGTTATCCGAGATGCGACAATTTAATTGAGGGGATAAGGTTAAAGTTTGATGTTCAATTGTCTTACACGAAGAAAGTGTTAAAATCAGTCCTGCTCATAATAGAGTAACATTTTAGTTGAAAATATTTTATGCTTGTAAAACCATTTTATATCGCCTTTTCTGTTTTAGTAATGGCACAGTGTAGTATTCTGTCTATGTTGTGATAAAAAACCAGCCTGGCAACCCGGTTCAGTCAGCTGGTGGGTACTGACTAATAAAACCTGTTGTAGGACAGGCTAGCTCAACGGAAGTCGCGATTTGACTTACGGTAGTTGCGCAAAGGCAATGTTTCAGACCCATAACAGAAACAAAGAAAGAATCTAGTGCTATATCAATATCGGGGATCATCAATTATTCAAGTCTGTAACATTAGTATCCGTTTTTATTCCATTTAACCCATATGCATGTAAACAAGCAGGTTTTCTTATCAAATACACGTTACAAATGTATTTTTTTTTAATATTTTGATAACTAGAGAAAGCGACCAGTGGGTCACGTATACCGCCGGCCAGCGCCACCCTCTGATTTATCTTTCGAGCTTGTATGAAGAAGTCAAGAAGCTATAAGAATTTATTAATGTGTTTGCAAAAGCTAAACCAAACATAAAATTTCTAAATGGACCAAGAGCGTGAGGGCATCAAAGTTACTGAAGGTGTGGGGGCATCAATGCTACTGAAGCAGGTGCTATGTGCATCAATGGAATCTTTGGACTGGTATACAACATCGATGCAAATATCAATTAAATTTGTCTTAGGGTTTAGAACATACAGGCATCTATAAAGTTTGTCATAAAATTTTAACCAAATGTAAATGTCTATGTCTGTGACCTTGAGGTCAAGGTCACAATGCTTTGGAGAAGGGACATGCATCACAAAATCTTTGGACTGGTATGCAACATTGATGCAAGTATCAACTGAATTTGTCTTAGAGTTTAGAACATACAGGCATCTATAAACTTTGTAATAAAACTTTAACCAAAAGTAAAATTTCTAAGTCTGTGAACTTGACCTCAAGGTCACTGTGGGTGATGGGACATGCATCAATGAAATCTTTAGACAAGTATGTAACTTCAGTGTAAGTATCAACTCAATCTATCAAAGGGTTCAGAAGATACAATGTCTTAGAAACTTTAACGCAAAACTTTAACCAAAATGTTAACGGACAGATGGCCGGACGGAAGTACAGACACACGGACAGACGGACGGACGAACGGCAGAACGAAAACTATATTCCCCCATAGCATACTTCGTATGGCTGGGGTATAATAAATACTGGTCAGCAACACATCCTTATGCTAAATATAACAAAATGTGTTCAGAGAACATCCGTTTTTCACAAGCTTTGCACTTAAATGACCCCTGACCTATAAGACTGACATACTTTGAGGGTATATTTTATTATGATTTTCCATTGTTCACTGCACCTGAATAGTTTATGGTGATTTTAAGCAAACATTTTCCCAAAATATGTGTTAAAAAAGAGTTATAAGTAATTTAATGTTTATTTTGCACTCATTTGACCTTTGACCTACTTCTGAGCCTCAGACGCATTTCCAGACGTGGCATCCACCCCTATGGTTGTTGAGACACATCAAGGATTACATGTAGCATGGGTGCCATACTCTACTCAATTTTGCCATCAAAAGTAAAAATATCAATCTTTTTTGGGATTGGATGGCCAACTAATAGGTCAATTATTTTTTCATAAGGAAACCATATTTTAAATTTCAAAAACCTAGCATGCACGGTTCAAAAGTTTTGCTAAGCAGTAAAAAGCGGGACGGACAGAAGGACGGACGAACATGGCAAAAGCAATATGGGGGCCTAAATGATGAAGCATCACTATGATGAAGCACGGGGAGACTTTACGGCCACCACACGACACCTTAACACCATCTGCAATGAGGCAAAATAAAAAGGTTAAAGGTTGCCTTTGGAAACAAAGAACACATAAAAAAACGAATATCGAAGAAAACCTTTACGCGACTGAACAAATTATTTGTCTAATCCACGACATAACCAAGGTCGAGGATTATGGTCATGTAAAATCAGTTAGAGTCCCCAACCCCCACTTGCCATTTCCAGTTAATCCATATACTGACCCTCCCTAGAAGGTGCTTCTGTTGCTTGTCTTTGCATGTACAGTAAAATTCCTATATTACGACCACCTTTGGGACTGTTCAAATGTGGTCTTTAAGACAACTTTTGAACAGTTCCAAAGGTGGTCCCTGACTAGAGGACATTGTTTGCAGAAAACACGAAGAAAGAATAGTCTTAATTTTAGGTGGTCTTGATATCGGAATTTCACTGTACATGTAATATCATTTATTTTGAAAGCCGTTTGGCCATTTTGTGGGAAAATAACTATCATTTTGGATCTTTGTGTCTGATGTTGGTAATTTGTTGTTTGTTTGTATTGGAGTTTAATTGCCCAGTCAATACTATTTAGCGGCCCCGCCCATCGGGGCTTGAAGAAATATACGCGATGCATGATGCTTTCACGCAGAGCCGAATCCGACCCGCACACGAATACTGGTTAACCGTTTCGAGGATCTAAGCCTGCCCAGGACAATCGGTGCGTGTCGGACCGTCCATGCTTATAAACCCTATTGGTTTCATTTGGCGACAGGCTTGAGATGTCATTTCATCTCAATGTCGGGTAAAAGCCCCACACAATTGGAAGCAACTCTCCAAAATGACCTTAACAGTGTTGACGGGGACGTTAAACCTCAAATCAAACAAACAAACAAACAACACTATTTGGGTCATTTCTGAGCCGGTCAGTTTATCTTTCCACAATTTTCCTGGGCAGGCTTACACGTAAGCAATTAACCAGTATAGTGCATAGTCTTTCGCCGGAAACTGACAACTGTCTTTTTTGAATCAGCGGACATGGGAGAATGCCCGTAGAAAAGATTTCATGATCAATCTCCACGAAAAAAATTAGTCAATCCCGGTAGGTATCGAATCCGCGTCCTTCTGATCACCAGTCAGACGCGCATCCAACTGAGCTACCGAGGCCGGCTTCACGCGAACCATCACGAAAACACGCCTATATAATTTTGACCCCCTTGAACCCCACTTTTATATAGTAAAACTAGGGTTTCCAGGGGTAAACCTTATTTTTCTTATTTCTGCTCTAAAACATAGATTATGGGTACTCGTTAGAACCGCCTCGATGAGGCGGTTCTAACAAGTGCCCACAATCCATATTTTGAGCAGAAATAAGAAAAATATCACAAATTTTCATCATAACATTTTCATTTTTTCGGCGATAAAGGTGGCAATGTATTTGTATAGGCTTTTTTGCGTAATGAAACTATTTGTCTAAACCACGACAGAACCAAGGGCGAGGATTGTGGACATGTAAAATAAGTTCCAGCCCCCTCCCCCATCCCACCCATCACCCCCACACCCTGCCACTTCCAATAAATCCATTTACTGACCCTTCCAAGGCGGTGCTTCTATTGTTTGCCTTGCATTTACATGTACTGCTAACATCTGTTTTAGTTTGGACAGCCGTTCGGCCGTTTGATTGAAAACAAACATTATTTTGGCGTTCTGCTTGTGATGTTGGTAAATTAGTTTATGTTGGTTCCCTGTTTATAAGTGCTTCGTTCCTATTGGTGTCTTGGATGGGGGATGTAAGGTAATCAAAGTGGTCATTTTTGTTCAGAATATGGTCAGTTCACTCCGCAAGCATATCATATGAAAATCAGAATCTCACATAAGTGACACTTTCTCGTGAGATTTGTAACATTTGCTAAAGGTTTTCATTTTTACATTTCCCAAGAACAGAGCACTCGTTTGGCGTTCTCTATTTAAAGATGACAAGAATTGTCCAATTTCAGCACATTAAATATGAAATAAGTCAGCACATGAAAAAATTAAACTTATCGCACAGGCAACCAGCAAACGCAGAGGTGAGCATGAGCGTAAGCGCATCATTACGATAACACGCCCATGCGACATAGTGCATTTTTCCACATCTCCAAAAAGGCTACTTTTCTTATGAAAATCCGTGTTACTTTTATTATTTATAGTGCAAACATAGGTTGTGGGTACTCGTTATAACCGCCTCATTGAGGCGGTTCTAACGAGTACCCACAACTTATGTTTCGGAGCAGAAACAAGAAAAATAATGTTCACCCCCTTAAACCCCAGTTTTCTCTACATAAAGTGGGGTTTAAAGGGATGTTCATTTCACGGACTTGTTCACATGATGTTCCGCAGTTGTCTTTACTGTTCGAAGGAATTGGAATACCACGAAGCAGCAGCAAGTAAGAAAAGTAGAAGTGGAGGCAATGATCAGGAATCGATACAATTAACCCACAGCTCCCATCAGAGACACCAAAGGGAAAGAAGCACAAACATGAAACAACAGACCCTAATGGAAACATCAACAGCGGAAAGCCAAAAGGACAGCTACTTTCCCACAAAATGGCCAATACGCTATTAAAAATAAATAACATAAGCGACACAAACACCCAAAGACAAACCATAACAAAAATAAACCGCGACAGAAGAACCGCCTTGGAACGGTCAGCGGAAACGAATTCCACTGGGAAGGGGGGGGGGGGGCTTAAATCGATTTTACGTGGTCATAAAATCACCATCGTGACGTTACCACCATCATGAAAACATGCCTTTATAAATCTGACCCCATTGAACCCCACTTTTATATAGTAAAACTGGGGTTTACTGGGGTATACATTATTTTTCTTATTTCTGCTCTAAAATAAAGGTTGTGGGTACTCACTCAATGAGGATGTTCTAAGGTGCACATAATAACATATAGATTTTGGGAACTCGTTAGCTCATAAGGAGCCATGCGTCTTTATTGATGAACGGCGCCTGCACATGTGAAGAATATTAAAATCTGACACGAGGTTCTGTTGTAGATGGCTATGCCAACCCGAGGGATGTCCGTGCTGAGCGGAACCCTTTCAGCACGGTCATCCCGTGGGTTGAAACCGAACCTCGTATTGTTTTTTTTTTTTTAATCTTGCACAACGCCACAAAGTTTGAACATGTATTTTCATTTTGCTTTATTTAACGCTTTTCCCGCATTATTCTTACGTTTGTTTGTTTATTTGATATGAGGTTAAACGTCCCCGTCAAAACTGTAAAGGTCACTTTGGAGATGTTGCTTCCAATTTTGTGGGACTTTTACCCGACATTGAGATGAAGTGACATCTCAAGCCCTGTTGCCCAATGAAGCCAATAGGGTTTATAAGCATGGCCAGTCCGACACTCGCACCGCTTTGCCTGGGCAGGCTTAGATCCTTTAAGCGGTTTACCAGTACTCGTGTGCGGGTCGGATTCAGCTCTGCGTGGAAGCATCATGCAGCCCATCTATTTTTTCAAGCCCCGACGGGCGGGGGCCGATTATTCTTACGTAGTTTGCCTGTGTAAGAACACCAGGGTAAGAACATAATTTCTATCCCTGGCTAAATCTATGGATTTCCTTATCTAGTGTTCAAGAATATACACTAGGGAAATGCTAAGGGTCCTTTCCCCAGTTTTGGAGTTGTTCTTGTCGTTACTTCCAGTGCGTAGAAGAAAGTCTTACCAAAGTCTGCAGAACAGAACTTAGCCTCACTTGACCTCGGCAAGCATGAGCAACAAAAACTCTCTGACACGAGCAGTACAACCACCATCAAAGACAGCAATACACATTTCTGGATGTGACCTGGCATCTAAATAAAAAGATAACCAATGAATAGCTTTACGTTACTAAAACGCGCTTATTCATGTACAAATGCATTGTATATGCATTTTACCGCCAAAAAAGATTTTAAGATGAAAAATTATGATATTTTTCTTATTTCTGCTCGAAATATAGATCGTGGGTATACGTTAGAACCGCCTCATTGAGGCGGTTCTAACGAGTACCCACAATCTATATTTTAAAGCAGAAATAAGCAAAATAAGGTTTACCCCTGTAAACCCCAGCTGTACTTTATAAATGTGGGGTTCAAGGGGGTCAGAATGATATAGGCGTGTTTTCGTGTTGAAAAAGGTGATAAGCTGATAATTATTCAAAGCAACAGAAATTGAACTATGCATGGTGGCTAAAGGTTAAGCTTAAGGTTTATACCTCAATAATAACTGAGAGACAAAACATTTCGAAAACCCCACCGTAAAAGAAGAAGAACTTTTAAGATGAAAAAGTGTGATATTTTTTTCTTATTTTTGCTCAAAATATAGAATGTGGAGCTGAAATAAAAAAAAATAACGATTACTTCTGTAAACCACAGATTTACTCTGTAAAAGTTGGGTTCATGGGGTCAAAATTATATAGACGTGTTTTCGTTACGTTTAAGACTGGAAAATGCCTCTCAAACTTAAAAGAAATAACAACACGTTTCATGAAGATGTGAGAAAAAAATATATTTTAATTCCTTATTACGTCTCTTTATGACAAGCCAGCTCTCTTAAAATAAAGAAGCCTTCATGGTGTAGTGGTAATGCTACTCGGCTTGTAAACCAGGGGTCAAAGGATCGACCCCGAGCTTCTCCAGATTTTCTGATGAGGCTTTAAACAGATATTCCGTCTCCATATGACCTTGTTGGTGAGACGCAAAACTAAAGCACTCAATCACTCACTCTCTAAATAACTACGCCAGGTTAAATGGGCTGTTACAGGCTTTCAAAAGAGCATCATTAGTTTCAGTAAATTATTCACAATTTTGACACATTAAAGACACCAAATATTTGCTTCAGGCTTTGGGTTGACAGGGATATACATTACTTTTCTTATTTCTAAAGATAAAGATAAACAGACGACGTTAAATAAAGCTTCTTTATCTTTCTCTTTAGAAATAAGGAAAGTAATGTATATCCCTGTAAACGTCGCTCCTTTATCTTTCTCTTTTGAAATAAGGAAAGTAATGTATTTCCCTGTCAACGTCGCTTCTTTATCTTTCTCTTTAGAAATAAAGAAAGTAATGTATATCCCTGTCAACGTTGCTTCTTTACCTTTCTCTATAGAAATAAGGATAGTAATGTATATCCCTGTCAACGTTGCTTCTTTACCTTTCTCTATAGAAATAAGGAAAGTAATGTATATCCCTGTCAATGTTCAGAAACATAAATTGCGGGTACTTGTTAGGCGGTTCTAACGAGTTCCTAAATCTATTTATGAGCAGAAATATGAAAAATAGCAGAAGTTTTGTATGAAAAATGTCATTTTGGTGGTAAAAGTTTTAATATTTGAGAAGGCGTGTTTTCGTAATGATATGATAAAAACTCACGCTAGTGGCCATTTAATACGACAGTATAGGTTGTTGGTACTCGTTAGGAACGCCTCATTGATACGGTTCTAACAAGAATCCACAAATGCGATTGGTGCATAAAGAAAATCATCCGACAACTTTTCTTCGAAAAAAAAAAATTATACCCACGAAAGAAAGCATTACATCGCATGAGTGTTTTATCCTCGCGGCGAGATATCATACCCATAACCAGTAGTGTAGTTAACCATGGTTCTTGACAAATGCTAATTTGTGATATTTCTTCCTCAAGTTTATTCTAAGCCTTATATTTAGGTGCTCATTAGAACGGCCTCATTGTGGCGGTTCTGACAAGCACCAACAATCTCTGTTTCACATCATAAATAAACAAAATTCACACTTATCCTGGTAAATAAGTCATAATAGTTTAATCCTTTTGAAGCAATGAATACACCAAATCAACGCAAATGTATGTACCAGACACGGTTTTACCTCTAGCACCAGTTTAAGCAGACTGCATTTTCAAAATGGTTCTAAATAAACTCTATTTTTCTCTACAAAATGTGGGGCTCACTGGGCAACTCTTTGGACGGACGTCATTACGAAAACATGCCTATACAAATACATTGTAAATTTAACGCCGAAAAAAAAATTGTGAAAGTTTTCTTTTTTTCTGCTCAAAATATAGATTGTGGGTACAAGTTTTAACCGTCTCATAGAGGTGGTTCTAACGAGTTCCCAAAATCTATATTTAATTGTGGGTGCATGTTAGAACCGCCTCATTGAGGCAGTTCTAACGAGTACCCACAACCTATATTTTAGAGCAGAAATGAAAAAAAATAATGTATACGCCAGTAAACCCCAGTTTTACTGTATAAAAGTGGGGTTCAAGTGAGTCAGAAATATATAGGCATGTTTTCATGATGGTGGTAACGTCACGGTGGTGACCTTAGATGCCATCACGTAAACAGGTCAATGAAATTATAGCCCAAGTTAACTCCACTTTACACAGAGAAACTGTGGTTAACAGGGATGGACATAATCTTATTTCTGCTCAAAGACATAGGTTGTGGTTACTCGTTAGAACCGTCTCAATGTTTTGAATATAAATGAGAATAATATCACATTTTTTTTATAAAACAAAATAATAATCATTTTGGCGAAATGAAAAAAATGCACTCTGTAACACGGATGTGTTTTTTACACCTCCCAAAATCATTACAAAAACATGCCTATACGAATACATTGTAACCTTTATCGTGTGTGTGTGTGAATTCGGGTTTAACGTCGCTTGCAACAATTTTTCAGTCATATCACGACGGTGTCTGGTTGCGACAGGGAGCTCAATGCTCACTTTTATAGTGCTGCCTCACTGAGACACATTACATGATACCACACCCAGTCACATTATCCTGACACTGGATCGACCATTCCTAGCTCTACCCCTTTACAGTGTTGACGGGGACGTTTAACCTCAAATCAAACAAAATCTACCCCGTAAATCTGAGTGCCAAGCGAGGAGCAGCTAGTACCATTCTAAACGACTTTGGTATGTCGCGGCCCGGGATCGAACCCGTGACCTCCCGTTCCCCGGAGCGGACACTCTACCAACTGAGCTATCGGGGCCGGTATAACCTTTATCGTAATTTTAAGATGAAAAATTGTGACATTTTTCTTTTTTCTGCTAATTGAGGCGGTTTTAACAAGTACCCACAATCTATATTTTAGAGCAGAAATAAGAAATTATAAGATTCACCCCTGTAAACCCCAGTTTTACTATATAAAAGTGGGGTTCAAGGGGGTCAAAATTATATAGGCGTGTTTACGTGATGATACTGCTAAAAATATAGAACTCCCCGTGGTGCAGTGGTTAAGCTACTCGCCTTGTAAACCAGGGATCGCAGGATCGATCCCGGACTTCTCCAGACTTTCGGATGAGTCTTTAAACCGAGGTCCCGTCTCCGTATGACCTTAGCTGTTGGTGGGACGTAAAACTCAAACACTCACTCACTCACTGCTAAAAACAACCTCAATACCTTGAATCTCTATTTGAGTCGACAAACACAATGAATGTTTATGAAGGATGTGGTGACATTTATATTTCAATCACCACATTTAAACAAAGGTAATTACGACCTGAAGAATATTACAATAATTATCATAGATGATTGAACAAAAATGTACGGGGGTTGTACAGTAAATAATAATAAAAAAAAATGAATTCTAAATCATTTCATAATTTCTTATCCTTCAAAAAATAAATAAATAAATAAATAAAAGAATAAAATAAAAAATTAGAATTAAAAAAAATAGATAAATAAAATAAAAAATTGAAGACTTTTGACTGGACAGCGCAAGGGCAATTTTTCCATATGCAGCGGAAGCAAAAAACAACATTGACCGCCATGCTCGCCTTCCTTGCATTGCAACGTCCGCCGTCTTGTTTAGTTTTGTTATGGTTTGTCTTTGGGTGTTTGTGTCGCTTATATTATTTTATTTTGGATAGCCTATTGGCCATTTTGTGGGAAAATAACTGTCCTTTTGGTTTCCGCTATTGGTATTTCCATTAGGGTCTGTTGTTTCATGAGAAGCCTCCGTGGTGTAGTGGTTTTACCAGAGTTCACAGGATCGATCTCGGGCTTCTCCAGACTTTCGGATGAGTCTTTAAACCGAAGTCCCGTCTCTGTATGACCTTAGCTGTTGGTGGGACGTAAAACTAAAAACACTCACCCACACTCACTGTTGTTTCATGTTTGTGTTTCTTTCCCTTTTGTGTCTATGATAGGAGCTGTGGGTTAATTGAAGCGATTTCTGATCATTGCCTCAACTTCTATTTTGTTTGATTTACTGTACAGTTGATGGGAAATTAAACAAAAAGTCATGCAACGCTATATACAATCAACCCTCTTTGTATCGACATTCGTTATAACGGCAAAACTCGTTTAAACGACCATTTAAATGGAATTAATTCTTATCTCAAGGCTTAGCCTCGATTCCGAACGACGTGGGCTTCCCTCAGGTTGGAAATGCCCATGAAAGAGTCTTGTAATTTAATATTCCAAGAAACAAACATTATAGATATTTGTAAGAATCGCCTCACCGAGGCGATTCTAAAAATGTCGATAACATATTTTT
Source organism: Lucinisca nassula (assembly GCA_963580285.1). Classification (NCBI taxonomy): domain Eukaryota; kingdom Metazoa; phylum Mollusca; class Bivalvia; order Lucinida; family Lucinidae; genus Lucinisca; species Lucinisca nassula. Next base: position 61,772,032 of record OY757021.1, on the reverse strand, counting down.
CTTGGAGTTATGGTGTGGAAAAGACCTTTTATAACGTATCATACTCCTAACTAGGATTCTTTATAACGGCACAGTTACAGGGAATGAATATACGATTTATACTCGTAGTCGTACTGCAAACATAGGTTGTGGTTGCTCGTTATAACTGCCTCATTGAAGCGGTTCTAACGAGTAGCCACAACCTATGTCTTGGAGCAAAAATTATAAAAGAATAATGTATACCCCATTAAACCACAGTTTTCTCTTTATAAACTGGGGTTTAGAGGGGTGTTCATTTCACGGACTTGTTTTCAGGATGCGTTTCGATTTATTATAAATTAAAGGTATGTTAATTGTAAGTATTTTAATCGCCCCATCGAGGCGATCATCGTTAACTTCTAACAAAAAAAAATATTTTTAAGAAACAGGACGAAGACCTCCCAAAATTATACCTCGTTTTTCTTTTTATCTAGAACTACGAGTTCCTAAGAACTCAATAATGTGTTGGACGTAGCCATACCTAAATTGATTTCAACCATGAAGCGGTTCTAACGAGTACCAACAACCTATGTCACGGAGCAGAAATACAAAAAAAAATAATGAATACCCCGTTAACCCCAGTTTTCTCTACATAAAATGGGATTTACGGGGATGTTTATTACACAACACTATTGAAACATGTAGAGCATAGCTTCGTCGGTAGAGCACTTGCCTTGTAAGCAAGGGGTCGCCGGTTCGAGGCCGGTTCTGGTCGCATTTTTTCAACCTCATTTCTTAAAGATTTATGTATCTGTTAACAAAATGCGTTACAAATAAATACGATAAACCCATGTATATAAATGCACATCTTCTTTAGTGGTGGGTGTGTGTGTGTGTGTGTGTGTGTGGGGGGGGACAACCATTAACTGTATATACTTTTATCGCAAATTCAAGAAAAGCCTCAGTGGTGTAGTGCTCATAAACAAGGGATTGTGGGTTCGATCCCGGGCTTCTCCAGTCTTTCAGATGATTCTTTAAACCGAAGTACGGTCTCCATATGACCTTAGCTGTTGGTAGGACGTAAAACTTAAACATACACAATACGTTAAACCGGACAGGTACATGTAGCCCGAAAGATGCCTAGATATGCAAACTGACAACTTTCTAACACAATGGCCGAAGAAATGTATATTGAACGTCATTGGGAAACTCATAAATTTGACATAACATGTTTTTAATACATGTTTGTTTACATGATGGGAAATACCAGACGTGAGACAGGTTGACGTGATTTACAGCTTTTAAATGTCACTTTTTATTTATATATTTATTTTTATTTATAAACTGATAGGCTATAGGATAAAATACCGGAGCCAAAAGGTTCAAAATGACCATTATATTATATTATATTAGGTGGAATATGAAAAAAATAAAAAATAAATAAAACGCTGCATTTAACCTGTTACATTTGAACGACCCTTACGTTATAAAAACCATCTGTTAATGTCACTTTTATGTATTCGGTTATTGTACATGTTAGTTGTTGATTATAACATCATTTTTATAATTACTGATACTTATGCAAAATCAGCCACAACAAACAAAAAAGTGACTTCAAATATTTATGCTCGGCGACAACACAACTCAACCTGTACGAGGACTGTTCAAATACGAATGCAAGTAGAACGTTTTCTCATGTACTAATGCGAAAATCACCTGGAAATAAATATCACAGCGTAGAAAAACACTTTACCTATACATTGATACCAAACCTGTTAAAATCCGTTCACTTTAGCCATGTATATCGTTCGATAAACACTGTCTAGTCTTGTATACTAATACAAAACATGGTTGGAAGAAGCTAAGAGTACGCCGTTGAAATATCGTTGTATTCTTGGTATACGGTGCAAAGACATTTTTGATGAAATATGTTCGGTTTATGGGCATAATGAAATGTCTTTTCCGACAGGTTTTCGTTGGTGTTAGAAATTCAGCTGTGGGCTAGGCTCAACAGAAGATGCACCACATGATCGTCGGCCGAAAAGAGCAACATCTACCAAGATGGTTGCTAGAGTGAACGGAATAGTTGCTACCGATGCACCACTAGGCAAAAAGCTAGTATGGTTGGCATCTCATTAGGAGCAGCTCATACAATTCTGAAACGGGATTTGAAAATGAGAAATATCAGTGCTAGATGGATTCCCCATCTGTTGACAGATGAGCAGAAAAATACACGCGTTCAGTGCGCCAAGAAGTTCCCAAATTACAATGCACGGTCTTTCGCTAATGTCGTCACAGGTGACGAGACATGGGTTCACTTTTTTGAGCCGAAACGAAAGATTCAGAACAAAATATGGGCAACAAAGTATTGCAAAAGACCATGCATCGCAAAGCGGACCATGGGCGTCAAGAAGGTAATGTATGCCATATTCTTTTCAAATCAGGGCCCTGCTATTTAGGTTGCTGTGCCTATAGGTAAATCTGTAAATGCGAAGTTTTACAAGAATAAAGTTCTTCGAAAATTGATGAAATATTTCAAAGAACGAAGACCCGCAACTGGTTTGGCCAACGTCAGATTACTACATGACAATGCGTCATCGCACAAGGCGTTCGTTGTGCAAGACTATCTGAAGCAGGAAAAGGTTGTTGAACTCCCTCACCTCACCTCACCCCCCCCCCCCCCCCCCGTATTCCCCTGACCTTGCCCCATGTGACTTTTTTTTTGTTCCCACGGCTGAAAAACACCTTTCTGGTCGAAATTTTGTATAGCGCAAACAACTCGGTTCTGCAATAGTCCAGTGCCTTCATAGTATACGTCGAAAAGACTACCAAAATGCATTCAATGATTGAATCAGAAGACTGAGAGTTTGTATATCTGTGCAAGGGGAATACTTTGAGGGGACAAAATAATTTTTTCATCGAAATCTATCACGGAATCATTTTTATGTGCTTAGTTGCATTCATATATGAACAGTCCTCGTATATCCACTTAGAGAGAATACGCCTTTATCTGTCACATCATCTTTTTGCAAGCCCGTGAAAGTAACATTACCCGTAAAAGCCCACTTTGGACCTAACCTATTCACAGTCACTAATACGTTGCCTTCCATTACACGGAACAATTCTTACACACTTTTTTACACAAGTACAAGTAGTTCTTGAAATGCTTAAATGTTCATACTTCATGTTCATACAGTTTCGTTGCAAGGACGTGGTTGTTCAAAAAGTGATGTGAAGAAGTGAATTACCATTTCAAAAACACGCTTTACAAATATATTGTAAATTTTACCGCCGAAAAAAAAAATGAAAATTTTAAGTTGAAAAAAAGTGTGATATTTTTTCTTATTTATGTTTTTGAGCAGATATATACCTATTTATAACAATTATGTTTTTGAAGTTTCTTACTTGAACAGTTATCACGCAAAAATGCCTATACAGTTTTGACCACTTTGAACCCCATTTTTCTTTAGTAAAACTGGGGTTTACAGGAGTATACCTTATTTTTTCTTATTATTGCTTTAAAATATAGATTTTGGGCATTCATTAGAACCGCCATGATGAGGCGGTTCTAATGAGTACCCACAATCTATATTTAGAGCAGAAATATGAAAAATATCACATTTTTATGCCCCGCCACTCAAAAAAAGGCGGAGTACCGCCATTCAAAAATAGCGGGGTAGTATGTTATACCCTCCGAAGTTTTGAGTGTCCGTCCGTCCGTCAGCGCCCCATAGTCCCCTGTCCGCTCCATAACTCTGATACCGTTTGAGATATTTTCACGAAACTTCATAAATATGTAAAGCACTATCAGACGACGTGCCGAACACATGAACCATAACTCTGATTTTCCTACTTTTGGAGTTGTGGCCCTTTGAACATTGGACAAAGACATTTCTATCATAGTTTCTTGTCCGCTCCATAACTTCGATACCATTTGAGATATTTCCATGAAACTTCATAGGTATGTAGAGCACCATGAGTCAACGTGCAGAACATATGAACCATAACTCTGAGTTTCCTCATTTTGGAGTTATTGCCCTTTGAACTTTGAATGTAGCTGTTGCTATCAGTTTGGTATCCGCTCCATAACTCTGATACAATTTAAGATATTTTCACGAAACTTCACAGATATGTAGAGCACTATCAGACGATGTGCAGAACATATAAACCGTAACTATGCTTTTCCTGCTTTTTGAGTTATTGCCCTTTGAACATTTGAAATAGCTACTTCTATCATAGTTTCGTGTTCGCTCCATAACTTCTACATTGTATACCATTTGCGATATTTCCGTGAAACGTCACTGATACATGTATGTAGAGCACCATGAGACGACATGCAGAACATATGAATCATAACTCTAATATTCCTAATTTTGGAGTTATTGCCCTTCGATCTTTGAATATAGCAGTTGCTATCAGTTTCGAGTCCGCTGCATAACTCTGATACCATTTGAGATATTTTCACGAAACTTCACATATATGTAGAGCAGCCTAAGACGACTTGCAGAACATTCGAACCATAACTCTGATTTTCCTACTTTTGGAATTATCGCCCCTTTAACATTGAACAAAGCCATTTCTGTGATGTAGTCTGTTTGAAACACTATATTACCTGAACATAACGATTGATTCTGACCAAACTTGCATGGTTACATCACTGGGATGGGAGGGGGGGGGACAGCCATTTGGTTTTGTTTCACTGTGATATTGCACTTGCTAGATGTAATTGTAGTGGCGGGGCATGATGCAGTGCTTGCAGTTTTATTCAACTTAAAATTTTCGTGTTTTTTTCGGCGCTAAAGTTTACAGTGTATTTGTATAGGTGTGTTTTCGTAATGTTTGATTCCAGGGCATGGCTGATAGAATTGATGTAAAGAAGAGTTAAATATATATAGGATATTTTTTGTTTTAAACAAACACCAAAATATTTCATCGAGTGTGTTGAAAATAGAAGTGAAGGCAATGATCAGGAATCGATACATTTACCCACAGCTCCCATCAGAGACATCAAAGGGAAAGAAACACAAACATGAAACAACAGACCCCAATGGGAAAGCCAAAAGGACAGTAACTTTCTACTTGGCTATCCAAAATAAAATAATATAAGCGACACAAACACCCAAAAACAAACTATAACAAAAGTAACCGCGAAAGAAGAACCGCCCTGGAACGGTCGGCGAATCGAATTTCACTGGGTGGGGGGTGGGGGCGGGTGGCGGGATGGGGGGGGGGGGGGCTTAAATTGATTTTTACGCGACCACAATCCTCGCCCTTATTTCCGTCGCGATTTAGACAAATAATTTGTTCATCGCTAGTTGTCGAATTCATCCGAACTTTTAACCCTGACTTACTTGTATGTAAGTTTCAGGAAGATCCGATCAAAACTGAAGGGGCTACTGTGATGACAAGGTCAAAAATAGACATTTTCAGCGATCAAGGGGATGCAACTCTTTGATTAATGTGTCGACTTGGCCGGTTTTCGAACTCTTCCGAGTTTTTATCTAAAGCAACTTTACATATAAGTTTCAGAAAGATCCAATCAAAACTGAAAGTGCTACGGTGATGACAAGTATTTTCCCATTGCAAGTCTCTGGGACATGGTGGATGCCAAAGCAATCAAAATAGAAGTGGAGGCAATGATCAGGAATCGATACAATTAACCCACAACTCCCATCAGAGACACCAAAGGGAAAGCAACACAAACATGAAACAACAGACCCTAATTGAATTATCAACAGCGGAAAGTCAAAAGGACAGTCACTTTCCCACAAAATGGCCAATAGGCTATCCAAAATAAAATAATATAAGCGACACAAACACCCAAAGACAAACAATAACAAAAATAAACCGCGACAGAAGAACCGCCCCGGAACGGCCAGCGGAAACGAACTTCAATGGGGTGCTTAAATCAATTTTACGTCGCCACAATCATCGCCCTTACTTCCGTCGCGATTAAGACAAATAATTTGTTCAGTCCGCATGAAGGCCTCCTAACTCATCAGTGCAACATCTCCGCGAACAAACAACTCTTAATAAGCAGCAGGCACCAACCAACATAACATGGAATTAGATTATCTCTAACTCTCAGTTAGCCTTTACGCTGGAACCGTGATAGAATCGGAGGCCTGACCCAGCGGCGTGGAATTAAAGATGGCTGCAAAGTTGTCAACCGTGATTGGGTTAATTACCATGTATGCAGTCTGTCGTATAACATTTACCAATTCTTTTTATATCGAAGAATGATTTTGATGTCTTGAAATGCTTGGATTTGAAAGTAGTTCTATTATGAACGAGACTGCCTATCTACGGGCAATATGAACTTGACTACGAGCAATATGGACAAATATTGACCGGTAACTTTTGTATAAAGTAAACGGGACATTTTCTGGGTATATAATAATATAATATACTTTTCATGAAAAAAAAAACAACAACAAAAAAACTGGATAAAGAATAATGTAAATAATTGATATGCATGTTTATTATTACAAATTGCATATTCAAGTGTCAAATCTATCAGGCATAACATAGTCTTTGTTATTGTTTACCGTAGTGACAACCGCTGACTGCTAGTTGCCAAGGTAAACTGGAAATAGAAAAAATGTGGTAGTGTATTTCAGAAAGGACCAAATTATTTTATTTTCAATTTACAAAATTTCATAATAAATTTGCAATTTTCCTCCCGCTGGCACTAAAAAGAAATAACAATTTACGAAAAAGTTACAATAATAAAGTCATCGTTTTTTTGTCGCTTTATTCAGTAGTTTTACTATATATTCTATACATTTACATGGTGCTTCAAAATATAGATATTATTAGTTTATGTTTTATCACCGTCTATCATCGACACCGGAAATAGAATCCCGGTGAATCGAAAGTAATAGCTGCAGGAGAAGGGGTGCCTCTTGAAAATGGATTATTTTACTGCTTGTAAGCTTTAGGTTAAGATTACCGTTATCAAATATCAGTTCTTGAGAAGTGCTTTCTTATAAAACGCACAATTGTGCAATTACAGACCGAATATTCGACAGCTGGTACCGTAAACAAAATGGATTTGGCAAGTTCGTTGTTGTTTTGTTTAATGTTTATGCCTTTCTACTGAAGTTTTTACGGCGTAGCCGTTATGTTTTTACTTTTGTCCTACATTTTTCGTTATTCCATTGGTCAATAAAACCACATGTCCAAGAAGATGACCATTTCATTGGTCAATGATTTGCATAAATAAATCTACTCAAAAATACGACAGTTTACCGAAGTTTTAACCTAGGAAATGTTTCATTTTTTATGTGAGACATGAATGAAAAATATATACAGTTTCGGCTTGCTCACCGTCTTGTCCTTTGATGACCATACACCATATGTATAATTGTGTTTCTAGTGAATTCTGAAACTGCTGCGGTGAATAGATATTTTGACCTAATTTCACGTGGTTGGTCTATATAGCGAAAGGAACCATTTCGCGAAAGGAAGGTTCCTTTCGCGAAAGGAAGAATTTTCTGCGAAAGGAATTGTTTGTTTGATTTGAGGTTTAACGTTCCCATCAACACTGTGTAGGTCATTTTGGAGACGTTGCTTCCAAGTTTGTGGAACTTTTACCCGACATTGAGATAAAATGACACCTCAAGCCCTGTTGCCCAATGAAACCAATAAAGAGATATAGCATGACAAAAACATGTTATAATCGCATTACAAATTGACAGATGTTTAATTTACAGTATATGCCCAATAAAAGTTGCAGTGTATCATTTGTCTTCAGCATACTTTATGTCCTCCATTTTAACACAAAATGGACATTTTCGAATATCATTAATGTTATATAAATTCTGAAAAGGAATAAGTGTAATTTGAGTTTTAGTTAGGTGCACATAAGATCAAGTTTCCGTCTGTTTGTCTGCTCGTCCGTTTGTTCGTCCGTCTATGCGTTAACGTTCACCATAGCGACAACCCTAAATGTTAACCTTATAATTTGTGTTCAAAAACAGTAAATGATAAAGTTTTCTTATTTGTTGTGCATATACTTGAGATCATATGCTCTTGAAATGAGGTCATGTTTTTAACCTTGACCTTTCACATTGACCTTAGCTCAAACAGGCGGGACACCGCCCTCTGCAAAGCTATTTTACCTCGCGTGACATCTGAATTGTTTGAATACAGTAAACCAGTTCATAGCTAGACAACTGTTGCTGTCACCATTGTAGCTCATATTTCTAAACAACCTTCCAATTAAATCTACGCCGCATATCTTTTTTAAAGATATTTCTTGTTTCACTTATTCAGAAAGAACAATGATGGAAAAAAATAATTTGCAAAAGAAACGCGCCTCAAATTGTACTTTCAACACAAATGTTTGCCTAAACGTAAATTACCTGTTGTACGGCGAATAGTAGTGTGGTGTACGGCGTGTTGCAAATTAGAGTAAACGAAAGTGTACGGCGAATAGTTCCATGTTTATAGCTGATAACATTTCAAAAGTATACCGACCGGCCTTCCGATGCTTCTCTCACATCCACGAGGACTGTACTGCTCGGCATGTACGTCCTGTCAAAGTCGGGTGCTATATTTTGTCGAACATGTTGCTTCGAAATGTAAACAATGGCCGGCAGGAACTGAGGCTACATCAATAAATTCACCTGCCTGTCACAACATCTTTATACAGTGTCATCAGAATTTTATAAACACGCTTCAACAATTTTCACCCATTCTCTCGTCATAGCAAGAATCCATCACAATATAGCAATGTTAGTTAGGAACTAATGCCTATGTATAGTTTTAAGACCATATTTTGCCACAGAGGCGTTACTATGGATTAAAAAGAAGTGCACATTATGAAATCACGCCTATTCAAATATACACGCGTGGAAGAATCGTAAGGGGTAGATGGCGGTTATGCACCTAAACTCATTACGGGAACTTTCGGCCATGACTTACGAGTGATTACACTACATTACGAGACTTCAAATGTCAACATTTTTAGATGAAATGACATCTAAAAACTTTTCGCCCTATGAATACAGCAGAATAAAGATGCATGGCCAGTCCCACTCGCACTACTTTCTCTAGGTTCTGCGGTTCAATTAGTTGCAGCGGTAATAAAGTTACGGTGTCCAAACATGCTACACTGGTATCATTTGCCGGGATAAATGCCCCAAAATGCACCGTCTATCGGATCGAGACGATAACTGGAGCCCTCTACCCCCGTGCAGGGAGAATCTTCCCCTATGCAAGTTAGAGATCTTTGCGTAATTACATGATGAGTTTAAACAATAGTTTATTAGTGCCTGATTACACTCGTCTGGAGTCCATGTCTGTTGATCTGAACATTGATATTTGCCATTTTGTCTATGGATTAATGATTTTGGATTAACGCTTTGGTACCACGACCTAAACTACATAACTATATACGATCACTAATAAACCATTGTTTAAACTAATCATGTTATGTAATCACTCAGATCCAAGTATTGTGACAAATGGAGTCCAGCAAGGTTGAGTGATAGCCCCAACACTGTTCAGCATGATGTTCGCTTCCATGCACAAAGATGCTTTCCAGGAGGTTGACATTGGTATACCGATTAGGTATCGTTTTGATGGGAAGCTTTTCAATGCTACACTGGTATCATTTGCCGGTGTAGCGTGAGATCTTTAAACCCGTGAGAACCTTAATACCAAGGTATATCTGCGCATGCGCAAGAAGGCCGTGAGAAATGTCATCCATTTCCTGTTAGCCCCTGCCCCTTTCAACATGAGCCTATGTTAAAAATGTCTAAAGAAATCTGCTTACATTACGAACTTTAAATAGAACACTTCATTTCAGGCTTTATTTATTTATTTATTTATTCGAAAGATACCTGTATTAAATATGCCATAAATAGGTTTCAAAAAGAACAAAATATATACAGATACATGTATTTTCGTGGAATTATTACGAAACCACGCCTATATTTTAAACCCCATTGGGGTTTCCAGCGGTGTATATTATTTTCATATTTCCGCTGGAAAACATAGAGTGTAGGGACTCGTTAGAACCGTCTCGGCGAGGCGATTCTAACGAGTACCTACAATCTATTTTTTCCAGCGGAATTGTGAAAAATATCAGAATATTTTATCTAAAAAAATGATAATAAATTTCAATATTTTTTTTTAATAGGCGTGTTCTCCCCATGAATAGTTTAAAATCAAGTTCGTTAGAAATTTTAAAATTATTATTCTGTCGAAATGGATTTGAACACTGTAGCATAAGCCTCAATATAAGTGCCCTTTTACAATAATGACAATAATAATTGTAATTATTGTAAAAATAAGAATAATAATAATAAGAAGAAGAAGAATAATTATTATAATAAATAATAATGATAATATTAATCATAATCCGAGGCTTTGAGAAAACATGTACACTCTTACCTTTTCAGTTCTACAATATATTCCTAGCTTCCAAATGATATTGAACGCTTTTAACATGGGTTTCATGGAATTTAAATTTTGTTATATACCAACGTGATTAACATGTGTGATTTATGGTTTGACATTTCCTGTTGTCCCCATGCTTATCAAAACACACTGACTTATTTTCACACCTTTTCTGCTTATATGGGGTAATAATGCCTAATGTCAACCGAACAGGTTTTCTCTTAACCGTTTCAATAAATAATAATGATAATAATAAAAACAGAAGTAATTACCGAACCCACTGCTCACCGAATGTAGGAAAGAAAGTATCAGGAAAAAAGTATCAGGAAAAAAAGTATCTGAAAAAAAGAATCCGGAAAAAAATATCAGGAAGAAAGTCTCAGTTTAATGTGACCAATTTGTGGGAATTGTACCAGACATTGAGATGAAATGACACCTCAAGCCCTCCCGCCCATTTAAACCAAATATGGTTCATAAGAATGGAGGTCCGACTTGCACAGGTTTAACATCCCCATCTACACTATATAGGTCATTCTGGAGGTGTTGCTTCCAATATGTGGGAATTTTACCAGACATTGAGATGAAATGACATCTCAAGCCCTGCCGCCCATTGAAGCCAAATAGGGTTCATGAGCATGGATGTCCGACTTGCACACTTTAGCTTGTTTAATTAGAGGTTTAATATCCCCATCTACACCATATAGGTCATTTTGGAGACGTTGCTTCTCACTTGTGGGACTTTTACCCGACAACGAGATGAAATGACATCTCAAGCTCTGCCGTCCAATGAAACCAAATAGGGTTCATGAGCATGGAGGTCTGACTTGCACACTTTAGTTTCTTTAATTGGAGGTTTAACATCCCCGTCTACACTATATATGTCATTTTGGACTTTTACCAGACATTGAGATGAAGTGACCTCTCGTCCCTTTTATAAGGCAAGGATTACAGAGATAGGTTGCAAAATTGATTATTAAACAGAAAAGCAAACCAAAACATACAAAAGGATCCTAATCATCATATCATTGTAACATCAGAAGCAAATCTGATTAAAACTGATACTTTTTTTCCAGATACTTTTTTCCTACCCAAAACTGATACTTTTTTCCGATACTTTTTTCCTGATACCTTCTTTCCGATTACCCTGCTCACCAATCAACCTCGACCCCACCAACCGGGGCTTGAAGAAACAGATGGGCTGCATGGTCGCTAGGTAGGCAGGTACGTAGGTAGGGTGAATGGTCTGGTGGGTGCGTGGCTGGATTGGCAGGTAGGTAGGTAGGTAGGTTAGGCTTACTTTTAACTTCTTCATTCGACGTTGCTTGTTTGTTTGTTTTGTTTGATTTAAGATTTAACGTCTCCTTTAACACGGTATAGGTCATTTTGGAGACGCTACTTCCAATTTTGTGGGACTTTTTCCCGACATTGAGATGAAATGACATCTCAAGCCCTGTCGCCCAACGAAACCAATAGGGTTTATAAGCATGGACGGGCCGACTCGCACCGCTTTGCCTAGGCAGGGTTATATCCTCTAAGCGGTTTACCAGTACTCCTGTGCGGTCAGTTTCAGCTTTGCGAGGAAGCATCATGCAGTCCATTTCTTCAAGCCCCAATGAGCGGGGGCCGTAGGTTCGGAAAAAAGAGATCGTGAACGGGGTTTTAGATTGTTTCTTTTAACCTTTCGATTCATCATGCAGCCAATCTATTTCTTCAAGCCCCGATGGGCGGGGGCCAACCTTCGACGTTGTAGGTAGGTAGGTAGTTAGGTAAATAGACTTTGTTTGTTTGTTTGATTTGAGGTTTAACGTCCCCGTCATCACGGTACTGGTCATTTTGGAGACGTTGCTTTAATTGTTGTGTGACTTATGCCCGACATTGAGATGAAATGACATCTCAAGCCCTGCCGCCCAATGAAACTAATAGGATTTATAAGTATGAACGGTCCGACTCCGACCGCTTTGCCTGGACAGGCTTAGAGCCTCTATGCGGTTTACTAGTACTCGTGTGCGGTCGGTTTCAGCTTTGCATGGAAGCATCATGCAGCCCATCTATTTCTTGAAGCCCCGATGGGCGGGGGCCAACCTTCGACGTTGTGGATAGGTAGGAAGTTAGGTAGATAGATTTTGTTTGTTTGTTTGATTTGAGGTTTAACGTCCCCGTCATCACGGTACAGGTCATTTTGGAGACGTTGCTTTCATTTTTGTGTGACTTATGTCCGACATTGAGATGAAATGACTTCTCAAGCCCTGTCACCCAATGAAACTAATAGGATTTATAAGTATGAACGGTCCGACTCCGACCGCTTTGCCTGGACAGGCTTAGAGCCTCTCTGCGGTTTACCAGTACTCGTGTGCGGTCGGTTTCAGCTTTGCTTGGAAGCATCATGCAGCCCATCTATTTCTTGAAGCCCCGATGGTCGGGGGCCAACCTTCGACGTTGTAGGTAAATAGGAAGTTGGGTAGATAGACTTTGTTTGTTTGATTTGAGGTTTAACGTCCCCGTCATCACGATACAGGTCATTTTGGAGACGTTGCTTTCATTTTTGTGTGACGTATGCCCGACATTGAGATGAAATGACATCTCAAGCCCTGTCGACCAATGAAACTCATAGGGTTTATAAGTATGAACGGTCCGCCTCCGACCACTTTGCCTGGACAGTCTTAGAGCCTCTATGCGGTTTACCAGTACTCGTGTGCGGTCGGTTTCAGCTTTGCGTGGAAGCATCATGCAGCCCATCTATTTCTTGAAGCCCCGATGGGCGGGGGCCAACCTTCGACGTTGTGGGTTAGTAGGAAGTTAGGTAGATAGACTTTGTTTGTTTGTTTAATTTGACGTTTAACGTCCCCGTCATCACGGTACAGGTCATTCTGGAGACGTTGCTTTCATTTTTGTGTGACTTATGCCCGACATTGAGATGAAATGACATCTTAAGCTCTGTCGCCAAATGAAACCAATAGGGTTTATAAGCATGAACGGTCCGACTCCGGCCGCCTTGCCTGGACAGGCTTAGAGCCTCTCTGCGGTTTACCAGTACTCGTGTGCGGTCGGTTTCAGCTCTTCGCGGAGACATCATGCAACTCATATATTTCTTGAAGCCCCGATGGGCGGGTGCGACAGGTAGGTAGAGTGGAGGTATGCATGTAGGTAGGTATATCACGAAAACACGCCTATTCAAATATATTGACAAAATTTTACAACCAAAAACGAAATTTTTCAGATAAAACTCCTGATATTTTTCCTATTTCTGCACAATACATAGATTGTGGGTACTCGTTAGAACCGCCTCGGGGCGTCGGTTCTAACGAGTACCCATAATCTGTTTCTGAACAGAAATCAGACAAATAATAAATACCCCCTGTAAACACCAGTTTTACTATCTAAAAGTGGGTTTAAGGGGATGAAAAGTATACAGGCTTGTTTGCGTGATGAGGTAGGAATGGTAGGTTAGGGCTGGTGGCGATGGATAGGTAGGTAGATCTATAGGAAGGTCGTGGATAGGATCGTAGATGTTTTGTTAGGTAGGTAGGCAGGCAGGAATGTAGGTATGTCGGTATTACGTACGTATATCGATAGGAAGGTATATAGCCGTATAGGTGGAGGAATGTAACTAAGTAGGTATGTTTTGTTTGAATTGGGGTTTAATGTCCCAGTCAACACTATTTAGGTCATTTTGGAGACGTTGCTTCCAATTTTGTGGGACCTTTACCCGACATTGAGGTGCGGGATGGTAATGTGGTAGGTATAGGTAGGTAGGTAGGTGGGTAGGTAGCGAGGGACAGAGGGAGGAAGACCGTAGGTATGCAGGCAGGTAGGATCGTAGGTAGGATCGTAGGTAGCTAGGGTCGTAAGTATGTATGTTTTGGTAAGTAAGTAGGTTGGTATGCCGGTATGTAGGTAGGTGTGGGGTGGTTATAATGTTGGTAGGTAGGTGTGGAATGATGATGATGTAGGTAGGTAGGACGGTCGGATCGTAGGTAGGTTGGATCGAAGTTATATATGTTTTGGTAGGTAGGAATATAGGTAAGTTGGTATGTACGTACGCATATCGATAGGTGTATATATAGGTAGGAAGGATAGGTGTATATATAGGTAGGAAGGAATGTAGCTAAGTAGGTAGGTAGGTAGGTAGATAGGGTAGATAGGGTGTTATGTATGTAGAGTTGTATGTGTGTAGAGGGTAGGTCCGGACTGACGGCCGGACGGACGGACAGTTAGACAGACAGACAGACAGACAGACATTAATTTTCTAATTTCGAACTTCTTATTTCTAACTTCTATTTTTTATTCTTTTCGCTAACTTCAAAACTTCTGTCTGTCTTCTAACTTCGACGTCGTAGGTACGTACGTACGTTCGTAGGTACGCACGTACATACGTAGAAGGAAGGTAGGTGTGGTGTGTGTGTGGCTGGGTGGGTGGGTAGGGAGAAAGGTGTCCATATGTATAGGTAGGTAGGTAAGTAGGTGTGGGTTGTTGGCGAGGTAGGTAGGAATTTAGATAGGTTCGTAGGTAGGTTGGTATGTAGGCAGGATCGCAGGTAGGTAGGGAAGTTGGTATATATGTTTCGATAGGTAGGATGGTGGTGATGTTGGCAGGCAGGCCGGTAGGTAGATAGGTGGGTAGGTAGGTAGGATCGTACGTAAAATAGAAGTGAAGGCAATGATCAGAAATCAATACAATTAACCCACAGACCCTGATGGAAATATCAATAGCAGAAAGCCAAAAGGACAGTAACTTTCCTACAAAATGGTAAATTTGCTAGCCAAAACAAAATAATATAGGCGGTGCACACACTCAAAGACAAGGCATAACAAAAATAAACAGCGACAGAAGAACCGCCGGGGGGTGGGGGGGGGGGCTTGAATCGATTTTACGTGGGCACAGTCCTCGCCCTTACTTCCGTCGCGATTCAGACAAATAATTTGTTGAGTCTGCATAAAGGCCTCCTAACACATCAGTGCAGCATCTCCGTGAACACAAAAGTCAATCCACAGCGATGAAACAACGGTAAGGACTCGACAGCAAGAGTTTGTCACTCAGTTTTACGTCCTACTTACGGAGATGGGACCTCGGTTAAAAGACTCGTCCGAATGTCTGTGAAAACCCGGGATCGAATATGAGACCCCGGGTCTATGAGGCCAGTAACATAACCACTACATCGCGGAGATTCTTTCCGTATGGGATCGGACGGTCAGACATACATTTACTTATTTCTACCTACCTACCAGCCTACCTACATACCTAAGTACCCTATTGGTTTCATAAGGCGGTAGGACTTGAGATGTCATTTCATCTCAATGTCGGGTAAAAGTCTAACAAATTGTTTGCAATTGGTCGCAATACGTCCTAAATGACTTTCACAGTGTTGATGGGGACGTTAAACTTTAAGAAAAAAAAAAAACAACAAACAAACAAACAAAAAAAAAAAAAAACATCTAACTACCTTCCCACCAAGATACCCCCTTACCTGCCTACCTAAATCTATCACACCCATCGGGACTTGAAGAACTAGATGGGCTGCAAGATTCTCTACCACACCTGAGTACTGGTACCCGCACAAGCCTGCCCAGGCGAGTGATGCGTGTCGAACGGTCCATGAAAACCCTTTTGGTTCCATTTGGCGGCAGGTCTTGAGATGTCTTTTCATCGCAAAGTCGGGTCCCACGAAATTGGAAGCATCGTCTCCAAATGACCTATAAAGTATTGACTGGGACGTTAAACCTAAAATCAAACCTACTTACCAACCTATCGACCCACCAAGACACATCTCTTTACCTACCTAATAAAATCTACACCGCCCATCGGGACTTGAAGAAATAGATGGGCTGCATGATGCCTGACCGCACATGAGTACTGGTAAACCGCTTAAGCCTGCCCAGGCAAAGTGATGCGAGTCGGACCGGACCGTCCATGCATATAAACTCTATTAGTTTCATTGGGCAGCAGGTCTTGAGATGTCCTTTTATCTCAAAGTCGGGTCCCACGAAATTGGAAGCATCGTCTCCGAATGACATATATAGTATTGACGGGGACGTTTAACCTCAAACCCAACATATCTATCTACCTACCCAGCCACCCATCTACCTACCTATCTAGCCACCAAACCGCATACCTACTTACCTACCTACCGAAACAACGTCAAAGCAGAAGTTAGAAGTACGAAGTCAGCTTGCCCCCGCCCATCGGGGCGTGAAGAAATAGATGGGCTGCACGAGGCTTCCACGCAGAGCTGAAACCGACCGCACACGAGTACTGGTAAACCGCTTATTGGATCTCAGCCTGTCCAGGCAAAGCGGTGCGAGTCGGACCGACTATGCTCATAAACCCTATTGGTTTCATTGGGCCACAGGGCTTGAAATGTCATTTCATCTCATTGTCGGGGAACATTGGAAGCAACGTCTCCAAAATGACCTTATACAGTGTTGTCGGGGACGTTAAACCTCAAATCAAACAACAAAAACAAACAAGAAATGTCCCTGCAGTTTTTCTTTTCTTTTTTCTTTTTCTTTTATTATTATTTTTTTTTATTATTATTTTTTTTTTTTTTGTAATTGGATAATCAGCACCACTATGAATACGGACCATTTTAACCCTAAGTCCAGTCGCCCTGAGTGATCTCGGGCGTTGCAGTTTGGCTTTGATCAAGTCGGACACCAATATAAGTTCAGCTTGGCATAGTTGTCTTTTTTCCTCTCTTCTATAATATCTGTTTGTCATTGGGCTCCCGCCAATCAGGGCTTGGTAAAATCACTAGTAACACAGCTTCTAATTTACTTAGATAGGCTTCTCCAGCAGAAAATTAAAGTTTAACTAGAATTGCGCAGTCGATGGCATGCAATCGCATATCCCCACGATTCACCGCGGGCCCCACCCCCTGGGCCCACCACAAGGGGTGTGATCAAAATTTCGAAAGTGTCATGCACTCCCTAGACCAAAGGTGTAACAGTTCCTAAAGTTTTAAGTTTCTATCTTTAACGGTCTAGGGGAGTTATCCGGTAACAGCAATGTGTGTGGGTAAAGGGGTCAAAATCAGTTTTTGACCTCTGGTGACCTCAAATTTGACCCCAGGGGTCAAATTTTGGTTGTAATGTCTTCTACTCATCATGCCGTTCGCTTTGATATATTACACGACAATGTTCTGGAAATTTTGAATTTTGATTTTTGACCCCCCCCCCGCGCCCCCCCCCCCCCCGGTCCAAACCCTAGGTGTGTGATCAAAATTCCGAAAGTGTCATGCACTCCCTAGATCAAAGATCTATCAGTTCCCAAAGTTTGAAGTTTCTATCTATAAACGTCTAGGAGAAGTCATCTGGTAAGACGGACGGACGGGTGGACGGACGTACGTACGTACGGACGGACGGACGACGAAGACCATTCGAAAAAAGTGGGGATAATTAATGTGCCAGCATAATTTATCATTTAATATACTAAGAGAGTTTCGATACCCCAGTCTCTTATAGTGGCTGAAATCCCTTATCGTATTACAATTCTCACGGCTGAATTCTCTCACACCCCTCCGTGAGGGATTTCAGCCACTTCCGGTGCGACTGAAGAATCTCACGGGTTCAATAATCTCACGCTACACCGGGATAAATGCCCCAAAATGCACCGTCTATCGGATCGAGACGTTACGTGGAGCCCTCTACCCCCGTGCAGGGAGAATCCTCCCCTATGCAAGTTAGAGATCTTTGCGTAATTACACGATGAGCTTAAACAATAGTTTATTAGTTAACTATATACGATCACTAATAAACCATTGTTTAAACCAATCATGTAATGTAATCACTCAGATCCAATTCCTGTGACAAATGGAGTCCAGCAAGGTTGTGTGATAGCACCAACACTGTTTAGCATGATGTTCGCTTCCATGCACAAAGATGTTTTCCCGGAGGGTGACAATGGTATACCGATTAGTTATCGTTTTGGTGGGAAGCTTTTCAATCTTGGAAGGTTGCAAGCCAAATCAAAGGTGCAAACAGAGGTGCCAGATGAGTTCCTCACTGGAGATGACATGGCAAAAGGTGCAAAATTACTATGTACTGTGTAGGCTTTCATCCTGCAACTCTGGAGTATGTGTAATGTACACCTGAGAGAAATGGTCAAATGTGTCCGATCGCAGTAGTTGTTTTTAGGGCAGTTCAACGGCCCAGTCAACACTATTTAGGTCATTTTTCCGAAGAGTTTACCTATCCACACTTTTACTGTGCAGGCTTATTCTTTCATTGATTCCAGTGTTGAATTTTGAGAATATTTGAGGGTCACTGATGAGGCCTAATTGGCCGAAACTAGCTAGTCTGGCCCAGAAAACGTGTACACACCATAGTTTCCAGTTCTGTGGTGTATTCTTTGCTTCCAAAGGATAAGCATATCTGGAACATATTATATGTAAGCTGTTACTCTTCTTGAATCAGCCGAAGGGTGACAATGAGGGAGAGAATGGCCGTAGAAAAGATTTCATGATCAATCTCCACGACAGAGAGTTGCCGACCCCGGCACGTATGGAATCCATGTCCTCCTGATCACCAGTCAGACGCACATCCGACTGAGCTCCCGAGGCCGGCCAATCGCAGTAGACAGATAGATAGATAGATAGATAGATACACAGACATACAGACAAACAGATAGATAGATAGATAGATAGATAGATAGATAGATAGATAGATAGATAGATAGATAGATAGATAGATAGATAGATAGATAGATAGATAGATAGATTTCTCCATGATCCGTTGGTCGGGGAATGCATATATACCCTTAAAAGTGGGGGAAATGAGGTTGTCCATTATTGGCGTTTAGCAATAAAGAATAAAATAAATGCTCAGTCGTCCGCGGATAGTAAGCATTACTTGGTAAGCAAGCTTCGCCCACCATGCCCATCGACCCGAACGAAGAAAATGAGTAAATGCCGAGAAGGGTATTTTCGAGATTTTGGATTTTCCTCATTCCGAGTCTGCTTAATAGTAAGTTGTTTATACTGAAGTTACAGAGGTAGAAATCTGATCATACGGTTCTGACCATGTTATCACAATACTTATTACAATGACATTTCCGTGAGGCATAGTGCATTAATGAGCCCCGCCAAGCGAATTTGGGTCTTCGAGCATTCCGTCATGACAAGTTTTAACTGCGCATGCCCAGCCATTCAGAGGCGCCAGGGATATGGCTTTCTGTCTGAAGGTTCCTCCTGATTCACTGCTTGTATCCGCGAGCAGCGAAGGTTCTGGCGAGACTGCGCGGATGCGCAGGCTCGCCTGAACCTTCGCTGCTCGCATAGGCGATAAGTACCAAAATCGCTTGACGCGGCCCATTTTATCTTAACTCAAAAAAGTACCTTTTTCCTTATGAAGATTTGTTAAACTTTCAGCTCTGTGCGTTTTTAGCACACCAAAGCCGAAGGCTCCGGGGCAGCTTATACGATAGAAAGTTTTCCGTCTCGTCTGCGTCGTCCGCGGCGTCGTCTGTCTGGTGTCAACACTTTCAAACGACATCTCCTCTAAAGCCACTGGGCCGATTAGGCCCATATTACATCTGTGGCATCCCTGGGCTGGGGGATTGAAAGTTTGTGTCTTTTTAATGATATTCAACCCATTAGTTTGGTTGCTATGGCAACTTAGAGTTTCCATTGACTTATAATGGGAAAAATTGGAACATGGCATTTACTGCAAAACCTTTGCAGATATTTTAACAATACTTTCATAGAAATGTTCCTTTAGCAATCTACTATCTGCCATATGATTTTGGGCCTGCTGCTTATTTTTATTGATTGCCTTGGAAACAAAAATACAGAAAATAGAAATAAAAAGCAATCATCTCCCCCAGAAACCATATGCTCTATGAGGCTGAGTCTTTATAAAAAAAAAAAAAACAATCTTAAAAAGTCGTCTCCACAGAAACCATATGCTCTAAGAGGCTGAAAATTTACGAAACCATATTTGCCTCACTCCTTTGCAGATATCTTGACAAAACTTTCATAGAAATATTCTTTAAGCAATCATCTATCTGCCACATGATTTTAGGCCAACTGCTCGCTTTTACTCATTACCATGGCAACCAAAATGCCCTAAAAAAGATAGAAACAAATAATAAAAAACAAAAAAGAACTTAAAAATCATCACCTAAGAGACAATATGCTCTATGAGACTGAGACTTTATGGAATTATTCACCATAACAGCCTGAACAGGTATTGTTTGTGTGTGTGTGTGTGTGTGTGTGTGTGTGTGTGTGTTTTCTCATGAAATCCGGCTCTTTAGTTTGGTTGCTATGGCCATAGAAGCAACTTAGAGTTGCCATAAGACTTGAAATGGGGAATGTTGAAAGTTTGCATTGACTGCCAAGCATCTGCCGTTTGATTTTAGGCATACAGCTGATTTTATTGGTTTCCAAACAAAAAAAAACTTAAAAAACATCATCGACTCTTAAACTATATGCTCTATGAGGCTGAGACTTTATGGATATATTCACGATATTTGCCTTTACAGGTTTTGTGTTTTCAATGAAATTTGGCTTTTTACTTTGGTTGCTACGGTAAGTTAACAATGTCCATAGACCTATAAAGTTGATAAATGGAAAAATGATATTTACTCCTTTCAAGATACTTTGTCAAACTTTCATTGAAATATTCCTTAAACAATGGACTATCTGCCACATGATTTTGGCCTATTGGTTGCTAAAGATGGGCAGTTGTCTGCTGTCTTGCAACGACACATTCAAGCGACATCAGTCCTATGAAGCCACTAGGCTGTTTGGGTCCAAATTTTATCTATAAGGTCCTTGGGCACAGGGCTTCCATGGTTTATTAAAATACATGGCTGCCAGTGGGCAGAGCGCCCCCTCCCTCCCTCCACACACACACACACACACGCACACACCAGCTCTGGTGAGTACAGTGGCCCATCGGCCTCTTGCTTATTATTATTTTTATTATTATTATTATTATTATTATTATTATTATTTTCATCATGGCACTCAGAATTAATTTACAGTGGCGTCTTTATTTCATTTACTTATAATGCTATTTGAGGAATTATACCAAACTGAGTTCCAAAATTGCGTTTACAAGTCCATTAAATGAACATCCCTCTACATTACGAAAACACGCCGATACAAATACATTGTAAATGTTACCGCCGAAAAAAAAAACAAAAAAAAACAAAAAAAAAAAAAAAACGATTTTTTTATGAAAAAAAAAATGTGATTGTTTTTATTATTTCTGCTCAAAATATAGAGTGTGGTACTAGTACTAGTGCTAGTTGGAACCGCCTCATCGAGTCATCGAGGCGGTTCTAACGAGTACCCACACTCTTTATTTGAGTGCACAAATGAGATAATTTAGGTGTAACCCAGTTTTTCTAGATAAAAGTTGGGTTCGAGGTGTCAAAAGTAGATATGCGTGTTTTCATGGGGTTTACAGGATATATGCATTTCATTTATCACCATTTTTCTTGATCAATAGCACAGATTGTGGTACTCGTTAGAACCACCTTATAGCCTCGTTGATAATCAGCAATCTGAGACGAGGTCACAATTTTACCTAATATATGTCATTTCTGGCATCAAGATGGACACTTTTATTTGATATGCTTTCCAAAGGAGAAGGTGGGGATTAATATAGGAATGAATTTCATTTTTGTAGATGTTATCGATGTGCAAACTCCGGCGAATTACTCGCAAACTGCATGAAGCCCGACGGGCTTCGTGCTAAGTTTGGGAGTGATTCGCCCGCGTTTACACATCGATAAAATCCATAAAAATGATAAATGCATTTCTTATAATTCCAATTTTCTCATCGAAATGTTACCATTGTCTGTCGGTCTGTCTGTCTGTTTTTTTGTTTTTTTTTTGTTGTTGTTTTTTTTTTTGAGCGCAACTCCTTGTATACTGTTTTTACCGATCATTTTGAAAATTTGCAGGTGTTTTTGCCATGGTCTGTCAAATACATGCATGTGGTTTTGAGGTTATCCTCCGTTTATTTTGAACCAACTTTTTCCACTTTTTTTTTCCAGGTCCAAATACTATTGGAAAAGATACCTTGTGAGCGCAACTCCTTTTACAGTTTTTATCATTTTTGTTTTCAACTTTGCAGGTGTGCAGATGTGCATGTGGTTTTGGTGGGTTATCGTCTGTTTTGTTTTTGTCAACTTTTCCCCTTTTTTAACCCATGTTTGTTTCCAGGACCATTTACTATTGATGTTAAGACTTTGTGAGCCCAACTCCTCTTATAATTTGCTACGAGTCCTTCTGAAACTTTGCAGTTGTTTTTGTCATGGTCTGTAGATGTGCATGTGGTTTTGGGGTTATCCTTGCTTTGTTTTTATCAACTTTTTCAACTTAAACAACTTAGTCTGTTTCCAGGTACAGTTACCTTCAGAATAGATACAGTCCAACCTGTATAAAGCAAGCACTTAAGGGATAATCAAAATGTTCTTGCTTAAGACAAGTGCTTGCTTAATACAGGTGAATTTTAATTCATTTGCCTTTTTGGGGGAACCAAATGCATGCTTGCTTAAGGCATGTTGCTTGATTAACAGAGGTGGCCACTATGACAGGTTTTAATGTACTTCATAAATTCCTATGTTTATTTCTTATTCCAGAATTGAACATTATTTTTGTTCGGTGGGTCAGGTGATGGAGGGTGCAATATCAACTTCATCGCAGTTCGATATATTTTTCTTCTTTCTGCTAAAAGACACGGGTTGTGGGTACTCGTTAGACCCGCCTCAATGAGGCTGTTCTAATGAGCACAAACACCTATGTTTTGGACATTACTAAGAAAATAATTATAAACAACAGCTAAGAATGTATACTGAACGCCAAAAGAAACGCCCACAAGTTCAACTTCTGATTATTTCTGCAATCGGTTGAAATTTCGTTTCCTTTAATGAACTTCCCAGTCGTCTAACTGTGGCCAGTCACTGTCCTGACCTTGTCGATACAGTCTTCTCAAGCGTAGCTGCCCATGTATGGTAAACAGGTTTTCCACGTGCACTGACCTTGTGCAGATACATGCTTAAAAATCAAATATGAAACAACAGCAATTTGGGCTTGTAACAGGAATCCGAATAAAAACGCATAATTTTGCACGGATGTCAGATGCTATGGCTGAATGTAAACCAGCGCCACCGAGTGCTCGGACAACTAAACGCTGGAACTACGCTTCGTACTGTCGTTTCCATTTATGGAATAGATCCTAAAAACATCAGCTGAATGGTATCTCGTTACCGCCATACAAACAACATTAACGACCGTCCATGAAGCGGCAGGCCGAGGGTGATGACCGTCAACCAAAATAGGCATCCATGGGCAAGATAGGCATATCCGACTGGCACATCTTCGCCAACGATCACAATCTAGGGTCAATACGTTAATCGGATCCATGCAAAGACGCTGTGTCGCATCTAATGACTCCATATTCGATACTGAGTATATTCAATGTGTATCTATGAACTTTTGTTTTGATGGAATTACGGAATAACAGCAGTGAATAAACTCAGTTTTCTTTGATAGATGTGAATTTAAGGAGATTTTCTACCAAAGTTAATGAAATTTAATTCGATCTGAATTAAATTCTTTTATTATTGTGAACACACCATTTGTAACTTTGTCTTGGAGGGCGCTGTAGAAAATTTTCCCTCAAAGTTAATACCTGTTTAAGAGTAATCGTTCTTTTTGTTGTCAGCAAAAATTTTCGAGAAGTCGACAAATTTTGAAGAATAAAAATCGAGGAACATCGTGGGTTTGTGAAGAGCAAATACAGTCATGCCGAAGAGAAAATCTCCTGGTAAAGGACCAATCTCCAAACGTTCTAGAGTAGAGTCCAGGGCAAAAAAGTTCATTGCTACAAACCGCTCGACAGAGACAGTTACGGCGACAGAGGGTTCTTCTACATCCACTCCCATTGCAGACCAGGCCACTGGTCACCCCATGGTCTTTGCTGCAGAGCAGGCCACTGGCCTCCCCATGGCCTCTCAATCCTCAGGAAGTCAAAATGTGTCCAGCCCACTTGCAGCTCAACCGAGCCTTTTTGGGTCTGGTCTCCAGCTATCATCTCAAGTGATCAATGCTGAAGGTGAGCAGGATCCAATGCTTCATTACTCTTACCATGAACAAGACATTTTTATTCCAGATAACATTAAGAACAAAATTTGGAATGGGGAATATGTTAATCTTGCAACACTATTAAAACAGAATTTCACACAGTCTGCTTACAATGACATGAGTGGAACGCTTGCCATAGTGAATAATCAAATAACAATTAAGCAAGCACCAACAAGAATCAAGGTCCCTATTAATACTATTCAAACTTGGACCGATGCTTTCATTAATTACATAATCATTTATTCAGGAAAGCATAAGGACAAGACAATTGATTTATTAAAGTACATGACCATCATTAGGGGCGCGGCAATCAACAATCCCATTCATAAATGGCTGGAATATGATACACAGTTTCGTTTGAGAATGTCGAAAGAACCCACAAAAAATTGGGCCACTATAGATGGTCACCTTTGGCTGTCTTGTGGCTTGGCCGGGGATCTGTCTGCTGTCGAACAGGCTGCTGCTCCTTGTTATGAGTATAATTTTAAAGGAGTTTGCTCCAGATTAAACTGCTCCTATGCCCATACTTGCACCAAATGCAAAGTTTCGCACCCTGCCTCCACGTGTGGCTTATTTCTAGAGTCTAAAAATCCATCTGGCAGCCGTGGGTTCAGCAATTTCCGTCCGTATTCACCTACTCAGCCTGCTGACTACAACGTCCCTGGCCCAAGACTATTGTCAGCCAGATCATACACTCCATATACGGCTTCCTTTCAGCAAGGTTTCCGTCCGCGTATGTTTCGACAACATTTGACACACCCATTCAGGCCTAATTTTCGTCCCCAAACCAGATTTATGGGCCCTAGGGCGAACACCTATTAAAGTTGACATATTGAATCTTTGCTTGTTAGTTACCCCAAAAGACAAGATGCAGCCTTCTTGTCTGATGGTTTTTCAAAAGGTTTTAAATTGCAATTTGAAGGTCCAAGAATACCAATTGAATGCAAAAATTTAAAATCCGTTGTGGATAACCCGGAGATAGCTAAAGAAAAAATCATGCAAGAAGTGAACTTGGGTAGGATTGCTTGCCCGTTCTCAACAAGGCCAATTTCGAATCTGCGCTGTTCGCCGATTGGCCTTGTGGAGAAGAAAACTGGGGGCTTTCGACTCATTACACATTTGTCACATCCACCAGGGCTCAGTGTTAATGAACATATTGATGACTCATTTGCTTCACTAAAATATTCCAACTTTGATAACACTGTTTCTATGATACAATCTTTGGGCAAAGGGTGTATGATCGCTACCATAGTTGTGAAAAGTGCATTTCGGCTATTGCCGTGTTACCCGGGGGATTTCGATTTGTTAGACTTCAAGCTTGGGCATTCCTATTACATTGATAAAATGGCTCCAATGGGTTTGCGAATTTCGTGTAGGGCATGGGAGGCTTTCGCTACTTTCTTGAACTGGCTTGTGGTGGACAGGTTTTCGAAATATGTGGACCATTACCTTGACGATTTTTTCTTTGCTGGTCCCCCTCAAGCTAACGATTGTGCGATGCTGATGTCACATTTTCAGGATATTTGCAAAGATATTGGTGTTCCTATTGCATATGAAAAAACCAAAGGTCCAACAACTCGTTTGACTTATTTGGGGTATGAACTTGATACAATAAAGATGCAGATAAGGATCCCGGGTGAAAAAGTCAAACAAGTTTTGGGAAAAGTTACAGAGGCTTTAGGGCGCAAAAAGTTAACATTGAAAGAACTACAGTCGTTAACAGGTTCTCTTTCATTTTGTGCAAAAGCCATGCCTTCTGCACGAGCTTTCATTCGCCGAATGTATGCAGCAATGAGCACAGCAACACAACCGCATCACAGAGTTCGTCTTACAAAGGGTATTAAGGAGGATCTTGCAATGTGGCAAACTTTTTTAACTCAGTTTAATGGGCTGTCATATATGCTTGATCTGCAGTGGACTTCGTCGGACACGTTAGGTTTACAGACTGACAGCGCTGGTGGCGCTGCATTAGGCTGTGGTGCTTATTTGCAAGGTGATTGGGTCTTTCTTAAATGGCTTTTGACATGGGTAAACACAGGTATTTTATTGGACATCACTTTCCTTGAGATGGTCCCTATTGCTTTAGCCGTTTGCCTATGGAAAGAGAGGTTTGTCGCCAAGCGCATTCTGTTTGCATCTGATAACATGGCTGTCGTTCAGATTTTGAATTCAAAAACTGCAAAGTCTGAAAGAGTGATGACCCTTGCCAGGCAGATTGTATTATGGTCCCTTCAGTTCGACTTTATCATTAATAGTTCTCACGTCCGAGGTTGTGATAACCAATTAAGCGATGCCATTTCTCGTACACAGTGGGACAAATTCAAGGCTCTTGCCCCAGACGCCAAACCTTGCTCTGCGGAAATTACCAGGGAGTTTTGGAACCTCTTGCCGGAGAAGTAGAGCGTCTTCTAAGTGCTTCACTGTCAGCCAATACGGTAAAATCTTACAACATTGCTATCGCCAAGTATTCTGACTTCTGCAAGGAACACGCCATACCGCTAGATTGGCCTACCTTACCTTTAGTCATAAACTTTATTGCTTGGTTATCCATTTCTGGCTACAAACATGCAACTGTCAGCTCATACATTTCGGGGCTGGCATTTTATTTAAAATTGAATGGCAAGGTTGATGTCACTTCTGCATTCATTGTAAGAAAATGCTCAAGGGATTGCAAAAAGATCATCATTCGAAAGATGTAAGAGCACCGGTTACCATTGACATGCTAAAGGTATTTCCAGTGGCTTTACAGAGTGTGGCTTCTTCCGATTATGAGGCTCTGCTTTTCTCGACTGCGTTTGTTGTAATGTTTTTCGGCTTTTTACGGGTAGGCGAAATTGCCATTGAAAAAACTGGAGGTGATGCGTCGAAAGTTATTCAAGTTTCAGATGTTTGTTTTAAGGAGCGGGAAGTGCATGTTATACTTAGGTATTCGAAAACGGATCAGCTTGGTAGGGCTGTAACTTTGGTTTTCACCCCTTCTCTGTCAAAAGGAATATGTCCTGTTGCTCTTCTTTCTCAGTACATCAGGAAAAGGCCTAGTATCAAGGGTCCATTGTTTTGCCATTTCAGTGGTGCCCCGCTTACCCGTTTTCAAGTGTCAGCCGTTCTGGCTAGGTGCCTGCGCTTTTTAGGGGTCACTAATTGCATCCGTTCTCATTCATTCCGCATAGGCGCGTTCACACTGGCAATTTCACAGAACATTCCAGAATCAGACGTACGACAGATGGGTCGCTGGTCTGCAGAAAGTACTGCATTTAAACGCTATATAAGGCTCGACAAAATTTCAGCATAAGTCACAGAATCTGGGGGTGGGAGGGGGCGTGCTTGGAAAATGATCAGGAAATTGCATGTTTTTACAACATACATTTTTATTTAGTAATACTTTATACACATTTAAATAATTTCATGTCCATATTTTATCGTTTCATATTAACATTCGTTCATATGGAACAATTCTCCAGGAATAAAATGATCTTCATATACTTTTACAATAGCAAATTCACTGACAACCTTCTTATCAGTAAGCTAAGCATTTCAGGTCATTCCACGGTCTGGATTGTTGGATCATCAATCATAAGAAATGCATTTCAACATGTTCGTCGAAGGCCAATGGGCAGGAATGTAAGTCTACAACGTTATGGGTTTTCAGTGACTTGGGTAGGACATGGTGGATTGAAGTCGGCGCAAGTGCTAGGCATAACTCAGGCCTTATTGAACTGGCAAGGTCCACCAAATTATTTTATATTGCATGTTGGTGGTAATGATATAGGTTGTATAACGTCTTTACATCTACGATGCCAGCTTAAATATATCTTTGAGTGCTTAAGGATCTTGATGCCCAACACTATATTAATTTGGTCAAGCATTCTGCCTCGACTTGGTTGGCGTTATTATCATGATACAGAGGCTATGGAACGGGTGAGAGTTAGAGCTAATCGAGCACTAATCAATTTCATGAGACAAAGTGGGGGTAAGGCTATAAGATATCCTGATTTTCAAGATAAGGCACCGGGCTTGTTTTCAGACAGTTGTCATTTGTCATTTATTGGAAATGATATTTTTCTCAATACCATTCAGGGTGCATTGGAGACGTTCATACAAAATCCCGTTGTTCAAATTTATCCGTTTGACTAAAGGTACAGTTAAGTTTTTGGCCATGGCGGTGTTCGGTGATTAATCAATTAGCCGAGGCGTTGATGGCGTTGATGTTTTACAGCTAATCTGCTCATTGGCGTCACCTCGTGCCTCTTTCGCTTTGGAATCGTGCACGCTGATTGCTACGGCAGCATTCGACCGTCCATTTAGAAATTATAATATGGCTGGTTCCCCTCCATATTTTTAAGGTAAAATGTGTACAGTGAAAGTAAGAGTTGAAATCATGGGACGTTGATTTGAGGTTGTTGATGCGTTGTACATAACGGGACATAATAATAGGACATGATGTTGATTATGAAAATGTTGGTTGATTTCTGACTTGAATCATGTGGATTGTTGCAGTCAACGTTTTTTAGTTGAGTGATGACGTTGTTTCAAAGTTGACACTTTTGATTTATTGATTGATACAATTGTTGAAAAGTTGATTATGAAGCATTAGTTCTTATATACTTATCTGATCGAATATTCAAATTGTCCGTCATGGCCAAATAAAAGCCAATCAAATTTATTTAGTTTCAGTTATTTTTCTGTTTATCTTTATGTTCATCAAGAATAATGAAATTTAATTCGATCTGAATTAAATTCTTTTATTATTGTGAACACACCATTTGTAACTTTGTCTTGGAGGGCGCTGTAGAAAATTTTCCCTCAAAGTTAATACTTGTTAAAGAGTAATCGTTCTTTTTGTTGTCAGCAAAAAATTTCGAGAAGTCGACAAATTTTGAAGAATAAACCCTCCCGTTTTCACATATATTCCCTCCCTTATTTTTGGGGCTTTGTTGCTGCTGTTTGATTTTTATTTTCAGGTGATATACAATTACGTGACCTAATCTCGTCATGGCGGATATTTCATGGTGGACAATATGGATTTTGACGTCGGGCGTCACCTCGTACCTCTTTCGCTTTGGAATCGTGCACGTTTGATTGTTCTGTTTGGGAAAACATTTGCTGTGATTAATTTTGTTGTGGGCATTTCTGTTGGCAATCAGTATTCTTCACCACACGCATATTTTAGTGAAATGGATTATTAGAAGCCGCCAGATGAAACTCAGTTAGGCGGTTCTAACAAGTTCCTGCAATCTACGTTTGGAGTAGAAATCGAAAAGAAATCACGTTTATATCTGAAATGTTTTTGTTCTGGGTTTCTGAAAGTTAATCTTTTCGTCACATGGGGTCATAAAATATGACAAACTTGCATGCGCTATGTGTACATGTACATGTACCTGCCTTTACAATGTGATCATTACGCATATTTCCATACTACGACTATCTCATAATCTTTTTTTGATCGTTGCTTTTTATTGCGCCAAATGCATAACATGTAAAACAGTTTGCATTACAATGATGATTCCATTGGCAGTTTAACGTAGCGAAAATGTTTAAATATATTTCATTTATCATATCGAACGGGGAAATAGATACATGACTGTTGATAAGAATTATATCTGATAAAATGTGTTATTATCACAACTGTTGACCATATGATACGCCGTGTTGTATACTTCTAAAGTATCCATGAAACTGGGCAAGTGTAAAAGTATTTGATATCTGCCATTGCTATGTGTCCTGCTAGTAACATTCATATTAAATGTAATAATTTGAATCAGAAATTTTCATGTATAAGAACTGAACAAAAGTGTAAACGCTAAACCTGAACTTTTTGTCACCTACATACGGAACCCGTGAAGGGACATGAATTTGTTTTTAATATGTTGTGCGAACAGGATAATATCTTGCCTGCACAAGACGCACAAGCTAATATGTTGCCCGAACAAGATAATATCTTGTTCGCACAAGATATTATCTTGAGCGCACAACATATTAAAAAAGATCATGTCCCTCCCCGGGTTCGTACGTACATGTATCTACAAAACGAATCAGACAACGAAGTATCTGAAGGACTGGGCCATCCGTAACAGTAGGTATTTAATGGATTTGAGCAAAAGGGAAGAACTGAATGCGCTTTTATAGAGACAACTGAGGTTTAAAAAGGTATATTTTTCTTAGTTCTGTCCCATAACATATGTTGTAGTTACTCACCAAATCGTCTCAATAAGGCAGTGCTAACGAGCACCCTCAGCCTCAGTTTGGAGTAGCAATAAAAAAGAACAACACTTTTTCAACAGAAAAAAGGCAGGTTTTGGAGCCATAAACGATCCTTAAAATTCTACAGCGCTGATAACAGAACAGCTGCTATTTTGGGGAGGGGATAGCTTCCAATAATAACAGGTACACAAATCTTTTAGTATGGTAAGATTACAAGTTTTTTCTGCGTCAACATGCCCTTGAAAATCCAGTCTATTTGTTTTGCGCGCGTTTTGATGGCAACCTAATGGTAACAAATGTGTATTTATCAGTCACCACCTATATTAATTGCATTGTAGCACACTGGCCTGCTGAAGATACGTTATCTCAGGACAAGTGGGCTTTACCAGGTTAACGTGACTTGCACTTTTATTAATGAGTGGGACTACTAGAAAAATTTACAAAATGTTTTTATTACTGAAAAATAATGGAAGAAAATACTTAAATATCACAGGAAAAACATAAAGTCAGCTGATACTAAATATGTCGACCGCCGGAATGTTGGGACCCACTGAGGACCATCGATAAATGATCATAACCAGTGCTTCAGCTGAAGTGCACGACCCGCCGGATGCTTTTAGCTTTATGAGTGTTACCATATATGGGTATGGCGGCCATTTTGGTCATGTGACCTGGACCTAAAACGGTTCCCGAAATAAATGGGCCTTATCGTAAGGAGCAAAAATATATCTTATACTTTAGTACTGTATTCTGAATCGTTTGCAGGATAAAATGCATTCTCACTTTTCCATTACAAAAGCATATGTGTCAAAGTTTGACCTAGGCACAAAGGTCAAGGTCAACCCAGGGTCACCATTTTAGCAATTTATGATGGGCCTAGGTCCCAGATGCTATTTATCAAGTTCCGTGGAAATCTGCCCATTGGTTCTGGAGAAGACTATTTTGAAGGGTTTTTACCATATATGGCTTGGCGGCCATTTTGGTCATGTGACCTGGACCCCATGAGCAAATTTTGGTTCCCCCCATCCCATAGAGGCTCCATATGAAATTTGACTTCAATCGGCCCAACGGTTTCCGAGGAGAAGTAGTTCGAAAATGTTCACATTTTTCGCCTCGGCGAGGCTATACTAAATGGAATGTAATATTTCGCAAGTTCATTGGTTAGATCAAATTGATATCTATCAGTATGCCAAAAATTGTTTAAATATTCCGAGCGGTTAAGTCACTATACCAATTTTCACAAACGGGTTACGGACGGACAGACAGACAGACCAAATATGGCTTGGCGGCCATTTTGGTCATGTGACCTACCCCATGAGCAAATTTTGGTTTCCCCCATCCCATAGAGGCTCCATATGAAATGTGACTTCAATCGGCCCAACGGTTTCCGAGGAGAAGCAGTTCGAAAATTTTCACATTTTTCGCCTCGGCGAGGCTATACTAAATGGAATGTAACATTTTCCAAGTTCATTGCTTAGATCTCATTGATATCTATCAGTATGCCAAAAAATGTTTAAATATTCCAAGCGGTTAAGTCAATATCACCAATTTTCTTAAACGGGTTACGGACGGACTGACAGACTGACCGAATGACACGGTGATTTTAGGGCACTCTTAGAAAATCAACCGACTTCAGTCGGTCGCTTTTTCTGCGGGTCGTGCAAATTACTAATTTAAGAGTGTACAAGGGAATTAACTGATAAATAGAATACGAGATTCGTGTCACTTGGTATCAAGTTTATCAGGCTCGGCTTTGACAACGCATGTAGAATCTTTCGGCAAGCCTCGCGATTCTACAATCGTTCTCAAAGCCTGAAATCAAAAGACACGGACCTGGTATTCTCTTGTTTTACAGCCAGTTATAAAAACAATGCAATACTCGGCATTTATATGCTGAGATGGTAACGCCACTTCGTCTTTTCAACGCGCGCAATATTCAATACAGTGTACGGTCAGACAGACGCACAAAAGTGTCTCAAATAGAAAATGATACAATTATGTTAACGTATTTTGTAGTGCTGAAATATTCACCTGGATAATATATTTGTTTAGTTCTTGCGCCGTCTTTCATCTTGTTGAGACATTGTGATAGTAATTTACATGAACGATTGTAACGTAGAGTAACGTAAGTTTCAATGTAATTAATGTACGTGCAATAATGGTCTTGTGTAATGCCGAGTTCATTAATAAACATATAAAATGAAAATTTTCAGCCCTGAAGAACATTTCTTCAGCATGTCTTTTGCAGAAACTTCTGCAAAGACATGCTAACGTACCAGACATTTATAGTACTGTATAGTTATTTCTTGTAAGTCTTGTTGGGCGGAGATATCATTTGCTCCTTTCTTTGGAATAATCTGCGGTCAAAAAGGTAAACCAAGTCACACGATTATGTTCATTTAACTGAAACAAAGGTATGGTGTATATGACCGTTTAGTCCGCTTCCAACACACACACACACACACACACACACACACACACACACACACACACACACACACACACACACACACACACACACACACACACACACACGCACGCAGTATATAACCGTTTAGTCCGCTTCCAACACACACACACACACACACACACACACACCACACACACACACACACACACACACACACGCACGCACGCACGCATGCACGCACGCACGCACGCACGCGAAAGGCCTGCCATTCTTAGTTGCGACTACTATTCACATGTTGGATGTTCAAACACAATATGCAATAGAAAACTAAAGTTTGATAAATTTCGAGAAAATGCGTAAGATGCACTATTATGGATATATAAATAAATTACAGTCGTTTGAACTTCGTGACTGAATTGCACAGACTACTCACATTTATCCCAGCAGACAAATGCCGTAATTGTGACGTAACATCGTCATCGGTACAACGTTATGACGTTTACGCAACGTCACATTAACGTCGGTGCAACGTCATGACGTTGTGCAACAATGATTGGACGTTGCCGTAGCGACGTTTTCCTACTGGGATACGACAAAATAGACTAATCATTCTACATGTATCAGAAAGAAGCCTCCGTGGTTTAGTGGTTACGTTAGTCGCCCTGTAAACCAGGGATCGCAGGATCGATCCCGGGCTTCACCAGACTTTCGGATGAGTCTTTAAACCGAGGTCTCGACTCCGTATGACCTTAGCTGTTGGTAAAAATCAAGGATCTCACTCCACCAATGATACTTAAAGAAAGGGCGAGATACAAATAACGGAAGACCCCCGCCTATCGGGGCTTTGAGAAATGGAATGGGCTGCATGGTTCTTCCACGCAGAGCTTAAACCAACTGCATATGAGTACTGGTAAACCGCCTAGAATGTATAATAAAAATCAAAAATGAGTTATAAGCCTGCCCACGCAAGGTTGCACGAGTTGGACCGTCCCTGCATATAAACCATATTTGTTTGTTTTGGCGGTAGGGCTTGAGATATCATTGATCTCAATGTCGAGTCCAAAGTGACATAAGTAGTGTTGACGGAGGACGTAAAACCTCCCTTCAAACAAACAAACCTTTCCTATCATCTTTCTTAATATAAACATAGGGGTTTCCAAAGTCACTGACTTA
Organism: Lucinisca nassula; assembly: GCA_963580285.1. NCBI lineage: Eukaryota > Metazoa > Mollusca > Bivalvia > Lucinida > Lucinidae > Lucinisca > Lucinisca nassula. Next base: position 61,737,790 of record OY757021.1, on the reverse strand, counting down.
TAAACATGATGAAAATCATTGTCTTGAAAGAAATAAAAAATATTGTTAATACCAAACAAAAACAACAAAAAAAAAAAAATAAAATAAATAAAAAATAAATAAATAAACTGCTGTAATAGCTGTGCTATTTTGTAACGGATCTCCGTAGACTAGAGGGTAGGACCGCTGTTATATCATTAGCCGTCTCAGGGCTTTGATTCGAGCCTCGCCAAAACGTACATGCATATAGGAACGTCAGATGGTTTTCTGCGACTACCCTGGTTTTCTTCCACCTACGAAATAACCATGAAATGACCGAGAAAAACAAAACAACGCAAAGCCCTGACAGCAATGGTGGGTCGATTGTCCTTCAGAGCCGCAGAGTAGGCTGAACATATGGCGCCGAACATGGAATCAGATCATTTCCTTCAACACTTAAATCCTTATTTTAACCCTTTTTGTACCGGAAACCCCAAAACGGGTACCCTGGCAAACAGTGCAGGCCCAGATCAGACGCCGCTGAACGCTGAACGCGGCGTCTGATCAGGGCCTACACTATGTACCAAAAAGTTCAACCATTTTCAAATAAGTTTTGAAGAAACACAACCTGATACCCCTAAATTTTGAAATGAACTCCTGCTATATATAAGGAGGAAGATTCCATTTGTAAGGGCTAAGCTACCGCTAATAGATCTTGATCATCGCCGCGTTCTGTGATATCTGATCTTGGTCTACACTATTTGCTAATGCCCAAGTGCACGAGCAGAGTCCAAATTTTACACAACGTTAACAATTCCATGAAATGAACAACCCTCAAAGCCCTATTTATATGAGCAAAAACTGGGGTTTACAGGGAATACATGTTCCTCTTATTTCTGCTCCAAGACATAGGCTGTAAATGTAGGTATTCGTTAGAACCGCATCATAGGTTGTGGGTGCTCGATAGAACCACCTCTATGTTTGGAGTGAACAAAGGAAAATACCACAAAACATCATGGAAACACACCTATATGATTCTGACCCCCTTGAACCCCACTTTTATATAGTAAAACTGGGGTGTGTAGGGGTAAACCTTATTTTTCTTATTCCGGCTCAAAAATATAGATAGTGGGTACTTGTTAGAACCGCCTCGATAAGGCGGTTCTAACGTGTACCCACAATCTATATTTTGAGCAGGTATAAGAAAAAAGAACCAAAACAATTTTTCTTCTAAAACATCGATATTTCGGTGGTAAAGTTTACAATAAATTTGTAAAGGCGTGTTTTCGTAATGATATCATAATAATGACCGTTTTGGAGACATGATAAAAAACTGTCACCCCTATGCTTTAGCCTAATGACTGATAACATGTACCAGCCCATTACGAAAACAGGCTTATACAAATTTAATACCACCGAACATGGAAAAAACTAAAATTTGATGATGAAAAACTGTGACATTTTTCTTATTACTGCTCAAAATATAGATTATGGGCACTTGTTAGAACCGCTGCATCGAGGCGGTTCTAACGAGTACCCACAATCTATATTTTAGATCAAAAATAAGAAAAATAAGGTTTACCCCTGTAAACACCAGTTTTACTAAATAAAAGTGGGGTTCGAGGGTGTCTAATTTATATAGACGTGTTTTCGTGATGCATTTTACACAAAGGGAGAAAAAATAGCGCTGCTATTCATTACGATAACACACCCATGCGATATAGTGCATATTTAAAATCTCCAAAATGACTATTTTTCTGCTGGAAATCCCTGATCTTTTTCTTATTTATACTGCAACATACGTTCTGGGTGCTTGTTAGAACCGCCTTTTTGTAGCGGCTCTAACGAGTACCAACAACCTATGTCTTTGAGCAGAAATAAGATAAATCATGACTGTATACTCCTACATATCCCATTTTCCCTATATGCAGTGGTTTTTGTACATGTGAGTCGGGTATTCATTACACGGACTTGCTGACGTCATGAATATAGTGGTGTGGAGTTTGTACAGCGATAGTGAAGTGGACAAAAACAGACGGCAATCTTCTCTATTTAGAAGCTTTGGGTCGAGTGATAAATAATCGTCCAAAATGTGGGTATTCAGTATAGATATGGTTTGTTACCTTTTAGCGTTATAGGTTGACAGATGAACCCTGCCTACATATATGAATGATAGCTCATTACGAAAACACGCCTATCCAAATATATTGGAAAAAATTCGCCCCCCACAAAATGATGTTGTTTTTTTTTTTCAGGTAAAAATCTTGATATTTTGTTTAATTTCTGCTCAAAACATAGATTATGGGTAATCGTTAGAACCGCGTCTAACGAGTAAAACAATCTATGTTTTAGAAGAAATATGAAAAATAAAGTATACCCCTGTAAACCCCAGTTTAACTATATAAAAGTGGGTTTCAAGGGGGCAACATTTTACAGACGTGTTTTTATGATGTGTACATTTGTTACGGTTTGCTAATGATCTACTTTTTCCCATTATTTATCCTACTAATTGCAGGTCAAAACAATGCAGATTATCAGTGCCCTCGTGCTGCTATTATCTTGGGTTGAGATTAAAGCTGATATCGACTACAATGTATGTAACCCGCTAACATTAAAACCAGGTAGGTTATATAAGAAACTTTAGAACAAGAAACACGCCCTTCAATATTTCATTACGCTTCGAAAGTCTTTCGTTTTTAAATAATTTCTATTGTTCGGAAATTATACTTTATACTACTTTATAAAGGCGATAAATCTCGTACATTAGAAACCAACGGTCCTGTACCGCTCACCTGAGTTCTGTGAGATATGGAGCTATATTTGGTTTCTGAATAGATCCATCTTGGTCATGGAACGTAAACCGTTTGAACAAACTTGACGTTCCTCCATACCGTTTAGGCTTCGTTTAATTTTGATATCTATGTAACCTTGACCTTTGGTACACAACACGTCAACAAGTCCGTGAAATGAAGACCCCCTATACCCCACATTATATAGAGAAAACTGGGGTTTACGGGGATAAACATTATTTTTTCTTATTTTTACTCCAAGACATAGGTTGTGGGTACTCGTTAGAACCGCCTCAATGAGGCGGTTCTAACGAGCACCCACAACCTACGTTTGCAGTATTTATAAGAAAAATATCACGGATTTTCATCAGAAAAATAGCAATTTTGGAGATGTGAAAAAAATGCACTATGTCACACGGGTGTGTTATCGTAATGAACAGTACTTATGCAGCTTTATTAACTCATTTAACTGATTTGCATATACAATTTAAGTTCACAGGCAATGCAAGTTTTTTTTTGTTTAAGAAATAGATCAGCTCTAGCTGCGATTTGTTGAGTAATAAATCACAGTTTGGCGGTCAATTGTAAAGTAGACAAATCACGAGCGCGTAGCGCGCGTGATGTGCCTACTTACAACTGACCGACAAACTGTGATTTATTTCCTAACAAATCACTGGCTAGAGCTGATCTATTTCGATTCTTACACGCTGAAACTCGGCAATAATGCTGTTGTTTCCTTCAAATTGTCGCAACTTTTCGCCATTGTAAGAAGAAATCCCGCTTAAATTATCGACTGAAACACATGCATTTATATCCTTTTCTAACGTTTTCGATGCGAGAAAATGACGTTACACCGTCCAACGTCAAGGAAATCGACTAGTGACGTCATAAATTTGCAGTTTTTAATGACGTCACTCCTCACGCTCTTCCCTGCTGTGATTTGTTGTAGAATAAAACACAGTTAGTTTCCATTGCCTATATAGGCGCGCTGTGTTAGAATTTTTTTAAAATAACAATTTCCACTTTTTCCCAAACAAAAGTATTAGTGACAAAATTTGCCTTAGAGTAAAATTGTTCAAGGTCTGCCAGGCCTCATCATTTGAACAAAAATGATGGACTGGAGTCCCCGATGCAACATTCATAGTTTCAAGGCAATGATACCTGTGGTTCCAGAGAAGACATTACGATAACACACCCGTGAGTCATAATGCACTTTTTACATCTCCAAAACGATCAATTTTCTGAAGAAATTATGTGATATTATTCTTATTTATACTCAAAACATAGATTGTGGGTGCTCGTTAGAACCGCCTCATTGAGACGGTTCTAACGAGTACCCACAACCTATGTCTAGGAGCAGTAATAAGGAAAATAATGTATACCCCCTAAACCCCAGTTTTCCCAATATAAAGTGGGGTGTAAGGGGGTGTTCATTTCACGGACTTGTTAGCGTGATGAAACTTAAAGATTTTTTTTATCAAATATGTTCAAGACAGCCATCTCGGTCATGTGACCTGGACCAGTTGAACAGAATTTCGTTTCTGTCGTCCAAAAAAGCTTCATATAAAATTTGATTCCAAATTCCCAGGTCGTTTTTTTTAATGAAGTTTATGTTTTACTTTTGGTATCTGAGTGACCTTGGTCTTTGATACTCATGTAGCTTTATTTACTCATTTAGTTGGTTGCAGATACTACATGTACCAACTTAGGGTACCTTAAACATTTAAGTATCTTCTTAGGTTAAGTACGACTTAAGCGTTATTTTATTTTTTTTTTTCGGCCGTATAATTTACATTGTATTTGTATAGGCGTGTTTCCGAAACGGATTGCCTTTGCATCACGAAAACCCCATTGAACCCCTCTTTTATTTAATAAAACTGGAGTTTACAAGGGTAAACCTTATTTTTCTTATTAGCCCACCTGAGCCGAAGGCTCATAGGCGAGCTTATAGTATGTCTGTTGTCTGTTGTCTGTCAACATTTTCAAACAACTTCTCCTCTGAAACCACAAGGCCGATCGGAGTCATATTTCATATGGAGCATTCATTGGATGGGGGAACGAAAGTTTGTTCGCAGGGTCCAGGTTACATGACCAAGATGGCCGCCATGCCCATATAAGGTAAAAACCCTTCAAAAATATTCTTCTCTGGAACCAGTGGGCCGATTGGCCTGAAACTTGGTATGTAGCATTAGAGACTCGGGTCCATCATATTTTATTCAAATGATGACCCTTGGATGGCCTTGACCAATTTTAGGCCAAGGTCAAATTTGGTCGCATAGACTTTTGTATGGGAATAAGTCAAACCCGTGTATTTTTTGGAAACTATTGCAGCCTGTGATCTGAAAATTAGTAGATGCAGTAAGCTAAATGGGTGGATGAAACTACATGAGTATTCAAGGCCAAGGTCATTCTTTTACCTTTGTTCAAGGTCATTCAGATATGAGAATTAAAACTTATTTTTCTCAGAAACCACAAAGCCATTTGTAATGAAATTTCATATGAAAGTTTTTAAGAAAACGAAAATGAAAATTATTTATTATAAATTTGGTCCCATGACCAGTATGGCCGTCATGCCCATATAAGGTAAAAACCCTTCAGAAATCTTCTTCTCTGGAACCAGTGGGCCGATTATCATGTAACTTGGTATGTGGCATTGTGGACTTGGGCCCATCGAAATTTGTTCAGATGATGACTCTTGAATGAACTTGACCTATTTTAGGCCAAGGTCAAATTTGGTCGCATAGAATTTTTGTATGGGGGGAAAGTCAAAACTATTTTTTATTTAGCTCACCTGTCACATAGTGACGAGGTGAGCTTTTGGGATCACGTTTTGTCCGTCGTGCGTGGGTCCGTGTGTGCATCCGTCCGTCCGTAAACAATTTCTTCAAGCAACATCTCTACCTAAACCACTGATCGTATTTTGACCAAACTTCAACGGAATGATCCTTAGGTGGTCCTCTTTCAAAGTTGTTCAAATGGTTCCGGTCCGTTGCACATCTAGGTCACAGGAGCTTAAAATAGACTTTACTGAAAACTTAAAAAATCTTCTTCTCTAAAACCGCATAGTCCAGGCCTTTGATATTTGGTATGAAGCTTCATCTAGTGGACCTCTACCAAGATTGTTCAAATTATAGCCCTGGGGCCAAAAATGTCCCCGCCCTGGGGCCCACCCGTTTTGCATAGACTTATATAGGGAACACCTTTAAAAATCTTCTTGTCTGAAACCAGAAGGCCCAGGTCGTTGATATTTGGTATGAAGCTTCATCAAGTGGACCTCTACCAACATTGTTCAAAATATAGTCCCGGGGCCAAAAATGCTCCCGCGCCGGGGCCCACTGGTTTCACATAGGCGTATATAGGGAAAACCTTTAAAAATCTTCTTGTCTTAAACAAGAAGGCCCAGGTCTTTGATATTTGGTATGAAGCTTCATCTAGTGGACCTCTACCAAGATTGTTCAAATAATAGTCCTAGGGCCATAAATGCCCCTGCGCCGGGGCCTAACAGTTTTACATAGACTTATATAAGAAAAACCTTTAAGAATATTCTTGTCTGAAACCAGAAGGCCCAGGTCTTTGATAGTTGGTATGAAGCTTCATTTAGTGAACCTTTGCCAAGATTGTTCAAAATATCGTCCTTGGGCCAAAAATGCCCCCACGCCGGGGCCCCTGGTTTCATATAGGCGTATATAGGGAAAACCTTTAAAAATCTTCTTGTCTGAAACAAGAAGGCCCAGGTCTTTGATATTTGGTATGAAGCTTCAACTAGTGGACCTCTACCCGGATTGTTCATATTATAGCCCCGGGGCCATAAATGCCCCCGCGCCAGGGCTCACCAGTTTAACATAGACTTATATAGGCAAAACCTTTAAAATCATCGTCTGAAACCAACACGCCCAGGTCTTTGATATTTGGTATGAAGCTTCATGTAGTGGACCTCTACGAAGATTGTTCAAAATATAGTCCTAGGGCCAAAAATGCCCCCACATCGGAGACCACTGGTTTCACATAGGTGTATATAGGGAAAACCTTGAAAAATCTTCTTGTCTGAAACAAGAAGGCCCAGGTCTATGATATTTAGCATGAAGTTTCATCTGGTGGACCTCTACCAAGATTGTTCAAATTATAGTCGTAGGGCCATAAATGCCACCGTGCCGGGGCCCAACAGTTTTACATAGACTTATAAAGGGAAAGCATTTAAAAATCTTCTCGTCTGAAACCAGAAGGTTCAGGTCTTTGATATTTGGTATGCAGCTTCATCTAGTGGACCTCTACCAAGATTGTTCAAAATATAGTCCTGGGGCCAAAAATGCCCCCGCGCCAGGGCCCGCTGGTTTCATATTGGCGTATATAAGGAAAACCTTTAAAAATCTTCTTGTCTGAAACAAGAAGGCCCAAGTCTTTGATATTTGGTATGAAGCTTCATCTAGTAAACCTCTACCAAGATTGTTCAAATTATAGCCTTGGGGCCATAAATGCCCCCGCGCCAGGGCCCACCAGTTTAAAAATCTTCTGAAACCAGAAGGCCGAGGTCTTTGATATTTGGTATGAAGCTTCACCTAGTGGACCTCTACCAAGATTGTTCAAAATATATTACTGGGGCCAAAAATGCCCCCGCGCTGGGGCCCGCTGGTTTCACATAGGCGTATATAGGGAAAAACCTTTAAAAATCTTCTTGTCTGAAACAAGAAGGCCCAGGTCCTTGATATTTGGCATGAAGCTTCATCTAGTGGACCTCTACCACGATTGTTCAAAATATAGTCATATGGGCCAAAAATGCCCCGTGCCGGGGCCCACTGATTTCACATTCGCATGTAGGCGTAAACAGGGATAACCTTTAAAATCCTTCTTGTCTGAAACCAGAAGGCCCAGGTGTTTGATATTTGGTATGAAGCTTCATCTGATGGACCTCTGCCAAGATTGTTCAAATAATAGCCTTGGGGCAAAAATGTCCCTGCACCGGGACCCACTAGTTTTACATAGGCTTTTATAGGAAAACCTTTAAAAATCTTCTTGTCTGAAACCAGAAGGCCCAGGTCTTTGATGTTAGGCGTGAAGCTTCATCTACTGGACCTCTACTGAGATTGTTCAAATTATAGCCCTGGCGCCAAAAATGCCCCTACGCCAAGGCCCACTGGTTTTACATAGGCTTATATAGGAATTCGTTTCCGCTGACCGTTCCAATGGGATTCTTCTGTCGCGGTTTATTTTTGTTATGGTTTGTCTTTGGGTGTTTGTGTCGCTTATGTTATGTTATTTTATTTTGGATAGCCTATTGGCCATTTTGTGGGAAAGTAACTGTCCTTTTGGCTTTCCGCTTTTGGTGTTTCCATTAGGGTCTGTTGTTTCATGTATGTGTGTCTTTCCCTTTGGTGTCTCTGATGGGAGCTGTGGGTTGAGAACCGCCTCTAAGAGTACCCACAATCTATATTTCGAGCAGAAAGAAGAGAAATATCAAAATTTTTAATCCTAAAAATTTCGTGTTCTTTTTTTTATTCGTTGTAAAATTTGCAATGTGCGTTCGTAATGGAAAATACTTGAGGGCAATGAATCAAAGGGATAACTTGTTTGCTTTCCAATGGACTTAGTTCTTTAAGAAAGGGGTATAGTTTTAATGCTAATCAGGAGAGGCATCAGGGAAGGTGTCCAGTCTTAACCCATTCTAAACTAGTGGACTCTTCCATTGCTATATGTTGGACAAGTCCATTTGTCATGTAAGGGGTGGTAGGCCTATTGTTTCGTTTTTATTCTATTTTTGACAGAAAATTCTCTAAGCAAATAGTGCAGGCCCTGATCAGACGCCGCGTTCTGCGGCGTCTGATCTGGGCCTGCACTGTTTGCCAAGGTATACCTTTAGGGGTTTCCCGCATGCAGTGGGTTAATCGAAAATACAATCTTATCAAGAAAGGGATCTAATTCTGATGGAGGGAATCGATGGAGAGCATTTGCTCATTGTAAGAAAAATTTTAATGGGTCACATCTTAATGGAAAGAGCTCATCAACAGATTGCCTATACGAGGCGATTCTAATGAGAACACACATCATATACATATTCTATAAGAGATGGGAAAGACATTTCCTAATTTATTCGCATTAAGTCTCCTCATATTGCGCTGTTACCCTCATTGGCTCGATCTTCCCTGTCCCGAACAAGCATCATGAAAACACGCTTATATAAATCCGAGCCGCTTGAACCCCACTTTTATGTAATAACACTTGGGTGGACAGGGGTAAACTGTATTTCTGCTCTAAAATATAATGTGGGTACTCTTTAGAACCGCCTTGATGAGGCGGTTCTAACGTGTATCCACAATCTATATTCTGAGCAGAAATAAGACAAACATCACATTTTTCATCTTATTTTTTTTTGTTTTACTTTTTGCGCAAACATTTACAATGTATTTATACAGGCATGTTTTCTGAATGATTCCATATGGTTCTAATGATGTTCGAGCCATTGAAGTATGAGTGTATATATGTCCCCAATTAAGCGGGGTGACAAACTGGTATCGGTATTTGTTGTGTTTCAGTTCCCCCACCACCACCGACCCTACCAATGTCTTACTCAACAAAACTAGAATGGAAATGGGTAGATAAAAATGAAACTATATCCGTGTCAGAAGTACACGATGGAATCAATAACATTGGGAGTCAGACCATCCATAGGCTGGGTCAAACCACTCAAATTATATACGACTACGATGAACAACAATATATAGTTTATAACCAAGGTAAGACTACTGTACAGTAAAACTCCTATATTAAGACCACCTTTGGGACTGTTCAAAAGTGGTCTTAAAGACCACTTTTGAACAGTCCCAAAGTTGGGTCTCTTATTGAAAGACGCTGGGTACAGAAACGCAAAGAAACAAAAATAACTAAAACATTCTCAATAAGCTTTTAAAAGGAGATTTAGTCTTACATTTAGGTGGTCTTACGAGTAATAGCGGATTTTTAATGTACTGTTTGCTCAAATTCAACACAGAGCACAATTTTTTTTATTATACAGATAAAATGCGAAGCATGGGCAACACTGAAGAAATAGATGGGCTGCATGATGCTTCCACGCAGAGCTGAAACCAGCCGCACACGAGTATTGGTAAATCGCTGAGAGGATCTAAGC